>OX328011.1:45547444-46264944 GCA_946811545.1 Netelia fuscicornis | reverse complement strand
AAACTAATGTTCATTGTACGTTTCATCTTCATCTCGATTCATTCATTATCTCTTTCAGTTCGTGATTAAATGGCGAACAAGCAATTTAATGGCAGCTCTTGATTAAATAATGAAGGTGCCAAAAATCGTGAATTAATAATAATAATAACAATAATAATAATAACAACAACAATAACGATAAGAAGAAGAAGAATATTCATAATAATAATAATAATAGATTGGTTCGTCATCGTGGGACAGGTAGGTACCCTATACACGTCATGTATATATATAATACCCATATTAATGTCGAACCCGAAATAGACGAGGGATGAAAGGCCTAGAAGATATCGGACACTAAGAGGCATCAATCAGTCGGCTCTTCTGACTGTTACGTAGCAATAACGTAAACGGAATGATACGTACATTGGAGAGCGTTAGTATGTAATGATACAGTGGGCGAGAGAGAATTCTTCGCGGAAAGCCTAGACGAAAGAAGTGGGTGAGGGTGGGAGGGGGTGGCTATATAGTTTGCTCTATCACTATCGTAACGCCGTCTTCGTCATCGCGGCAGCTCCGGGTAGAAGAGAGAGAGAGAATGAGAGCGAAAAAGAATGTAAGAGAGACAGAGAGAGAGTTTGCCCGCGAGCAGCCGCAGCAGCCACTCCTCCGCAAAACCTCTCTCGCGAATCAATAATATTGCGTACGTTCAACCTAACTGTGTGAGAAAACGAAAAAAAATCGCGTACCACGACCCCACGACGTAAACGTATACGTGCTTTTGCTCTCTCTCTCTCTCTCTCTCTCTCTCTCTCTCTCTCCCTCTCTCTCCCTCCCTCCCTCCCTCCCTCTCTATTTATATATATATATATGCACACATATATATCGTTGCGTGACGCGAGGACTAACATTCTCGATCGGAATCCGACCGGAGGGTGGTGGACTTGACGAATGCGAAATTAGTCGAAACGATAAATCGAACCCGATTATAAATTACTTGTACAAAATTTCAATAAACCCTCTTGCGAAAAAAAATACAACAAATTTTACTAAAAAAGAAAAAAAAGAAAAAAATTTTATTTCTTTTTTGGTTCGTTCGCATAATTTTTGTAATTTTTTGTTTAAATAGATATTCAGATTCTTTTTTGTTGCAGTAATTGGGTAATTGGAAAAAAATAATTGTCACTTTTCGTTTTTCATCCGTTGAAATATTAAAGGGTGGTATTGGTTCTTTTTTTTCTTTTTTTTTTTCAGGAGCGATTTTCTCATCGTCGATAGCTAGTCGATTTATGGCTTACTATATCCACTATTACTAGTAATAGTATTACTACAGGGCGGCTACGATGTGCACACGTACACAGACACGGGGCGGCGGCTCTCTCTCTCTCTCTCTCTCTTTCTCTCTCCTCCTCTCGTTCACGATGCGCAAGTGTACGAGAGAGCTCGGGGATCGCTCGGTCGCTCGATTATTCGCTTTCTGGGTCATACGGGGAGTGCCTCACCCGGTTTCGGTTCACGCTGGCAAATGTTATATAGCTCTCTACTGCTGCTGTTGCGGCTGCTGCCAGAGTCTTTCCCTCTTCCTCTAATTCACCATTCTCTCTCTCTCTCTCTCTCCCTCTCTCTATCTCTCTCATGCACGAACTTTGGCCTCTCGATATACGGGCTTGTCTACGACACTCGAAACATCATTCCGGACATTGAATCCACAATTTTTTCCAATTCGCGTCGACCATTGACAAATAACGCCAAAAATTTCCATACAACAAGATTTCATCCAATATCAAATACTTTTAAAAATTCCAACAAATATATCATAATAATAATAATAATCATTTCGAAAATGTAATAATATCGCAAGCGTTCGAATCGAGTATCGCAGAATCGATGAAAAATTAATTTTCTTGTCGCGGAGATAAACTTCTCTCGTTGTACGATACGTGGGGTTGGAGATAGTTTGCTCGATGGATTACGATGAGAATGGTAAAAGAAGGGGGGGGGGGGCATGCGATGAGTCAACGTCTCAGTGAGTAACGGTAAAAGGTTGGTAACAACCCTTCGCGAACAACCCTTATGAAGCGCACACAAAACCGGGCAAAATGAAAACACGAAAAGATGAGTCAGATACTCGGATAACTGTGTACATATTTATCGCCGGGAATGAGCGTGTGTATACACAAAGGATATACGATCGAAACCACGCCCCATTTCGTTCTTTCCCATTTTACGTTATTTATCTCCGATTCGACGATCGACGGTGTAAAATTCCTAAACAGAAAATATTGTATTTTTTTTTGGTTAGGAATTTTATTTTATTTTATTTTATTTGTGTTGTTGTTGTTGTTGTTGTTGCTTCTTCTTTTTGACGACTGTGTAATATTCCCGTCGGCCATTTCCAGACTGTCGTATCGTACGAGATATGCGCGAGTCTACCGGGAGCAACTATCACCGATATCTTCGTCGTGGGAAATTCTCCGAGGGATAATTGTGCTTTATACACGACGAGATGGATCGGCGCAACGAAACAGCAATTGCAAGCAATTTAACAATTCAAACGATTTACGTGTATGGAAATTTGACCTTTTGTGCAAATTATTTGCGACTTTATAACACAGTTATCGTAAAAAAAAACATCAACTAAAAAAAAGAAATAAATTGCCCAATTTTCTTCAAATATCTACAATTTATGTTTCTTGGATCACGCGTATTTCCGGAACTGTTCGATTTTCCTTGGCGAGTATTTCGATCATTTTCTCCAGGGTGTGATAAAGATAGAAAGAGCCGGAGATTAGAGCTACTCCACACCCTTTTGTGCTAGCGTGCCATCGAAGAATAAGTGAGAGACGTCCGAGAGACGAAGAGAATGAAAAGGGGTGGTAAAAGGAGAAAGAAAAAAAAAGGAAGGCGAGAGAAAGACTGTTTTCTACCTACGATAGTGATTCGTACGGCCTCTCAGTTTTCTCATTCTGGCACTAAATCGCTATGTCTGTATATGAACGTGTAATGGCCTATATAGGCTATCTCTTGGTCGATTCTACGATTCTACCTCGTAATCCTCACTTGACCTCATGGCGGTTTTGTACCGATGGAGGGTGTGCACTATCTGCTATTTTCAGTCCGATTCCTTTCTCTCCAATAGTGATCGAGAAAGAATCGAGCTTACTTTATTGTCGTCTGTGTCGAGCTTGATTTTTATGATCTATCAATCTGGCTTTATATTTATCGGGCGATCGAAGTGTCGTAGTCGTAACGTCACATTGACTCCGATAAGGTCGAGAGGACAATTTCGTAAATTCGTTATTTCCTCCTGAACGAGAAATATGTTTCAAAACAAAAAGAACAACTCTGAATGAAAATACGAAGATTTGAATTTTTGGCCATTTTTATCGACAGAATTGAGTACCATTTTACTTAATCATAGACACAGGACTCGATCGGTAATTTAAGTTTGAAACAATTCCTTCTCCGAGTGAAAATTTGTATCTCTCTTTCCTCGCATTTCTCAAATTTTCTTATCATCTCGAAACTCTTGATTCAACGTCCCTGTGACAAAATAAGATAGAAAACGATTTTTTGTCCCTCTTTAGTTGTAAAATAATAATTCAGTTTTGCTCGTTGCACCAATTTCTGGGCAAATTCCTTGTATCTCGCGAGACAAAAGAAAAACTTATCGATCGTACGATAAACGCGTATGCAACACTTGTCGGTACAATGGTACCATGTTGGTCGTCCGATGGGAACATTGCTACGGAACGATATACGAACCAATTGAATTCTCGTGTGGTCCAGTCGTATCGGCAAGCCACAAGCCTCGATACACACACGATCTATATATTCCACGTCATGACTCGGAGGAGAGAGATATGCTCCTCGGGAACATTGGATCGCGGCCTATTTGGCTAGCCTCTCCGTACGTTAAACTCGGGATTTTAGGGGGGTTGGTAGATACATGTGCACCAAACGTGGCGCACAGTACCGAGGAAACGATCGATTTCGTATATATATACATATCAACATCCCTATGCGGTATCGTTTACCGAACACTCTCTCGATACATCGGCGAAAATAATTTCGCGCTTAACGCTCGCTGATTCGATAATACACTTTTATCGAAAATTACAAAAAAAGAACAAATTCGTTCGAACGAAAAAAAAGAAACTGCATACGATGGACGATTCGATAATGAATTTTGTTCGTTATAAAATCGTCGTATCGCCAAATTAGCGTTTTTATATCGAGAACGAATAATCGAATAAATTGTTTCTCGATGATGAGATTTTATTTAAATTCGAAGAAAAATAAGAGCGAAGCTTGTTAGTGATCGTCGATTCGATTTGTAATTCGTTATTTTATACAGCGAATTAAATTAATTCGATTCGTCGTTATAAAATTGTGAAATATTTTACCTGCTATTGGCGACACACGTCGCTACTGCATCTTATCCACTCGTTGCTCCTTGGATGATCTGCAGGCTTTTTCGATACTTCGCGAAGCATGCGAAGTCGATTAATCGTAACTCGTGCGAATGGACGCGCGAGGCGATTTCACATCCGTCCGATGAATTCTGCGACATAAATCAATAAAAACGTGTTGAATATTCGTAAAGTAGAGAAGTTCGATTTACAAACTGTTAAGAGGAAGAAAGAAAATTGAATTTTTTTCGAACTTTCGATTCAATTTTCGTTTCTTTTTTAATTAATCAAGAATTTCTCTGTGTAATTCGGTTCTCACTGTGGTAAAGTCTGGCTGTATATATGTATGTATATTTATATATATGTATTTAGCTAGCGGATTGCTCTAACGAAGTCGATTAGCGTGGCAAAAGAAGGAAGGAACTCTCGCGCTCCAGGGGGCGCAGTGACCCGAGTAACGCGACTGTGTAGTACTCGTATATCCTCGAATCAGCGTGTCGCTAATTCAAACTTTACATACTTGATAAACACACGTTCGACGTTCTAATTATACGATAATATTAATTCTAAGAATGCTTTTAGTGTTTTCTGATTTATTGACAAAGACCTAGCACGATGTTTTTGCCTCTTAATATTTAAATCGAACCATATTTCCATCGCAAAAAATTAATTTTGATGTTGACGTACGCGATTCTATTGAGATCTTGTTTGTAACTCGGCTAATGAAAAATCAAATAAAATTCACAAAAAACACATTTTTGTATTTAAAAAATTGACGATTTTTGGTAAAATTTGGTAAAAAACATGATTCTAGTACGATCTTGCTCGAGACTCTCCCAATAAAAAATCAAATAAAACAAAAAAAATACACACATTTCTGTATCAAAAAATTGACGATTTTTGGTAAAATCTGATGTAAATATTTGTATCGTTTACGTTTTTTCGAATTTATCTCAACGTTCGATCGAGTGTAGAATTTATCAACGAACTTTTTTATTGGGCCAATTAATTAACTTATCGAGACGAGGGGATGGTCTGATTATTTTTTTGTCTCGTTAAACGGACGTAACAAAAGCCTTGTTGATCCAAATATCGCGGTAAGAAACGAGGGGAACTCGAGTGCAAAAGAGTCATCTTGGCAGAGGGTGTAAAAAAAAAGAAAGAAAAAAAGAGAAGGCCAGACAAGGGGTTGTCTCGCGGTGTGTTGCATTTACGTGAGAGCATTAATACTGCCTATATTACGTCGAGGTCGAGTACCATCGAGGGTCGAACACCCCTCGACGTACCGCCTCTATACTCTCCATTGACTCTCTCAAGAAATCTTCTTTGTCTCGTGTAACGAGAAAGTAAAAGAGAGAAAGAGACAGAACGAGAATACCAAAAATTTTGTTTGATTGCACACGCAGAAGGACTCTCCATCTCTCTTTTAATAAATCGAAAGAGAAAAAAACATCGATCGTAGAAAACTCAACCGGAAGTTCGACATTTCCGAAAGATCTTACGAATCCACGATGTCTCTGAACGCGTTATCGCGAGAAGAATTATGAAGCTCGCGTTCGCCTCTATTTCCGTAACAGTTCTCTTCGCAAACTCGACTATAAGAATGCCACGACTTTGAAACGTAGGCGGAGGGCGGAGAAACGAGCAGCTTGGGAATGGAACATCCGGAATGTCAGCTTAATGAGCGCACCGTGAAACCGTGAATAATTATTATTTCATTTATTTGGACGAGTCGTTTTGTACACGTGCGCGAAGAAAGGGAGACAAAAATTGACCTCGAAAAATTGTTCAACGATCGTTTATTATTTGTAATGTTTTTAAAATGGAATGTCAGCTTTTTTATTTTTTGAAAACATTAAGGCGCGACGCGCCTCGAGTGGAAAGATTGGACGATCGCCGCGGAGATTCGTAAAAGAGAACAAAAGAGAAAAATTCACGTCGTTTCGTTCAAAAGTTTCAAACGGCTTTGCTCCAGTTCGACTAGTTTAGGTTTTATCCGTGCGGTTTTTAAAACAGCCACGAGGAGGTAAAGAAACTCATTTGGCTCGTGCCGAGATCTGTGATTTTTGTAGCTACGACGGTACTTCGCGAATAGAAATAAAACGGAACAAAAAAAATTCAAATTAAAAAATTTATTTAACGATTTTTAAAAGTCTGAACGATTTCGCTTTATCTTATACAACCATAGTAGCAACTTGGACAAACAAATCTTTTTTCCCATTGAAAATCCAAAGAAAACATCGTCTTTCTTAAATTTCGCTCGTTTTTCATGAAAACAAATGTAAAAAGCGATACGAAAAATTAATTAATTCACACTTAAAAAAAAGAACGCATCTCATAAAATTCATTTTTCCAAACAAAAATCAATTTCCTCCAACAATCTTCTTTTTTCCTTCTTCATCTTCTCATTAAAAAAAAAAAAAAAAAAAGAGAACATTATTTATTAATACACGGCCTTAAGCAGCTTCGCGAGACCGTACTTCGAAACCTCGTTATTTAAAGACCTTGAAAACTTCTCGACTATAATACGGCTGACCTTTTCCCAAAAAAACGTGCCCAAAATTCATGACTTCCCATCAATTATTCTTCAATCTAACTTTTCATCGGTCGTGTGTCCATTTTCCTCGTATACGTATAACGCCCTTAAAAAGATTAACGTTCTAAGGTGGAGTCGTAAACAAGAAAGAAAAAAAAAACCTCAATAAAAAGAAAACAAGGAAGAAAAAACAAAAAAACAAAGAAAGCTCCTTCGTCATTTCTCCAAGGATCCCTGCTGGGTGCGTGCACGATCGGCAGCAAATGACGTAACGTACTTGACTCGAAGCTTGCCGCGTTGCGACGGGTAACGTCAGAGTACAAGGGAGAGGACGAGAAATGTTAAAACATACGGGGCGGGAAAGGGGGAAGGAGGGGGGGGGGGGCGAGAAGGGAATGGCGCAGGGGCGGGAGAGGGGGAGGGGGTTATTAGTGTATAGAAGCAGCAGCAGTCGTGACTCTCGTCGAGCTTGCCAAGAAGCTCAACCCCCCTCCCCCCTCCCTCCCGCCCTCGTAAGCTCGTTCTCTCTCACTCTCTTTCTCTTCCTCTCGACGATGCCAGCGAAGAGCGCGCGTCTAGGCGACGCCCAAATTAAATGCGTAGGTATACCGGGTGAACGAAAATAAATCGTGGCGTCCTCGGGTTATAGGGGGAGAAAGACTGGAGTGGAAAACGGCGAAAAGTGTACGAGCGAGAAACCGCGAGACAAGACCGAACTTCTCCGCCCGTGTTTCTCCGAACATCTTTTATAACTATGCCAATACTCGTTCCTTAAATCCTTCTCGAGTTTTCGAAGCTTGGCCCTGGGAGAAAAAACGAAGAGAAAAAAGAAGGGAGGGGAGGGGAGAGGGTAGAAAAAGATAGAAAGAATATTTCTCACCAGCTGACGATCCTCCGGCGTAATATATAAGGCCGGGAGGAGAGCAAAGTTCACGAGCCTATGGGGAATCAAAGTTTCACGAGGTCTCGTGACTTTTAACCCTCTCCTCTTCCCTCGTTCTTTATCCCCACCCTCGAGGGAGACAAGAAGTAGAAGAGCGAGAGAAAGAGAGAGAGAGAGCGATGGTACGAGGAAAAGTTGAAAATTCAATTCGCGGAACGATATTCCGAGATTTATATTCGCATTACGAGCGAGAGAGGCGATTTCTTCAAAATTTCAAATCCGAAATCATAAAAATCGCCAGATATTTTATTTCTCTCTTCTGAATTTTTGTTTTATTTGTTTTGTTTTTTTGTCAAATTTATTATTTTCACTCAACGAATTCGTAGACTCGTGTTCGAAGAACGTTAAAACATCGCAATATTTATTATAAAACAATTATTTGCAAGTGTTTCCTACATTTTTGCGTCCAGCCAATCGTTTCTTTTCTTCTTCAAAAGCTCGAATCATTCTCCACTGTACAACGATCTTAGATATGTTAATCATCGTTGTTGTTTCTCATTCGTGGAACGATAAGTAATGGGCGTCGTTAAATTATTTTGAAAAGAAAAGGCACCCTGTCTGACTCGAGCTCGCTATTTTATTCGCACTGAGTCATTATAAGAACATTCCTTGTCGATATGTCTGTTCGCCCGTCTCTCTAGCTCGAGGTTCGTTGCACGCGGCTGATTCTCGAAGCGACATTTCGCATAACGTAACTGTACGTGTTACTTTCGTATAGACCGACGCAGAGACGTGTATACGATACGCGATAAACGCTAAGTAGTAGAAACGTGCGTTAGTCAGACCGAGTTGGGGCCACGTTTCAATTTATACATATACATATACACACACACACACACACACACACACACACACACACACACACACACACACATACATATATATATATATGAATATAAAAATATAAATATATATTATATTATATCACATAATAATTAAAAATATATAATATACCTATTATATAATAATATAATATATCATATTATATTATAATATATATTAATATAAATATATAAATATATATATTAATATAAATTTATATAAAAATATAAATATATAATATGTTATATAATAATATAATATATCATATTATATTATAATATATTATATTATTATATTATTATATTATTATATAATATATCATATTATATTATAATATATTATATTATTATATATATTAATAAAAAGAATACATATTATTTATATATTATATATTAATAACATAATATATTATATCATAATATAATATATCATATCATTATAATAAAATATTATATTATTATATACATATATTAATATAAAAAATATATATTATTATTTATATATTATGTAAAAAAATATGTAAATACACACACATATATATATATATATATATATATATATATATAATATTTCACCGTTCTCCACATACCGAAAGCTCCACCCAGGTGACTTGGCTATATATACGTTTCTCGCTCATCGACTTGCGCTTCTCTTACCCTCCCCCGTTCATTTTTTTACCTCTAGTTCCTCTTACCAACGACGCTCCGTCTCAACGATAATAACGATAATGAGCTACCGGACACCCCTGCGCGTACGAAACCAAAATTCGAGGAACGTTTGAGAGACTCGCGTCCCACAGCCATGACCAAGGGAAACGGTCTTCTTTATTTTTATGCGCGCGATATTACGTGTTACGAAATTTCGAACGTCTGTCTGGTCGCTCAGTTCGCGTTCCACTTGCCGATGCCCGTTTCCTTCAATTAGAAATATCGCGTTAAACGTTTGTTCCGCTCGAGCTTCTCTTTTTCTTTTCTTTTTCAATTAGTTTTAGAAATTTTACCAATGTGTTTCGACATATTGTTTCATTTCCCAGTCGAATGGAAAACAAAAAACATCGACGTGATAGAAAAATGTAATAAATTTAATAAATGCGTGAGAAACGAATGAATATTTAACAAGAAAAAAAGAAAAATGAGCAAATACATTACAAAAATAATCAAAATAATTGAATTAAATTAATACGCATAAAATTTCTTCAACTTGGACGATTAGATTTGAATTTTGCCCCGTTTAATTTCGCTATAATCGAGAGATAAACGAACATTCGTCTTGATTTTTCCAAGTCGGCGACAACTTTGTTTCTTTTTTTTCTTTAACTTCTTTCCTCATTGGACAAAATTCTCTCGAGACGTTTGAATGGGCGGGAAGAGGGACGTTTCGCGAGATAGAAAATTGGGCCTTGGCGTTGTTCTGCAGGAGGAACGTTTATTATATACGCGAGAGAGGTTTTACCGGCGCATATAACGGGGTCAGCCGGGCTAACGGTGAGCATCCTTGTGACAAACGTTTCTACACACACACACATATACATATATATATACGCGAGGAACATCTCTCTCTCTCTCTCGTAAAATATATCCCTACGTAAGTATATATATTTCCTAGGCCATGACGTATAACGTGCAAATAATATAGCCAAGGAGTGTCTGTGAAAAGTGGGTCAACGTGTACCCGGTTTCTCTCAACATATATATATATATACATATATATGTACATTATTAAAGCTCTTTCATACATTTAACGGGAATGAGATTTTCTCGGTTACAAGAAAAGCCAATGGGGACAACAGCGAACTATTGGCTCCCTTCGGCATATTCAACACAGACGTTTTAATATAAAAATCTATATATATATGAATTTGTATATATATATATATATATATTGTATAAAAGTCCGGACGCAAATGTCGCGCGAGATATAGAGAGATTACCTCGCGGGCATATCGTAAAAATTCTCTCCTCGGGCTGTTTCGTCGATGTTTGCTTTTTTTTTTCTTCTAGCTTTCTTTCAACGAGCGAATAATATTTTATCACTCATTAATGCCCGGACGACAACTGTATCGGGGAATAAAATCGGAGAGAGAGAGAGAGAGAGAGAAGGAAATTAGGTCGGATCGAACGAAAGAAAGTTCTTCGATCTTGCGAAACTCGTTGATATCGTAATCGTTTTAAAGTTGGATCACATGAAAAAAGAATCGTTCAGAGGTACGCAAGTTCGGACTAATTTTTTTCTTTTCTTCTTCTTTTCGCTTTCCTTTCGTCATTTGCCGGTACTTAATCGACCGGGCCTCGTGTTTTATTAGATTTCTCGAGTCCGTGTAGGTCTAAGCTCAAGGACACTCGAGGCTGTCCACTTGACCGACGCTAGTCCCTCACTGATGAGTAATCGAGTACTGCCGGTAGTCAAGGATATACAGGGTGAATTTCATAAGGTGTAACAGGCTTTATTCTAAGGTAGATGGGACCATTACAAACAAAAGTTGCAAATATACAATCGGGATATTTTTAATAGTTTAGGAGATCTACATTTTTTAAGTTGGTCCAATCAGAGCGCGCCGAGAAGCGTTGGAGCCGCCCACTACCGCCGTAGTCGTAGAGATAGCGCAGTGTAGGGCGTTACATTTGGGGTTGCAAAATTGAGAGCAGTCAATTTTATTTATTATATTATTACGCCGTAATTTTTATTTCTCGAGCATTGGCTGCTAGGGTGGGGAGTGGGCGGCGCCAACGCTTCTAGACGCACTGGGCAAAATTCAAAGCAGTCAATGCCCGACAAATAAAAACGTCTGCTTAATAATATAATAAATCAAATTGACTGCTCTGAATCTTGCAACCCCGAATGTAACGCCCTACACTGTACAATCTCTACGACTAGAGCGGGAGTGGGCGGCTCCAACGCTTTGATTGGACCAACTTAGAAAATGTATATCTCGTAAACTATTTAAAATATCCCTAATGTATATTTGCAACTTTTGTTTATAATGATCCCATTTACCTTAAAACAAAGCCTGTTACACCTTATGAAATTCACCCTGTAGATGTGTGTGTGTGTGTGTGTGTGTGTGTATAGTGAAAGCGAAAAAGCGAGAGAGAAAGAGGGAGAGGGATGAGAGGAGACTGATACGCGCGTATACGTATGGTCCATGGTCGCGGGGACCATCATCTGGACATCGAACGCCTCTGGCGCGTTATCTCGAGGTACTAAAATATCGGGACAGGATGTTGAATCGGGCGGGTCGAGTGGACCGCCGATCGCACGTCCGGCATATCGGAATTTTTCTTTCTCTCTCTTTGGCCCTCTGCGAGAACTCGTCTCTAATCTTTTCGACATCCTCGAGGGGTTGATCGTAATAACGCATATCCATATCGAGAGAAAGAAATCCCACCATTGGAAAAAAAAGATATTAAACAACACGTACGAAAAATCGGACTATTCTTTAATCGTTCAAACGCCTTAGTAACAATCAACAATTTTTAACAGAGGACTAAAAAAAGAAAGAAATGTTCCTTTACGTCAAATCGTTCCAGCGATAATTCTAATTTGTTTCATTAAAAGTACAATCGTAGGTAATTAATTAAAAAATCAAATAATGATAATAACGTGACAATTAATTCAAAAACCAAATCACAAATTAATTGATCAATAATAAAATCAATAATTTTTTACTAATCACATAATTTAGAAACGATAAAGAATTAATCGAAATAAACTTAATAATATAATAAAAATTATAAAATTAAACGTTTAATTGAATTGCAAGAAAATCGATCGTTTTCTAATTATCGATTGACTTTAGCCTCGGACAGTATGAATGCTCGCGTCGGGCCTAGGTACGTACATAGGTATATGGAGAAAGCTTCCTATACGTCCATAGACGTATCGATAAAGGGGTATCGTACAATATACGTATCTGGGGGGAGACACGCTATTCATCAGAAGTATATATTGTCGTTAATAAAATACGTCGGAGATAAGCAGGGCCTATTATGGATTGCGTCCAATGTAGGATACGGATCGTGCTTACACAGTCCACCTTGATTAGAGGCTCAAGGGTAGTAACAGGATGAAGGTATATGGAACGTCTTTCTCCCCCACCCTTTCACCCTTTCTCTCACTCCCCCTCTCTCTCTGTCTTCGTCTCGAGGCACGAGTACGCTCGTGAACAACCTCGTATCGTTTAATGATTGATACATATTGTTTCCTTCTCCCTCGAAGAGCTCGATGCCCGATTGAGGTCACAAGCCCACATATACGATTACATTTTTTACTCTTTAATCTCGACACGAGGTAACAGTATGAGAAAACGTTTTTCTTATCTCTGCGGCACAATTTCATGTAGGAATTTATAAATTTGCCACGCGAATTATAATGAACGATATTTTATTTATGATTTAAACACTAATTTACTCCGATAACAACAATTTTGTATTTAAAATTTTTGAAAATTGAATTAGAAAATTTGTTTTTTTTTTAATAGAAATTTTAGTCGCTTTTTTCTGTAAAAATCGTTTGTAAAAAAATCAAATAATCGTTCAGCCTCGAAAAACGATTTCGAGTCCGTGTTAATATTTCATGTAGCAATTTATAAACATACCACGTGAATAATAATGAACGATATTTTATTTATGATTTGTGTGGAATGTTTGAAAATAAAAATTAGAAATTTAGAATATTTTTTGGATAGAAAATTTCGTGGCTTTCTTTTTTATATAAAAATCGTTTGTAAAAAAATCAAATAATCGTTCAGCCTCGAATAACGATTCCGAGACCGTGTAAAAATTGGTCTTGATAGCAGGGAGAATAAATTAATACAAAAAAAAATGCGCGTCCAATTTATTATTTTACCGCGTCGTTGATAATATTAATATAGTGGCCATTATTATTATCGACGTTATTACTATTTATGAACATTTGGTTAAAGTTTTCATAAACACGATATGGTTTTTATCAACAAGCCAATCCTCGATGCTAGGGAGTACGCGCGATATAAAATATGCCATACAGCGTAGCGAAAGAAAATATACCACTACAGAGCGTAGCACGTGTTGAAAAGTTATTTATAAAGTTTACCCTCAGCCCCCCCCTCTCTCTTTTCTTCCTTCTCCCTCTATCTCTTCCGTTTCAGGATCGTTATGAAAGCTCGATTCGAGAACTAATCCCACGACCAAAAATCTATATACCCGGTACAATTTCACGCATCCAAGAAACATACGCACCATGTGTATCTTGGGCTCGAAACTATGAAGCCAGGGATAAACAGGGTAACTTCGGTTTCCCCCGTAAAGACGACGTGGGTGTTACGATATCCGCGTCGTACGCGTATTATCGATAGAATATATATTTTCCTGGCACCTCGTCAAAGTACACAATTGTTTATCTGTTCGGTTAATGCGCGTATTAGTAGGCCTTTATCCGGAACGAGAAAATTATTCGCATGTGCTCCCACTAACTTTTCTCCTTTTTATTACACAAACAATTTTTATTTTGTAAAAAAAACTTTGGTGCAAACTTATGCAAATAAAACTAACGAATAAATATAAAAGAATTTAATTTAAAAAATGTTTATAAATCGAATCAAAAGATATTTAAATTTTGGCATAATTTTCTTTATTATTGTTGAATTTAAATCAATCGTTGATAACAAAAATTTCACATTTACTCGGAGTTTGTCATGGAGATATTTATTTGTGGGCGATATATTTGTTCATCCGATAAAAATCCTATTTTTTTTTAATACAATTTTCATACTAGAAACAAATATAAAATTTCTTTTTGCTCGAAATATTTTCTTATCAACGAATGATTTTTTTCTCTTCTCTAGTTCGGTCGTTGATTGATTTCTCACTAGGTTTGTTATCTCGCGTTGCGCTTATATTTGTTATTAGTAAAAGAAAAAAAGAACTCACACATACACAGAAATACATGGAAGAAAAATGAATTATTTTCATTGTCAATTAATACGAGGTATGAAAGTTGTCTTATAATTCACGATATTATTGTAAAATGTGTTTAAGTCGGAAACATCGGTGCTCTTGTACTCTCTCGTTCGCGCCTCGTTCCTCGCCATAACGTCCCACACACGTGTCGGCTCTCGCTCACGTAAAAATAGCGAGCAAAGAATGCAGACTCTCTCGAACGAGAAACCGCGATCTTGCGTTAGCAGGCGCTGCTCTGCTCTGTTCTCGCTCTCCCTCTCTCTCTCTCTTTCCTCTTTTTAGCAGCGTACGAGAGAAGCAAAAATGAGAGACGTTCGAACTGCGTGCGCTCTCTCTCTCTCTCTCTCTCTCTCTCTTCTTCCTTGTATATATATTCTCCTCCTCTCCTCCACGTTGCGAAGTAACGCAAGATTCGTTCTCGCGTTTTGTAAATTCTTTCTCAAATTTATACGCGAGAATATCGTCAAACCCTAAATTATAAACTTACTCTATGAAATTCGCAAGATTCTCGAGCTCACGCAGTAAAAAACGTCCTAATTTGAAGAAGAAAAAATATATATTCGACGTAATCAAAATAAAAAGAAAAATCCGATAATTCGAAAATTCCGATAATTCTTCGTTCCAGCAAAAGCCCGACGTAATTTGTATATTCCTATTTTCAATAATAATCAAGAAAATCACAATTAATGTAATCAATGTAATACGATTAAAATTTAATCGATATATCGATAAGACTAAAAAATATCGAACTAACCCTCAAACTCTTGATCCTTCGTTTCATGTTTCAAAAATTCAAAAAACATTCCTCCAATTTATCATTTCTCTAAATCAAACAAATTAATCCCTTCCTAAAAATCCTCCCGTTCAATATTCTTCCACTCCGAGATAAAACCGTCTCCCACAATAAAATACAAATAATTTCACAAACTTAAACAATCCACCTCATCTAATATTTCCAACAAATTTCCCCGTGTCCTCGGATTATAAACAATTTATTTATTATACTTATCCAATTTCTTCTTTTACTTCCCAACCTTTTAAATTTCTATACCCCATCGTGTATCGTATATTTGCCGCGCCGAGTCCTTTCAGACTTGTTCTCGTTTCATTTTTCGCACATGTATCCTTATGCATATATATATATATACACACATATAGGGCACGAAGGATATTGAATATAGTATTATGTACGATGCATAAAAGCATCCCATCAACCTGCTCTACACCTCGAATCGAGCTCCCCCCCCCTTGCCCCACCTCTCCTTTCCAACGTTAAAACCCCTGCCGCGTGTCGAGTCGCGCACAACACGGTGGACTCGGGGGCTTTTATTTATAGCGTTTTCCTACTAGCTGTTCGTTCTTCTCTCTCTCTCTCTTTCTCTCCCTTCCTATACCATTCTGTCCTAGCTCTAATGCACTCGGGTGTGTCGCCGCAACCGTAGCTGCATCCCGCGTATGCGGCTTGTAACGATGATCTCGCCCAAAAGTGTATTTTCACTGACAATTTTGCGGCTCCGTGGTGGACCGTACGGACCGAGAAGCACACATCGAAGGTAGACACACATCGGACTCGACGTATTAATGTTCATCTATAACGTATTTTGAGAGAGACACGTAACTCTCGTGCTAGCTCGGTCGGTCTTGGTCACGACGAAACGTGATACGTAATAATTATGTTCATTCCATTTGTCCGATATTTTTATCGAGATGAATTTATTTCAGGCGAATATGCAAATTTACGAAGAGGACGAATTTATTATTTAACGAAATATTTGGAAATTGATAAATTTGTTCTCGGGCTATTTTATACACGAGAGCGTGGGAAATTTATTCGTTTATTTATTTATTTGTATTTAAGAGAAAAATAATGAATTGATATTAAACGAGAGAATTTATTAATTATTTATGGTCAATGGATTGACGAAATTTATGAATAATGAATAAAAAAACATTATTCGTTTGTTAAAATTCGTATTTTAAAATGAAATATCGTCGAACAATGAAAAAAGAAAAAAACATTAAACGATGACGAATCAAATTTAATCTAAAACGAAAAAAAAGGGAATACAAGAACGAACGCGACACGTTCGAATCGTTGATAAATAAAATAAAAAAATCGCTTCGTTTTTTGCGAAATCACGCACGCGGAGAGATACAAATTTCCCGAGGCGACGAAAAAGCACGAATGCGGTAACGGGCGTGTCGGGCGAATATCAGAAACACACATCCTTCATGGAAAGCGCGATATGGCGAAGTAATTCAACCCTTGCGCCAAAATGTGCAGGATCGCCGGCGTAAAACCGTGCGGGGAGATAGACGAACCGGGAGAGAAACGGATCAGGCCCGTCAGTTATTTCCCAGGCTTTCCAGAGATCAGTTATTTCACCGGCTTTGCGGTGAAGGGAAGCTTTGACCTCGTTTCATTGTGGTTCTCGAGCGAACGAGCGAACGAGAGAGAGGGGGAGAGAGAGAGAGAGAGCCAGATCGAAAGAGAAAGAGGGGGGGGGGGTACAACCCTAACCCTCATCGAAGTGCACCCCCGAGTGCTCGTTCGTGCTCCAACACACGAATACACAGGACACCCGTGAAAACACGAAAGCTACCACTCCATTGCTATCTCCTGCGACTATAGGTACGAGAAGTGCATGTGCAGAATGCAGAGATAGCGGATATAGGGGGCGCTGGTACGTTCTCCCTCTCTTCCCTTCCTTCATCATCCTCCTCGCGGGACTCGATCGAGTTTGCACTAGGAAACTTCAACTTCGAGCTTTGCCAGTTTCTACAGCTAATTCAGCGTTTTATTTATCTCACCCGATTCCCCCATATATCTCCGCCTGGAACGTTTATTTCGCAACAAAATAATTTCCCAAACGAGAATTCTGTTGTATCTCGGGCTTTAAAACGAGGGTTGTTTAGGGCGTTACGTGAGAACGATACGTTAAGGATTGGAACGTCGAAGTGTAACAATTTTCTATTTTACACGAGGGATTTGTATCGCGATAAACTTTATAATATTATCGATAAGTTTATCACGATTGGTTGAAGAATATGCGTTTATAGGTGTAAGTAATGTAAGCGGTAATGGGACTGATGCGATATATAGAGAGCTTGTTCCGTGAGAGAGAGCGCACTAAACCTGTTAGTTTGATCGACTCGGATGGGTTTCGGTGCTACCGCCGGAAAATGGCTCCCATCCGAACGGTGAATGAGATAGTACGATATTATATACATATCAGCTATACACGTACAGGGAAACTTCCAATGAGTTAATAATCCAGAACTGCGGATTCTCGTTAAGCCAAATATCTCTTTTCTCTCCCCACTCCTTGACAAACGTCGTCTGCGCGCGCATGCGCAACGAGACTATAATAGACTTCCAACGAGTCAATAATTCAGGACTGCGGACTTCGCTCGAGTCAAACTTCCCACCACTCCCCACTCTGTAACACCTGCCGTCCGCGCGCCGGCGCAGTGGGACTCGATCTACCGCGCAGGCTAGTTACCGGCGCTCGACCCGGCGAGTCCGCGCAGCTAGGCTCGATCCACTGCGCAGGTCGCGCATGCGCGCTTCACCGGGCAAGTCTCGACGCTCCGCGTTCTCCTCAAGACTCGTGCAATTTTCATCTCGACACGAACAACTTATTCGCGAGAATAAAAATTAAAACTCGTCGTAAATTCAACCATCCTCTAACTCTATGAAACATTTCCGGCCTGTTAAAAAGCCTTGAGAAATAGCGACGTAAATTTTACAAGACAATATAACCTTTTTACAATTTCACGAGTCAACGTTCCCTGAAACGCGGATCACGTTGGAAAACCGATTCGCGAAATAACAGCGACAAACGAAACTCAGTTTCTCGAAACGTCGACCAATCGCTTCGACGCGTGTCGATCGCGCCAACCTAAATAGATACGCGTCCAACAGGAATATTAATATCTATCTATATATCTATCTATCTATCTATCTATCTATACACGCATTACTATGTATCGTTGACACGTACACAGCAAAATTTATCTCCGCACGTAAAATGCATTAATATATACGTATGACCATCCATGCGTATGTTCTATATACATATATATGTAATACACGAGGCATATGTAGCGCACACGCCCGCACCTCTGGTTATCGATTTTAACTAGCCCGGGCAACGGCGTTAAACTTTAACAACGCCGCACGTACACAGGAGAGAGAAAGAGAGAAATACTCGTTATCCGGGTTCGCCCCGAGACTTTCTGTTCTGTCATGTAAATACGTGTCTATACACATTCATACATAACATATGTATGTATATTTGCGGGTACATAGACATTTGCAACGTTACAGGAAACTTTATGTAACCCACATACAAAAGTGTTCAAGTATCAATGCACGAGTTACTTGTGAATGTATTTTAAACGAATATATATATACATATATATATATATGTGGATGTGTGTGTGTGTGTAGCTAGAGATACGCGTGTGTGTATAATTGTAAGTAAGGACGTGTGATACATAGGCCGCATCTTGAATTCAACGCCTGGTACACTTTACAAAGTTTTCACCGTTGTCAACCACGCGTCCGTCAAACTGTCACGAACTTGCGGTAATATCGCATGTTAATAAAGACGGCTCTTTTTCCTTATCTTTCCCTCTGTCTCTGTCACTCCATTTCTATTTCGCTTATTTCTCGAGGTGGTCGTTTTTTTTTTAAATTCGATTAATTTTTTTTATTCGTTAAGAAAATTGAGAACGTTGGTTAGGTCGTAGGTATATAACAAAATTGTAACCTGTGGAAACGATTGGTATGTTTTCAACGTATCGGTGGGAAATCGTCGCAGGCGGCTAATTTTATGCGGGAGTGAACATGATTTTCCTTTATATAGCGAGCCATGACGTCAATTAGCGGCGAAACGCTCGAAGCTATGAGAACAGAGCTGGTGGTATCTAATTTCCATTGTTCGAGAACGGTAAAAGAAGACGTTGGCGATTAAGACGTTCGAGAGCGAGAACGAGAGGGAGTTGAATAAATTATTTTTACGAAGAAACGATATATCGTGTACAGGATGAGTTCCACTATTTCTATCCCTTGTTTCTCGTCGTTGTTATCGGTTTACGATGAAAACAAATCGACCAAACGAATACAAATTTTGATAAAATCCGAAAATTCTTGAATATTTTTTGTTTTAGATCGTTGATAAATTTTTTTTTATTTGCTTAATTGGTAAATCAATTTTTCTTTTTGATAATTAAATAACATTCTATGCCATTGCTATCTTTAAGAATTTTATTCTGAATTTAGCAATTTAGCGTTAAAAAAAAGGAAACATGGAAAAATTAATTTTTTCTCTTACACGTTTATATGGAAAAGGTGAATTTTTCTACGAAGGACGAATGATCATGACCCATTTCCGGTGTGCCCAAAAGGATGCGATGCACCTGTAGCTCTGGTCAGTCATGTGGATATATTCGATAGGTGTACCAACCCCCGAAGTGTGCACCCCCCTCCCCTTGCCAATAACATCAACGACGCGACAGCACGAGTAGGCCAAGCCTTTGTCGGTCAACCAAACCCTTTGATGACCGTAACGTAAATGTGTGCCCTCGTATAGTTGCTTTCTGTGGTATTTTACGTATTACAACAGCCCCATCGTGTTGTTTCACGGTGACTTTAGCGTGGTTTATCCGGACTAAGTCTGGGAAAGCTCTGGCTCTAGATCATCCTTAACTATATGCAACCACGTAAGCTCAACACGTGCTGGAACATTGTTGCACTGCGAGTAATGGACGTTACACGGGAATGAACGAGCAGACCTTGGCTTTGTTTCTCTGAAAAAAAAAGAATATATATAGGTATATATTGTCCCTATATATATCGTACGTTATTTATATACAGATGAGCGAGCTTACTTGCCTCGATCGTAGTTCCTATCTTCGTAGAACACCGAATGAAAATTGAATAATACGAATTTAGGAAAAAAAAATTATCATTTTCTAATGATAATTTTTAAGAATGCAACGATATGAAATTTCGATCGAATTAAATCGAATCAAAGTCGCCGATAGTTCCGAGAATTGTATGCAACGAGTAAAATAAAATTATCGAATTGAAAAGAAATCGAAAGAAAACAAGAAAACAACAAATTTGGAATGAAATAAATTAAGGTTAATTTTGTTTTGTTTTTTTAATCAAGAGCGAGAGGGACGTTCGCATCGAGTACCATCGAACAAGACAATCGTTACTCGAACGAAATCTATTCGAAACAAATTCAATCGCGAGCGAATGAAATTTAATCTCGTTTAAACAAAAATCTGTTCTTCCCATTTTCGTGGAACAATCGTCAACTCTGACGAAATAATTTCGAATCCTCTCGAATCCACTCACGGCCAGGTGTTTTTTCTGGCCGTTGAATTAACAAAAATAGAAAAAGAAAACGGAAAAACGATGAAAAATACAGATGGCGAAAATGGCGAATGTTTGACGATACATAGAACGCGATATATCGCAGGTCGGCTCGATTTTCCAATTTCCTGCGAACAAGTCCTACTCCATCCTCCTCTTCTCTCCTCTCTCTCTCTCTCTCTCCCTCTCTTTCTCTTCGGTATACACACGCGAACTGCGAGAATCCGTCTCTCTCAATTCTCCGCAATCGGCGAATGATTAAGGTCAACGGGAGTCTCCAATTGGCATACCCGTTACGACACTGAAAGCTCTACCGATATTTTCAGACGACTAGGAAAATAATAAAAAAAAATTTTCCAAAAAATTATACAAAAAAAAACAGGATTGAAATTGATTCTTTTCCTCCAATAAAATATCGTTTAGTCTCAGGAAGCGAGTTTTACTTTGTCTCGCTCGTCCTCGAAAGATTATTAATCATTTTCATGTTTTTTTTTTTAAATTCTTTTTGCTTTTTTTTCACGGAACGATTATGAAGTTTAAGAAAATAAATTTGACATCGATTTATCGTAATGAACGACGTCGTGAGAATTTTCATCGTTATATATCAATGTCGAATCGCGCCAATGCACAAGTTTCCTCGATGTGGCCAAGAGAAATACACAAGTTCGATATCCAAGAACGAGCCTGGTCATTTCATCCCTCCCCATCTCCCTTTCTCCACCCGACGAATGCAATCAACATCGTCTAATGCCAAACTCGAGTATCGAGGTGTCCGAACTTCGTGACTCCTTCTCGTTTGCGAACTTAGTTTCGTAGCTCGATTGACGTACACATAGCTATTTCGCATTTCAGCCCTCGCTCTAACCAAATATTACCCCAAAATCATAAATTTCACTCCTAGAAAACGAGAGATCGAACTAAAAACCGAATACCAAATTTACAAATTTACTCAAAAACCTTTATTTTCACTTTAACCTTCGATCCCTTTCAATTTTCATATTTTATCGTATGTTCTCACGTCGGTTTGAAAATTAAAGAAAAAGATAGGATCAAACACACGTCACCTGTAAAAAGATAGAACAAAAACAAAAAAAAAAAAAAGAAAACGAGGATAAATTTGTGAAATAAATTGTGGCTGAATGATAAAAGGTCAAATATCTGCGTGAAGGTTTATTCATCACCCTCTCCTGTCCTCCAGCCACCCTCGCCTCTTCAACCCCCGTCCATTTCCCAAGTCGTTAGACTCCGGTACGATAACAATGTGCGCGGTTTAATTGACCGAGAGGCTCAAAGTGAGCGACCATTGGTCGATACGAAAGTACGCGAACCGGGGGGGGGGGGGGGGGGGGGGGGGGCAGAATGGGACAAGAGACGCTTTTCACACGGCAGGGAATCGCAACTTGTTTTTATTTTCGTTTCTCTCGTATTTTCGTATTTTTTTTTGTTTTTGTCGCTTTCTGTTTTATAGAAAAGACACCACACTCGGAAAACTTTGCCTCCATTAACGTGGATGCGCGATACAAAAACCACCACCGGTACAAAGTTTGAAACCCTCCGGTGTAAAAAAACTATTGCATGGTCTTGGTGCTATGTACAGTTTTTTTTTTAATTCGCTTTCTCTCGTTTATTCGCTTCGTAGTGCCTTGCTTCTTCTTCTTCTTCTTCTTCTACTTTTCTCAAGAGGAAAAAAATAGAAAGCAGAAATACATCACCCGGAGACGCGATGGGGTCGTTGATAAACACGCGATAAACGACAGGGCACTTAATCACCACGTGGAGAATGTATTTTTTTGTTTGTTTGTCTTTTTTACCGTTGGCTTCGTGGAAATTTAATTCTTCGTCGTATTTTTAATTCGACGATAATACCAAATTATCGAAACGTCGAATTTAATAAGTTTGATGTTAATTATGATAATGTTTCGAATTAATGAACGACGTTTCGTACAAAAAAAATTTTATATCGCTTCTTTTTTAGTATTTAGAATTCCGAAATTTTGATTCAATTCGAGAATAAATTCGCCTCGCCTCGACCGAGAATCGGATCGAACAATAAACGGACGTAAAGTCGCGAATTTTTTATGCTCCCGTCAAGACGCTTCACGCGTCACACCTGAGAAGTTTCAATGACATTCAATCGAATGTCTAAAAATAAATTGAAAATATATATTAAAAAAAAAAAAAAAGAAGAAGTTGTGATAAAAATACGGGAAAAATGATATTTAGCGACGTCGCGCGACGTCAGAAAATTTAACCAACTAACTTTTTTATTTGTTTCTAAGTAACTCGACGTAACCCATAATTATTGTTGTTACTTATTCAAATCAATATTTTATCGTCGCTAATCGATAATTACATTGAAACATTATTTTTGTTTAATTTAAACGAAATCGCGAATTAATCGGATTTCAACGCAAAGAATTTTGATCGTAAAATAATAATTTATATGAAACGAACGCCGCGTGTTTTCTTGCGGACACACCCGATACCGATCTTCGCATACGCAAATACACGCAGACACGTGTAGAACATTTTCATCAAGGTACAGTAACGAGAATTGAAACTTTCGTCCGTGAATTTTACGAGCACACGTCCAACAACGGAAAATCTTTCGAGACAAGCAAAGAGGCTACACGCCTTAGGAAATTACTTTGCGTTCATTTCCTCGCTGGCACAGTTTCGAGAGCCATCAGGCGTGGCGTTTATACAGGCGTTTGCCTCTTCGTAAATGCTTAAAAAGCAGCGTTCTTTTTTTTCTCCTTCTTCTTGTGTTTTCTTTTTTCTTTTTTTGTTATTTTATTTCTCGGCATTTTTATTCTTTTTCGTCACGCTCCTTTCGTTTTTCCGTCTTCTTTCACGAAACGACGACGAGCGAGTGAAAAGATCGGCGAATTCTCGCGATCCTTGTGCTCTTTTTGTCCCGGTTTCTCCCTCTCTCTCTCTCTCTCTCTCTCTCTCTCTCTCTCTCCCTCTCTCTCTCTCTTTCTCTCTTTCTCGTTTTATTCCCGTTGTCGCACGATTTACACGTGCAGATGCGAGTTAACAAAAAAAATACATAATAAAATAAAACGACAATATACCAATTTGAATATCGGCGCCGATCGTAACATGTGTGTCAAGGTCACGGACACTCCTCGTGCGATCTTTTGCCAATCCTCTCCCTATCTCGTTCGTACGTCAGACAACGAGCTTCGTAATTTCGAAACCTTCGTCTCATCGTTGCACGATACTTCTTTCCCGTAACCGATCGCCCGAACCGATTTTCGACTAATATTTAAAAAAAAAAAAAAGAAAGAAAAAAAACAAAGTAATCGATTCAAAAATCGAACAAAAACTCAATTTTGTTTTCGTAATCGATCTCCGCGCTGATCGAAACGGTACATTTGTACAATGAAAAGAAAAAAAACACCTCTCGTTGCTTCGCTCACGCGATTCTACAAAAAAACAAGTTATCCGCTCGTAACGTAGTTTCGAGAAAAGTGATAAAATCGTAGAAACAAAGGCGAATCGCGTCACGCATATTTCTGTAACACCTGTATGCTGTGCTCGTGTACAGTGAAAATAATCAATCGTGAAAAACTCTGAATAATACCGATCCGGAAATTCTTCAGTCGTAAATATAAAAAAAAAAAAAAAAAACAGCAAAGTCTGACGAATCATGTTGCAAGTTTATATATAGAATGAAATCATCGTCGTAATATATAGCTCGGTGAAAATTGTATATACGTATCGTCAGTTACCTTTTTTTTCTTGGCTCGAGTTTACCCCCCCCCCCCCCCCCCACTCCCCGTCCCTGTCTCGTTTCCCGCCCCTCTCCAAGTTCATTTTCCTATATCGAATGCGTCTCGTTACCGTTTACATACGCATACTCGTCACTCGGTCCGGGTCATCGTCGATGATGCACGACGGTCATATCGATGACGTATCACCGCGAGCACGTCATAAGTCCGACGAGGCTGACAAATGACAGAATGACGTAACGTATTCGTAATCGTTTTACTATAGACTTTATTACAGGGATAGTCGAGTAGGGCAGAAAATAGAAACGTTGGCCCGGTCTATAGGGTGTGCGATATATCGAGTTATCTCTAGCTTGCTGTAGGTACAGGCTGAGGCATTTTAATTTTAAAAGAAATTTGAATAATTCGGAAATCAATTGTTCAGGAAAGTGTGTTTGGTGGAGGGTGGTTTAAAGGGGAAATGATAATTATGTCACCCATTTTTGGGTTGATTAATGTTATCGAGGTAATTTTGAGGTTAATTTGAGTTTTTTAATTTTTTTAATGGAAAATCATAGTTTTTTTTGGTTTGATTGTTGATGTATGGGAAAATGGGAGAAAGTTTTGTGACAAATGTGTTTGAAGCTGGGCGATTTTTTTTCAATGGAGAGTCATACTTTTTCAATTTGAGTGTTAATACGTGGGAAAATTTGAGAAAGTTTTGGGGTAAATATTTTTGAAGCTGGGTAGAAATTAGGGGTGAAATGTGGCTAAAGAATTGGTTTTATTGAAGATTATAAGAATTGGAGAGTGAATTGGAAATTATTGTCGCAGCACTAAGCGTAAAATTCTACTTCGTGTTTATCGATCTTTTTTAAAACAAATGGAAAAAATCTATAAAAGTTGAAGGACATAATTTCGAACAGGTATTTAAATAATTTATCAAATCATATAACTTTGTTAAGAAATTATCGCTGCGCTCATAACTAATGTTTGTATGTCCATAAAATATCGAGTGTTGAAAAACTCGTGAAAACGTGACCACGAATAAAAAAAAATATTTAAGATAAAACTGTCTTTTATTTTCGCTTAGAATGCTAAGCAAGATAAAAAAGTGTGATTTTGCATTTAAAAAAATTAAACTATCTTCAAAATAACCTTGAAAACTTAGTACGAAATCATTTTTTCTCAAACGATTTAGTTTCGAGTTAATCACATTTGCCAAATTGAAATGGCTCGCTCTGTATGCGCATCGAACGGACTGTGAAACGAATATTGAACGCGAAGCGTTCGGGAAAGCAAATAAAAAAAAAATCAGACGAAGACCGCGAGCATGAGGAATGGGAGAGAACGATGGTCACTGAAATTTCAACAAATACAATTCGTGACTAAAATTAATCGACGACACCGTTTTTATCGAAAATCTGGTAACTTTTTTTTAGTTTTTAATATTATATTATTATTTTTTGAAAAATCTTTTTCCATGAATGTTTTAACACAAACATTATGAGTCCCGTCAGCAATAAATCCGAGTTGTTGCTGATTTCGTTAATGACTCAGCTTTTACGACGAGTGCAAACATTGTTCCGAGCCAAAATATTTATCGTTAGACTAATTTGAAGATTACTCGGTGCTGCGTGAGAATCGTCGCCAGTGTTAAAAGTTATTCCGATGGGCTCATCGAGTCGTCCGACCTCGTTAGCGTTGGAGTTTCTATAACGATTTATCGAGTCGACATTGCCCACTCGGTCTTGGCAATGGCGATCGTCTCGAATTTTGTCAACGAGGAGAAATATTCATTTTCTTTTCACATTTTTCTTCTAATTTTTGTTTTTTTTTAAGACATGTTGAAAATAGAATTATCAATGGAATCTTGGGTTTCGATTTAAAGAAAAGGCGATCGATTTAAATCCGTCGAATCAAAATTTTGGTCAACAAATTTTGTCACAATTTGTTTTAAGATGGAGCGTTAAAATAACATTTTTCTGGACGTTACGTGTTAGCATTTAATTAAATAATATACGACGTAACGTCCTTCTTGTTTAATTCATGCATTAACAGTTACGAACACGTCGTGTCTACGTGATGTTCGTGGAATTTCACGATCATTTCAGACCCAAGAGTTACGAGAGTGGCTCTCAATTAATGAGCCAGCGCGAATTAGAGGCGGAATTGCGTTAATTCCGTTGGAATTGCGAGAGGCGAGAACTGATGAATTCACTGTCGGCAATATAGAACAATTCGATACACGGTACATTGGAACACGATACGACAATACAATCGTTGCAGATTTTAACGAGCGATTTAATTAAAAATTTTCAACAATTCGTAATTTATGATTAATTAATTTTCTAAAATATAAAATACAAATAATAAATTTCAGAAATAATATCGTAGGTGTTGATTAATTCGTAATCGATTGTTAAACAACGTCTTAAAAAAATTTCTAAACGTACGAAGGTGACATAAATTCATATTTTGAGATATTAGGTAAATAATTTTTAATAATCACCTTGTTATGTTACGTGTTATCTCAATTTCTCTGATTGCTTTGCAATTAATAATTCGCCAGAATATAATAATAATAACAATAATAATAGAAATAATTTTTGTAGACGTTCGGTAATTTCTTGTCTATCATTAAATAACGCATTATCGTATCTCACGTGGTAATTTCAAAATCATAATAAAAATTTCAATAAATCCAAATATAAAAATATATCAACTATTTAGAAGAAAAATAATTTCTGATGAATTATCGAATGAAACGTTGTCTCATTTTATTCCCTCGCCACGAGACCAATTATTTCGAAATATTGATATTGACAAATATAAAAATATATCAACTTTTTAGAAGATAAACAATTCTTGATAAATCATCGAATAAAATATTGTCTCATTTTATTCCCTCGTCATGAGACGAATCATTTCAAAACATCGATATTGGCAAATATAAAAATATATCAACTTTTTAGAAGATAAACAATTTCTGATGAATCATCGAATAAAACGTTGTCTCATTTTATTCCCTCGCCACGAGACCAATTATTTCAAAATATTGATGTTGGCAAATATAAAAATATATCAACTTTTTAGAAAATAAACAATTCCTGATGAATCATAGAATAAAACGTTGTCTCATTTTATTCCCTCGCCACGAGACTAATCATTTCAAAACATTGATATCGGCAAATTTTCATTTCTTTTTCTGCAATCGACTCATTGTTATTCCTGAGTCAGATTCAAGCTTACTTAATATTTTTCGATTAAAAGCTGCGTGTACGGTCGCGTATGCGCTTCTCGACGACTGGAAACGTGTTTGATATTCGTACGATGCACTTCTCGCAACAGAGTTATCTCATATACTCGATCGCAATAGACTCGCAGTCTAAGAACTGGTAACTGTGTGTACACACTTGCACGCTTTCATTGCCAAGCGTGTAATCGATGACGTTATATTTGCGGGGCAACGAAGGCCGCGCGCATTTAGCTCATTCCTACTTTACGCGCTCGATCTTCCGAGATCTTCGAGTCGATTCATTATTCATAAATCTCTCGGTCTCACACTAACCCCTACCTCACCGGCGCCATCGTCACTTTGCGCACGCGCGGTAACGAATTTTATGAGCTGACTCACTTTAATGAGCGAAACGAGGCGAAAGAAATCTTGCAGTGACTAGGAATTGCGATAAATTTGTCATCGTTCGATCAACGAATGCATTATCTCTCTCGTCGATTCGATTTCATTATATTCGACGGTAAGCGACGAGCGAGCTTTTCATAATAAAATATTAAACATCGTTTTTCAACAGAATTTTCGTATCTCGCGATACGATAAGAGTATAAATAACTCAACGACGTTGATGATAAGGACGCAATTAATTTTTGATACTCGCGATATCGCCAAATTTATCGTTAATTTGGTAAATAAATTTCTCGATTCTTGCTTCCTCGAAAACGACAAAATATCAACTTAAAAAAAAAATTTTTTAACTCCTAAATTCAAAAAGAAAATCAATTAACCAAAATATTAATCAACGGTCAATTGTATTAAATTATTTGTTACCTCGATTTCTTCTATAAACAAGGAACAACGCTCCAAAAAATTCACGTTCGCAAAAATTCGATTTGTAAACAAAATGGCTGAAGCCACGATCGAATACCCGTACGAATAAACGATTTACAATCGAAAAACGACGATTATTTCAATCTCGAAATAACGCTGAAACGTAGGAGATAAATTTACGAGCGTTATGTTAATTTTTAGGTAAAAAAAAAAAATAAAAAAAAACTTGTTCGAATTTCCTTTAGGTTCGTTCTTCTTCTCGTTCCTTCTCGCTCTCCTCACTCCATGACGTAATTTACGCGAATATGCTGAGGTTTTCGCTGACCGACCGAGACTCGACTTGTGACTGACAATGAGAATCGTATTATATTCCCTCCTTCTCTTGGTCACTTCTTATATGGGATAATAAAATGCCATGCACACACACAGTAACATATTATCGCGAGGCCGAAGGCCGTGTGGGCAGAAGCTTTCGCCAACACCTACAATATCTATAATATAAATTAATGTATTCGCGTCCGACTGTTTGTAATATCATGCATTCCGTATAAACCATACATGATATAAACCCGCATGAATTCCTGACGCGAACATTAAGAATTTTACTCGTGTTCTCTCTCGCCAAATAGAGAAAAGGGGTGACGAAAACTCGGAGCCTCGCGCGTTACACCACGAATTTCATTCTATTCACGATTCGACACAATTCTAATACGGAATTATACACGACGATTCTAATACAGAATTGTACACGAACTCTGTCGCTCGTTGGATCGAGCTACGTACGTTTATATATTTATACGCGTAGGGAAGTTTCGTAAAATTAAATCTCTCGGGGCCCTTGCACTCGTGTTTTCGACTATTTTATCGTCGAATATTTCACCAACGGATCTAATTCGAAACAAACCAACGAGTTTCTCGTCGCTATTATCTAATCGAAATTGTATTTTCTTTTTAAAAATTTCATTTTTATTCTCAAAAAATGAATCGATGTTTTATTTTTATTATTATCTTTGATGTTTGTTTACGATTAATCGCGGGTTTAATCGTATTTTGAAAGAAATTCTGTATTTATCTGATAAACGATTGGGTAATAATAAACAAAAATTATTCATTCATTCACGCGTTAAAAAAAATCGTTCGAATAGTGAAAAACGAAACAAACTTTTCCTTTCGAAAGCGAGAGTTTCGAGTTTGACTCTGGGTGCAACGGTCGTGATAGTTTTGAATTAAAAGTAAAGAAAACAAGAAAACGAAATATTTTTTTTGTTTTCTTGCCTTCTTTATGTTTAATCGCGGTTTTAGTCGTATTTTGAAAGAAATTCTCTATTTATCTGATAAACGATTGATTAATAATAAAAAAAAATTATTCATTCACGCGTTAAAAAAAATTGTTCTAATCGCGAAAAACGAAACGAACTTTTCCTTTCGAAGGCGAGAGTTCCGAGTTTAACTCTTGTTGCAACTGTCGTGATAGTTTTGAATTAAAAGTAAAGAAGACAAGAAAACAAAAAAATATTTTGTTATAATAATAATAATAACAAAACATTGGTTTTTTTATTATTATTATCTTATATTTCTGTTTACGATGAATCGCGAGTTTAATCGTATTTCGAACGAAACTCTCTATTTATCCGATAAACGATTCGTTAATAATAAAAAAAATTATTTATTCACTCGTTAAAAAAAAATTCTTCTAATCGCGAGAAACGAAACAAACTTTTCCTTTCGAAGGCGAGAGTTCAGACTCTGATTCTGCGTGCGACTGCCATGATAGTTTTGAATTAAACGCAAAGAAAACAAGAAACCAAAAAAAAGAATTAAACAAAAAAAAAACAAAAATTAAAAAAATGACGATAACCCGCGAGCAGCAGTCACCTCGTTCTTCGTTTAATCCACTTTTGATCCTTCGTTATTGGCACCGGTGGTACAATCCGTGGGGCCATCGAGGTTACGGTGTATTATCGTTCGTATATAAGCTGACTCGACGTGTTATAATTATTTCATTGTAAAAGTGGTGGTCGGTACAGGTCTTGAGTTGCCGTCGTATCTCGCTGGGTTGGCAGCACCGAGTAGTAACGCAGCTTCGAAAGATTTGTAAACGACGTCTGTCGATACTCGTCCCTCGACGTAGCTAGCGCCCCCCTTTGGTGAATCGCTAAATCAATTTTCTTTCTCTCTCTATCATTTATATGAAATGTCTTTGAGCTCAATCGGAGCACACGAGGTGAAATCTCGGACAAAGAACGAGGTAAATGGAGAAAACAAACGCGTCAGACGCGTATATGTTCGAAGACGATGTGGGATTAGTCGTTTCTTAGCAATAAATAATTCACGAAATTTGATAAAAATTTTGGCCTAATGAAAATTGTATCGTGAATAAAATAAATTACGATTTGCGATAACGAAATTTCGAATTAGCGAATAAAATTGTGTAATTTATGTCGGTGAACGTACTAATATAAAATTCTTTGATTATTTTCTCATCAAATTGGATTTGATGAAAATGACTGAAATTTTTATTCATACGAGGATGCGCCGATGTTTCAGCGAGGGGAACTCGATGAGAGGGCGAAATTTTGAACTAGGTCGGGATCGAGCTAGGTCACAATTTTCCACGGACAAATTTATTCCTACGTAATTCTCTATCGATCAGGTGCGAAGAGGGAGAGAGGGCGGATGGAATTATTTAATAAACATTGCGTCCTAGAGAATGTTACAAATGTTTGTACAACGTGAAAGTTTCTATGAGAAAGTTTCAGGAACGATAACAATTTTGTGAATTAATTTAAAAAAAAAAAAATAAACAATTTATCATTGATAAATAAAAATTATTTTTTTAAAAACAATCGTTCATAATTTCTTCATTATGTAAATTATCCCGCCTGCTCTCGCAATAATTAACGACGATTGTAAAACAAAAAAAGAGAAGATTAAGAAAAAAATGAAATAACAAAAAAAAATTCAAGAGAATCTTGTAAACGTTTGTGAAACATGAAAGTTTCCATGAGAAAGTTTCAGGAACGATAACAATTTCGTAAATTAATTAAACAAAATTAATTAAACAATTTATCATCGATAAATAAAAATTATTTTTTACAAACAATCGTTCGTAATTTTTTCATTATGTAAATTATCCCGATTGCTCTCGCAATAATTAACGACGATTATAAATAAAAAAAAAGAGAAGATTAAGAAAAAAATGAAACAACAACAAAAAAGTTCAAGAGAATCTTGTAAACATTTGTAAAACGTGAAAGTTTCTATGAGAAAGTTTCAGGACCGATAACAATTTCGTGAATTAATTAAAAAAAATTAAATAAACAATTTATCATTGAAAAATAAAAATTATTATTTAAAAACAATCGAGCGTAATTTCTTCATTATGTAAATTATCCCGACTGCTCTCGCAATAATTAACGATGATTATAAAACAAAAAAGAGAAGATTAAGAAAAAAAAACAAAAAATCCAAAGTGAGACAATGGGACGAGCGTTAATGAGACATTAGCCTAATATATCGGCAAGGATAAATGGAACGTTGAAGCTACTCCGACGAGATTGTACTTTTTTCTTTTCCTTTTCTTCCCTCCTTCCCCCCCCCCCTCTCTCTCTCCTACCGTTTTCTTTACGCTCGAGATTTCTACACAACGGAGATTACACATTTTTCTCTTCCGCGCAATAATAACGTATATAAAGTATATCCGGCGTTATACTTTTTTCCACCGTCTTCTTTCTAGGTCTATTTGCATTATATAATCGACTTGATCCTCCATCGGGGTTGCGGAGCTTCTACGCCGGGATATGTGGAATGGAGAACGGGAGAGCTCGAAAAAGAAGTAGACCATGGTGAGAGGTAGGGGGAAAGAGGGAGAGCCATAATGTATATGGGACCATGGAGGCGAGAGGGCAAAGAAGACGTTTTCTCAGACGGCGCCAGAGTAGATTATTGAAGAGTTATATATATATATATATATACTCGAGTAGAACTCGAGAGACGGAAGAGAACGTAAAGGACGTGCACACATCGGTCACACGTGTATACGTGTATCAGGGATACGAAGAAAGATGGACGGAGATCGAAAATAGATATTAAGAGAAATAGGAAAAGGAGGCAAGGGAGAGGGAGAGAGAGAGAGAGAGAGAGAGAGAGAATTAGGGAATCCCCGAGATATGTCGAAGGGACTGAGTAAAAAAATCGGCAGGGTGAAAAAAAGAAGGTTTCCGCGCGATGAAAAAAGAGAGGAAGAAGAGAGAGAGAGAGAGAGAGAGAGAGAGAGAGAGAGAGAGAGAGAGAGAGAGAGAGAGAGAGAGAGAGAGTGAGAGAGAAAGATTGAAGAGAAAGGAGAAAATGATAGTTGAATGAAAGAGAGGCGGGTCGATCTTTTTTTTCTCGATGACATCGGTACGTCGGGCGGGCACGTACAGCTGCCTACTGCGGATCGTTATTAGTATACATATTGCCCATATATATATATATACTCTATCTCTCTCTTTCTCTACATATAGGGCAAGGGAGAGAGGGAGAGTAACTTTGGAAGCAAAATGGGGCTAAGAAAGGACGTATATACGTCGATGACACACATAACCCCAGGGAGAAGTTTCCATTAGATAAAGTGTCAAGTTTTACCCTAATTAAGTTGTACTCCATTTTCGTACAATTTCATGAAATTTGTCTCGCAAGTATGGATCCTCGTGTGTATAAGTACGTAGGTATGTACGAGCGACGTATGTGCATATAGAAGATCGAATCCGGAGTACGTTCGTTTCGTCGATTGGGGAATCCAAAATTTGGGAGTCGAGTATTTTATTGATTCATCGGCCTCGCGACCGAGCGACTCGACTGTGCTTCGCCTTTTCGTTTATCTCGCGTCTCGACCAATAAAACGAGATTGTGAATAGAGCAAGATTGAAAAAAAGAACAAATACGCAAGAGGGAGAAAGAGGTGGAGATAGAGATAGAGGGAGAGAGAGAAAGAGAGCAAAATCATAAAAAAAAACCAAAGAAAATCCACGACGGTCCATCGGGGTTTGTGTATGCTTGATATATACGTTAACCAGGGTAAATCTTATTGATTCCGCGGGTTGGCGCCACCGTCCTCGAGGTCGCGATTGTTCCGCGAAGCGCATCTCGTGCGCATCCCCTCCCCTCCAACCTCCCTTTTCGCCTCGTCGCTCTTGCCAACTCTAACCCCCTCCCCCCTCTCTCGTTCTCTCTCTCTCTCTCTCTCAGAATGACAGAGTGGGGTACCGTTGGGTCGCTGGAAATGCTCGCGTGGAGCACCGAGGGTAGAAAAGGTGGCACGAGAGAGAAGCGCGAGAGCGACCAACCCCTAACGTCGCGTTCCTGCGTCACGCGCGCGCAAACCGAGTTCGCGGGCGGGACATGCAACTGGCGTCACTATTGTCCCGTCTAGATGTATATATATGTATACATATGGAGAGAGAGAGAGAGAACGCAAGTTGGACGCCTCAGCGCCGCCAAGCCGCCTCAAAACGACCTTCTGCTTATCGTTGGGACTCTCTCACGAGAGCGCGAGAAGAGAGCGAGAGACAGAGAGACAGGGAGGAAAAAATAGAGAGAGAGAGAGAGAGGCAAGCGACCTAGAATGCGTGTAACCTCCCTCGGCTTCGTGACCGGAATCACCCCGGGCTTTACACGAGCCTTCGAGCTTTTCTTACCCCTTCGTATTCCAAGCCCTTTCCCATTCCTCATTCTCTTCTCCTTTACCGCGCCCCTCGCCGTTACAACCACGTGTACATTGTACATAAATAAATGTACGGAGAATTAATTCAATCCTTGGCGTGTTCACCCGTACAATAAACTTCCGTTAACCGAGGCTCATCAACCGTTTTCCCTCGACCCTAAATCCCTCGGTCGCCACACTTTGTCGAGGGGTTGCGCCCCAACGTTCCGAAAACTAAACACCATGGGTTCCTTTTTGATTCTCCGTCCAATCCCGCACGAGATTCATCGATGTGACGAAAGTTGATTCGTCGATGAGACAGAACATCGATTAGAGATTTATGTTATCGACTGGGAGGGAGAGAAAGGGTGTCGGTAAAGGGACGAGACTTAAGGTAGTCGTATCGTTGGGTGGGGGATTAAAATTTTATTCTCGTTTTTTCTCACGTTCCAAGTGGATCGAGCGTTTAAGTTCATTTAGAAAAGTTGTTGCAAATCGACTAAAGAACAACATACTCAAAATTCAAATTGATCCTACGGAAAGTTTATTTGTTATATAATAAACAAAATCATTAATTTTTGTTTCCATAAGATTTGTTATAAAAACTAATCGAAGCTTCTTTGATGTCATATAAAAATGTGTGCAAAATTTCAACAGGGTTCATCGACCAAATGATCGAGATACGAATTGTATAATGTTGCGATATTTAACACGGGGCTCTTATCGGAGATTACGAAAAATGACGATTTTCAAGGATAAATATCGTGATTTTTGTGTCGATAAAGAACCCTGAAATTTTACACGCATGTACATATAACATCACAGAACTACCTTAACGAGTTTTCTGAACAAGGCGCGAGAGTTTTACGCAAACGCTATTTTCCTGTCCTAAATTTGTGTCCAACGATTCGTATTTTCCGTGGGAAAAAGCTGATACAACGAGGAACTAATCTCACGTCGTTGAGAGAAAAATCCTCGCCCTTGTATCTGCTTTTTTTTCGTTTACAAATATCGATGGCGATTTTACGGAAAATTGTTCACTCGCTCGTTCGATAAAGGAACATCGCGTGTAAACTTGATTTATTTATAAAAATTTTAATGCACCCGTGAAACTATCGACAAATCGAATAATAACGAAGAGAATTCCGAGAGTTCGGAACGAATGAACGAAGACCGAATTTCGCTTCGAGTGCGGCTGCACCTACAGGATCGACCTCGCTGTCCTCATTTCCGTACAAAGCCTCCGGCTAATCGTGACATTATCAATTAAATCGAATAATTTTTACTTATTTTGTATAAATTGAAATTGGGTTGTCGAACGGACGATGTTTCGATATTTTTCACTCCGACTCAAGCCTTCCGGGCTTTTCGATCAACCCGAAGGAAAACGATTTTTTTTTTTCAGGTTTTAATTAAATTTCGATTTTCTCATTTATTTTGCTCATCTCGTAAAATATAATATTTATTTCTTTTCAACAAATTAGATCGTCGTTTTTCATATACGTATTTATCGATCGATTATCGACGAAATGTATAAAAATATAAGTTTGATTCTACCCCAGAGACGTTTTACTTATAGACGAAAAAAATAAAAGAAAAACAAGGAGGACTGTCGATTTCTGAATATTTATACACGATGAATTAATCGATGGGATAATTTCGCGTGTGCGAGACAAATACGAGTGAGAATAACGAGCGAGAATAATCGATGAAGCGACGAGGACGAAAAAGGACGAAAATAGAAGAAAGGAAGAAAAAACAAGAAAACGATCGAACGTTTGTTTTATTTACGAGAGTCCTAATATCACTCGGTCTTTAACACCGAGTGGCGACTGACGTTTTATACGTCTCACGGGTCGCATAAAACCGTCGACGATATTTCGCTGCTAAAGTGCGCGACGTATAATTTAAATCTTTTTGTTCAGTCGTAAAAAGCCTCGGCAAGGCCTTCCATCTTCTCTAGTTTAATAGTCCCAACGCGATAAGGAAATGTTGTAAAGACGAATCGATTTGCCAAAGATATAAATCGTCAATTTTCACTTTTTTCCCCTTTTTCCTTTCTCTCCCTCTCTCTCTGGACGTTTTCTTTTTCCTTGTACCTACTTCCCATAAATATATATATATATATAGGATAGGATAGGGTGAAAAGAGGGCGAGTAGTGACGTCAAGGGATGTCTGTCTTCGGCGCACGCCCGTGCCAGCGGCGTCGAGTCTGACGTCATTGGTACGCCTCTCTCTCTCTCTCTCTCTCTCTCTCTCTCTCTCTCTCTCTCTCTCTCTCTCCCGTTTTCTTTTTTATCTCTGTCGTTTCCATCGCGACGGAAAAAGAGAAAGAAGAGTTAGAGAGAATCCGAGAGAGAAAACTATCCCCAGGATCGAACATTCGCCCACATGGCTGTCTCTCTCTCTCTCTCTCTCTCTCTTTCTGCGGGCACTAACTATTCGCTCGACTGAGGATCTCGCAAAAATGGTTGGAAAAGTCGAACGGTAGAAATAACCTCGCAACTACAATAGGTTCATAAATAATTGAGTAAATTACAACTTACTCACGGATTTACTGTATCTTCGTTTGTATTTATCGTTTATTTTATTTTTCCTCTTTTACTCTTCTTAAGGGTCATTGTTCTCAGAGTCTTCCTAATGGAAATCTTGGACCTTCACTGAATTATCCAAAATCACGCGTACAAATCTTACGGCTATAGCAATAGTAATCTTGTGCATTTTACAACTGGAGCATATAGTTTGCTACGTCTGAAATATCTTTACCAATATTATCTATATCTATATTATCTTACAACTATATTATCTTACACATGTATTATCTATATCTGTATTATCACTATCTATTATAGGTACATTGCACATTTAAGACATTTATATCAATTATACATCTTACATTGATATCTATAATATCTTTATCCATGATATCAATAACAAAGGAACTCATAACTATGTTATTGTAATCCTCAAATTGCCTCGCAGCTTGGCTAAGGCATAAATAAATCAATCGTTATCATCATCATCATTATCATCTCTTTCTTTCTCTTCCTCTTCGTCCCACGATCCTGAACTAACATATAGATATATTCATAAAATAATTGCACAAAATTTTCTCATGGACAAAAACAAAAAAATATATAAAAAAGAACTTGAAAGTAGTTCGTTTTTTTTCATTTTTCGCAATTTATTTCCAACAAAATTTTATACTTTAATCAAATTTTCTTATCGATACATTCGATTTATTTATTCAAGAAACTTACGTCGTCTTGTTTTCTTTTACCTTCATCTCGATTTTTAATTTTTCATTGTTTCTTTTGAATTCTATTTTTGAGGAAAAATCAAATTTTTAACCACTTTGAATTTAACTTTGCGTGTGGGTTTTTATTGCTTCCGGTTCGTTTGTTTATTCGAGCAATCGTTATTCTTATTTATTCGAGATCGTTTTATACTTTGTCGTATCGATAATTTGAATTTCCCATCAAATTATTTGTCGTAAAGTGTGATGAGAGAGGTGGTTGCGATAACGCGACGTTTATTTTCTTATCTCACTGTCGCGTAAAATCGAGATACTTTAAAAATCTTTTCGCAATCTCGTATAACACGCCCGGAGCAAAACGAGGAAAAACGTAGAAGGAGGAATGGGTGATTCGTTGTGTATCGGTGATGTAGAAAAAAAAAGCCACGGCGTCGCAGACGTCGAGACCCCCGGCGCCGTCTGGTCTTCTCGTCCTCGCTCTTCCGCTCCGGCATTTACGCGAAAGAGAGAAAGGGAGGTAGATAGATCGAAAAAGAGAGGGAGAGAGAAAAACTCCAACCTCCTCTCCTTTCTAGCTTTCCTCGATGCGTGTGTCGAACGACGCGAGAGCTCGACGAGAATGACGAGAGAATACGAGAAGAAGAGCGAGCGGGAGAGCGTCGGAGAAGACGAAAAAAAAATCGAGTGGTGAGAGGAGGAGAAGAGAGGACGAGAAGGGAAGGAAGGAGGATGGACGCATAAGCGATTTTTCCACCCTTTTACCGGTCCGATGAACCCGGAAGTAGTCCAACTCAGGGCTGAAGATTGAGAGAGAAAAGGAGGGGGAGGGGGAGGGTAGATTTTCACATAACGCCCCACGCGTTTCCGGTGCCCGTGCTGCCCCTCGCGGTAATACAACAATGACACCCTCCCTCGTAAAGTCGTTTCGACCCTCGACTACACGCCAGAAAATACCCTCGTCGTATTTTCTCTACTCGCTCACGCATTTTTTCCCTATTCCCCCCCCCCCTCCTTTCTTTTTCTCTCGCTCTTCTCTCCCTTCCTGACTTTTTGTAAGAGCGCGCTTTTGTCTTTCCTCCCCGACTACTCTTACCAGTTTCTATATACACGCATCTCATCCCTGTCCCTATGTCAACCGTAAAAAAATCCGTTCTTCTTCTTCTTCCCTCTCCTTCCTATTCGTTCGCTCGTTTTTTTCCCTTCTTCTCGTATCGATGATATCCCCTGGGGCACACGCGAAAGCCTCGTAATGTTGATATTTCCATAATTAGTCGTCGCTCGATAGCCTCGTGCCATGGGGCTCGGTCAGTCTCTATATATGTATATATATGTGTATACATATATACATATAGATAGAGGGACGAGATATGTAATTTGATATATATATAAGGTATAATATTATAATATATAAATAATATATAACATAATATATAATGTAATATATAATATAATATATACTATATAATATAATATAATATATAATATAATATATTATATAATATATAATATGATATATAATATAATATATAATATGATATATAATATAATATATAATATAATATATAACATAATATATAATGTAATATATAATATAATATATATTATACAATATAATATACAATATAATATATAATATAATATAATATATAATATAATATATAATATGATATATAATATAATATATAATATAATATATAATATAATATATAATATAATATATAATATAATATATACCATAATATATAATGTAATATATAATATAATATATACTATAATTATTATATATATATAATTTGCAAATGTGTACATATTACCTATTATATAATATACAGTGTACATAGGAACGATACACCAATTTATGAGAGAAAAAGACGAGGTGTGTACGTGGAAGACGCTCCTTTATATCCTCGAGCTGAATTATCTACCTCCCTTCGCCCCTCATTCTCCCACCACACCCCGTGCACCACACCGTCGCTCCACTTCGGCCCTCGCGATCTTGTTCGCTCGCTCTCCTGATGTAACTTTTAAATCACGGTGGTGATCGATTTGCGACCATCCAACGTCAACGAAACTAATCTTATGTATATACATATACAATATGTGTGCTACCTTCATATAGATATATACATACATATATGTATATATACAGTGATAGTGACCCTGATACACGCGTGTACGCTCCCTACAAGCTTGCTCTTCCACCAACCACGTTCTCACGACGTCCGTGTACCACGGCTGCCTGCGCCACTCGTGGTTGCCGTTGCTTTCTCCATATATACAGGGTGAATTTCATAAGGTGCAACAAACTTTATTCTGAGATAGATGGGATCATTACAAACAAAAGTTGCAAATATACATTGGGGATATTTTTAATAGTTTACGAGATATACAATTTTTAAGTTGATCCAATCACAACGTGCCAAGAAGGGTTGGAGCCGCTCACTCCCGCCCTAGCCGTAGAGATAACACAGTGTAGGGCGTTACATTTGGGCTTGCAAAATTGAGAGCAATCATTTTTATTTATTATATTATTACACAGTCATTTTTATTTCTCGGGCATTGGCTACTAGGGCGGAAACTGGGCGGCTCCAGCCTCTCGGTGCGCTCGGCAAAATGCAGAACAGTCAGTGTCCGAGAAATACAAATTACTGCGTAATAATATAATAAATAAAATTGACTGCTCTGAATTTTGAAACGCTAAATGTAACACTGTGCTATCTCTACGGCTAAGGCAGGAGTGGGCGGCTCTAACGTTTCTCGGCGCGCTCTGATTGAACCAACTTTAAACATTTATATCTCGTAAACTATTAAAAATATGCTTAAAATTTATTTGCAACTTTTGTTTGTAATGATCCCATCTACCTTAGAATAAAGCCTGTTACCCTTTATGAAATTCACCCTGTATATATATGGGTCAGGGGCGCGGTTCGGTTAGTCTCACTCTCACCCCGTTATAATCCCGTTTTGCGACCGCACTCGTGTATACTTCGTCTCTGCATGATTATATATATTTCTGTATGTGCGTGTACATTGAATATGTAGGGGCAATTATATATTGGGATTCGTTCACTCGCGATGTTACTCGAAGAGGGGAACTTTTTTACATCACGCGAATCAAATAAGGATACGAATTAATTTAATCGCTATAGTAACATCGAGAAGAAAATTATATTTAATTATAAATTGAAATTTTGTTGGCAATTTTTTTGTACCGAGAAAACTTTGGAGTTTGAAGAGTCTCGTTTAAAATTTGTTAATCGTAAATTCGCGTAAACGAAAACGCCCATAAATACATTTGAATAAAGAGAGAAGAATATTTTACACTTCGAGAACGACGTTCTTTGCTTTCATTTTTGAATTTTTAAATCACGAATTTTATTTTCAAACTTGAATTTTGAGAGGAAAATCTTCTATTCGTGAGCGTATCAAACGTAACAAAAACGCAACGATAACGGCGCGCCTATTTTTGTTTTTTCTCGCGAAAAAAAAAAATGTTAAATCCCGAATTAACAATAATTCAAAGTTCGCGAAGCGTTTCGAGAATGCGCGCCTTGTTTTCCCGGTTCGAAATGCGATTTCGCGTAACGAGTCGATACTGCCCCGTATGGCCCGGTTTTAAAATCAGATCGACAAAATTGGAAAGAGACGCGATGCGAAGACGCGAGTTTCATACGCTCGTATAATTTCATCGAATAAACGTATTCTATTTTCTTCATTACAGTTTGATAACATCGCGCTCGATTGAAATTCTCGAGAATCGCGAGCCTTTAGTTCACGTTCGATGTGCTCGAGCGCGAAAGTGTTTGTGCGTATACGAGCGACGTTTATTATATATGATTCGCGGTTGGCTGCTGTGTCGTGGGCGCCGCACCGTTTGCTAACTAATTCGATCTAATGCTGGCGGAACTCGCGCGCGTCAACCCGCATCTCTCTCCCTCTTATATATGTATATAAAGGGAGAGGGGGAGAGAGCGAGAGAGAGAGACTTATTTATATATATAAAACGTATATCTAACTATCTATCTATCTAACTATCTATCTAACTATCTATCTAACTATCTATCTAACTATCTATCTAACTATATATCTAACTATATATCTAACTATATATCTAACTATATATCTAACTATATATCTAACTATATATCTAACTATCTATCTAACTCTCTATCTTTCTATATATATAGAGGGAGGGAGGGAGGAAGAGAGAGAGATAACATATATATATATAACTGGCCCTCCCTCCCTCCCTCTCTCTCTCTCTCTCTCTCTCTCTCTCTCTCTCTCTCTCTCTCTCTCCATATATATATCAGTAAGGAGACGATTATCCGAAGCCGACTGGTTCGACGAGAGACCGTTGTGCGTGACGTGGTTTATTCGCGTACGCACGCACACGGTGGCGCACATGCCGCAAAGTACTCCGGCTAATTCAATCTAACTGACGAAGGAAGATCTAAACGCGGGACGCGTATATTAAGATACATATGTATATATATTGAGAGGGAGAGGGAGAGAGAGAGAGAGAGAGAGAGAGAGAGAGAGAGAGACAGATGTATGTTCGGTTGCGGGTACGAGGAAGCGTTCTGTTCGAGAGAATTTTCGTCGACGAATTATACGCTACACGAGACAAGAAGTAGTACTTCGTATATAACTCAAATTCTTAAGGAATTTTTAATACCGATTGCAACGACGAGCGTCGAACGACAAGAATTTTGATCGAATTTTTCAATTAATTTTCAAACTTTTACAAACTGTTTTTTGTTTTGTTTTGTTTTATTCCATTCTAAACTCCCACTCGATCGAATATCGCGAGATACTTCAAGAGGGAATTTAACATTTTTATTTATCCGAGGTTGGGCATAATTGAAACTTGAATTTTATCGACCTCGACCAATTTACGAACTCGATCGAATCGTGAGCGTCTGTACATCGTGTAGAAAACAATCCTCGACTATTTACGATTTTTTCTATACATAATTTTTATTTCTAATTTTTTTGTTCATTAAATTACTTATTCAATTTTTATATACACAATTTTTTCTATATTATATAAATATACACGTGCTACATAACGAGAAAACTTTTAACGTCGAAGATCCAGGGAGGAGACGCCTGATGATATTTATGTCCACCGGAAGAAATCCTCCGACAAAAAAAAAAGAAGGTGGAGGCGAGGGGTGGAGAAAAAAAATGCAAAAGAAAGCGATGAACTTCTTATTCAAACAGCCCCGGGATGGTAGACGTAGGGGTTGAAAGAAATCATACTTTCCGGCTAATTGCGGCAATAAAAAATTGTTTAACCGGCGGACCAATTAGCTCGAGGATATTTACCGACGTTACTTCATCCCCTAATTAGTTACCAACACCCCAACCCCCGGAAGCTTACCGTGCAGCTTTATATTAAATATTACTTAATTGAAATGCTAACGTACGCGTACATATATATATATAAGTGGTGTCGAATAAATTGTACAGGAGTCCGTGGCATCTCGGGGAGACCGCGTATCCGCGGCGCACGGTTTGTAAAAGTTGAATGAGGGCCAAAGTAAGTGGGTAAAGTCGCGTGATACTTTGGACACCTTCTGTATTCCCCCGGGAAAATTATTAAGCCGTCCTTTTCTCTCTCTGTCTGATTCTCTCACACTGAACCCCCTTCCCTTTTTGTCCATCCCTCGTTCCCCTCCACCTTGCACACGACCGAGCTCGAGAAGAAATATTTTCGTGACCGTCGTACGGACTCGAGACCGTATATGTTTTCTCGCTTTGCTACGATTGATCTTGAGAATTTCGTTGAAAATTGTTGGAACAACAAAAAAAAAGAAATTTGTCGTCGCGCGATCGAAACGAATTTCGATGATTCGTGTTGTTATCGATACGCCGATCGGTGATAATATGATAACAGGTCGATCGATTTTGATATCGGTGTAATTTGGAATGTATTCGAAATTTAAAAAAAAACAAATTTGAAGAATTTATTTGCAAATAGACAAATCTAATGGAAAGAATTTTTTTGTGTTACTAACTATTGTATTGAAGCATAAAAAAAATTAGAATTACGTACATTGTCTCTTGAGAATAAAATAAAATGTTATATTTGTTCCAACAACTTGCGACATTTTAAAATTAAAAAAGAAATAAACAAATTTATACAATTTATTTGTAAATAGACTAATTTAATGGAAAGAGATTTTTTTCGGCGTTAACAAATATTGTATCGAAGCAACAAAAAATAGAATTTCATACGTCGCTTCTTGAGAATAAAATAAAATGTTATATTTGTTCCAACAGTTGGCAAAAATTTGCAATTTTGAAAAAAGAAAAACTGTATAAATACGATAAAAATAAAACCAACGACCATGATAACCCCGTTGATCTTAATAGTTGACCTTAATGATATTAATAAATGTAAATGAATTTTATTAATAATCGAAATTTAATTGTCATACGTCCAAAAGGAATTGTCGACCCAAAAGTGAAATAACGCCTGTAATAAAGCTGTATATACATATCGAACATTCTATCAAAGCAACGAAAAATAGAATTACATACATTGAATCTTGAGAATAAAATAAAATGTTATATTTGTGCCAACAGTTGGTAAAAATTTGCAATTTTGAAAAAAGAAAAACTGCATAAATACGATAAAAACAAAACCAACGACCACGATAATCCCGTTGATCTTAATAGTTGACCTTAATGATATTAATAAATATAAATGAATTTTATTAATAATCGAAATTTAATTGTCGTACGTCCAAAAGGAATTGTCGACTCAAAAGTGGAATAACGTCTGTAATAAAGCTACACATATATATATGTGTATATATATATATAAATATTGGCCATGCATATGTTATATATATATATATATATGAGAGACAAAAGTCCTAATACTACCGGGCGAGAGAGAAGTAATTCGAGGCAAAAACCCGGTATGATTTTAGCCTACTGTGTCCCACATGAGCCTCGATGCCAAGAATATCCGCACTAGATCTCCCCGCGGCATGTTTTCAAGAGGAGAAGCGAGCGGCTCGCGAGGCCCCTCTAAACGAAACGACCCCAACGCGGCCCACCTTGTGTTCCTCAGACGTGGAATAGCTCTCGAGCCACCGCTCGCTACTCTCGTCGTCGCCCGCCAAATTCGATATATTATACTACACGCGAACACGGACACGCATGCGCCTATAAAATAGCACAAGTTCGTAGACGATGACAAAAATCACGTGACACCCAAGAATTCGAAAGAAAACCCAAAATATCGAAGAAATTCTTTAAAAAAACAAAATCCAAACCGATGTAAAATTTAATTAACGAGTTGGATTCTCGATCGATGTTAATCCGGCGATAAATTCAAAATCGAGCGATTCGATTCTAGAGGACGAGATTCAACCTTGCGGAAAATAAAATTTTGAAATTTTGTATAAAAACAAAAAAAAAATGTAAACGATCTGTAAGGACACGGATCATTATCAATTCCTCATTTCGTCAGACTCAACGTCTATTAATCCGAGTTGACGAATTAATCGAAGGACGAGACATCGCGTGTCCTCGGGAATTACCAAAAAAAAAAAATTTTTTTTTTAAACCGTCTCCCGAATTTACATTATAGAGACAAGACTGGAGGGGTGAGTTTAGTGGAAGGGGAAGCGTCGAGTTCGAGGAGACGGTGGGAAATATTTTTACCGAAAATTTTGCTTCTCGAAGGAGAAGAGAGGGAGAGAAAAGAAAAAAAAGAAGGAATTTGACACGAGCGAACGAGCTTTTGTACCTACGTATTGTGCGTCCTCGGAAGCAACGGAGCACACAAACGCACGGATACACACGCGCCCCGCTATAACGGAATCTAGACTACACGCGTTTTAAAGGCTCTCCCTGTCCCGAGGTCATTCACAGATGCTCGTGGAGTTCCCTGCGTGCTCGCACATGCTAACCTACCCTCTCCCCCCCCCCCCCCTCCTTTTACCCTCGCAAAAATGTTTCCCCCCCCTCTCGCGTCGGTAAACTTCCACGCGCCGTTCCTGCTGTGATAAAAATTGACTCGTGACGAATTTAATACGAAAATCTCGTCTCAATTGTTTAAACGTGACATTATTGATAATATTATTGATATTATCATTTTTATTTTTATTGTTGCTATTTTTGTAATTTTTTATTGTCATTGTCATTCTTGTTATCGTGGGAAGAATTCACACTCCATGCGCCATCTCTGTTGAAATAAAAATTGGCTCGTGACAAATTTAATACGAAAATTTCGTCTCAATTGTTTAAACGTGACATTATTGATAATATTATTGATATTATCATTTTTATTTTTATTGTTGCTATTTTCATTTTTTTTTATTGTCATTGTCATTATTGTTATCGTGGGAAGAATTCACACTCCATGCGCCATCTCTGTTGAAGTAAAAAATTGGCTCGTAACGAATTTAATACGAAAATCTGGTCTCAATTGTTTAAACGTGACATTATTGATATTATCATTTTTATTTTTATCGTCGCTATTTTTATAATTTTTATTGTTATTGTCATTATTGTTATCGTGAGACATTCCATACGTCATGCCTGTTGAAATAAAACTTGGCTCGTGACAAATATTACTATGAAAATCTGATCCCAATTGTTTAAACGTCCCATTATTGATAATATTATTGATATTATAATTTTTATTTTTATTGTTATTATTTTTATTTTGTTTTATTGTTACTGTGAGGAAAGTTCACACTCCATGCGCCATCCCTGTTGAAATAAAACTTGGCTCGTGACAAATATTAATATGAAAATCTGATTCCAATTGTTTAAACTTGCCATTATTGATAATATTATTAATATTACCATTTTAATTTGCATTATTGCCGTCATTATTATTTTATCATTATTATTATTACGAGGAAAACATTTTAGCAAAGTTGTGAAATTGCGTTAAAAATGTTAAATTATTCGCATATTAATTGAAAATTTGCGAATTAGAATTGAGAAAAGAGAACTGGTCGATTTCAAGGAAACATGATGCGACATGTATACATATATACATATGTATGTGGGTGTGTATATATGTATAAATATGACGCGATTATCGAAAGTCTCTTCATCGACCTTGCCACACATCAGTGCACGACCGTCCCCGCGTGTATAAAACAGCAGAAGGAGCACCAGCAGCAGCAGCAGCAGCAGCAGGTACGAGTCTATACATTTATACTAGTATTGCTATTTAATAATTCGTGGGAGAAATCGATCTGGTGAACGGTCACGTTGAACTATTCTCGTAACGACGGTATTTCTGCCTTCGTGAACGCGCGCGCAATCGTGTGCTTCTCTCTATCTCTATCTCGCTCCGTCGAAAACACACGTACGGAAAATTATTATTCGACCACAAACACACACACACACACACACACACGTAAAAGTGGCGGCTGTCTTTTCCCGGAGTCGATTCTCTCCCCGACTTGTCCCTCGAATACTTTTTTACACGTAGGTGAATTTTCAACGAGACTCCCATTCGATATCGGAACCGCCAAGCTCCATGAAATAATCATTCGTGACGTCAAACACGCGGGCACGATGACTCTCTCTGGATGAGATTTTTATTTTTTCATTCGCAACATTTTTTTTTCTATCGTAATGTCTCGAGGTCTCTCAACTTTTGACTCAAACCGGTTGGAAACAGCTTGAAAGCTTTCGGTGTTTTACGATTTGTTTCGTCTTTTTTTTCTAATCAAGTATGTATTAAGAGAATTATCATCGTTATTCATCGTTCGACGGAATTCACGGTTATATGAAATTAATAATTTAACGAGTTTGTTACAAATTTGTCGACGTAACAAAACAATTACATGACGAATTTTATGAAAAAAAAACAATGCGATTGGCGAAATTTATGAAAAATTATTTTTTGCATCAAGAACAAAAATGGAAGAAACAAATGATTTCCTAATTCCGATCTCTGACAAAAGAAATTCATCATAAAATTAATCTCGGTAATGTTCATCGCAATAAACAACAACAAAAAAAGAAGCCAATGTATCGTCGATAAAACAGAAGTAAAGAAAAGAATGAAAGAAGAAAAAACACAATACGAAAAAAAAACAGCTCCCATTTTCCATTTAATTCAACGGAATTGCATATTTTCGTACGTAAAGCAGCCCCTGTTACGTACGTAATATCCTGGTATATACGACCCACCACCAGTGCCCAGATGAACTCGACGCTATAAATGAATCTCTCTCTCAGATAGAAATGGGCCTATGTATAGAGGAGAAGACGACCTTTCCGGACCGATGCACCGTCGGTGGCTTTCATCAAATTCGAGAAGTAGCAACAGTACACGAATGCATTCTGTTATGATACGCGCATGCTCGTATATACATACGTATACATATCTATACATATGTATATATAAACATGTACACGTAGATATTTCTCTCCCTTTCTCCTCCTCCACCCTATATATAGATATATAACGTACACGCCGGCGCACGTACCAACACCTTTAAATCAACAATGGTTTCTATTCACGTATCACGAGGATGTGCTTTACCTCGTCAAACTTTCTATACAATTAACTTTGTCAACGGGACCGCGAACAATCTACTGTATCGGATAATGGACTGTCCACACAACGCGCGAGGTTCTTCCCCCGTTTACGTGTATATGTTTGTGTGTGTGTTGTCCGCGGGCATATGAGAAAGTCAGTGTTTCAATATTCGAGATTAAAATAGACTCGTCATAAGCGACATCTGTATATAACGTACATTATTAAAAAAAAAAAAGAACGGATATTTATATGTGTACAGGGAGTGTTGGGTAACTATCTGGATACAGAAAATATCTAGGTAGTTGGCGACGGTACGAGGAAAATGGTTTTTGTAAAATTTTGCTGAGATGAAAATTGGCCGAGATATTAATTCGAGAAGCTAGACGGTAATAATGGCGCGGAATGCTCTATCGATAAATGCAGGGATCGACGGTTCGAGTCCCCTGCTCGGAAACTTTTTTTTTTTTTTGCAGTTTTCTGGACGATAATATTTTTACGATCGTTCATCCGCACTGATCTCGACCGCATTGCTCGCGCTTTCACACTTCGCGAATTAATATCACGATCAATTTTCATCTTGAAACGATTGAAAAAAAAAATATATTTGTCAACTATCTAAGTGTTTTTTTGAGTTTAGATAGTCAACGGTATATAATTGAATAAATTTATCGATACGACTTTCTTTAAAAACGAGACGATCGAAGGAAAAAAGAAAATATGAAAAAGGAAAAGAAAATTTGGTGCCATCGAAGAATTTTACGAACAATACCTAGTAAGAAACTGCGAGAACAAAATCGATGGTAAGAATGTAACTGTTCGTGGATTTTGCGCGAAGGTAGGGGAAAGTCGGACACCACCCAATCGAAATTAGCTCGCCTTGACACACCTTGACGTCCGCCTTCGATAATCCGGACCGCTTCGTTTCATTTTTTATTTTTCCCTTTATATTAAATAATTTCCTAGAATAAACCTCCCATCGTCCCAATATAAATAAAACAATTCAAGGTGAAAAGAAATTTCAAGATAAATAATGATAAACAATAAAAACAAAAAAAAAACAAACAATTTAGTATAAAAATATTGAGAAGACGATGCAAAAAAGGGAATTCGAGTGATATTTGTAAACGAAAAACGAGATAGAAATGTGTGCGAACGAGACAGCCATGAGATGGAGAGAGAGAGAGAAGAACGATTCGTAGAGTTTTGGGTGTGAAAGTGAGGCATAGATATATACAAAGACGGTCGGTGTGGTCGTGGTGCGTATTGATCGGGATAAGCACGGAGGAAAACGGGGACCTACTAACGGGGTACCGGCGCTGCTGCTGCTGCTGCTGGTGCTTGCTTGCTCGCTCGCTCTCCGCCTCGCCTATATAGAACAACACGAGCTCTACCCGCCTCCGTACGAAAAACCCCGCGAGTGGGAGTAGCGCCGCCGATCTCTCAGGATAGGATAGGTGGAGCTAGTGGGGATTGGCGCGCATGCGGCGATAACGTATGCGCTTGGCGCAAAGGAGATAAAAAAAAAAAAAAGTGAAAAAAATTGAAAAAAAAAAAGAATAAAAAAAATCGACGTAAAACTCCGCTCTCCGGCTGTATCTAGATCGAACGCTCGTCGCTTCTCTCGCCCTTCGTCGTACAAAGCAAAAAAAAAAGAGGAAAAAAAACGAGCGTGAAAAAAAAAAATGATTGGCGAGCGACACGAAACTCGTGTCGAACGATTATTGTTATTATTCGTTATTGTCATGGCGCTGTTACTCACCGGACTGTGGCACCGTTGTTCTCCGCTCGTCGGATTATAACCAAAACCTTCGACGAAAACTTCCCGTGATCGAACTCTCTCGCTTCTCTCTCTTCAGTTTCTTTTTTTTTTTTTTTTTTCAACCAACAAAAACAATCACGTTATGACCCGGATGAATTTTGCGCGAACGTATTATTCCTCGCACGTATATATTTCTCGTCTACTTTCCCCGCCCTGCGCGACCCTTACTGGTTTACTGATAATCCTTCACGGTTGTATGTGTGTGTGTCTCTCTCTCTCTCTCTCTCTCTCGCTCTTACTCTCTCTCCCTTCGTATTTTAACGATTGTTCCTCCGTCGTTTCGTTCCTTTTTTTCCTTTTCTCTCGTCTCACGTTTTTTTTTTGTCTCTTACGGTCACGCGACTTTGAATCTCCACCACCACCACGTTCGATCCACTCGCCCGCACTGCGAGTGGTCTATCGTATGTGTATGGATAGATAGATATATATATATATAGATATATATGTATGCATATATATGTATATATATATATGTGTGTGTGTATATTATATTTATATATATATAATATATATGTGTGTGTGCATATGCGTGCGTGTGTATTATTCGTCTGCTACAAAAACGACGGTCAACTTTGCCACTTTCTCGACGATCGAGGAAGGAAATAAAAGACGGGAACGGAAAAAACCGTGATAATACGCGGATGCGAACGTGCGATGTATTGACAAACGCGAGATATTACGACGAGGACAGAAGAAGAAGAAAAAAAAAACGAGCAGCGACAACCGAACGAGAAGCAGCCCGGGAGGGAGGTTGGGTGTTAGGGGAGAGGGTTGGCAGCAATCCTCTTGATTTGTTGGTGTTTTTTTGTTTCTTTATATTTTGTAACAGGCGGCGATAATTCGAGGAAAACCCGGCCACTGATTTTTTACACTTTGTCAATACACCCGGCAGTCACAAATGGCGCACACAACCCGGGAGGGCAACCGGCCGCTCTTCTCTTCTCTTCTCTACTCCTCTCGGTCACTCGCTCTCTTGCTCTCTCGTACACACACGCACACACACACACGCACACGCACACACACGCACACACACACACCTCACACACAAGCACTCGTCTCTCTCCCTCGCGTAAACTCTTTCCTCGATCCGTTCTCGCTAGACTCGAGCGCGCGAAAAAAAAAACACTGTGCCACAAAACGGGACGGTGTAGCCCAAAAAGTGTTAAATACGATCACCGCCACGAGCCCGGACCGCGCTCTCCCTCTAGCCTCTTGCACACTCTCCTCATCGAGAATTGGTAGTAGATACCGCCGTAGTGAAGAGTGCCGCCCGGACAACGACGACCACGGCCGACGACGACGACGCGCCAGTGGAGTGGGGGTAGCGCTCCCACTTTAACCAAGATGGCGGACCTTCTTGGCGCTAGACGTTGAAACGAGCGAATGTCGTTTCGAGTTTAAACGGATAATGCTCGGGAGAGTTTTGATATTTCGAACGTTATCAGTGTGCGACGTTATTTCACTATGTTCGAGATTATTGTTGAAATGCATTGTTACATTTAATTGTCCGATTTTTCGTGGCAAACGAAGAATTGTTTTAGGTACTCGAGGCAATTCAACTCTCGCTTGCCGCGGCACGCGTACGACTGTCAGCAGCGCCGCCACTCGAGTAAATCCGGGACGATCTCGGAAATGGCGCAATTTTTCGAATCGCGATTCGCAACGAAGGAACGACGAATTTTATGTACAATATCATTTTTTACAAAATACCACAACTTTTCATTTATTTCCATATTCTACACCCTTGAGGCAATTTTAATGAGTGAATATACATCCCTTCGCAAGTGTTTTTCTTTTGTTTCTTTTGTGTGTATCTGTGTTTTTAGTGAGGAATAACGACGTTTGATGATCGAAAATTCGCAGCGAGGTAACAATATCTGTTTACCTACGAATAAATTTTTTTATTTCATATTTTTCACGCAAGGAAAATATGCGAGAGGACGAACAGGACGTGCGAATTTTCAATCGACCAAACATTTCGACGATTTTATACATATCAATGAGATCCGACGTACCGGTATACTTGAGTTTCTGTTTTCATCATCCGAGTGTTTAAACCCATCTAAGAACATATATATATATATATATATATATATATATATATATATATATATATATATATATATATATATGTTATGTATGTGTGTGTGTGTGTTTGAGTATGTGTGTAAACATCTTCTAAATGGCGTTACAGAGATAGCGAAGCAACGCGTTCACTCACAGCACTAATCAACTCCCGACCATAAAGATGTACAGGTTTTTTTCTGTTTTGGTCTTCGTTTTTTTTTTACAATAAATTGAAGTTCGCGAGTCGGACCTTCATGACAAAAAAAACGGTCGCGTAAAGAAATTTTAGTACTCTCAAATATGTTAACGGATTGTCATACACTCAGATGTAACCGCGACGCACTCAGAATTTTGGCAGCAAACGAAGGTATGTTCATGACGGAGGGAAACAAATCTAATTGAGACTAAAAAACAACGAACGAGAATATAAAGGCTGAAAATCGCAATGGTCGTTTATACGTTAAAATCCAGCGTAAAACGATGAACTTGTTAAATCATAAAAATCCATAACTTCCTTATTGCACGCATCTAATACTCAGATCTCTCCGATCGAAACTTTCCAGCGTCATAAAACTTGAAAAAGTCAGTAGCCACGTACCGACTGGTTTATCACCCCGAGAACAATTATTAAAAAGAATCGTCGATTTGCAGTGTAATATCGTTGAAAATGCGTGAGGAATTTTTTCGTTTCTCATCATTTTTTCCATTTTTTCTTATTTCTTTTTTGTTTTGTTTTGATTATTTTTACAATTTCAAAGCTCCATTCAGGCGGCTCAACGTGAAAATCGAATGAACGCTCAGGCATCGGGGCAATTGCGTTGTCGTTGACGAAGATTTCTTTTTTTTCTTCATTTTTTTTTTTTTCTGAGTACTCTCTCGCTCTGTCGTACCTCGTCTTTTTTTTTATACATTCAACGGCTTAAAATAATGTCTACAATACAAGGTTGTCGTGGATGGCGCGGCGTCGATATTACGCAATAATTTTTCCTCATTTTCCGGTAACCTTTCGAGGGCCGATGTGTATTCGCGATCGAAAACACCTGCGAAATGAAGAAAAAAAACATTGGGTTAGTTATATATATTATCGTCGAATAAAATAGGAGAATCGACGAGACTCACCCTGATCGATATTGCTCCTTCCTACAACCGTGAAAGCTAAAAACAATATGTCTCTGTATATGGAAAATGAGGCTTGCTCACTCCCTTCGCCGTTGCTTCTCTCTAAGGCCACTCGTTTTATCGGCTCCGCCAATATATTGTGGCGAACATCCGTGATTATACTCTGCATCAATCTGCAATGAGATTTCTCATCGTACAGTCGCTATAATTCCACGTCAATAAGAAAAAAAATTGTTGTCGTACGTTCTGTCGTCATTATTGTTCTGTTTCCATTGTAAATACATCGGCAAACGTTCCATGTGAAGTTTCTCGTTGTCCCACATTGTTCGAACACCGACCAGGCCGGTATTACTATGGAACTCTTTGTCCTCGCTGTCATTGAGCCAAAGGTCGGGCAAGTGACTCGTTAGATTTATCCTCTCAAAGTACCATATCAGGTTCCAATATACGATCGGATGTTCCAGAATAAATTTGTGCTTGGTGAGACAAGCATCGCCCTCCTGGCTCAAAACATTTTCCAGCTCCTTTCGCAGTACGAGAGGATTGAGATACGGCACGGTTATCGGTTCGGGCAATTCCTTCGGTTCGTTCATCAGCTCGATAAGCGCACCGGTGAGAGGATCGTTGATTCTCTCACCATCCTCGCATCTAATTTTTTGTCCAAACAAAACAAAAATACAAAAAGAAAAAACAAAAGAAACAAATCATTTTTCTTTTCGTTTCTCCAATGATTTTTTTTCAAGATTGTTTTGCGTCTTTTTTGCGTTACCTGTAATCGAAAATCGTGATTGTGAGAAGAGGCACGGTAGCTTTGTCACAAAATTGACAAACTGTGTTTAAATTGGAATCCTCGGGTTGCCAACCGGCCATTATCTCCTCGTCGTAGAGAATAGCCGCGCAATGATGACATCTACTCGCGCTAGACAGAACAAGCTCGATAGCCAAACGTTCCTCTAAATCACGAGATCCCTTTGGATACATGCAATCAGCTAGCTCGTAGAGCGAACCTAGTCCCTCGATACCGGAATCACCTGAATCGAGTCGATGCACAACACGTAAGGTAAACAATTGTCTTCTTTTCTTTTTTATAAATTTCTACGACTAACTATCGACTAAATCATTCACTAAAAAATTTTGTTTTCACGTACTATGAGCTAAAAACTAAGCAAGAATTAAATATATTCTAATTAAACCGACTCACCGGACATTCTAGCGGACATTTCATTACGGTCTTGCTGCGATCCATCCGTCAGTGAGTCGAGCGATTCGTGTGAGACACCGTAAGCTAATTTTTGCTCGCGTTCCTTCAACTTCACCGGCGTACTCGTCGCCGAAATCGCCTCTTTTATCTCGTCGAATTTTTTTACGACCGTCGTTGCCGCCGATTTGAGACTGTTCAAGCCACCGAGAATAATTTCGTTTGATTTTTTTCCCGTCAAACTCGAGGGACTGGAAAAGGTTTGTTCTTTTTTCGTTTCTTTTGTTGTTTCGTTTTTTTATCCTTTCTTTTTTTTTTTGTTTGTTTCTTATCATTGTTGGATGACACACAAAACCGCAATACCCACAAAAAACTGTCTAAGGTGTTGAACGAAATTCAAGCGGTAAACGTTTTAAGCGTGTCTACGATTTCTCGTGCAATTTAATAACTTGTTTTAATTTTGTTTTTTGTACATACCTCATGTAGTTGGAAAGGCTAAGTGACTCGATAAACTGACTCGGTGTACCTGTATCCTTGTGCTTGACAAAAGCCAATCCTCCGGTCGAATAACGTCTAAAGATCAACGCGCAAAACAAATCTCATGCCAGCGATTGTACGAAAATAAGGAGTTAACAAATAATGATAAAATAAACAGCGAGAAAAATTCTAACTCTACATACGTTACATGAAAAAAATAACGCCAACGCAAAAACTGTTACGACGAAAAGAAGCTCGTGAGTTGTGTCGACAAAGTACTTTGGATTACGTTAAATTGAATCTAAATGAAACAACGAATAATCCTCACCCGAAACTCAGCTTTAAGCTTGATCCTAGGCTAGAAAGACTCGATGTGACGCTGTCTTTATTCTGCGCCCAGAGGCTGCCAATTTCCAGTCTCTCTTTATCTCTCTCCTGATCGCCCTGTTGAGCGACCGAGTGCGGCATCGTCTCGCTGCGTTGCAACTGACTACTCATTGTTGCATTTGTCTCGTCGGCCACTTGATGAAACGTGGCACTTCGTGGTAAGGGATTGCTAGGAAACAAAATGTTGTAAGAATAAGTCATGAAAGAATTTGTCTAACTCGATCAGTTATCGTCAAACTACTGGGCCAGAGTAAGACCATTTACCGTGTTAACGATTTAAAATTTAAAGAAAATATGCACCTTCGAAATAGAATAGGTCCTCCTGCCCTCTCGGCCGTTGTATTGTTGACTACCGTCAACGTACTGGTCGAGCAATTCGAATCATTTTCCTCCGACGGTGACACGATTGGGGTTTCGTCGTTCACCAATGCACCCAATGGATCGTTTTCGGTTACCGGAGTTCTCATGGAAGTTTTCACCGGAGATTCGACATGACTCGGTAATCTGAGTGAATTGCCCGGTTGAACAATGATAAAATAAAAAATCCATTAATGTTACTTCCTCGTTAAAACTGAATCTGAAATAATGGTCATTTATTGATTAAATCAATCTTCTACCTCGTTTCGGACGTCGATCTATCGAGAATCTCCGCCTGTGCCGAGCATAACGCTGCCTGATCTTTGACGATGCTATTCTGACGAAGAAATTTCGGTTTCATCTCGAGAAGACCAAAAGCTGGCAAGTCAGGAACCGAACTACCTGTGAGTACTGTAAGTGACAACAACATTATTTTGAGCCCTTTTGGATAAAAATTGTGAGTATTTCGATGGTTGGACAAAGTCGATACTCACGATCGCTATGAAGTGCCTCGGTGTCTTGGGAGTGTATGCTGTCGAGACTGGATCTCGAGACAGCATGTTCCATACCCTCGGTCTTGATTCCATCGACACTTAGAACATCAGGATTCGAGCTCATGCGCCTTCTAGCGCTTTTCTTTCCAGCTCTCTTAAATAGAGCTGCGCCCAGAATAACGTTGCGTAATTTGTTCCACATTAGCTGACTCGAGTTTGTCATGTCTGACGGCCACGTTGCCTCCAGAACAGCCTGCGGTATTGACAAATTTAGATGTAATGTTTCCTTTTTATTTACCATGGTAATTTGGGAACCTTAATTTTTTTCAATATTCACCTTATTGTAAAATCCGTATGTCAATGCATTCGGCTGCACCCCACTGCGTTTCATGTGGAAGAGTAGTTTGACGGCCAAAACTGGCTGGCCATAAACACCGCATAGTTGCATCATCGCACGATAACAAACTTCCTCCATTGGGTCTAAATGTAATTTTTGCATTTTTACAAGCAACTCGTAAGCTTGATGCAATATTGAAGCGGATTGGCTTGAAACTTGTAGCATTGCTGGCAAATGCAGGAACCACAAACTGTAGCAGGTTCCCAATAAACATCTACCCCATCTTGCGGGATGTGCAGCCTATGGTGTTTTTCAAGAAATATTAATCTTTCGACCAGGAAGGATTGAAGTAATTCTTGCGATTACCTCAAACCTCGATCGGCCGGTAAATTTATGGGTGAATTATAAATAGATATTGCTGGAGTGCATTCTTTAAGTTCGAATTAGTTTTATCGTACACTATTGAAGATAGATCATTATAAAGTTTATCCATGATGAAAAATCAGTATGATTTACCGCACGATATTATAATAAAAAACATAAAGCAAGTGAAACATATTCACAATCTCAAAAATTAAAGTGTCAAAGGATTGAGAAACTTCTGATATTATCATCATATATTAATCGAAACGAATTATTATGGAGAAAAATGATATGCCCATCGATCAATTCGAGGTTAACGTTACTTTGATTATACATCAAAAAAAGATTTAAGTGTATTGCATCGATATCGGAAACGATTGGCATTGGACATGAAAATATCGCAAGAATTTATCGCATGAATTATCGAAGAAGGAAAATGTCTCCAGTCTTTGAGGTTGATCGTACCTGTTTTCGAGCCATTCGCTGAGCTACTTTGATCTCGTGTTTTGTTCGCCGAGCCATGGGACTACCAGGTATCATACCAAAGGCACTTAAGGCAGGATTCTTTAAGTTAAGGTTCTTCTGTACTCTCATCAGGGCGGGATTCAATTTGAAAGTGTCGTAGACCACTGGTGCTTGATTAGGACCAGCTTCAGGTGGAGGTATAAATACTGTGCGTTCGCTATGCTGTGACTCGTCGAGTTCCAAGAAAGTCACTACGCAACAAAATGCAATGAAGAATTTCTTTGTCCAAATGAATTTTCACACCGACGACCACGACCAATCTTTTCCTACCATTTTCCTCTTCAACGCGCTCCGTGCACTCATCAAAAAACGCCAAGCCCGCCATATCCATATCGGACACAAAACTTCTCTCTTCGATAAACCTGTAGAAAAAGTTATGGTTTTAACGAAAAAGGCCATGTTTCTTAGAAATCACCAAAGATCTTGATAATCACCTGATGAACATTTGCGTTCTAACAAGCATACTGTAAAACTTTGCGTGAGCTTTATCGCGACTACGCAGAAAAGCTTGTATATTGAAGAGACTAGTAGGATCGGTAGATCCAACAGTCGGTGCTTTTGTAATGGGAAGCAAATAGTTCCGATAACCCTTGAGTATCATTGCTGTAAACCGCAAAAAAGTATCTTGGATCTCGAGCTCCATAGCTTGTTCCTTTCGTTTCTGTCGAAATTCTTTGTCCACACTGAAATCCTCGTCTCCCTTTTCTATAAATACATTTTCGATAACTTTATAAATCTCAAAGACCTTTGATCAATCGTGAAGTATAGAAAAATTGGGTAACATTATATACCTTTGTGAGATGTGTGGCTTTTTCCCATTGAACTCAGTTTCGAATATAAAAGCTCCAGCCAACTCTTCAACATCCTAGCTGCTTTTTTCGGCAACAATTTCACCGTTAGATATTTTCTATCATCGCAAATGGCTATATTGTTGGTATCCAAATTGACGCAATTAACGTCAGACGGTGGATCATAAAGATCGAAGAATCGTGAATCAACGCCAATAAGAAATGGTAATGGAGCATGCAACACCTGAAGACAAGATAATCGCGGGGTTAGCAAAACAGTCGACAAGTCACGAAAAAAAAAAATCATAAAATTAAATACATACTTCTGCAAGACCCAATGGGCACAGAGGTATATACGGACATTGCCACTTAAATGGAAATAGAATCATTGCTATTGCCTCGCTCACGGATGTGAGAACATCCGGTCTGAGCGAATGTACCAATATCTTTTGCTCGGTTAGTATGAGTAAGAGTATCAGCATGCAATTTTCCGGTCCAAGATTAATCAGTAATTGTCGAAAACTCGCTCCCGAACGGGGGAGTGCAAGATCTTCCGGTTGCGTCAGTATCAATCTGTGATGAGCGCTCAGCTGCACGAGAATGCGAGGCCTCTGTGGGCTTGGAAACGGTATGTCGCAAAGGAAATACGAGATGTATTTCTCTATAGGAACATTCTGTGGTTTTCCATTGACCATGCTATGTAAATAAACGAGAAACTTTTCGAAGGTATCGAAGAAAGGCCAGTGTGACAATATGCATATGGATTTGCTCATATTCAACGATTGAGTCGACGGATCAGTGTATTGTAATTTTTCCAATTGAGCGAAATTCAATTTCTTCAGAATGCCAAATTTCTTGAACGGTTTCATTTTCACTTGGGGCTTGTTCGCCGATACTTGAATGCCCTCATCTGAAACATTCAAGAAACAGAAAATGTTTGTTGCAATTATGGAAGTCTTGGTGAAAGGCAATCGATTAGCGTTTAATCATTTCAGAGAGAAAGAGAAAGAAAAAGAGAGAGAGAAAATGCGGTATTTACCGTTGTCGATATTTTTCTCAGCTTTCTCCATAATGTCAAGATAACTGTTGCAATTCCGCGTATTCGAATCTGGTACGACTTCTTCGTAAAATGTGATGGCAGAACCATAAATTTTCTGTGCCGCATCAGCAACCGTAAGTACAAATGTCGAAAACACGGGTTTTGGTTTGCACGCGACTTTGGGCCAACATTCAATAGTTGCGCCCATTGGTAGGCAAAACATAGCGACAGAATTTGGAAAGCAGAATGTATTGTAATCCGTCATTGGATATTTGTACAATATCGTTGGTTTGAACGATATGAGATTCGCACGATTCATGGATTTTTTGTAACACAAAAAAACGTCACTACCGAGCATTCCTTTATTCAGATTCTTGTATATTGTGCAAAAAGCATGTGGTGTCGTTTCGCCCTTGTTGGGCAATATGACACATATGTCTGTGACGACCAACGAGTTGCAAGGCATTCTCTGGCTCGCGCGTCTGTAAGTCACGTAAATACGAGACGTCGAATTGTTGACGTTCGCGACATAACCATTTGGTGTCTCCAGTATCATTTCGGCATCTTGCATTATACGCTCCTTGCCATCATATATTACACCTGCAATGGAAGAGTTATGGAACTATTTGTAATATAATTTCTATTGTAGGTACAAGGCGCAATTTGAGAAAAAATAAAACACATCTCACCAATATCGACCAGTGGAGGTTTATCCCTTCCTCGTCGATAGCAAAGATAACATTCGTTCGTCCTAAGGCTACCATGATTCAAGTCAGCGGGAAAACCAGTTACTGTTTGTTCCAAGAGCGTGTAACCCTCGGGGCATTTTTCACCAAGCGCAGGAAATATAACAGCAAGATCTGTGATTGGTGGTTCCATATGCATGTCTTTCAGATGAGTTCCTTCCTGACACCAATCTTCTAGTTTTTCTGATTCCTTGTTATCTTTGTCAGATTCATCGTCCTGACCAGGTAGGCCAGCGACAACAAAGTAATCGGCCACTCTTCTTTCGTCCATCTTATATCTTCGATGATTTCAATTAGAATCTATCGACCTGTATTCAAGAATAAGAGTTATTTGTTATAAAATCTATCTTCAAACCCATTGTACCCATGCCATGAAACTATCGTGGAAAAAATGCTGTTAGCATTTGTACTATTCTTATATTTTCTAGGGTGACAAAGCGCTACAGTGAATATTTGAACAAATTTCAAATCAAACTCGAAGTACGTCCCAGATCGCATCATCACTATTTGAATGCTTCAATTATTCCCGCACTTACAAGTCGTAATGCCAATTGGTTAATATCGAGCAAACAATTTTTTTTTTACATGTTTATACATTACATGAATCATCTTGTGTTACATACTTCAGCATCAAGGATTGTCAATATATATTCTACCATTCAGTTTGTGAATAGGTGCATTCAGTTTTAACCAGAAAGCAGATAATGCGTTAGAGATTTTTTTCAAAATTTCCACTTGCTCAAAGAAATTAATCATAAATATTCAAAATATTCGACAGATACTAAGCTTTTGATTATAATTTAATAGGATTTTGGCATAATTAATAAAAATGCTTGTATACAAAATCGAAACGCTTTCATCATTTTGTACATCGCAGTTCTGATGATTCATAAGTCAGAAACGTTATTTAGCAATAATCGTGCGAACAATAATTTTTGGAACAAATAAAAATGCACTATAACCTGAGTTGAACGAAGATTAAGCGTTGAACGTTGATAGAACACCAATCGTGTCAACGTGTAAGATAGGTCCCCGCGACACGGAAGACCAGTCGATAAATAACGTATTTGAATGAAAATTCGTCACTGTCATTGTTCTTTTACGTGCACGCGTAAGATTCACAGAACGAAATTATTTCATTTATCAATACACTCTGCAAACGTCGAGGCGAGACTTACGAATGTTGGAACACACAATCAACAGATACGCACATTTCCGGCGTTTGTAGCTTTTGATAAGAACAATAGTGCCGTTAAAAAGCGTTCCGTGAATAAACTCAATGTAACCACGCAGATCGTCGTTCAATTAACGCCTGCGACGATGACGAAATACGAGAAAATTCATTCACGATGAGAGCACATAGAACGAGTTATTTAGGTTAGGTGTCACACACGGACAACGGTGCATTGTCACGAGATTAATAATTTCGGATAAAATTCGAAACTTGATACGATTATAAAGTCAACAGACAAACTTATATTCCTTTATTGCTTATCCATTAAAAACGCACTGATTAACACTTTATTGAGATCGTCGTGCGCGCTTTTGTGTTAAAAATATATTACAAAACCTGTACTTGTTGGACGGCCATCTTTCCACTAGTGGCAAGATGGTGACGGAAGGTGGGGACTTTTTTCTTTTTTTTCTTCTCGTTAGTTATTTTTTGTACGTTCTACTAGACAACTACGTAGTTGTCTAGTTATCATTTGTTTTATGCAAATAAGTGTGCAATCTCGGCAAAACGCAATTCTCCAATGTTCCTATGTAAAACATGAATGGAAGCTTTCATTGAATTATCGAGTCTCCTGTTAAGACTTAAACTTGACTTGTAAATTGTGGTTGGTTGATGTACCACGTCAAAGAGTATGAAAATAAAACATATAAAAGGTATCGTTGAAGTTACGCGTGGTCAAGATTTTGGCGGACGTGACGGTAGATATATTTTCGAACGATTCGGCGCCATTTTACCATCGATCCCGGTAGTCGCGGAGTGGGGAGAAGCGGGAAAGACGAGATGCGACGTTACACTTGCACTTTACCGAGTCGTAGCTATACGTTCGAACTTGGTAATAACATAGTATAACTAGTATGGGCACTCCGAGCATTTTCGAGGTTCGCGTCGATCCGTTCTGCGCATCCATCCGCCATGTTTTTGGGAGCCACCAATCAGAAAATTGTTTCATAAGTGGTGATGTGAAGCCTGTGACAGTCAGTTGAAAGGTTACAATTTTTGAAAACAACGTTGGAAAATAAGACATAAAATAAAATGTAGAAAATCAAAGGATATAAAAAGTGCAGTGTTAAAAATTGCAGAAATACGACTGCAAATTCAGAGTGTTCTTTTTTTCGCTTTGCAGTTTGCGAAGAATACAGTATAGAACATATGTAGAATTGGAGGACTCAACAATTTCCTGTTTTTTTAAAGCATATCAAAGTGAAAGGTCTGCTTTTGGTAGCCTGAAAATGCCACATAACAATTTTATATTTTATATATGTTCTTTAGAAGCGATTTTTAATGATAATTTTCAAACCGTTATTTTACAAAAAAATGTTATTCAAACATTTTTGACAAAAGCTGAATCAATTATGTTTCAGCATCCATGTCAAGATTTTCCACATTTATTTGTAAAAAAGCTATTTTTCAGGATGCGTTTATATTATACTTTAAAATTTATAAATCGCAACTTTAAATCTAATTCTAATCAAAATAATTCAAATAAAATGATCATTTGGAAACATTTATAAACAATTGGAATAATTGGCTCTATATTTCCATGATATGTATGGCTTTAATTATTCACTAATTGTATAATTAATGTAATTTTATAATAGATGTTTGTATGTCATTATGTAATGAATAAATGATTCATGTAATCATATATTTTTACTTTACTTATGATTACCGAACTCCTATATTTATGTAATGATTTATAATAATAATGATAGACATAAATAACAATTAGTTTTCAAATAATAAAATATGCAAACCATTTCACTTTTTTATTTTCTTATTTATGTATACAATCGGTTCTAATCTGTATAAATTAGTTTATATATATTTTCATCTTTTTATCAATTTTATCTAATATATTTTATCTCTAATAAATCTATCTCTAATAATTTTAATTTATTGACCAAAAAAAGCTTTTATTTGTTTTATTTTTTAGATAATTTTTAAATTAAAAAATTTCTTTTCCAATTTATAAAATTTATATACGTCCCTGGTGAGATAGTAATATACCGCGGGTTCCTAGAACAAATGATCCGTCACTGGAGGTTAGGCCAAAAACATGGCGGAAAATTGACGACAAAAAGATCAAAGTGCCGACAAAGAGTGCCCATACTAGTTATACCATAGTATAACTAGTATGGGCACTCCGAGCATTTTCGAGGTTCGCGTCGATCCGTTCTGCGCATCCATCCGCCATGTTTTTGGGAGCCACCAATCAGAAAATTGTTTCATAAGTGGTGATGTGAAGCCTGTGACAGTCAGTTGAAAGGTTACAATTTTTGAAAACAACGTTGGAAAATAAGACATAAAATAAAATGCAGAAAATCAAAGGATATAAAAAGTGCAGTGTTAAAAATTGCAGAAATACGACTGCAAATTCAGAGTGTTCTTTTTTTCGCTTTGCAGTTTGCGAAGAATACAGTATAGAACATGTAGAATTGGAGGACTCAACAATTTCCTGTTTTTTTAAAGCATATCAAAGTGAAAGGTCTGCTTTTGGTAGCCTGAAAATGCCACATAACAATTTTATATTTTATATATGTTCTTTAGAAGCGATTTTTAATGATAATTTTGAAACCGTTATTTTACAAAAAAATGTTATTCAAACATTTTTGACAAAAGCTGAATCAATTATGTTTCAGCATCCATGTCAAGATTTTCCACATTTATTTGTAAAAAAGCTATTTTTCAGGATGCGTTTATATTATACTTTAAAATTTATAAATCGCAACTTTAAATCTAATTCTAATCAAAATAATTCAAATAAAATGATCATTTGGAAACATTTATAAACAATTGGAATAATTGGCTCTATATTTCCATGATATGTATGGCTTTAATTATTCACTAATTGTATAATTAATGTAATTTTGTAATAGATGTTTGTATGTCATTATGTAATGAATAAATGATTCATGTAATCATATATTTTTACTTTACTTATGATTACCGAACTCCTATATTTATGTAATGATTTATAATAATAATGATAGACATAAATAACAATTAGTTTTCAAATAATAAAATATGCAGGCCATTTCACTTTTTTATTTTCTTATTTATGTATACAATCGGTTCTAATCTGTATAAATTAGTTTATATATATTTTCATCTTTTTATCAATTTTATCTAATATATTTTATCTCTAATAATTTTAATTTATTGACCAAAAAAAGCTTTTATTTGTTTTATTTTTTAGATAATTTTTAAATTAAAAAATTTCTTTTCCAATTTATAAAATTTATATACGTCCCTGGTGAGATAGTAATATACCGCGGGTTCCTAGAACAAATGATCCGTCACTGGAGGTTAGGCCAAAAACATGGCGGAAAATTGACGACAAAAAGATCAAAGTGCCGACAAAGAGTGCCCATACTAGTTATACTATGCCGATACAATGAGATTCTGGGTCTTGTTGTACACGAAGTATAGACCAACGGCACAAGCACCCGAGGACAGTGTACTGAAGACTGTCAATGAAAAAGAATATCGAATTAAAAAATCATTGGAATTTCATCAACAACGTGAAAAAATCACAATTTGGGTCACGCTTAACTCACCAAGGAAGAACTTGCGTCCAAGACGATCCATGCCAAGAACAGCAAGTATATTAGCCGGTATTGCCGAAGCTACGGTTATCAGAGATTCCATAAATACGTTCGATTCGATGTTGTTCGAACACTCTCGCTCGATACTGTGAGAACCGTTGTTTACAACATAATCGGTCACCTGGCAAATCGATGCACCCTGATTGGGATGATCGCGATTATATTCGTCAAAACTATTAAACAACTCGGGAAACCACATCATGAGACCGTAATAACCGATGTGAAATGTGAAATTAATAACTATCGATATGACGGTGAAGCGTAAAATCGGCGAGACGAATAGCTGTTTACTATTGTCCATTATGTCGCCGAGCATCATCTTGTACTTGTTCTCCTGATAGTTTTATGGATTTGAATATACCTGATAAGCCGAGCTCATAAAATAATCATGAATAATTATGGTACGTGTATACGTTGAGATTTTTTGTAGATTCTTAAGATAAGTTATATGAAAAAATACTCGTTCGAATGGGTTATCATTCATATGATATTGCTTATTATCCAGGAGCTGGAAAAAGGTAGAATGAAAAATAATGAGTTTTTTGAGAAGATTCTCTCATCATCTTCTCCTTTTGACGGGCGAGCTTCTTTTTACTGAGTTTCTTCTTAGGTTCTTCTTCCGCGGCCTTGGCAACGACCTCTTCTTTCTCAGTCAATATCACCTCGATGTGGCATGGTGAGCTCATGTACGCTGAGAACAAGAAAATATGAAAAATGATTATTATTGGTACAGAAATTTTTGACACTACGAGGAACTTTTACATCACTGGACCAAAAAATAATGATTGTACAGAACGAGCATCACTTACGATTGATACGACCGTGCACCCTGTAAGTCCTTCTGCGCAAACACGGAGCATGGTTAACTTGAATGTGATCTATGACAAGACGATCAACATCAAGTCCCTTGTAATCGGCATTGCTCTCTGCATTTCTGAGAAGCTGGAGCAAGAATTCAGCCGATTTCTTGGGCCAACGTCCCTGAGTAGTGCCGAATTGCTTGGCTTGAGCACATCTGCCGACTCCACCGTTAAATCTGCGGAAAGGAACACACTCTTTGTGTTCGATGACGCTTTTCATGTACTTTTGCGCCCTGCGCAGAGCCATGTTCTTTATGGCGCGTGCGGTTTCATGAGTGTTCTGAAACAAAAATAATAAGAATGAAGAACTTTATCAAAGATAAAACAACAAAATAGACACACAATTTTAATTTGTACATGAGTGCCATCTTTACACCTCGCGATCACAATATTTTATATAAGAGTATATTCCATTCTTATTATTATTACCTTCTTCATATAGATAACATAATTTAAATAGATTTTCAACATTTTAATCTTCTATACGTTACGCAATATATTACGCTGAAATAAATTTAAAAAAAAAAAGCGAAATTGTATCCGCTACTTACTCTGGTATTACAGGTGGTTCGGCGTAAGTCGCGAGCGGTTGTACAGGCGGTGATGGAGATACGGCCGGTACTGGCTCTATCGAACCCGGCGGCAGTGTCAGATTCAATTTATTCTTCGACATATTCTCACTCGCGCGATTTTCGTAAATACACTACGACAACAATACCAAAGCTTATCGGGTTCTTAGACTCTTTTTTTCTTTTCTCTTCGTTTGTCTTAAACGAAAATCGAATAGTCGTTCGTTGGTTTGAAGAAACGCGAAGCGATTCTATTGTTCGAAATTAGTCTTTGATGTCATAACGTTCTCGTGAGAATCGTAATGACCTCTGGGTCGAAACACGGCAAAAGATATTTACTCACAACACGATACGAATGATCTGTCAGATTTGAGATTTATCGGGCTAGGAATGACTGGTGGCCCACCCGATGTATTACAAACTGTACACACCTGGTCACTTCACGGAACTGTTCACGTTAAAATCTCGACGATGCATTCATCGCGAATAAAATCTTCGAGTCAGAAAAAAACTCGAATATGTTTGTATTAAAAGGTTTAAAACTGACAGAAGGTAGCAAAGCGTGAAATTTCGGGAGGTTACCCGGGATAAACACTGGCTCACGAAACTCGTTAGTGATTATGCGATAATTAGGAACTTGACGACAGCATCGAAATGGAGCAAGTCGTATCCAGAGAGCTCGACTTTTCTTTCTTTTTTTCTTCACCGATAGCAAATCTGCCCTCTCGCTCGTTGGGTGTGAAATCTCTTTATAGAAAAAAAGGTGTGAAAAGACAGGCCTTTGTCACTGTATATTCCTCGCAAAGCCCACTTGTGTATTGTACAGTGAATAGCGAAGACGCTCCTAGCGGCGAAATTTTTCAACTCGAGAGGGTGGAGTGAAGATGGAGGATCTTTTGCTGAACGAATTGTACAATATCTATAGTCGGCAGATAATACTTTATCGAGAGATTAAAACGGTTGGGAAACTACTATAACGCAGAGACTCTACGTTGCCAGATAGTCCCGAGAACTTTCCAAGAGTTGACTATGCAACGTCGACACTGGCGCCCTCTCACCAGAAGTTAAAGTGCGCCTGCGCACGAAACTTTGACGTCTTTTCCTGTAATATCACTTTGTGAAGAGGTATGGTTAATTCTGCAATGTTACACAAATCTGTTCAAATCCTCGTTAAAACTGAGAATATCGTGTAATCAGTATGACAGCGTTGAACCTGCTACTTGAATATTCATTAGTTGACTGCAATATGTGTATCGCGATTGTTAAAAATACAATATATCAGGAACGAAAGATGCATCATAGTATAACTAGTATGGGCACTCCGAGCATTTTCGAGGTTCGCGTCGATCCGTTCTGCGCATCCATCCGCCATGTTTTTGGGAGCCACCAATCAGAAAATTGTTTCATAAGTGGTGATGTGAAGCCTGTGACAGTCAGTTGAAAGGTTACAATTTTTGAAAACAACGTTGGAAAATAAGACATAAAATAAAATGTAGAAAATCAAAGGATATAAAAAGTGCAGTGTTAAAAATTGCAGAAATACGACTGCAAATTCAGAGTGTTCTTTTTTTCGCTTTGCAGTTTGCGAAGAATACAGTATAGAACATGTAGAATTGGAGGACTCAACAATTTCCTGTTTTTTTAAAGCATATCAAAGTGAAAGGTCTGCTTTTGGTAGCCTGAAAATGCCACATAACAATTTTATATTTTATATATGTTCTTTAGAAGCGATTTTTAATGATAATTTTCAAACCGTTATTTTACAAAAAAATGTTATTCAAACATTTTTGACAAAAGCTGAATCAATTATGTTTCAGCATCCATGTCAAGATTTTCCACATTTATTTGTAAAAAAGCTATTTTTCAGGATGCGTTTATATTATACTTTAAAATTTATAAATCGCAACTTTAAATCTAATTCTAATCAAAATAATTCAAATAAAATGATCATTTGGAAACATTTATAAACAATTGGAATAATTGGCTCTATATTTCCATGATATGTATGGCTTTAATTATTCACTAATTGTATAATTAATGTAATTTTATAATAGATGTTTGTATGTCATTATGTAATGAATAAATGATTCATGTAATCATATATTTTTACTTATGATTACCGAACTCCTATATTTATGTAATGATTTATAATAATAATGATAGACATAAATAACAATTAGTTTTCAAATAATAAAATATGCAAACCATTTCACTTTTTTATTTTCTTATTTATGTATACAATCGGTTCTAATCTGTATAAATTAGTTTATATATATTTTCATCTTTTTATCAATTTTATCTAATATATTTTATCTCTAATAAATCTATCTCTAATAATTTTAATTTATTGACCAAAAAAAGCTTTTATTTGTTTTATTTTTTAGATAATTTTTAAATTAAAAAATTTCTTTTCCAATTTATAAAATTTATATACGTCCCTGGTGAGATAGTAATATACCGCGGGTTCCTAGAACAAATGATCCGTCACTGGAGGTTAGGCCAAAAACATGGCGGAAAATTGACGACAAAAAGATCAAAGTGCCGACAAAGAGTGCCCATACTAGTTATACTATGGTTATACTATGGTAATAACCAGTTTCGTGCACGAATACGATGAAATTTCGAATGAGCCTGATTACTACGAGATGTATGAGATGATGAGTCGTTCGTTTCAGTAACTGGAGCAATTGTCCAAGGTAAGTCCAGTGAACGGATCTTATTATATTTAATTTATATATCGCACTTACCATACCCACGAGAACGATACTTGAAAACGTTAAAAAGTATTTGAAAGGTTATCTATAATAGTTAAAGCACTCATCCACCGCCATATTGATTTTTTCCAACCATGCCAAAAATGTCATTTACGGTTTATTTATTTTATACTGTTTAATACATACATAGTAGCGAAATTGAAAATTACATCCATATCTCGATCTACATCTGTGAATATTCCTATACATTGGAAACTGCTCTTTTCGCCAGAATAACGCTCGTATGGCGTTAAATCAAAGGTTAACAAAGTATAACACGTATGTATACATATATATATATATATAAAGCTATAAACAAATTTGAACCCGCGCGTGCATCAAATAATTAATCTCATTGAAATAAATATCACATTATTATCTCCATCTATAACCGAGAATGTAATTCGTGTAATGTGATTAACAAGCTTATTTAGCTGCATGTGCGTACAAAATTACCGGTGACCCCTCAAATTACAGAAAATCGTATTAATACTATTTAACCAAATTGTTCACGGGCATTCCCGAGTTTTTTCCTTTGTTTATAAAACCATCAGGTCTTTGTTCGTAAGACTGTTCATCAGAATTCTCTCGTTCGTTAATGGTCCATCTGAGGAACAAACGAGAACATTTTGTAATCCATCGAATGAATGAAAAATAAATATTGTAGTTGGGGTATTTATCGTTAACGTACCTAATTGATACCACATATCTGTATTCCCAGCGTCCTTTCTTGCTGCGTTCAATGCATTTCTCATTGCTAGAGGCACTACGCAGCTCATACAAAGCGGAGGTTCACCGGTAGCTGAAAATTTACAAGGAAATATGAGATGTGAGTAATTTACATAAACAATATTAATTGAATTTGTTTTAAGACTGATCTATCATACCTTTTGATCGTAGTACTCCCGTGGGATTTGGCGCATTACGACGAAAACTGACTCTAAAGTCCACTGGAATATCTTTCGCACCAGGAGGTTTGTAGTTCTAGGGGATAAGAGAAGGAAATGTAATTAATTTTAATCAATCGTGTCGAAACCCAAGGAACCAAAGTTGGCTCAACTTGAAAGTTTTCCAATGGCAATGGCGAGCGATTATGTTAATTCAGAACGGTATTTTCACTCGTTGGGAAACTGACCGAGACGAAAGTTCCTCGTTTTGTGCCTTTTGATGCTTCTTCAAGTGCACAAAACGAAGTGAAAACTTTATTTGTTTTGCACGGTGGAGAAAATTCTCATCTATACAAAAGGGAATTTAATGTTACGTGTAGACAAATATATTGGTCGTTTCTTCATTAACGGGACCAGTTATTTGACACACAAGATTAGAACCACGTGAAATAAATAAACAAATTGTTTGATAGATTAAACTCCCACCTTATTCACATTTCTTCTATTAAAATTAAGTTTTCAGAGCAAAAATAAAGCGTTTCGAACATTAAAACGACCTCTTCAATGCAACTGTTCTCGAAAAATTTACATTTTGTACTTGGAAATAGGTAGTTGAATGTATCTAGATTACCCGTGATAAACGTAAATTTTCAGTTGAATTTTATTGTGCATAAAGGGAAATTCAATATTGAATTTCTCAGAAATGTTTGAAGTTAAGCAGTTAAAACTTTTCTCGGATCAACTACTTTTGTGGCATGAGAAAAGTGGTTGATCCTGGAATAACCCATATCATCTTAAGCCAGGACAACACTGTTGTCAGAAAAAAAGCTTTATTTTCATTACTTCGTTAAATTCTCTTAATGGTTTTTTAGATCCCAATTGAAGATATGTTTCATTAAAGTATATTCAAATAAATTTGTATTGAACTAAAAAACAATAGTTGAAGTTCAATACATTTTTCTCGAAACTGGTGTACTCCTGGTATTATCTATACCAGTTTGAAAAACGTATTTTTGAGAAAACTTTATTAAACTTCAACTATTGTTGTTGTTTTGATACAAATTTACCCGAATCTATTTTACTGTATGAGTAATAACATATCATTAATCGAGCCCAAAAAAGTATTGAGTGGTTTTTAAAAATCCATTAAAAAAAAGCTTATTTTGCTGACCATCGCAGTATCGTCCTGCCTCAAAACTGATTTCGTCCAAAAACGAAAAACGCCTGTAACATTTCACATTTTCGTGTCGATGCGAATATGTAACCTGCCACAATGCATACCCAAGTTCTGTTGTTGGTGAGAACACCAGTTTTCGGGTCGTAGATCAAATCCTCGCTGGTCCAGTAACCAACGCCCATAACGAACGCCCCCTCAACTTGACCCAGATCAATTTCAGGATTAAGGCTGATACCGGCGTCCTCCATTATGTCGACTCTATGTATAATGTGTTGTCCGGTCAACAGGTCGAGCTCGACCTCTGCAACCGTTACACCATAAATCGGATACGGCTTGAGAATATCGTCGTGTCCCGGAGTCGGCGCCATCCTGCAAATAAAATTATTTAAAAATATCTTTCGCTACGTTCGAAGGTATTCTTTTATTTCCAACCATCGAATACAAAGTTATTAAAACAAATGAAGAATGTATAAAAACAGCTTACATGTATCGAGCACACAAATCAATATCCGAGGCATAAGCAGCCATGGTTAATTCCGTCCAACTGGCATTCGGCATTTTTTCTTTGATAGGCTCGAGTCGTTTAAGGATCTCTTTGCAAGCCTTGATAGTCGCCTGAGAAAGATCAATTGAAAAGATTAAATAAAACAGTTGGTATCATCATTCTCGGATTAAAGAAATAATTAATTCTGCCCTTGCTTCGTATAAATAGCAAAAAGAATTTAAATATTTACGTAGGCACAAGATTCACTCGTGAGACTTCCACCGGTCACAGAATTATTCGGCGTTATCATACTGTTGCTCGGGTTGACGGTAATCATGCTCAAATCGAGACCCAAGGTGTGTGCGGCTACTTGAGCGACCTTAAGAACATCACAAGCGAAATATTACAATTTAAGGTAGTCTTATCGTTGAGTGGGGGATTAAAATTTTATTCCCGTTTTTTCTCACATTGGAAGTGGACCAAGCGTTAAAGTTCATTAAGAAAAGTTGTTGCAAATCGACTACAGAACAACATACTCAAAATTCAAATTGATCCTATGGAAAGTTTATTTGTTATATAATAAACAAAACCATGAATTTTTGTTTCCATAAGCTTTGTTATAAAAACTAATCGAAGCTTCTTTGATGTCGTATAAAAATATGTGCAAAATTTCAACAGGCTTCATCGACCAAATGATCGAAATACTCGTTGTATAATGTTGCGATATTTAACACGGGCTCTTATGGGAGATTGCGAAAAGTGACGATTTTCAAGAATAAATATCGTGATTTTTGAGTCGATAAAGGTCCTTGAAATTTTACACACATATACATACGACATCAAAGAACGTTTTTGGAAATTTTCAGTGAAATCTAACGGAAACGCTGTAACGATAGGACAACCTTAAAGCTTGTAACGAGATGTTATTTCATAAGTTTTTCCTTATACAAAGATAATAATAATAGTAATAATAGAAATTCTATTATCGATACTATATACGGATTATTATAATATTAAACTGGATGGGAATTCTATCTATGAGAAATTTTCGTCTCTGGTACCTTTGTGTGTATGCCCTGACCGCACTCGATACCACCGTGAACTACCGAAACCGTGCCATCGCGTGCGTAGATCGATACCATCGCCGAAAATTGGCCCCAATACATCAAAGGGTACTTCATCGTTACCAACGATATTCCCTTCTTCTTCCAACGATTTTGCTGTATGAACACAAAATTTCAACCAGATGTTTAATCACGGCTTGCATTTTCATAATTACCCAAATTAATTGTTCTCCTTTGTTTTCCAACTATCCAAGTTGAAATAATCTTTCAATATAATTCAAGTCAACTAAAATATTTTTATCGTTGAAATTTGATCAAATTTCAAACTTATTCGGATTTATGGAAATCGTTGATTACTCTCGGGTTGATTAAGGGAGCTTTCCAGTGTGAAATTTTCAAAAAATCGATTTTTTTTTTGCTTTATCGAATAGTATACACTCTTTTCGAAGAAGCAGAAGAGATATTGTATGGACCTGGCATCGCTGATTGACCGTAAGTAAACGATTTACCTAAAATTTCCTCACTTGAAACTTTGAACGCGTTTTTCTCGAAACAGCATTTTTCAAAACGGTGTCCAACTTGGAGGGCAGAGTTTTAAAGCTATCGAGTTGAATTTTTTACACAATATTCTTAACGTCATTGTTTATCGTGCTATGGAAGCTTTTTTTTTGACATCTTCCTATTTTGTTGTAAAAAAAACTGCCAAAAAAAAATGCTAAAATCGATACTTTTTGTTCAAACCGGCGCCATTTTTGCAAAAAAAAAAAAAAGCCTCCATAGCACGAAAGCCAATTATATACCGATCAATAATCTTTTTGTGTTTTTTGTTTCAGATCAAAATTGTGACCCCCAACGTGGACACCACATCCAAGTGCATTTTCTGCAACAATTGTTTCATCATTTTTATAGATATTAATTAATAAATAAATCGATCTTTAAAAAATTGTTTTGTATTCTTCAATACCCAATTAATATACAAAAAAAACAAGACCGATTAGATTATTTTTTCTTTAAAAAAAAAAATCGCGAAAAACAGCGATTTTTCGGGCTGTCACACTGGAAAGCTCCCTTAATGTTCGAACATTGAAATACAAAAAACGAGCTATTCGCTCTCTCTCTTACGCTGTTGAATAAGGCAACTTGTCTCTTTCGCGACTCGTAATCGGATGTTCTTTTAATATCTTCTAGCATTGTTTCCAAAGCTGGCTTGTCTACCGCGTTCATATTACGCAGGCGAACTTCGATCTCGTCTTTTCCCACGGTTTGAGCTATGTGTTCCATTATCATCTCGATCATGGCTACCCCTTCCGTGGACGCTGGAAAATAAATCGTCGTTACAGATAATCGTTTGACAAAAAATCGTTGAAAATTTTAATAAAAAAACCTTTCAATTTTTTTAAAACTTATCCAAATTCTGGTTTCGATTAAAAAGTAACGATTACAATGAAATTGATTGTTTTATTAATTCATACCAGGAGCTCGACAGAACGTATTCGATGGTATCTGCGTCTTCGCCTCGAAACCGTCGCAATTCCACGTTTCCGGATCGTAACAGGAATAAAAGTGGTGAGCGAGAAAAGGTCCATGAAGCTCGTTATAACTCGAGCCGGCGTTACCCCAATGCATTTCATTGAGATATTGTATTTGTCCTTCGTCGTTAACGCCAACCTCGTATTCCTGTCGCATAGAAAAACGCTTTCCTGCCGATGTCATGTTTCCTTCGATCGTTAAAACGAAGCGTGCTGGCCTGTTTAAGATGTGACTGACGAGAGCACATGCACATGCAACCTGCATACCGCGCGATATCTTCGCACCGTAACCACCGCCCAAACGTCTCACGTTGATCGTTATACTGTGAGAAAATGAAACAAAGAATATTTTGTTTAGTTAAACAGATGAATTTCTTTCAACATCGAGATAATAATGAAATAATTTTGGATATTGTTTTAGTGCACGAACGAGATTGAGGGCGGCGAATTCATTGAAACGTGAAATCTAGAGCGAGTACCTATTTTGACGCACACCCAAGCACGAGGCTATTGAAACTTGTGCAAGATCGATGAACTGACAAGCTGGATAAACGTCCAGTCCATTCTCGTTTGGAATGCAAACGCAACTTTGTGGCTCCATTGTATAATGATACTGCGATCCGGTGTTGATCTCACCTTTTATAACGTGTGTTACGTTATCCCCTGCGAAGAAGAAAATTTGTTGTCTCAATAAGTTGAAGTTAATACAAAAAGGATTGAAGAATAATTATTAAGATCAATTTTACTTCGTCGTGATTATCGTTTCACGAAAGATACGACACGATGAACTTAAAGATAAACAAGAACTGACTGAAAACATGTAAACAAAACATAGGATAAAGCATATTAAAATGCGATAAAAAACCTTTGCGGCTCGCTGGCATGTGCGCCGTTTGAAATAGTCGAGTTTTATCGCCCGAGGCAATAACGTCGTGAATTGTTACGATTGCTTTTTCTTTCAGAGTGTCCGAATACGCGACTTTCACCATTTTCGCAGCCTCGTTCGCCAGTGCATGAGTCTCAGCGACTATCACACCGATCGGCTGACCCGCAAACTCAATATCTTGGTCCGCGAAAAGCTGAAAATTAATAAACGGTCAACTTTTTCTCGAAATGTCATTAAACATGCGACAGAAACAAGATAATTAAAATACGTTATAGCGATAAATACTAAAAGTTGTTCGCCAACATTCGAATCTCTCCAAACTTCATCAAGATTTTTTTCAAATATGTTTTTCTAATTTTCTGGTCTTTCTCCACTTATTAAGTTTCTGAATTTCCATCACACTGTGTCATGCTGAACTGTAAAGCTTCTTTTTTCTATCAGGAGAATTACGTTATTTGTGGAATTTCCTGTTTTTTTGTTCTCTTGTTTTCTCTCATAAGAAAAAACTTTCTTTACTGAAAGAAAAGTGTTACTTTACCAGCTCGTCCGAGTCAAGTAGCATCTCTTTGGCAGATCCGTCGATCGAAACATTTTTACCAGGTATATTCTTAGCCGTAAAGAATGCTATTACCCCTGGCATTGCCTGTAAAAACAGAAAAAAACGTTCTTTACATTCACGATCGCCGGTTGAATGTCATCACGCTTTACATTCGCAGGATCACGATTGCATTTTGTTCCATTCGTTACCCACGCTTGTGAGGAAAATAGCGTATAAGTAGACAATCTACAAGCGAATCTTTCGCCTATTTTACGACCAAACCGGAACGTTCGAAGCGATAAAAAATATACGTTTGATTTTACGATCACCGACGGATCAAGTCGATAATGTTCTCGAACTGTATTTTTTGTTTTCTTTTTTACCATTCGTTTCATGTGTTTTCGTTAAGCTAGAAGCGTTGTTTTTGTTCTCTTATATTTGCAAACTGACCAGCGCATCCTTGGCATCGATGCCATCGATTTTTCCGTTTGCAAATTCCGTGTAGACAAAAGCGCAATGAACGGTGTTCTCGGCAGTTATTATGTCATTGACGTATTGTCCCTCGCCTGAAGTCTGATAAATCGATTCCATCTTTGGTAATGGCTTGTTGACCGGCCACGTATTCTTATCGGTGTCATAATCGTGCATTCCTGACGATAATCCACGTTGCAAAATTTCACCACCGCTCCGTAATTTTGGATCCACGTTTTCCGGTTTTATACTCAGAGCGTACTGCGACCAAAGTAATCGAACGAGAAAAAAAAATAACAAAATTAGATCATACAGGCGAGAATTATTTTTCATAATAAAAATTCATTTCAACCTTGTAGAACAATCCAGTGGCGAGTGTTTTTCGAAATTCCGGTGAATAATCGGGCAGTCTGTGATCGGGTTTTAGTTCATTGTCTAAAATTTTCAACGCCTCGCTGAGGACTTTGTTATCGAGGAGAATCTTGTCCACGAGAAAATTCTCGGTCTCGGTCGCGTGTAGCTGCGAGAAAAAAATTTTACATTACACATAATTGTCTTTTTTTTGTATTCTAGAAAGAAAAAATAAACAAACGCTATTGTTTATACGAAGAAAAAAATACTCACAAAATCGTCTCTTATTCCACCGAAGATGATGTTGGGTTTTTCCAAGACTTTGCCAGCTCCGTCGAGTTTACAAAGGAAACCAGCATTCACGTGAGCGTGAGCGTTCTGAGCTCTGGGCATTATCTACAGTGGGAAATCAAATAATTGCATTTCAATTTGGTAAAACAAAAGAATAATTTTTTAATGATTTTTTTTTTGGTGTTACCTTGTAAGAGCGATAAACATGCTCGTTGCTCATTGGTGTCAGCACAATACTGTAAATTAGCTTGTGATTCATGTCGATGTTCAGAAACTCGAGAAAACTCATTTCGCTTTTATTCGCAGGACTTTCGACTGTAAAAAAGAAATTGACGACAACACGTGCGCTGGATAATTCTTCATTTTCAATCTTGAATCAATTTGTTTTCATGATTATTGAATTACGTTGACTCACGAATGTGTATCTGTGCACCGGCGGTTTCGAGGATGAGAAAAAGGTCGGATGGAAATTCTCGATGTTTGTGTTTTATCATCAAATTTCCGGCGACAGTTCCGATCTGTAATGAAACAATTTTTGCCATCAGAGGGAGGAGAGGAGAGTTGGTATATATTCTTCGGTTCAATGAAAGATGTCCCATGAAGCGTCTGAAATATTCGGCCGGTACTCTCACCACGAGAGGAATACGTTTTCGTTCAACTTTCCTGTGGCCGGATATTAAAGAGCCCAAAGTTTTCTTCGTTATTACTGAGATCGTGCGATTTACATTTGCACGAGAGTATCTTCGTTACGACTCACATTTCGAACTGGAACACTAGCAATCAAGTCTATGTGATTGGCCATGTGACTCAGGTATTCGAATCCTGGCTCCTTGGAAAATTTCTCGAAGTTACTCTTGGCGACGTTCAACGACACGTTTCCACCCAGGGTTAAAGCGTTGCTATCCTTTACGACACGATGTAGGTCAGGAATGTCATTTATGTCGACGTAAATTTCCGGTTTCTCCAAACGATAAACGCCTACAAAATTTCGTTAAACAAAGTGTCCTTGTGGTATGTAGGAAAATTCTCATGCAACCCATTTTCGCGAGAGACAATCAACTATTCGTCATCTTTCGTAACGATCTTACGAAAACGAAATGCTGTCGTTGGGGGACAAACGTGTAACCCTTTGAGCTCTAAGGACGCATATATGCGTCAGTCTATGCGTCTGCGGACCACATAAGCTTGAAAGCACTCAGGTCTCAAAGGGTTAAAAATGAAAATATACGAATGGACTTGTATGTTTTTGTCGTTGATTAAGGTAGTCCTATTGTTACAGCGTTTCCGTTAGATTTCACTGAAAATTTGCAGAAACGTTCTATGATGTCATATGTATATGTGTGTAAAATTTCAGGGGCCTTTATCGACTCAAAAATCACGATATTTATTCTTGAAAATCGTCACTTTTCGCAATCTCCCACTCTCTAAATGTGAATTAGTGAAAAAATGACTAATTCAATTAGTAACCGCACGTTCTACTGGTGAAATAGTGATAAATGCAGCATTTCACTGTTAGAATAGTAAACAAAATAGTAAATTAGGCTTACTAAAGCAAATTAGTAAGACGATTGACTATTATTTAGTCGATACAGTTTACTAATTCATTAGTGATATTACACGATCACTAATCAATTAGTACAGGACTCAGCGATCGACCAATCACAGGCGCCAGCTCCTAACCCGATACTTCCTTTCTTCTGCCATTGTGATGTCGGAGGCGTCATTTTCTCATGTCAATGAGTTCATGCGCAGTGCGAAACGGCGAATCTTATTTTATAAAAGTTTTAAGGTGAAAAGCAAAAAGTGTATGAACGTTTCGTTTCCTTGTCGGTGCATATGAGATTATTACATATTATTCACGCGAAGAATTACAATCGGCTGATGCATGAACATATCAGCTGCGCTGACTACTAATTGTGTAATCAAATTTTATTAATTTTTATAGTGATCATTTTTGACTAATAAAATTAGTGAATTTTCACTAATCATTAGTGACCCACTTTTCGCTAAATGAATTAGTAAAATATGAGTAAAATTTAGTGAAATTTCACTAATTCGGATTTAGAGAGCATAAGAGCCCGTGTTAAATATCGCAATATTATACAACGAGTATCTCGATCATTTGGTCGATGAAACCTGTTGAAATTTTGCACACATTTTTATACGACATCAAAGAAGCTTCGATTAGTTTTTATAACAAATCTTATGGAAACAAAAATTCATGATTTTGTTTATTATATAACAAATAAATTTTCCGTAGGATCAATTTGAATTTTGAGTATGTTGTTCTTTAGTCGATTTGCAATAACTTTTCTTAATGAACTTTAACGCTTGGTCCACTTCCAATGTGAGAAAAAAAGGGAATAAAATTTTAATCCCCCACTTAACGATAGGACTACCTTAAATTCTTACCGTGGGCCGTATTGCCGCCGTTTAATACGTAACTGGCGTTTGGATTGTTCTCAAATACTGCAAAGAGAGCTTCGAGATTAAGAATTTTGTGAAATTGCACCGATCCCATATGCATATGAATAGTCTCGGGTTTCGTTACGATAGTCTCGTCGGAACAATCGCCCTTGCACGGTTGTCCAGATTTGGGACAGGTCTTGAGTTTGTAGAGTTCCTGAAATTTGACAAAAATATAATAAATAAATAAATAAATAAATAAATAAACGAAAAAAGAATTTGTGTAAACAGAAAATAAGAAATTTCATAAATAATTTCGAATCTTTGAAATTGCGATTGTTACCTCGATATCGTGAATTTTCTGGGACAATTTGGGATCGGCGTCCTTCGCAAAACCTTTGAAAGCATCGAGAATCGGCCGATATCCGGTGCATCGACAGATGTTGCTGCCAAATGAATTTTCAATCTCCTTCATGGATAATTCTTTGCCCTGGATTAAACTGTATTTTCCATCGAGGGACGTGATGAAAAATAATTAAAAAAAAAAACACATTCGATCAATACTCGTGAGCTAAAAAAATTGGGCTGTTAATTAAAGACATAACAGAAAAAGCAACGCTAATGACCGGGGTTGTATATTTCCCGGGTGTACGAAGGGAGATTGATCCGATAATCCGAAAAGCTTCGAATAATAACCAACTCTGCCAGAATACTTTTTGTTCCCAAATAGGACGAACGAACAATCATTTATGTAATCTCCCTATGAGCATAACAAAAATCCATCGCAGACTCATTTCCAAAAATAAAAATAATAATAAATCCACCCTAATTCCTTTTTTCTTTTCACACATTTTTCTCTTCCATTGTGAGGATATTGAAGCATCGTTGCTCGAAGCAACATTGAGAACAATATATCGACCAATACGAATATTGTTACACGAACCTGTACATATTCATAACCATCCCGGGTGAGCAGAATCCACACTGCGAACCGTTCATATCGGCCAGGGCGGCTTGAATTTTGTGATAACCAATTCTCCTGTTTCCTATGCCCTCGACAGTTTTTATTTTCCATCTACGTGTTAAAGAGGAATTAGAGAAACGATAAGAAAAACAACAATTTCGTTTTTCACGAATATAACAAATTAAATAATAGTTCGGCTCGATTCGAATGTTAAGTTGGATCGATTCGGTTCGAATGTTTCGAATTGGACGATAACCCGATATGCTTGGAATTCGGTGCGAACCAAGTTTCCACATCCCTCCCTGACTCGCTCACCCGTTGCAAATTAGTATAGGAACGAGGCACGAGTTCACGGCCAAAGTTTCGCCGTTTATTTCGGCGCTGACGATACACGAGCCGCATCCACCTTCGAGGCACATCGACTTTGTCCCTTTCAGTCCTGCGTGATCTCGTATAAAAACGTTCAGGGTTGTCTCCGGTCGTATATCCTCCGAGACTGATAAAAAAGAAACAATAATTAAAAACATTAAATTAATTCTCGTTGTTTATTCTATAAACGATAATCTATCAAGTATCGAGACAAAACTCGTAACGAATAACAAGAATCTCTAATTTTCATTATTAAGCTTAACGAGAATCGATGAATGAATTTAAAATTGATTAAATTCGGATTTTAATTGATTCGGGTCATTTTTGAAAAATTAATGAAAGAAAAGAAATGAAAGGAATGAAGTGCTAGCAGGCAGGAATAAGTTTAGTCACCGTGACTCTTTCCTTTGTTTTGATAAAGTTTATGATTTATTCCGTAACAATCCATAGATTAGATTAGAAGGACGAACGCGGGCCGATGATTTAAGTCGATAATGCGTGGCTTGAATTAAAAATTTATCGCTATCATAGATGTATGACTATCATAAACTTATCACTATCATATGTGCAATGTATGCATCTGTATAATATACTATAGAATAATTGATGAAAAGTTTCAAGTCGAATTTTCCTTCATTAATTCAATCGAGAAGTTCGAGTAAATTAAGATATTTTGTCATAATTATACGACCCGAAGCCACGATAATTTGTGAGCTGTAACGAGGAGATCGAGAAAAAGAGACGTATAATTTTCCAGCAAAGGATAATTGTACACGGCTTGTTGCTCGGTAACATCATTTTCCATCGCGTAATCATTTCGCGCATCGTTGAATAATTGAAGAACAAGTAGTTGAACAGGAAATAAACAAAACAAAAATCCAAGTAATATTTAGCGTCAACGGTTATATTACCGAGATAAATTCTCGTAATGCGTGTTCGAGGAGATTCGCGTGTTTCTTGCATATAATAAAATGCCTAAGTATACGTTTACTATGTAATGCAAAGTACAATCTAATTTTTCACGATACGACGACGCACTTGCCAGATGGAAGCTTGAAATAAACCAAAATTATAAACAAATCTCGAGTTTGAATTTTTTAGAACGAACCTGTGTAAGGAATTCCGTTGATCCATACTTGAACGTTCCCTTGGACCGGATCCCTTTGTTAAATAAAACATAAAATTAAGTTTATTATAATAATTCGAAGAAAAAAGAAAAATTTGTAATTTCGAAGCAAAATCAAGTTTCTCGTTTACACACGAATACTGGAGAATCTATGAAACGCTGTAGATATGAAATTTACGTAATCTAATCATTTCATAAAAGTTGAATCATCATCGCGTAAATAATAACAATAATCAAACAATGTAGAATCGAGCAATGGTGCGACGAAGTTTGCGAGATTAAACGACATGACGTGACCGGTTTGGCGAGGAAATCGTAGTTCTTGTTGTTTGGAAAAATCATAGATTGATATTTTGTCATTCGCAATAAAAAAAAAATAGCACCGTGAAGTGGAACAAGAAAAAAAATTTCCCATTGCGAATATTCACATTTTCCTCTCGCTTTCACTCGCTTCGATTTACTCGTAATTATTTCTCAACACTCGGCCGCGCCAAGATCTGCGTTCCAGCGAAGGAATTTCTTATAAGCAGAGTATTATAAATAGTTGGGAATAATTGCGATAAATAGAATCGTGAAAATTGATAAACGCATACACACATTTTTAATGCAACGCGGAGAACTTCGAGTTTAGATACGACTGGTTTTCTCGACAGGTTTGGAAAGACTGTTGTACGATTCTTGCGTTAATAAGTAAACGACGTATCTACTTTTGTTCTTTTTATACACTGTTATAATTATCTTCGATGACACGAGTGGCTCGTCTCAGTCGCTAACAATTACAAACATTGCATCGTCACACTGCTAGCAATTTATCGCGACTACTTACTCTCCCGATAATTGTCCCTGTCCCATTTTCTTTTATTTCTTCTCCTCCTCGTCAAGCTTATGGCTCGATTATTTTGCAATTGGCGAGAGGATTCAGCTCAATCACAGAACTGCTATTGCGCTCGCTCACAAACGAATTGTGATTTTTTCGCTCGCACCGACACATAAAAATGCAACTACACGAAAAACCGGTATGAACGTATGTGACCTTATACGAACGAGAGTCCGAGGAGCTTGACGATCGGGGACTCGTGCGTTCGAAGAGATCCGAGTATCGTTCGAACCGGCGCCAACGAATAATTTCGATTCATCGATTCTATGCACCCTTTATATGCCCGCGAAACTCTCGTATTCTCCCACCGCGAGGACCATGGAGATTCTGGTAGGGTTACGGTGATCCTTTGTGCAACGAACCAGTAGACTTTGATGTGCGCTTTGTAGCTCGTCCGGATGTACCTCCGTAATAAAAAATGCTGCTACTGAAAGGATGATTACTGTTTAATGACTGATTTTTAGGAAGATGACTCGACGGATTAACGAGCTAGCTACTCAACGGATTAGTGAATTTCTTATGCATGGATGTGAGAGTGGATATGTAGCAGGGTGTTTAAAAAGCAAACACTTTTTGAAAGACTGACTTTGCTCATTGGGAACTCGGTTCGTTACTCCCTAAAATAAATGTATAAAGCTTTTTTTTCAATTACGTAGGTATGTAGATTAGGAACGTAAACGAGATAAAAATTGTGTGATAGTTTGTAGAAAAAGAGCTTAAGTTTTGATTCGTTGATCAAGAATGAATCGATTAAGTCGTAGCAAACGTATCATGAAATATATTTTATTACACTCTGATAATACAATGAGATCTAAGTGTAACTAACAGTAAGTGTATATATTTTTGTTTTCAATCATTCACAAATTCGTTCAAACCGCAACGTCGATATTTTGCAAAGATAGTGTCGTTTTTTAGGTACAAAATCTGTCGCCAAATATTGTCGTAAACGTTGTCGATTCGTATGATATGCAAAACCGATAATCTTTGATCGATCGATTTTCGTAAATTGTATAATATCGTAACGCAAAAAAAATGTATTTATATATATATATGTGTATATATACGAGAATTGAAAAGCTTTAAGTTCCGCAATGTCGTATATAAAACGTACGTTGGCCGCAACTTGGCAAAATACTTAGTCACCTCACTTCTTTTTAATATTTGACTAACTACCGGTATCTCTTTTTCAGTTCCCAAGCAAGATCCGTAAGGTCTCGTTGAATATTATTTTCTAACGCATACGTAGAAAACTAATGAATACAAAATTAACAATTGTTTAAGCTTGAAGAATTAAAACAAAAGAAACAAAAAATGAAAATAGTAACAGGATTCAAGGCATATCAAATGTTACGTAAATAATAAGTCGTCGCCAGGACTTGCCTTCTCTCTGTCCGTTTATAATATAATCTGGACGATTCTTTTTCCTTTCAACGATAATAGTTACCGATTAATAGTAATAAGAATCCTATACGTATTAATATGAGAACAGCCATAATAGAGCGTAGTAGTATTTGGTTGATTCGTTTTTTTCTTCTCTTCTTTTTGGTAAAATGAATAAGGCACCGGTCGTAAAAAGATGTGCTAATTAGCTCAACAGCTCTCTTTCAGAGGTTCCTCGTCTGGGACTTCCACTTTTATTACGATCTCAGGCTGTACGGGCGATTGAAAAGTCGTATCTGGACTCTGAGGCTCCAATGATACGTTAACATCTTTTTTCTTCTCCGACTTGACCTTTTTCCTATTTTTCTTCCCCTCGTAGGACTGTGGCGGCAGCGTTTCTTCCGGGTCGAAATGACACGCGATGATCTCGATAAGATCCTCAGCATTTTTGTTCTCGATCGTCGTCTCTTTCAACAATTTTTTCAGACCTTCGCGTTGTCCGTCGGACCATGCTTGCTGAAAGTTAACGTCGTTGATGAAAAACATTGGAAAAGTCGATGAAAAGACGAATGCGATTTTCTTTGTCTCGAAAATTCTCGCGTACCTGTAATCGAGAGTAATCTATGGCAGATTCGGCGAGCAACCTGCGCAATGAAGTCGTGTGCTGCCTTTCGCGTCGAACCATGACACTGAGAAGCGGCTTAAAAATCGGCTGTAGAGTATCTTGTCTCGCGAAAACGATTTTCAGTGCTGTGAAAAATATCGTCGAACCATCAGTAATGTCAATGTTTGTCGATTAAACGAATAATCTCATAACTCGTCGCTTATCAAATTTCTCGTTTAAAGATAATCGTCGAACTAAACCACAACAATTAATAATTTTCAGTTTTCCGATAGACTTGAATAGGTCTGCCAACAATTTGGCTCTCTTTGTCTCGTTTACCTGCGCAATCTTCCTCGGCAGCCTCGACCGATTGCACAAATTCTCTGATAAATTCAACGGTCGCTTTGGTCGTCGCGTGGCTGTCACTGCTGCTAATCTCTTCTCCGGCTTTGTCATTTTTCTCGCCAGCGCACAAATGCTCGACGACCTGAAGAGCTAACCGCGCACGATTAGTTGCGCTACACAATTCTTCTTGCTGCAAAAGAAAACAAGAAATTCGAAAACATCGTTTGATCTTTCGTATCGAAATCTTTCTTACGAAAGGTGGAAAGACTTGCTTATGTAGTTACTTTTTGGAGAAAGACGCGCGACAGAGTTCGCAATGAAAAAGCCTTGAGCGTATCGGCGCACTTGGCTTTCGCGACATCGAAACCATTGGCGAATCCCTTGACAGTCTGTTTGAATCTGTCGAGAAGTTTGTACTTGGTCAAAGCTTCGATCAGCATCGCCGGATTGACTGGTCGTGGCTCGTGATGGACGAGAATAACACCGTCCGCTGTGTCGCCCTTAATCTTTTCCAACCATTCTAGAAAATCTCTCAAAGCCGATATCTCGCTCTTGGTTCTCAATACCTGAGGAGCAGTAAAATTTCACAAACAAAAATTGTAACCATTTCCTAATAAAACAAAATTTCATATTTTCACGTGTGAAATTCACCTTCTTAGTGTAGCAGTTTTTTAAGACTCGATATGGTCCGGACGCCACGACGTGGATATGATGCCTCTTCTTCGCCGGTTGTGTTAGATCCTTGAACGGCATTACGTACTGAGAATACTCACAGCCTGGTGTGTAAACCGCTATGTGGCATATTTCGTCGACGACTTTTTTACCGGTAGCATCCATGTCCCAACCAACCAGACGATAATCTCCTGGAGGAGCTCCCGAAACAGTGGACACTTTGATGGACGGTGCATCGCTGATGTTATCTGATATGGTTGACGATACCATGATGACCCAATATGGCGACTAATCTGAAAAAAATATTTGGTTGTTATTAATACGAATTTAATTCTATGAATTAATTAAGCGTACCAATTACCATACGACGAGATTCTCATAATTGTTAGAACATAATTATAACAATGCGTATAATTTAATAATATATTATAAATGCCACATGACAATATTAATTACAAATAAAATTATATTAATTTTTAAGAAGTAATTATTCTGTTATACATAAAATATTTATTACGGCAAATATTTAAGAAAACAAAATGTAATTTCCACCACGATAAAACTAATTATCAAAACGATACTTATTTGTCGAAAATAATTATTGTTTAATCTAGAAAATAACGATAAATATTGCAAAATTTGTATCTTCTTAAATATTGAGACAGATTGAAAATATCGCCGTTATATTTCACTACAATGTTCACAAAATTAATCCAACGACACGAGAACAGAAAATAAGAGATAGGATAGAATATTTTTGTATTTATGGTAGGCAGAATCGTCGCGAAGCTAATATAACGTGGAAAGAATTGTCGAGAGTTCGTACAATGGAGATCACCTTGACAGGTCATTCCGCCTGCCTGTGCGAACGTACACAAAAACAAAAAGGTCAGGACGGTTGGACAAAGAGCGAAACGTTTATTTACATTCGTACCAAGCTAGCTCGTGTATCTACCTACATATTCTTCTCATCCAGATGAATAAATACCAATAATAACTTGAACAAAATTATTTCACTTTATTTTCTCACCACGAAAAATTGTTTTTCTATATATCGCCTCTCATCTAACGCGAAATTTCGTGCATCAAGGAGAGGACAAAATTTGAAAACGTTTTTCATTCCCTTGGCATATTTGTTCCGAGCAAACGTCGCGAGATTTTTTTTCACGCGTCGAAGATCAAACAATTCGCTATTCGGGTACGACGACTCGGGCGAATCGAGAGATAACGAAAAGTAACTCTGAAAATGTTTCGCGTGTTTGATTGCGCACGGAAAACGCCGCGTCCTCGGTAATAATCGTTACATCGTTTTTTTTTTATCCAATTGAGGTTACAAACGAATGTATATGAGAGAGAGAGAGAGAGAGAGAGAGAGAGAGAGAGAGAAAGAGAGAGAGACAGCGATACCGATCGTTTCCTAGATACTAATCTCGCCATTGCGCGAGACAAAAGTTGTAGCACATTTTTATATACATTTTTTCTTCTTCTTCTTTTATTTCCGTTAATTTATTTTTTGCAATATTCGTGTCTACGAATTTCGTCATCATGGGGGAAAAAAGATTGCGAACGATACAGCGTTATATTGCACGACGAGGAATGTACGATGCGATAATAATAGAAGCGAATAATTATCAAATGACGCGATACGTAAAGATCGTTTAGATCGTGATAAAGATCGCGATGGGGTGTTGCAACGAACAAAATACAAATAATGCCACGCGTACTATCGATTAAGATTCTTTTCGTTGTGTCTTTGGCTATGAATTATTGTTTTTTGAAATATTGTTCATTTCCATTTTATACGTAGGAAGGTTTGTCGTACGATTGTATCGCGATTATTTACAAATTACTTACCAAAGTCGTGGTGTCAATGTCTCGTTCGAGATATCTCGGAGATATTTCCTACGGGAGACTGTTGAGAATCAACGATCTGCGATAGACTAGATGGAATTGAACGGAATAACCCACTGCTCCCGCCAACACTGTTAATCGCTGAAGCTTCGATCTCTCTGTGTCGCTCTGAAGACTTCTTCTATGGGTCGATACGTCGATTGGCTAGCTGCACGCGTGATTACGGAAGATCCTCACGGGCGCGCACGTGTCGCGATTTTCTGTACTAGTACGGTCGGTAGAGCGCATGCGCGCGTCGTAGTTCTCTCTCGTCGCTCAGAGATGTCGCTACTGTCACTTTTTACCGACCGATCTCGGGATAATTTTTGCGCGAAGATGACGCGCGTAAGTGATGTAGTGTGGAAGTGATGTTTTGTTTTTATGTTTTGTGATTAATATTGAGTGGCGGTGTAACTGGCGATGAGCTACTAGCGCTTCGAAAACGAGATTCGTAAATTGTCCGGTATGGAGTAACCGATCGCTTTAAAATTTAGAGGGTACGTAGAGAATTATGGCATAAAGTACATGAGTATCTTATATTTCCAAAATAAAAAAAAAAATTTCCGGTGGTAACTGAATCTGCAAAAATTTTTCCAAAATTTTGGAAAAATAAGACAGTCATGTGCTTTGTGCCATAATTCTCTATGTACCCTCCTAATTTTAAGGCGATCGGTTGCTCAGTGCCTGACATTTTACGAATTCCGTTTTCGAAGCGTAAGTGGCTCGTCGCCAGTTACACTGCCTCTTAATATTAAGTCTTGGCATAATAGAATTTTAATATGCGGGTAAGTACGTTGGAATAATACGTTGTTGTTCAATTTTATATGTCCATGATACTTTTCTGAACGTAGGAGGGTTATTCGATCGGAGTGCGATACGAATGCCACGCTTGTGAGGTTAATGCATATGTCAGTCCTTGGCGTCAACGTGGTGTGAGACAGAAATGGAAAAGGGATAATATTCGGACGAACGAAAATAACGAGGAGAATTGATAACATTACTCGAACGGTCTACCAGCCAGTTTATGGAATCTCATTTAAGAACGTCTTTGCTACAGAAAGACCGGTGAGTACATACATTCACAGCTGTACTAACTCTCTAATCTCGTTGCCTCATCACGTTTTTTTTCGGTTATACAGAGCGAAGATAAAATCTCAATTTCTGCGCCGCTAACTCGCTTATCTCTGCCTCTCTCTTTCTCTTCTTATCTGTCTCGCGTTAACGTAAACGTTCGTCGCTTCATCATTGTTGTGTATACAATACGGTGAGAAACAAAATAATTAAAAAAAGACAAATGTTATTTTGTCTGGCGATAAAGTTTGCGATAGCGTCGTATATGTTCTTTTCTTTAAATTTTTGTTCGCGTCAGGCACTTCCGTGTAGATTATTCGATGAGTCAATCTATATCTGTTGTTTATAGGCGGTAGCTCATATTTCACCTTTTGGAAAAATGTTGAAAAATTATTATCCATTATGTCGAAAGTGAAAGAAAAATATGTTGAAATATATTCTTTATTGGTATTCCCGGATTAACTATGCGAGAATTGTGTTTTTACTCATTGGTTGTAACGTGTTTTTATGATATGAGTATAGCACAGAATGCAGGATGAGAAAGAAAATTGAAGCGGAACGAAGCAGGAAATGGTGCCCAACAACAGCGAATTTGAAATTTGTAACCAGAGATGGTTAATCTTGCAGCATAAACAAGTATGACGATGACGATTGCCAGTGGCCTCTAAAAAATATTATTGTATTGAAAAGTGTTTGGTTGAAACGTCCTCTGTAAAGACGTTGCCAAATAGCAGCTCCATGTGCAGTGTAAACCTGGGTCGATTTTGTCTCTGTGGCCTCTAAAAAATATTATAGTATTGAAAAGTGTTTGGTTGAAACGCCCTCTGTAAATACATTGCCAAATAGCAGCTCCATGTGGAGTGTAAACCTGGGTCGATTTTGTCTCTTATAATTAAAGATGTGAACGCCTGCCTGTTCAGGTAGGCTCGGGCATAAACTTTCATACAAAGGCGATTCTTTCCACCGACACTCCCTTGCTCGTGAAATTTCTTTACGATACGGAATAGCTAAAATAGAGGGGGTGTTTTCCAAACTCCTCGTATAAATATATTCGCCACGGACAATATTGACCCAGGTTTACACGGTAAGGCTTATACATGTATATCACGCGATAATCGTAGACTAGTAGTTTAATTTCGAACTTTGTTCTCTCACCTAATATCCCACCACCCCTAGGCATTTGCAATACAAGCCATGTAACAGCAATTATGAGAGAACGAGAGCGGTGAATGTTGTATCGGGGGCTGATTTCCGTAAACACTACTAATCCATACGTTCATTAACATTCAAGTGTGACGAACGACAATATGAACAATGGTCCGAGGCTTTTTCACGTATACTAGGTGCGCACAATCCACTCTCGTACAGCTTTAAATTAACAAATCGTTATTAATTATTCGATAAATAACGAATTATCGAGAAAACACCGAAAAACAGACACATTGAATATATATATATATAAACATTTATCAGAGATTATCGAGAGGAAAGGGGTTGCGCGGTGTGGGGAACCAGGGTAATGGAAAACCGTTGGTCAAATCAAGTTTATTTTGTTTCCTCCGTGTAAATCGCCCGATAGTGCACACGTGTAAATTTACGTGTCATCACACCTATTACCATATATGTATTTACATGTAAATATATACATATATCTAACTTTCTTGTATATACGAGCTCTATACACACGAAACACGCAGTATCAGATAATGTTTGTACATTTGCTATGTAGGAACGTACCCGTAGGATCAACATACACGTATTCAAATGTACACAAACATATACGCATGTACGAAAGGAGATGACAACGATATGGCGTAGGAGTAGAGGAAAGGGAATTGGGGGAAGCGAATGTACAATTTCGTGGGAGAAGCCCGCGAGCGTTCGACGACCTCGTTTTAACCCGCGATATGATGACCAAGGGACCGAGAGAGGGCGTGCAAGCTCAAAGGAGCTGAATGGTGGAGAGAGGGAGAGAGAGCGTAGCTTGACCACCATCCTCTCCTCCTTACTCTCCTACTCCACTGTGCCGTACGAAACGAAAACACGAACGTTTCCGGAAAGTAAAACGTGGTGGCAGCACCGTTAGCATTTTCGTGCCTTCCTGTCTCTCCCTCTCTGTATCGCAGGCTCGCAAGCTCCCTGTTCATTTCGAGATCGTGCCAAACCGGACCGACACGACGCTCCGCCTTGCCTCCAAATGGATTTAACGCTCCCATGTACCTGTATGACTATATCTATGCATAGCTTCATAGCTGTATGCTTCGCTTGTAGGAAATCTATAGGTATGTTCGCTTCATGTACATATAGAGATCGTATAGTCGACTCTTGTTACCTACGTGTACGTACTATACGTATCAGAGACAAGCGAAGCATAGCTCGATTTTCACCCGAGTTGAGAGAGAAAATTTATTACCGCAATTACTTGGCCATCCGTACGACCACAAAAATCCCGGTTAACTGTACGATCGCAGATTAGTGGTCACTCGTTTGCATCATCAATTTTCCGTGGTTGTATACGAGCCTCGTTGTATCGTAGATACGTATACGTTTTGGACGAACTTGTAGATTTTTCTTTACGCGAATGATGCCTCGCGTGCGCGCATGCGTAAATGCGAAATGGGGGTAACGAAGAGCGACGGCGCAGGAACGTGGTGAGGGGTGATGAGCGTTTGCAGGTTTTGCGAGTAAACGGAGTAAATGCGAGGTATGAGAGAGCAAGGGGATAAATCGGAATGAAAGTAGGACTCATTACAATAACAAGAGTATCGTATTAATCCTTGTAATGAGCATGGCATCGTTGTTACTCGCACTCTCTCTGTCTTTTTCTTTTTCGAATTTTGGTGTTCGAGATAAAATATCTGTGCATTTGGTAATTCCGCGTATAACGAATGAGCTTGTGTTTCAACGAAACGTCCGACAGATATAAAGTTATTCCGTGACGCGACACGCATACGAAAAATTGCCTGACGAAAACATTCGCGGGAACAAAATCTCGTATGATATTTTCGTTGATCGCGCATGCCCGAGTAGGTACATGTGGTAAGCATAATTATTGTTAAACTGCGTTACATTGATGTTACAGATAACTTTGACAGTTTTTGGAGCTACTTTAACAGAGCGCAAAAATTAGATTTAAATGTGTTCGCAACGGTGAAAAGGTCGAATACTTTCGTAAATTGGAATATATCGAGATTGCAATGGTGATATTCACGTTGCGCAGGAAATTTCCGATTCCGTAACTATTCCACAAAGTCTTTTTGGACAAACAAAAATTTGGACCCTCGGCAGGTGCCGATGGTCGACATTCGTGATTTCCTGACTTTGGGGTGTCCGGAAGGGGTCAAAATCTTGTTTCGTCCAAGAAGGCTTTGTAGCATCAGTTTTGAATCGCAAATTTCCCGCGTAACACGAATATGATGAAATAAAAGGATTTTGAAGCAAACCAAATTTTGGCCTCATCGCTGTGGCGTTTTTTTGCAGGTCCTGTGAGTCCCAAAAATCGCGATTTTTTAAGGATCGTCGCAGCCACAATAATTGAGCTATCCGGATGATTGTGGACTGGTTCTCGAGTACTTGGCGAGTTCTTCAAAAAGTTATTCGTGAAATTTTCTGTCGTACGAACGAGAACGAATATACAGCTTCGCAAAAAGTCAGTTTTTCCAGGTTTCGCGAATCCATCAATATTGCGATATACTGTTTTCCGGTGAATTTCGATTCTTTCTCAAGCTCTAAGGGCCTATGTCGACTGCAAATTTCTCGTACAACAAGAAAATCTCGGTTTCGTTTTGGAATTTCCAGATTCTATCGACCTTACGTGAGTAAATCGCTATTTCGGGTTTTTTGCGTTTTTCTCCTAGAGTTTTTGAAATATCGGGCAAAATAACGTTATATTCTTCACTAGCGACAAATTTCCGATTCCACAGCCTCACAATAACCTCTTTTCGGTCGAAAAAAGAAAATGTTGTCTCCCGGCAGGTGCGAATCATCATCCGATCAAGTTTTCTGCTCGATGAAAGTATGAAAAAAGAAAAAAAACAGATAATTCGGTACATTGCTTCCCTGTGAGTAAGGCTTATCCATGGTGCTAGCGACGCGAACAAATGACTTTTGAAAATGTTGGCTCTACTTGTCAAGTAAATTATTTTACTTTAGTCACTATCAGCAAAACAATAACGTCTTCGTCTTGATTTCTTCTGTTTCGTCATCTCAAGAAAGTCAATTCCAGATACAGCGGTGCAACGATATTTTCCACGATTCGAAAATTTCATTAAATTCTTTCATTACACGAAATTATCAAATTATTCTTACAAAATTCCACAACCTCGCACGTCTTTATCCAACATGGTGAACGTTGCACGAGGAAGTTGTTTCGAAATATGATTATCCGACTATTTCAAATTTTTCGAGCGTTGCGGGGTATATATCACGAAGAGAAAAAAAGCCGTTTATTCGCGTAAACAAAGCTTTCTATATGAAGAATGGAATAAACAGTGAATTGCTATTGACGATTCGTAAACAATCACACAGACGGAAAGCGAGTTCTTTGCGAACTTTCGAAACGATGGAAATAAAAAAACGAATTTGCAACGTGAAAGCATATATATATATATATATTATGTATGCGTGCAGGTCTAAAGAATAAACAAGTTGAATATGCCAATCGATCGAGGTGCACGAGCGAGTTGTCGTTTTCCTCTGATGTTCTCTCGCTCCCTTCCTTTCTCGGTCGTTATTCCCTTTTCACTTGCTTCATTCCATCCTCGCTCACCCTCGTTCAATGTACATACGAAGAAAAATCGCGCAGGCAGTTCACGATTGTATGTATTATATAGATGAAACGCATATATATATATATATATATATATATATGAGTATACGGTATTCGGTAGTTGTGAGTCTTATCGGCCATGAATGCCCCGGGAGTTTCAGAAACAGCGTCGGATAAAAAAAAAGTAAGTATACTCTTGGCAATAGAACTGGAAATCTTATCCATCGATCGGAAGCTGATGCACATACGGTATTATTTGTATATATAATAATATATACGTCGTAGACTATATTGCACAAAATACCGTCTATTGCCATTTGGTGTATATACCCGATATAAAGATGTGCAACGATGCACACTCGAGTGTTTCCTCCCGTATGAAAAAAAAAACAAGAACTTACATGGAACGTACCCGTGGAAGTTACGAGCCCGATCCAAGATATGTGGGTTTATTATAAATTAAATGTACTGCGGACACAAATTTAGGGAATACCGAAAATTTGCATGAGAATTTGTGAAACAGTAGAGACCCCTAATAAGATAGCGAAAAATTGTGATAGATAAATTTTTCAAAAATGATTTTAATATTTGAGATGTCAATTTCCAGGTATTCGTGGAACGTTTAATAGTTACATGTGTTGTTGAATGTTATACATAAATTATAGGAGTTCCAACAAGTACTAAAATGGCCAAACACTATTTCGACTTTGAACTGGTACAGAGAGCGTAGGAATCGTTTTTAAGGTAACCTTTGGTGCATAATGGGCACTGGAAAATGTGACCTTTGAAATGAAATGTTAAAATGTACACTACGATTTTTGATTACCGAGTTATAGGACTGTAAAAAAAGTGGCTCAAAGATTTTTCATACGCTCAGCGAACGTTACAGTTATCACAGACGTATTAATAAAAAAGTAAATTGCAGCTCGAGATTTCTACTTTACATCCTCGACATAAAATTAAATTTTTTATTGTAATTTGGATGACATGACTTTCGACGAAATACATTAAACTGGACATCTCCCCATTCCATATGTATAAAATACACGTTTTATATAAGAGTGCATATATGAGGGACACCATCTACGTGAATTTTACGTGTGGCATAGAACTCCGATATGAAGAGACGTATGTGAATTTGATTATAATATCGTACGAGTATGACGACCTGTTTCGATATTTAATTAAATCAAATGATACGCGAATACGAAACAAAAAAAAAATATCACGATTATAAATCATTATTTTTATCTTACTAGAAGAAGCCCAACAAATAACCGAGCTGAGGTCGTAGATACTTGGAGTTTCTTTTTGTGTATTTCGTGATTTGTGTGGATTGGAAAAAGAATGCAAGAGGTGGAAAATGTGGAAGCTTTTATAGCTTTTAAGGAACATCGTTACAGGTTATGTTCGGCTTGTATGGGAGAGAGATAGTTCCAAAACGCGATTCGTAAATTCTCCGGTCCGGCGTAACCGATCGGAATGAAATGTAGCTGAGCCACTTCTTGCCACAATTCTGCGTTGGTTGAGACAAATTTCGTTCCGATCGGATGCTCTGTGCCGCAGAATTTTCGAATCGCGTTTTCGAAGTGATCGGGAGCGTGTAATATGGCGTCTTAGGCAGTGTGTCTTCTGACGCGAGAGTGTGCTATGCTAGAAGCCACCTGGCGGATTTCTGGCGAACCATCAGAATTTCTCCTAAGGTATGGTGCTCCGTAACATTGTTCTATCGATGCATATGGCTCTGTCCTAAATACATTGAAACAAGTAAAAATGTGAACGAACCTACACGACCTCGAATGAAATCATAGATATAACAATACACATTGTTTCTGAATTATCAGAAAAATAGAGGAGTGGAGTGTTTCGCACTAGCGAACATTGTATGTAGCTTCTTGCAACCGACCCTTCAGCCATCCTCTAATTCCGTTAATTAGTAGCTGGGGGCACGAGATAATCCCACAAGGAGCTTAAAGCTCTCGGGCGGATTATTTTCCAAAGTGTATACGCAGTTTCCTCTCGAGTGGAAACTGTTTCAGGTCTACCTGTAGGGATATTTCTTGATAAAAGCTTATTCCCCCATGGTGATGTGCTCAGAGAATATTGGCACCCCCAAATCCTTACAACTATAATTACATTGAAAGAAATAATCGATTTTATAATTGAAACTTTAATTAATTTCACGCGAGAAATAGTGTGTTTCGCAAGAGCTCCATTAATCGAGTCAATAATTATAAATCCCTTCGACTCGGGTCATTTTTCACTTCGGTCTCAATCTTCGAACTCAAATACCTCGATTTTATTTTATCGACGTGCGCTCGAGCGAAATCGGACGTCTCTTTCCACACGTGGTAGACAAATATTGACGAATAAACCGGTGGTAATATTAGTTGACCAATATCGTGACGAGAAGTCCATTAGCGGTGATTTCTCCAAGGCCCTCGAATCTTCAACGTAATCTAATCTCTCCCGGATAATTTTCCGAGTAAATGATATATAGCTATAGTTCACAGGGGAGCTGGACTTCCGAGGGGAAGATTCGTCGTCGTTGTCAGTGATGATGCGGTCGATTCGTGTGTATTTTGCTCCCCCGAGTGTCACGGTGAGCTCTTCGTCTCCACGCTTCCTCCCCTTTACCACCCTTCCTCTTCCTCCACCTCATACTCTTTATTTTGGCTCATCCGATGAGAGAAACGGCAGGAAGCGTGTGTTTCTCGCCGCACGGGAAACATTATAACGTAGAATCGTTTGTCTTACTTAAACAGTTGCGGCGGAGGGGTGTATGGTCTTTGGTGAACGAGAACGACGAGCTTTCCCCGATCAGCTTGACCTGTCTCTCTCCTCTTTCGCTCTTTCTCTCTCTCTCTCTCTCTCTCTCTCTCTCTCTCTCTCTCTCTCTCTCTCTCTTCATCTTTCGATCTCCTTCTTCCTCTTTCTCTCTCTCGCTCTCGCTCTTTCTCTCTTTCTCTCTCTCTCTCGCTCTTTCTCCCTTTATCTCTCTCTCGCTCTTTCTCTCTTCATTTTTCTCTCTCGCTCTCGCTCTTTCTCTCTCTCTCTCTCTCTCTTCCTTTCTCCCTTTCTCTATACTCCAGGGACTAAAATTTCTCGACCCTAATCTCTCGCCCCTCTTCTTACACCCAACGTATCTCTCCTCATGGTGCAATCAATATTTATTATCCTTAAGCGTGTATCGGCACATATACATTTTGCGCAACTCTCTACCCGCCCCTCTTTTCCCAAGACCCTCAACTCACCCCATATGCTTGATCGATGCACGAATGTTAATCGACCGATTATCCTCGATCATTATTTTCCTCGCGCCCTTTTGATACATTGCACATCCACGACATGATACACTCTTTGAAAGAAGAATTAATCGAATCGATTATATGAAAAACAAATATAGACAGGAAAAAATCGTATAGATTATCCGTTTTTACAAAACATTCATTCATCACTTTTTTTTTTAAATATCTTTGAATTTAATTAAAAAAAGAAAACAAATTAAACACAAATGATAAAAATAAATGATCAAACGTGATTTTTTAAAAAATAATAATGTCAAAATGACTTTTGACAGAACCGGCGAACCGATGGCAATTTTAGTTACAGATTGAATAGTTCAACATAAACCGATCGTTTTCAAAATATTAATGTAGCGCTCATTATTAAATAAAAATAAAAATATTCGTTTAGAGAATCGAATCTTTGCAAATTGTCACACGACGAACATATGGAACGTCCACTCGTCGCGGTTACGCACTAGTCGATAGAAATAAAATTGGGAATCTTATAGATACAGGTATATATACATATCTACAGGTAATTAATCAACCGCAGGCTATCACGAATAGTCCAATGCGGTTTGATTTATCGCTCGATCCGTCCACCGGTTGCGAATCCGCGCACCATTGATTTATCTTTTCCACCGTTAATCGGGTTAATGGCGAATTGATGCGAGCCATAAAATGACAGTGATGTCCACGTTGCCCCGTATATATCTGTGAATTGAGCGTACACGGGTCGACGATATAATTGTTGCACACACTGAATTTTCGTTCGACGATGAATTTAACTTATTGCCACGAATTTTTCTTCAACTCTCTTTCTTTCTCTCTTGGGAAAAATTTACCAATCTTTTTTTTTGTTTTTTATGAAGAATTATAAAAAAAATATTATTTCCGGATTAATCATAATAACCTGTGACATAAAGAAAAATGTATCCCTCGAATTTCCGAGTCTCGTAAGAGATGGAGATGTATGACACGGATGATTTGAAACTGTCAGTATAATTAACGTATGAATTACCCGATTCATAACACCCACATTTTCCTATTTATGGAACAATTTCTCATGCATTCTGCTTCCCCGCTTCGTTCGCACTCTATCTCCCTTTTCCTCTTGCAAAATATTTCAATGCGAGGTGGCATGGCCGGATTTCCATTATCCCTCGAAAATAATAAAATTCATTTTTTAAAAAAAAGGACCATCGTGGCATTTTTGGTACTATCGCGCACGCTATTATCGCGCTGTCATTCGCTCGAAAAATATAAAGTGCTCGTATACGTAGTTCCGGATCGAGTAATTTCATCTCGTTGTTTCCGAGGAATTACTTTGATCGCTCAGTGTGTATATCGTGATGGCAATTTTATCACGCTGTGTATTCCCCGTCACACCGTTACTGTGCTTCTCACAACTGCTATTCGGGAATGATTATTGATGTCTATATATATCATATACATTGTCTGCTTCTCTCTCGGAATTCACTGAACATCTACATATTGATATACATATGTATATATATATATATATTTTCGTACCCTGGTAATCAACGGCCGCCAATTAGAGCTCATCGAATGCTTTTGTACATTTGTTTCGTAGATTGTTAGTCTCCTCTTCCAATCGCGATCAAGCTCGTATACATATTTGTTCGAATATATATATATACATATGTATATGTGTGTGTGTCCACGTATCCGTAAAACCAATTGACGTTTCTTTGGTCTCAATTTGATAGTACCCTTTATTGCTACAGTTGGTACACAGTATCTGGTTTCATTCGATTATAAATTCAGTGCTTACTTTTTATCGTATTCGTGTCGTTTTTTTCCGATGGCGAAACTGTAGACGTCTGAACGGACGTCGGGGATGCCGCGGTTGTTGTCGAAATTTGAGAATCTTTGGTAGTGGATCCATTTTCTGTCGTTGCATGGGTCAATGGATTAGCTGTGGTAACGTTGCTAACTGGTTGAAAAGTATTTTCGGAAATCGAGGATGTGGGATGGAATGTAGGACAAAATTTTAGATTGTTTTTCCCCAAATATGAAGACATGCTTACCTTCGTTTGCATTTGTGTCATTTTTTTCCGGGGGTGAAACTGTAGACGTCCAATCGATCGTCACGGATGTCGCGGTTGTTGAAATTTGAGAATCTTTGGTAGTGGATCCATTTTTCGTTGTTGCAGAGGTCATTGGAGTAGCAGTGGTAACAACGCCAATTGGCTGAGAAGTAGTTTCTGAAATCGTTGAAATATGGTGGAATCTGCAGGGATGAGATTTTACTGTTTCCTTTTACCTGCAATTTAAAGAAATGCTTACTTTCTTCTGTTGTGTTTGTGCCATTTTTTTCCAGTGGTGGAATCGTAGATGTCCAATTGGTCGTAACGGTTGGCGCGGTTGTTGTCGAAATTTGAGAATCTTTGGTGGTGGATCCATGTTCCGTTGTTCCATTGGCCAATGGAGTAGCAGTGGTAACATCGCCAATTGGCTCAGAAGTATTTTCTGAAATGGATGTAAATTGGTGGAATTTGTAGGGATAGGATTGTACTTTTTTTTACCCACAATTTAAACAAATACTTACTTTCTTCTGTCGTATTTGTGTCATTTTTCTTCGGTGGTGGAACTGTGGATGTCCGATCGGACTTCACGGTTGTCGCGGTTGTTGTCAAGATTTGAGAATCTTTGGTGGCGGATCCATGTTCCGTTGTTGCATTGGCCAATGGAGTAGCAGTGGTAACATCGCCATTTGGCTGAGGTGTATTTTCTAAAATGGATGAAAAGTGGTGGCATTTGCACGGATAAGATTTTACATTTTTTACCCACAATTTAAACGTAATGCTTACTTTCTTCTGTCGTAGTTGTGTCATTTTTTTTCGGTGGTGGAACTGTGGACGTCCAATCGGACGTCACGGTTGTCGCGGTTGTCGTCGAAATTTGGGAATCTTTGGTAGTGGATCCATTTTTCGTTGTTGCAGAGGTCATTTTAGTAGCAGTGGTAACAACGCCAATTGGCTGAGAAGTAGTTTCTGAAATCGTTGAAATATGGTGGAATCTGCAGGGATGAGATTTTACTGTTTCCTTTTACCTGCAATTTAAAGAAATGCTTACTTTCTTCTGTTGTGTTTGTGTCATTTTTTTCCGGTGGTGGAACTGTAGACGTCCAAACGGTCGTTACAGATGTCGGTGTTGTAGAAATTTGAGAATCTTTTGTAGAGGATTCATTATTTGTCGTTGCATGGGTCAATGGATTAGCTGTGGTAACATTACCATTTGGTTCAGAAGTATTTTCTGCAATCAAAGATATGTGATGAAGTTTGCAACGATAAAATTAGACGTTTGTTCCCCCAAAATATGAAGACGTGATTACTTTTCATAACTTTCGTGTCCTTTTTTGCCGTTGGCAAAACTGTAGACGTCTTATGGGACGTCACGGATGTCGCGGTCGTTGACGAAATTTGAGAATCTTTTGTAGTGGATCCTTTTTGTTTCGTTGCATGCTTTTTTTTCGATGGTTTAGGCGTGGTCACATTATCAATTGGCTGAGAAGTATTTTCTAAAATAAAGGAAAAACGATGGAATTTCGAAGCGATAAAAATTTATGTCTTTTTGTCCTGGAAATTTAAATATATTTTACTTGAATTTCAAAGTCAATCTATTTTTCTCGAGGCTTTTATTTACGTCGAGAGAAAGACCAGCTATCTCGAAGTTCACTTTTTCGTCGATCCTATTTTCGATGTATATTCGCTCCTAGATCTCCATGCTGTCCTTTCCTCACAACTTCTGACATTTCAATTTTATATGAAAATGAGATAATAAAAAAGAAATTCTCTTTTATCATACGAACCCTGGCTAGTATTGTCGTTCGAATCAATTTCCTCCTCACTCGAGTCCAGGAAATCAAATATACCGGAATCATCGTCGCAATCGGCCCCTGCGTCGAGAACCTCGTCGATCACTTTGCCCGATAACACCCATTCGTAAATGTTGATCGGATAATCCCCGTGGTCCTGTCGCTGATGGGGTTGCTGACCGCGATGTGAAACGGCATCAGCCGCCGATGGCTTTTTCCCGTGTCCACGTTCGATGTTTTGCAAGAAGGTAATCATTTCGTTATCCAACAGTGACGTATCCTCAAAGCTTTCTCCGCTGCTGTCGTCATCGAAAATATATACAATATCTTCGATCAACGAGCCCTTTGCCTCTATGTTCAAACTACACACGACGTAAAAAACGAACAAATTCACGTATAAAACTCGCCCCATTTTGTCGATTCAAAAAACTTATCGAGCGCAATCAAAAAAAGAAAACTGCAGCACATGCGATTCAAAGCTTGCCCGGTCGACTGAGCGGCTTTTGGAAGAAAAATCCAAAGAAATATAAAATGAATGAGACACGGCATATCCGGTGGAAATGAATTATTACCCTTTTTGGCGAAATACAAGTCTGGAAAAGTCGAAATTTACAACCGTCTGTGCAAACAATATTTTTTACCCGAAAATAATTTTTCGTGGAAATATGAATTGGTTTATCGCTTTCCTCATTTGATATTGACGGATGGCGTTGCATAAAAATTGCACATTGCTGTGTGATTAATGATTTCCTTTTCTAAATATAACAGGGTGATTCACGTAACCTGAAACTTTGAAATATCTTGAAAAATACGCATCGTCCAAAAGATTCGTCAAATCGAAACTTTAATGTCGCTAAGGGGGGCATCCGTTCATGCTCAATTATACCCACCCCCGCGCTCCCTGTCGACGGGGCGGGGGGCAACTTTGATATCTTAAATAGAAACCCCTACTTTTTATCGCAGATTTGAATTCTACGTCGAAAACCACGTATGATTCGTCCGAAACATTTTTTGTTTTTTGCAATAGGTGGCGATATAATCGCAAGTAATGAAACAGAAATCGAATGAATAGAAAACAGCGAAACACGTATTTAATATTTGGCGACGGGCTGTTCAATGATGCTAGTGGGGTGATTGGTAGCATAATTCGGGAATGACGATGAAGACGTATCAGAACCATTGAACAGCCCCTCCCCAAATATTAAATACGTGTTTTACTGTTTTTTATTCATTCGATTTCTGTTTCATTACTTGCGATTATATCACCACCTATCGGAAAAAACAAAAAATGTTTCGGACAAATTATACGTGGTTTTCAACGTAGAATCCAAATCTGCGATAAAAAATAGGTGTTCCTATTTAAGATATTAAAGTTGCCCCCCGCCCCGCCGAGAGGGAGCGCGGGGGTGGGTATAATTGAGCACGAACGAGTGCCCCTCTCGGCGACATTAAAGTTTTGATTCGACGAATTTTCTGTACGATGCGTATTTTTCAAGATATTTCAAAGTTTCGGGTTACGTGAATCACCCTGTATATTACGTCTGGTCAGTATTTATATTTAAAATTAAGTTGTAGTCACCTAATCTTGATTGACACTTTTTTTCATTGAGTAAAAATAAATTTACTAATCGTTTGCAACACGGTATATATTTGATAACAATATTTAATAGAAACAATTAATAATAATATAACATATCACATTATTTCAACAAAGATATAAGACATGGTATGCTATTTACGTTGCTCGTGACTGTGACATATATTTTAAACAGGTCATCGATGATATTACAGACGTTTATCTGCCGGTTCTAATAAACGAAGCGTACATCACTCTCGAGCCGATAAATGTCCTTGTAATGCCGCAGCATATTGACTATACAGCGTGAATCGCATAAAGTGTCGCACATCGAATTCTGAGGTAGATGTGGCCATTACAAACAAATGTTGCAAATAAACATTAGGGATATTGTTAATAATTTACGAGATATAAATATTTAAAGTTGGTCCAATCAGAGCGCGCCGAGAAGCGTTGAAGCCGCCCACCCCCATCTACCCGTAGATATAGCATAGATTAGGGCGTTACATATGGATTTGTCACATTCAGAGCAGTCAATTTTATTGATTGTATTAGTACGCAGTCATTTTTTGTTCGCGGTCATTGGTTGCTCTGAATTTTGCCCAGCGTGCCAATAAGTGTTGAAGCTGCCCCCTCAATTCGAATATGCCATTGAAAGTGAAAAATCTTCAGTATTGTTATACGTCTCGATTAAAAGTGGCGGATAATAATTTTTGCATCGTAATTTTCATTGCAATATTTCACACATCATAATATTCAACATTCTGCCCAGTGTACTAGAGAGCAGTCTGAAATGTTCAGTGACCGTCGAAACCTGTACCCAGGTAGATTTTCGCTAACGGTATTTGGCTCTTTTGGGTCTGAAATGCACAATCCTGTGTAGCCAATGTAACGGCGTCAGTTGTGCAAATGCTAAGGATATTGAACTAGTTTTAAGTGACGATGAAATCGATGAAGATTTTATACAATTAACCGATGATGTGTACACGGCAGAAAACGATGTCACAGTCTCGATAAGCGAAGATCCTGAGCATGCGATGTATAATTCCGATTATGAACCGGAAGAAAAAAGGGCGAGATTGATTTAATTATAAAATATAATACACTTATGTAATCAAATTTTAGTTAATAGTTTTGTAAATAATACACTGTAATAAATGAGATTTCGCAAAAAATACTTTCGTCATATGTTTGGCCCCATTACATGTACTATTTTATTTGGCACGATAAAATAACAATGTAAAATGTTGAATATTATGATGTGTGAAATATTGCAATGAAAATTACGATGCAAAAATTATTATCCGCCACTTTCAATCGAGACGTATAACAATGTGAAGATTTTTCATTTTCAATGGCATATTCGAATTGAGGGGGAAACAATACATTGGTTTAAAAAAATTGTTCTACGTCAATTTTTAAGGAGGTTATACAAATTGTTAAGTAAGCGCTCGAGATGAGGCACGGGGCCAGGAGCGCGACCCCCACCACGCCGCCCGACCGCGTCGACGACGGCGGGTGCAGATTCGCGCGCGCCCGATTAAAATGACTCGGCCACTGCAACAAAATTAACCCTCGGGAGAGTTTGCATCTAATTGGATATTGTGTAGAAAAGTGCGTAGAAAGCCGTAAGACTTGAATTTTGCAAAAATTTTGTTTAGAATAATGTTAAATTGACTAAACGTAAACATATCCATATCTTTATTTTTAATTGAGATATTGAGACTTTTCTTTTTTAAATTGCGCGTCTCGCAAATATGCATACGATCCCTGAAAAATTTTCTACTTACGTCAACGGATTAAGGAGTTATTCCTATTTGTTTATAAGTAAAAATTTTTAATCTTCCGAAAACGAACATTTTTATTAACGATTTTTTTCTAGTCGATCGATTCCTCAAAATACTTGGTGAATCGAACCACCTGAATTTTTTTCGCCGCCGTGCGCCTTCAGGTAAAGACGGGAAAGGCAAACCCTTTTTTTCGTAGGTCTAGAATTGTTGCTAAAGTTTGCGACGCACGTCGATAAACTTTACGTGACTCTCTTGGGAGTGGCGTTATTCACATGATAAACTACTTTAAAAATCGAAATGTATATGTATGTAATGTTATAATATGGTAAATTGTTGCGAACGTGAACCCGAAAGAATTACAATTTACTGTTAAACTAACAATCTTACGTAATTTTTCCATAGAACTGATTTTGTAGAGGGCATGGTAACGCATAACTTCTATTCTAAATTTAAAAAAAAAACCGTTTCCAATCAAGAAAACTCAAAAAAACCGATTTTTATTTATTTAAATAACTTTCCTGGCTGCAAAACACGGGTTCTGTCGGGGACAAATTGAGGGCATATTCGTGGGGGTCCATACTACCTACGAAAAAATTGGCTAAGCGCTGGGCTCTTAGAATAGAACTTTGTCGAAATTATGTCTATTCCGACTGGACTATCAGGGTCGAAGGTAAGTTCGAAATTTCTTTTCGTCTAAAAAATCTTTATAGGCGCGTTGCGGAATTAAAAATTTCCCTACAGTATGATTGCGATAGTTTTAATTTCGTTTTATTGCAATTTGTTGATCGAAAGGCAATGCAAACTGGAAAATTCAATTTGTCGAGTCTTTGGGCCAGAAATTGAAGTAAAATGGGGTTGTAAATGTGATTTTCGTATTGTATGGAAAATTTTCGATTTTGTAACGGTGTATGCATACTTTTTGGAGGAAAAACAAGGTTACTCACTTTCGATTCTCCAATGACTCGAAATTAATTTTCTTCCTGCAAATGGACTTTAATGAATAATGGAAAAGTTTATTTTGATGAGTATTTTAATTAATTTTTTTAATTCTTAATTGTTATACAGTCAAACCTCGACGAGCGAGAACTGGATAACCGGAAAAACTCTACAAGTGAGAGTAATTGTCAGGTCCCGTCATTTCAGCCCTCGAAAACCTCTATAAGTGAGAAATAGAAACCTCTATATATATGAGAGAGTCGTTTTTCATGTCTGAACCTCTATAACTGAGACTGACACGGGCCCTATACCTCTATAAGCGAGAATCGAGCATATTTACTATCTGTTACAATGTGTTTTGTTTTCCACGAAATTCGTGCCAATTTCGTGGAATACAAAATAAATCGGAAAGACAGCTATAAGTTCGGCATGGGTAGGCTGAGGCAAGAGGCTGTAAATGCACTGGAGACGCTCTATCGGTTTTTTGAATTTTCGGCGGTTGTTGATAAAACAATTTTCGATAAAATTTATGAAATTGAAGAACACGTACAAAATACGAAAACACAAATGCAAAAAAATTAACGGATTTCTTTAAATATCAATAGTGTACTTATTAATAATCAGTATAACAATATATATGTAATTATTTTGTTTTTATGAAGAAGTATCTCTGCCAAATTCATATAAAAAATGTATATACTACATATCTAGCATTTTTTTTTGTATTCGTGTACACCTCTGTAAGCGAGAAAACCCGCTCCTGTACCTCTATAAGTGAGAAACTCGGTTAAGTGAAAAACCTCCATAAGCGAGAAAAAGGTTCCGGCCCCTTGAACTCTCGCTCATCCAGGTTCGACTGTATATAACTTTTATTTTTATAACTTAACAAATTTAATTAATTATTTTTTAAACTTAATGGTAATATTAAAAAATTTCCGAAATATTCCCTTAGTATCCAAAGTAGTGACGTAAATCAAACTCAATAACAACAAAAATTAATAACTTCGTATTAAAATCCTGAAAAAAATGGATATCGAAAAACCAAACGAACACGTTGATTTTATCATAACCTCCTGACTACAACTCGAGGTACTTTTTTCTATATTTCTCCGTGAAACTTTTGATGTCCCATGAATAGTACAAGTGCGGTCAGGAGGATAAAGAACGGTCATACCAGCCAATGAACAAAAAATATCGGAATAAGCCTCAACCGTCTGTAAAAGTTCTATCTCAACGTTTTTAACTTTTTAACACAAAGCACTGCTTTATTTACTATCGAAATGTATTCTGCAATTCTCCTCGGTTCTCGTCGTTATTTTTATTTGTTTATATTCTTACCGTCTTTTCATTCCCGTACTTGTCTTTCTTTGCGATGTTCAACTTTTCCCATGTGCCCCTGCCCCTCCACCATCTTTCGCACTACCTCCGGGCATTCCACTTATTTATGCGCCGAGCAAACAGCACTTCGAGTTTAAGACTTCGTTTCCCGAAAGCGCGCAGCATTGTAATTCAGGAGCAGAGTAAGTAAATGGGAAGCATCTCGCACGCATACTTTGCAGAGTCTTTGACGATGAAAATCTCTAGAAGTATGAGTGAGCGACAGCCAGAGATAGGCGTATATATATATATATATATATATATATATATATATATATAGGGTAGACCAGTTGAAGAACTTGCTCTAGTTTTATGGGATGTTTGGGCGAGAACGAGAGTGATATAGATCAATATCGATGGATCTGGGCGACTGAAATTGTCTTGAACTTTTTCTCATAGATATTTAACGCTCTTTCCCATCTACACACTCAGCGGCCTCTTTCTCGCAAAATTCTGAACTCTAATCGCTCGTACCGCAACCCCGTTGCTGTTATCGTACATTTATTATTTAGACTCGATAACGAGCAGCAAGGTTCATGAAGCAATGGAAATTTGCCATTTTTTTTTTTTGTGTTTATTTCATCGGTTTTCGAGGAAACGACGGAGGCGGTACGAACGAATGCGGGAGTAACACGAATGAAAAAAAATATATCGCGAAAATGTATTTCACTAAAAATTTTGCATACACTCGAGGGATTTTAATGAGATCGTTGAACGCTCTTCAAATATTACGGGCGCGCCGCTATGCGGCTACACGACGCGAGAGTTTTCGTCGCTCGTAATATTTTATACACATTTTGACCCTACATCGCATCATTCGGGGGCTGCGCTGATAAAAAGTGCTGTAATTTATTTATTTATTTTTAGAAATGAAAAAAAAACCAATAACAACAACAACAAAAAAACAATTTTATACCAACTGCAGCACGATTTTATCCACGAGAGAGCAAGCGAGAGAGAGAGAGAGAGAGCAAACAAAATTTGCGAGATGAAAAATTAATAAAACGTATCGGAGTGTGAGTTGATTGCGCGCGAAATTATACGTGGACGAAGCGAGAGCGGTCGTGGACACACGTCGCGGTTCGTACGCCGACTTTTTTTCACCTCGTTCCCTCCCTTCCTCTCTTCCTTTCTCGGAGGTATATTTAATTTTCACTAATCAACGGTAAAAAACAACTTTGGGCACCGTGTGTTAATTGATTTTTTCCCAATTACGAAACGCTCAACAGACGTGACCAAACGAAAGGAAGGAGCGCGCGAGAAGTTTTTCCACGATTTAAATTACTCACGATATCGTCGAATAATTTATCGTTTATATTATCAATTATAAATCCATAATCGATACTCACCTTATCGATCTTCCCTCGCTCCGTGAAAATTTTCTTCCAGGAAAAATGATGATTTCTCCAAATTTTTCTTTTCTTTCGTTTCGATGAAGGAAATAATGAAAAATAACTACGATTCTTAAAAAAAAAACATTGTCAACTCGCCTTTGTCATATTTACGGATATAATTTATTTACAAGATTAAAACATTATATACAAGAATGCGTAAAAAGTACGCACGAAACGAAAGTTGAAGGGGGGGTGGCGTGTTACGCGTAGAGAGAGTGAGAGAAGGTTTAGGGTGGAAGAGAAGGGGGCGGGCTTACAGAGCGAGAGCAAGAGAGAGAGAGAGAGAGAGAGGAGGAAGTACACCGGAATTTGTCCTGATACTTTATTCGTAGAGTGTGCGAATGGATTTTTGAGACGAAAATGTTTTCGAACCTCGAGGAACAATGGGAAAAGGAGGAAAATAAGAGTTTACAGAATGAAAATTGTACGTGCACAATTAAATTCGCAAGGTCCGTGATCATGGTTAAAGGATCAAGGGGGCTGGGCAGGGGGAGGGGGGTTGACGGAAATGACACGGTTCCAAAGTTAGTCTCGTTATTAACGCTAAAACCTCGTCGTAGAAATAATACATTTTTGTTTGTTTTTCGGAAAAATCTCGTTCGTACGAGTAGTAATACAGCTTATTTTTGTTTTTCATTTTTTTTTGTACACAACACTAACACGTGTCTACGCCATGTTCGTTATTTCGTTCTCGCATCACTTGTAGGTACGCGCCTCTCGCAGCGCGCCACGTCACTTTAACTCGTCGCTCTCATCGTCAGTTTCGTTTAATACGTCATTTTCTTCGTCTTTCATACCATCACACTCATTTTACACATAACACTAGTTCTTTTTTTTTTTTTTTTGGTTTTTCTACGTCGTGACTTTTCGTCGCTAGAAGGTCCGAGAGTCGTTCGTTTCGGTGATAGGTAAATATACGAGAGACAGGATCGACGGACAGAGACGTCGATTAGGACAAAAATTAACGATGATCGAATCTTTGCGTTCAAATTAATCGTAGGGTGACAGACAAAAATTACTTTGAAAAAATTCAATTCGCAATAATCGAGTCAAAAGAATTTATTTAATTTGAAATTGTATTAAATTGTTTCGTTTCGAATTTATTAATCACGATTAAACGAGATTATCGTTTTCGTAATGAAAATAATAATTCTACGTTACATCGGTTGATCTGCAAAACAATAATGAGACAAAATCGGTCGAAAAGATCATTTTAATTCGTATCGATGGAAAATAATGGCCGAGCGATCGATCGCGCGTTACTATTGGAAATGATGTTGATGCTTGAGCAATATGTTTCGTTAACATTCCCCCACACTCACACACACATACACACACATACACTCATACTTTTGACAATTACAATTTTCAAAAGCTTGAAAAATTGTTTCAGTCCCTAATGCACGTTCGACGCGTTCTTACATTTACTCCTTTTTTAGTTTCTTCCTTTTTTTTTCTTTTTTTTTTTTAATTCTCGTCTTATAATATGTATGTTAGTACTTTGAAGTTTGAATCCCTCGCGCTCGTATACTCGAATTATATAATGCTTTCACAAATACGCGTATACATAGCAAGTGTCGTGAAAGTACCGTATCGTTCTGTATCCGCGTATATGTTAGCTGACGATACCACGAATTCATGCGATCGATTTGCCATAATTTTGAAACGAAGGATAATCGCAGTTAGCAAAGTGTATCCAAAGTTTAAAGGGACATCGATCTCGTTTAAAAAATCATGGTAACTCGATTGTATGAATTTGTGACGCCGATAATAAACGATCCGGTAGTTTCGAGACACCCTGTATATACATACATACATATATATCGTAACAATAATCGTCAGTTTGCTTCTGATACCGTCAATTGGTCGTTCGACGAGCTTCATCATCGTAATCGATATTAAAGTGATCGTCGATGGTGCTAAACAACAAAAAAAGATTGGATATGGATCCAATCTTTCTTCGAATATATATTGAGTATCGTATATTGAAGTCAATATAACTATACACAATTCTCTTTTATATATATTACTCGCACTTTATGTGTATATACAGGGTGACGTTTGAGTGTTGACATTTTCTGTCAGTGACTCAATAAATCTGCAATCTTTTGTCGAATAAATTTACAAAGTGATACGTAATTGTTGTAATTACAAACAACATAATAATCGAAATTCATTCGTCGAAAAAATTCGATTTTAATTCTACGTATCGAAAACTTGGATTTTCTTCTTCCACGCGTCGTTACTAAAAATTCACCCTGTATATAAATACGATTGATTTTTTTACATGTAAAATCACTCGCACGTATCTGTACATACAGGGTTATGTTTGAGCGTTGACATTTTGTGCCAGTGACTCAACAAATCTGCAATCTTTTGTCGAATAAATTTACAAAGTGATACGTAATTGTTGTAATTACAAACAACACAATAATCGAAATTCATTCGTCAAAAAAAATCCGTTTTTAATTCCACGTAACGAAAACTTAGATTTTCTTCTCCCACGCGTCGTTGCTAAAAATTCACCCTTTATATAAATACGATTGATTTTTTTACGCGTAAACTCACTCGCACGTATTTGTATATACAGGGTGACGTTTGAGCATTAACATTTTGTGTCAGTGACTCAACAAATCTGCAATCTTTTGTCGAATAAATTTACAAAGTGATTCGTAATTGTTGTAATAACAAACAATACAATAATCAAAATTCATTCGTCAAAAAAAATCCGTTTTTAATTCCACATAACGAAAACTTAGATTTTCTTCTTCCACGTGTCGTTACTAAAAATTCACCCTGTATATAAATACGATTGATTTTTTTACATGTAAAATCACTCGCACATATCTGTACATACAGGGTTATGTTTGAGCGTTGACATTTTGTGCCAGTGACTCAACAAATCTGCAATCTTTTGTCGAATAAATTTACAAAGTGATTCGTAATTGTTGTAATTACAAACAACACAATAATCGAAATTCATTCGTTGAAAAAATTCAATTGTTATTCCACGTATCGAAAACTTGGATTTTCTTCTTCCACGTGTCGTTCCTAAAAATTCACCCTGTATATAAACACGATTGATTTTTTGCACGTTAAAATTTGCGTTAATACATATATACCCGTGCGTGTGTTAGTGTGTAACGGACAATCGTGCGAATGAATCCATTTTCCTTCGTCCGTCTTTAGCATATCTTCGCGTTCGTCCCCTCATCGTGGCCTCACGGCGGAGAATTTCGCATTTTCTTTTTTTTTCTTCTTCTCGATTTTTTAATCCGTTCCTCTTTCTTCCTCCAGACTCGCTCTGCCGCCAATATCGAGGTGACGAGGGTGTGGACGAAAGAACCAACGACGAACCAGCTGCGAATATATATATATATATATATATATGTAAAGCCTGGGGACATCATCATCGACGGAAAACCGTCCGCTCTTTTCTCGTGTGCAAAAGTCACGTAGGCCTTTTCATATCGAATTCCTCGGTCTGCGTCTCATCTCCAACGTTCTCTTTCTTCCACTTGTCTCCCTCTCTCTCTATCTCTCTCCCTCTCCATCGTCGATATTGCGGAATCGAATTTTCCTACGATTGTTCCTTCATTTTCCGTTCCTGTTCCTTTTTTTTGCTTCCTCATTCCTACGGCATAACGACGATGAAATACGTACTTTCGTTTTCGATCCTCCCGACGTTCTTATACTCGGCTAATGATATAACGATCCTTATCACCTGGCTGTCGGATTTTCCTCCTTTCTTCGTTAAATCGATCGTTCTCGATTACCCTCTCGATATTTAGATTCGAATCTCTTTTACTCGTCGTTCTTCTCGCCTATTTCTTTTTTATCGATAAGACATTACCGACCAATCATAGAAACATTGTTTAACGTATAAGGGGGTTTTTTTTATAATCCTTTTACCTTTTTCAGTTTTATTTGGATCGTCGTACGATCTTCGCAAAGATTCGATCAGATCCAATTTTATTCCTGTTACGATAATGTTATTCGCTATCAGACATATATACATATATATCAATGATAGTCCTAATTCTCAGAGCGTTCTCGATCCTCGATGACAATTGTAATTAAAAATTTCAATTGCACCGCGTGATTAATTTCATCTTGAATCTCGACAATTTCGACCCTGTAGACATTTTCTTTACTCGCGGGCTCTTCGTAATGGCGAAGAGCTCAGAGGAACGGGATAGGGGGGGTTTGTATACACAGCTTTCTCGTACTCGTCACGAAGAGAGAAACGTTTCTTAATGCTTCTCGAATTATTGTTATTATTATTATTAATGTTATTATCATTATTGTTATTATTATTATTATTATTATTATTATTATTATTATTAGGTTTTCTTTTTCTCTTTGCTCAAATCAATGGTACCTTCGCCTCGAAATTCACGAGGGTCGACATTTTGTTATTTCGCTGTCCTTATCCGCGTATCATATAAACACACGCACACACCACAACGGGTAATGTACATATTACAGAGAATTATTATTCGTATCTATCGCTAATCCTGTTTATCGTATTGTAATTTTCTCTTTTTTGCCCACTCTCTCTCTCTCTCTTTCTCTCTCTCTCTTTCTCTCTGTTTCGCTCTTTTTTTCTCTTTCTCGCTCTCTCGTTCTTCTTCTCGGGTTTTCTCTCGTTTTCTCTCTCTCGCTCTCTCTTTCCCTCTTATCGTCCCTCGAAACGCACATTATCTCAATTGACCGAGAAGAAACGCGATCGTTACGAGAATCGTTCTCGATGTCGGTGAACCCGCTGCCGTGTTACCGTGCTGCATCGCCGCCGGATGTTCCTCTGAAATACAGAAGAAAAAGAACAAGAATAATACAATTCGTGTTTATTCCAACGATCGTCAATGTATTTTCTAATTAACGTAGTGCGCATTATCTTACGCATTGTTCCACGAATGATAACTAAAATAAAATTCAAAAGAAAACCATACGAATAACAATGAAAATATCGCTTCAACGAACTTTATTTAAAACCGATCAAACCGTATTTGTCGTTTATTTAAAATAATTCTCCCCGAATATTGTCGCGTATATCAGTTTTTCGTTTCATCAGTTCCAATTTACATTGGGTTTTCGATCAATTTGTATTGCAGAAAGTGAGACGAGACGTGTGTGACAGAGCGAAAGGAAGCGAGAAACGGCGAGATTAAGGGAGAAAGAGAGAAAGACAAAGGGAGAGCGGCAGACGTTAACCACGCAACAATGATGTACACGTTGAAACAAAGGGCGGGTATCGTTGCATGATAACCGTGGCATTTGCCGTGGTCTCGAGTCGTTTAGTGCCATACGAGACAGGGAGAGAGCGAGATATTCGCATGTCCCTGTTCAACGGTACTCGCGAATTTACTCTTTCCCTCCCTTCCTCTCTCTCCCTTCATCCCTCGCCAGCTCTTTAGTACTCGATGCCATTGTAGTAAATCATAGCCCTTCAGACCGGTACGAGACGTTCTCGCAAGCTCGGCTTGCGTTATACCATCACGCGTTATCGGTTCTCACTGTACAGTATGTCGATACACATATCGATATGCCACTGTATCGTCACAGTGGATGCCTACCACCCTTCTGCTTGCTCTGTTATTCTCCCTCTCTCTCTCTCTCTGTCTCTCTCTCTAGCTTCCCCCTTTAACGCCGCGGGCTGTAACGAGAGTTATAGCTGCCGCGATACGGGACACGTACGCGTGTACAAACAGCCTACATCTCCCATAAACGCTTCTAGACATCCTCCCCCGTGTAAATATGTATGACACGAAAAAAAAAGAAGAAAGAAAAAAAATAGGCCCGACGATACCATTTGCATTTGCGCACGCTAGATTTCTTCCATCTCGCGTTTGCTTCTTTTTCTCTCTTCTTTTTCACCCTTTTATTGCGCAACCGCGCACTTTTTATGACAAGAGCGGCGCGCGTGTTACATTTTTTGTTGCTATTTTAGCTACTTCCATTTTTTTTCTTTTCTCTCTGTGTGTGTGTGTGTGTGTGTGTGTGTGTGTGTGTGTGTGTGTGTGTGTGCGTGCGTGCGTGTGTGTGTGTGTGTGTGTGTGTGTGTGTGTGTGTGTGTGTGTGTGTGTGTGTGTGTGTGTGTGTGTGTGTGTGTGTGTGTGTGTGTGTGTGTGTGTGTGTGTGTGTGTGTGTGTGTGTGTGTGTGTGTGTGTGTGTGTGTGTGTGTGTGTGTGTGTGTGGGTGTGTGTGTGTGTGTGTTTTTATATCTTTTTTTTTTCTTTCGACACGCGCATACATCGCGAATGTACTTCGGGGTTGGAAAACCTACTCGCGTATCGGTTGTTATCGCATTTATTTTCATGCATAGCCTTTACGCGCGAGGAAGCATCCATCACGTCTTCTTTTCTTTTCATTTTTTTCATTTTTTTCCCTCCCACTTTTCCTTTGGTTCGTACCATTTGCATCGTTTTTTCTTCCTTTTCCTCGCAACTTTCAAAGCCTAAACCGATTTATTCATGGGATCGCGCCACGGAACGAAATTGACGGATTTTTTTATTCGGTGTACAAATAGCAATTCACCGTATGTAAAATACTTGGAGCGAAGATATAATACGCGAATGGTGGAGTTCCCGCGAGCAACATTTTTCAGTACGTACGAAAAATGTCATTCCCACGACGAGAGCTAGGGGTGATCGGGCTGTTGAAAATCGGTTGCTCGAGTGCGAGGGCTCGGAAACGAGGGTTTGGTGAATGAAGCTTGAAATCGCTATTTCTTCGTTTCAGAATGACGTTCGACCGAGTGCTTTTTGAAGAACGATAACGACGCGGTCGTTCGAGATTGCGCGTCGCAAAGCGATAAACAAATTTCATGGTTTCACGTATAAGTATAAGTATATTTTATGATAAAACATTGAAAGTTTACTTTTATTATTTAAAAAGAAAAATTGTTTTTCACTTTTCACATATAATTCGTCTTCGAAAAAATTCCACGCGTTACGATACGGAAACTATGCGTATATTCGGACAAAATATGTTCGAGGGGAGATACAAAAAAAAATGGTCAATATTTTTTAACTTAAGCCACTCGATGCGCAAAACGCAAAATACTCTCTCGATCCCGCATCAGCTTCGTTATTTACGACGTTTCTTGTTTTCTCTCGCTACCTTTTTATTTTTTTATATTTTATTCTTTGTTCCTCTTTGTTTGCGTTTCGTCTCACGAACCCTCCGCTCTCTCGCGTTATATGCGCAGAGACACGAAACCTCCGATACATATTGACCTCGGTTTGGTTTCGACAGGTGTGTATTTCTTATTAATCCCCTGGAGAGGATTCGTTGGGTTTGTCCGGAGGTCTCCTACCCCCCTTTCGCCTCAACCTCCTGCTTTCCTCTCTTTGTTTCTCTTTTACTCGTTCTCTCTCTCTCTCTCTCTCTCTCTCTCTCTCTCTGACTGACTATCCGTGTATATCGCGTGCGTTCTCCTATCAGTTTGCTCGGCTTAGCCACGCGATAGCGGACCTTTTCCCGACCCCGGTAATAGAGAGATTTCGCCGGGATCGCGAAAAAGCAGGACCCCGACACATATGTACAACTCTACATCTGTTTTGTCCGTCCGTCCCCCTCGACAGTGGCTCCATCTATCGGACGAAATTGTAACACATGTAGGTATACGTATAAACGACGCAGGGTCGAGGCATCGAGAAAAAATATGTAGGGTCCGGGACGAGAATTAATTGCTACGTATAACGTATATACCGATTTGCAAACCGTTTTATCGTCGTTATTGTTGATGAATTCGAGATTGTAACGCGATACGCATTTAGAAGCAATCGGACGATTGGAGTCGTGATGTTCGAATTAAATGTATCCATACTAATAAATTCAACAAATTGATCATATTTGTCATTGTTGGAAATAAGAAAAATATTGGAAATGTGTGAAAAATTGTTAGAACCAGGAATCAATATTTTGTCTCAATTTGAATATAATTTATCAAGTTTTTTTTTTTTGATAATTTTAATATTTTTTTTCATTTTTAATTCACAAAAATATATTGTTTCTCGAGCATATTTTTATATACATTATTTCTCTCTCATATACCGATATAAGTACGTCTAGAGATAAATTTTATCAGTTCAAAGATTCTTACATTCGAAATTGATCGAGAAACAGCAAGAGTTTGAAAAACGTCGTATTCTTAAACCCTTCGTGTTATTTAGTACAAAGGTCCTGTTATTTTGGCAATGGGATTGTTTTATTAACAATGTCAGTATAAGAGTCGATAAGAAATTTTCGATAACGTTGGAACAACGAGACAAGCTTCTTACGAGAAAATGCTATTTTTCAAAGCACGTAAATACGCAAAGATAAAGTATACGAGATACAAGTAAACATATATATATGTATATCGGTACGATGCCGATCTAGACCAAGGGGTGTGTTTTCTTTACGATTTTTTGTTCATCCCTTCGTTCCTTCGTTCTTTCGTTCGTCAAATCGTCGAGAAAGATTTATCTATCCAGTATAGAAGTAATAGTCGTTTGCTTTTGCGTATTTGTCCGGTTTTCATTCGGTTGATTTGATTCCGATATTCCCTCTTCCATTTTCCCATCCCCCCTCTCGACCCTATAATCCGCACTCACAAAACCGCCCAGGATCTTTCGTCCTACATAGAAAACCTCACCCTCTTCTCGCTTTTATAGTACCATGACCCAACTTATTGGCGGAATTTATTGGCTGGGCGTTTTAGCAAGAGAGAAAAAAAGGACAACGAGAGGAGTGAGCGAGAGAGAGAGAGACAGTGCAAGAGAATGAGAAAGGGAGAAAGAAAGGGCGTGGTGCTCGAGAGAGTAAAAGAAAAATTGGAAAGTCGAGAGTCGGTTTTGTCGTGAGAGATCGAAGAAGGAGGAGAGAGAAAAGAGAGATCGAGAAAAACGCAATAAAATAAAAATAAAAAAAGAAAACAAAGAACGACACGAGGAAACGAGAGTGAGGGCAGTGAGATCAAAAAGAGAAAACTAGGTAAGAACATCTCGAAGAGAGCAAATGTATGTCAAGCATGTTTACATTTCAATTTTACATCGAACGAATCGAAACTACGATGACATTGATAGTTTTTTTTTTCATTTTTTGTTGTTATGTCAAATCGTTATTTTTTTATCGACCGACGGTAAAATTTAACGTCGCTGGCAATTATCCACCGGTGATTCGAATAAATAAATTATTCCGATGCGAATCTCGCGTCGAGGATTGAAAACGATTTTTGTCGTCTAAAAACTATCTGTAAATTTGAACGAACGACGTTCCAAAAAAACAAACTAAAACAGAATAAAGCTCCAAGTATTATGTCGGCGTTGGTGACAAATTCGCAACGCTGGCTATCCGTGAAATAAGCGGAAAAACGAATGGTTTATTTATTTTTCGTTTTTCGTTACGGAAAGCGCTCGTGATATCTCGGTGGTTCACCGCTCGCTAACGAGAATATTTATGATTCGCAGCGACGAAACAGTTGTGAAATTGTAAAATCTTTTATTGAGAGATTTATATGTATACGCTCGCACGAAGCTTTCTAGGTTAAATCGAAAGGGTCGCGACCCTCATATTTTCTTTTCACCTTTTAGTATGCCGTAGGTCGACGAAAAAAGACACCCTCTCCCCCAAACTTTTACCCTTTTTCGAAAAAAGGGTTCTATCGCATTTATCAAAAATGTCGATTATTGAGGAAAAAAAGAACTATGTAAAATGGGGGAATGAAAGCGAGATCACGCTTAAACAAAAAAAAAATAATAATAAAAATAAACGCGTACCATCCGAGCCACGATTTGGCTGCGACGCACGTTTCGACGCGGATTGTTGTCGATTTCATAAAGATGGAAATAAGAATCCCTAGCCGCATATATTATTTCTCCGATGGTGCGAAACGATAATTTGAGAACTTTTGAAACTTTTTGTGAATTCATGAGCGGGACTTCTCCGTTCCCGTTGAGCGGCGGGGCTTTCTTCCGATCGTAAAATTCTACGCAGCTGTCAGATTTTTTGTTTATTTTTTCTTTTTCAACCGGGAATATTCATTGGTTACGTTGCTTTGAGGTTAAAAGAAAAAAGCATTTTCTGGGATAAACGATTATTTATTACAACGACGTAAATGTTTTTTGGAACTTTTTCAAACGTTTGATTTTAGCCAGGCTTTTTCCCAACGAAGTGTAAAGTTTTTCGATTATTTCATTGATACAAAATAGATAAACAAATTTATATATAAAGTAATTAAAATGTTCAACGAGTGTGAACGAAATCGAATTTCAAAACAAAAAATGTAAAATCGATGTGAAAATTTGGTCTCCTTTCCAGGTTTACGTTTTACCGCGCTAAACGGGAAAAAGAACCCGAAATCAGGGATTCGTTCGTTCGCTCTGGACTACCCCGTACATATCCCACGCGCGTTGACATTTGAATAAGGGAGATTTGAATGATTTGATTTATAATGGGCTTTGAGAACAATTCTATCAATATTTAACGAGATGAAGATGGGGCTAACTTTATTTCACGAATTCGTCTGATTAAATGTGGAGGTTTATAAATTCGCAAAGCCGATTAAGTTTTTCGAATTATATATCGCCATTTTTCCCTCGCCCTTTTTCCTTCTCTGCGCCAGGTCGCCCGTGAAATAAGTTTGCGATGTAACGAAATGATTTGTGCCTTCCTCCTAACTACTATTATTATTATTATTTTTATTATCGCTGCTGTTGTTCTTGCTTTGACAGTATTATCATTATTATTATTAATAACATTATATTAATATTATTAATTTATTATTCACAACATAATATTATTAAATTATTATTATTTGTATTATTATTGCTGTTGTTCTTGCTTTGGCAGTATTATCATTATTATTATTAATAACATTATATTAATATTATTAATTTATTATTCACAATATAATATTATTAAATTATTATTTATATTATTATTATTTGTATTATTATTGCTGTTGTTCTTGCTTTGGCAGTATTATCATTATTATTATTAATAACATTATATTAATATTATTAATTTATTATTCACAATATAATATTATTAAATTATTATTTATATTATTATTATTTGTATCATTATTGCTGTTGTTCTTGCTTTGGCAGTATTATCATTATTATTATTAATAACATTGAATTAATATTATCAATTTATTATTCATAATATAATATTATTAAATATTGATAATATCATTAATTATTAAATATTAATAATATTATTATTCCTATTATGTGTTATTATTGTCGTTCGCTTTCGAAATTTTCAATATTCTCTCTACCCGCTCAAACTCAGTTTTCGACATTTTACGTTAGCACCGGTGTACCTGCCCGAATTTTTTAGCGTATATAGGTATGTTTTTTTACGAAATGTACAATGAAAGTGCTAGCTCGCCGGCGCAGTTCATTTCATCGTGGGCGCGATACGAATAGATTTCTGTGCTGCGTAACATTTATGTTATATATATATATATATATATATATATATATATATATATTCGATTTATGTATATATATATAAATTTATATATGTATGGCAGCAGTGAAGCATGTCGTCGCGAATCGAGTGTACACGTTCCGTAAATATTTGTCCAAAGTGTTGGCCGTTGACGACATGGGCTCGCGAAACTCTCGGCGAACCGTCGCACATCCAGCTGTGGCTTTCCATGCTTTTCCCGTAGGTGTGCGCGCGCGCGTCCGTGTGCGTCTGTACACTCGACAAACATTTCCAAATAAATACCTGCGCGATTGAGTATTTGCACCCAATGTTTTAATATTTAATCGATCGTTGCAACATTTCAAATCGCATCGAGGCGTGCTGAGATGCGATGGAATTCGAAGTGGATCGCGCGAATGTTTTTTTTTTGTTTTCTCCCGATTTTTCCAAGTTCACACGAACTCGATATTAGTTTTAAATTTAAATTAACAATATTTCGGCACGTTTTTCAAATTCGTTTTATTATTTCTCCAGCGAGAAGGATCGGATCTCGACGGTTCGACGATCGATTCGAGATTACGAATTGGTCAGAGCGCGTGCGCAGCGAGGATAATGCGAAGATGAAGGGGTGGTGATGCGCACGAGGATTGAAAATCTAAATTGGGTGCGAGAAAAGGATCGCGATGAGCGATATATTAACGATTCGAAGGGTCGTCTCGTGATACTTAAAGAACCAACCCTAATCGAGTCGGGATGGAATAATTTTCTCACGATTTCTCCCTCTGTCCCCGAGCTCATCCCGAAACCAGTGCGTTTTTTTACCAATGCCCGAAAAAGCGGGTTTCATCCATTCGATCGTTCCTCATCGAGGGTTTGCTTTTTGCCTCCCTCGAGTATCTTCGGTACCTGAAGTAATAAAAAAAATTCGCCCTCTCTCATTCTCCTTCATTTTTCCCTTCGAAAGATTTCAACCCTTATTTTCACCCTCGACGAATTCACCATTCTGCACAAAAAAAAGCAAAATTTCCTTCGTTATTTCTTTTTCTCGTTTGGAACAAAATTGAGACTCGACGATGCGTTCGTGTCGAGAGAGCGTAGATTGTGCGAACGAGAAGCGATTAATTGAAATTATTTCATGAAACGATCGCTGACGTCCGTTGGTTACGTAACATTTTATATTATACGACATGAATTTCTTAATAATGTTAAAATGGTGCTCGATATGCGTTTGATGACAGATAATTTCGAGGGCTCAAATACAAAGTGTGGAAAGACAAAGGAGTCGAGAGAGGCGCTCGGAGTGCGAAAATAAGTGCGAGAAGGAGATCCTCGTAATGAGTACTTGATGGAACGGTATACGGGTTGGAAATTCTATATCCACTTCGAGCTTCGAAGCGTTCGCTTCTGCTCTCTTTAATTATATATATGCCTGTAGCGAAGAAAGAGAGAGAGAGAGAGAGAGAGAGAGAGAGAGAGAGGGAGCGTATGAACGGGTGAGTGAAGGCGATAGAGTGAAGTGGCGATAGAAAGAGAAGTGCGGAAGAGGGAGAAGAAGGGTTGAAAGAGTTAAAAGGAGAAACGGAGGATGAGTGAGTAAGGGAGATCGGGTTAGTTAGGTGGATAGGGGAGGGCGAAGAGGGTTGAGAAAGATAGAGGGTAAAGCTCTCGGAGATTCGACGACAAGTGGCTACCGTGTTTAATGGCAATCCGGTTAACTCTTCGCTTCTCACGATCGTTATATGCAACAGGAGAAAGACTCTTGCGCACAGACACACGTACACGCACTCATACACCCATCATTTTTCGTTAGAGATCGAAGATCCAATATTGCCAATCAATCCTTAATTCGCGAACGTTAACGGTCTTTTCCACTGGACGACTCGAGAAACTCGAACGATTAAAAGACCGACTTTTTTCATAGATCAGTGCTTCCTCTTCGATTTTAATCCTCCAACGTGATATAATTCTCTACTTTTGCTGGCGTTTTGATCGTTTTTGTCCCGAAATTGCGTTGAGACGTATAAATAAAAAAATATATATAAATATTTTTTTTTATAAATTATATATTGAACATTTGTTTTTGCAGTGGGTAATATTATTGAAATGACAATCGTTTCAACAAAACAAACAAGAAAGAAAGTAAATTCGAGCGACTGTAGGAAAATAATATTGAAATATTTTGTGAGCACGAATGAAGAACGTAAAAGTATGGATCGAGAATATAATGTATAAATATTACGCGTCAGAGTTAAATTTTCCTCGGTTTCTGGGGCAAAATATAAATGGGACACAAATTTTCTCTCTTTCTCTTCGTTCCTTAAAACTAAACAGCCGCGGCTGCATTTTTGAGCATCGCCTCTCTCTCTCTCTCTCTCTCTCTCTCTCTCTCTCTCTCTCTCTCTCTCTCGCTTTTTTACGGCACGATAGTAGACCGCAAATTACAGAGGCCTCTGTGCGCCTCAACTCCGTCTAATTTCGCCTATTCACGATCTTCTGCGATCCGTGAACCATTTTTGATGAAGGCTTCTACCAGGCGTTACACTCTTACAGCTTAAAAGCTCGGTGCAATGTACATGTATTACGTCTATATAATATCAAAGCCCGATATACAAGTATAATCTCTCTGCCCTCTCACTCTCCCTCCTCTCTCACTCCCCTCTATATATATATATATATATATATATATATATATATAGAGAGAGAGAGAGAGAGAGAGAGAGAAGAGAGAGAGAGAGAGTAGATCCCTGTACAGTAGACTAGATAAGGTTGTTCACGAGTACACGCTCTATGTCGCTCGTCATCAACGGGAAGAGAGGACGAACGAGAAACGAGAAAACAAAGAAGGGGTGAAGGGAGATAGAGAGCTAGAAAATCGACCAAGGCTGGCTTAGGCTTGTCTCCCTGATCCCATCGACCATTTTCATTTCCGCTTTTTTTTCCAACGATTTTACTCTTCCGAACCACCGGCAAAGGTGCGCGTCCGATATTGTACACGATGCTTTGACCATAGGATATCAAACTAACTGGACAAGCTGTATATATGTATATGTTATTTATGAAAATAGATCCGTGCTATGCCACAAATTCACTCTAGGCATGTCCGCGCCCGCAGATCCCCTTTCTCTCGTAAACCATTAAACTCCGTCAAAGTCTCTCTGTACTCAGCAAGCACGCTTCTCCACGGATCTCGGTGAACCAAAAGGGAGATGGGAGTGGAACTGAACTACGCGTGCTCTGAATTTGAATTCTTAACGAGAACTTAATATCTATAGCGTTGACTGTGCGAAATCGTGGAGTAAAATATGCATTACAGTTGGTATGAAATTAAAGAATATGAAACTTAGCGAGTATGGGCTGTGGTACGCGAGGTAGGTACAATAATATATAAGAGATGATATATTACCGTTGATGACGTGAACCTTGACCGTCGCCATTTCCGCAACTGTCGGCACGCAGCTGTAATTTCCCGAGTCGCTCAGTTTCGCATAAATGATCCTCAATCTGGGGAAAACAACAAAAACGAGGATCGATCGTTTGATTCAATACGAAAAAAAAGGTTTATATCGCTATTACATTTTACGAGGTATCGAAGTATTTTCTCATTCTAGGAATTTTCAATATTTTTTTGTTTTTTTCCAATGTCCATATCGTTCCAACGATATATAAAAAATCTGTTTTATTTTCGTTAATGATTTCCTTTCATGTTGCAACGTACTTCTGCGAATGTGTGAAAGCGGATTTGTAGTCATGGTGAGTTTTATTTTTTGTTTTTTTTAAGCCATCCGGATTTACTTTTTTTATACACGAAATGCGTCCAATGCATTTTATCTCAATAATTTTTGTACAAAATATTACAAGAATTTCGCGGAAGCATTAATATTAAACAAATTCACAAAATATTTTCGAATAGTCGTGGTATTTTTTAATATCACCGCTTTTTCGCAATTTCCTCAACGCATATTCGTATATATATTTATAGTTATATAAATACACGAATATATATGATAGAGCAGTGGTTCTCAACCCGTAGATGTATACGGACCACTCAGCCTGATAGTGAATTACCACGGATCACCCACCACACATTACATTATTAATACATCTTATGAGTTGTAACCAAATTGAAAGGTGATTAAATACAACAATTTTTCAAAAACAAATTATTATTATTAATTAAGAAACTATTATAATTAACAATAATACAAACATATAAATGGTAATTTTCAGAAGGTAGGCTATATTGTAGGTATCATGTTGAAAACTCATTTTCTACATGATACAAAAATTATTATGATTGTGTTAGTTATGGTATGTTCTAATAATTTTATTATGTTAAAGATAATTCAATAAAAATCTGATATTCATCAGAACGAATGTATTAACTTAATCTTGTTCAAAGAAAATCGTAATTTTGATTTAAGCACGGGGAAATATTACTTTTTTATAATTAGTGACCGGACTCTCCCGCGGACCACCCCCTAGGCTCTCACGGACCACCTTTGGTCCGCGGACCACCGGTTGGGAAACACTGCGATAGGGAGATATTTTTCCACTTATGCAAAAGAAAGCTTAATAATGTACCTTGACGTGAGAGCCTCGCTCCATTCCGTCTCGACGGTGATACGGGGCTCGCTGTCAATGTCGTTTTCCGATCTCGGTGACGTGTCGAGAGGTCGATTCTCGTGATACCAGGCTACTGTGCCGAGGTCGTGAGGGCCCTGCGACATGAGGCACGTCAGCGTCAGACTGCTGCCTGTTTTCACATAAATGTCACCAGGCCCCTTTATGATCGCTCGAGCCTCTGGAAATTAAAAACAGAAACAACGAACAAACGATAAAATCTGAATTTATTTAAGTATTTTTGTACACCGACGATAACAAATCATATCGACGATTATAAATATAAAACTCGGTAATAATTACGCATCGATTTAATTAAGAATAAAAGATATCAATCCAAAAATGTATCTTCCTCGATTTCCTTTTACGAGTGAATTTTTGGGAATATATGTGTACGTACTCGAGGATTGTTTGCGAATGTATGTTCGAGACGTCGATTCAGCATTTATTGGACAATCGATAAGAACCGAAGTGGTTTAGAATTCTGTATTTTATCGCTGTTCTCATTTTATGTATACAGTTACAATGCATCGAAACGTTGTTTATATTACCCTTCGAACTCGATATCGACTTTTTTTGTTTGTTTTTTTTTACTGGTTACCCTTGTACAGAGGCAAGGTGTGGTAATTGGAACACCGAACGAGAAATACTCGGCATAAAAATTCGTATCATGCTCGAAGTCAAGTACATTCGTTATGAACACTGTTGTTCGGTTGGTAAATAATTGTTCCATTTTCATACCGCTGTCCTACTTTAAAGACACCCTTTCGAGTCATCGAAGAGTCTCTCACTCGTATCACCGGAAGCAGGAAGTCCATGGCATTGAGCCAACGTGCATTTTGAAGAGTCAAGTTTACACTTTGAAATGAGGAGTGGTCCATTACGATGCTTCTTGCACTTGGAAAATTATCGGCCCTCGAAAATGGTCCATTTACAACGACTTTTTCGTATTTTCCAGTCCCTGCGTCTCTACTTACTTTACGAAATTTATAACTTTTGGCACCAAGGATTTCTTTATTTTCGAAGTAAATTGTAATAGCGATCTAGCGATTCGATATTTTTTTTGAACCAGAGGACATTTGGCCCACCCCGTTGCCATTGGCTCTCGACCCCTCTGTGAAAAACGAGGGTGGTCCATCAATGCGAGCGATCCGATAATTCGGTCTCTCCTTTATTTCACGTCATATTTCCTATTTTAATTTCATTTCAATCATTTCAACTTCGACGAAAATGAGACAGGTCAGATTTTTGGAACGGAACGATGACAGTCTGTGCTGATTTTTTCGTTTGAGCGTATGTAACGAGAACTTTCGTTATCACAGCTTGGAGAACCGAGCGATAACACGCGTATCCGAAAAACCGTGTAAATTCGATACCAATCACGCGCAATGGACACGATCGATGATTGGTATTTTCTATTAAACTTTCATTAACCGAACGCTCGGCGAAAAAGTGTGTGAAAGAGATCGATCATATTTTGTGACGAATAACAAAAATAAACAAAAAGAGAAAAAGAGAGAGGAAGAGAGTGGAAAGGATTGATAGAACATCACGTACGCTCTACAGAGAACGCTAGTTATCTTTCGATTGTTAGTGCTTTTTAAGCACTACAATGGCGAAGCTCGAATACGAGAAGAATGGCGAAAATGAAGCGAGGGCAATTTACTTTTTTTCTAATTTTTTCTAATTTATTTTACAATTCAACGCGATTCGATTTTCTTAATGACTCACGTGGACGGCGGTCTCTATCGGAATTTTTTCAAATACCAGAGAAAAGAATGTTTTATTCGAGGAAACGAGGGCAAGGGTCGTTAGGTCGCGTATCGAATGAGCTTAGGGTTGATAATCGCGTCTCGAATTAATGCAAAGATAAATTTATATATACATGGACGAAGATAAATTGGTCCTCTTTTCTTGTTATCGTCAATCGGTAAATTGGAGCGAACGTATCGTACTAAAATTTGACGTAATTGGACAAAAATGAAACCTCGGTCGAGCTTTTACTCCTCGAAAGAGCGAGAAATTATTATAGCGATGCATTTATTTTCATTCATTTTTCTTTTCGTTTCGTTCTCATGGTGACAATGATGTAAATAAATTCCAGAGCTAATACCGAGGATAATGAGACTCGAATGAAAATTTTTCCGGGAATTTACGAAAAACAGTTCGCTCTCTCGCTATTTTTAGGGATGAGCGAGTCCCTGGCGCGACGCGATACACTTATATACACAGTTTTCGTTTCGTTTTCCTTTTTGTCTTTTTTGATTTCATTCGTGCGAGCAACAGCGGCGGAAGTGCACGGCACTGGGAAAGCGTTGCCGTTCGCCACAGGTGTACCGACCGATAAGCTCGCATAGCCGTGGCGCAAGCTCGGTTCGAGTTTTTCTTCAACGCGCCTCTTCTCCTCCGTACGAAACGTCCCGGAAATATCGGGCTCAGGCTCAACCGCAGGATGGGAAAAGAGACTAGCGAGAATACGCGAGCAACGGAGTTTAAGAAACATTTATGTAAAAAAGGAACAGAAACGTAGTTGGAAAAACACGGTTTTGCTCGGCTATTACGTGCAAATAGGTCGTCTGCTACGTGGCTTGAATCTTCGCTCATCGTACCGTGAATCAAAAATGAACAATTTATTATCGGAGCATTCGTTCGAAAGAAAAACGACGAAACGTTTACGAAATTGTGAAATTTTTTATATTTTTGATCGATGATATTGTTCAACACTCAACACTCGTGATTAAATTTTTAGGATTTAAAAATAGACGATTTATTTTGAAGTATTTACATAAAACAGAAAAAAAGGGAGATGAAAATTTCATAAAATATTTCGATTTTTAAATTTTCCTCGATAACATATTTCGCCTTTTCCATGAATAAAAAACGATTTGAATCATAAACGAGGGTTAAATTTTCAATCCAAGCCTGGCAAACACGATATTTCATCGCTCGTGGAATCGATAAACTTTTCCCAAAAATTCGAAAACTTCGTTAAAAATTCATCTCGAAAACGTTTTTCCTCTTTCATTGTACATTTTTTTTGTCGCTCGGCATTTGTTTCCCGGAACCAGTCGAAAGCGTGGAAGTTTCGTCGAGTCTCTTCCGATACTTTATCCCTCTCTCATCGGAGGTAGTAAATATTTCGAAAGCTCGTGTCTCTCGTATATTTCGAGTGACCCGGTTGTAGTGGGACGTTGTTCGAGAGTCGAGTAGGTATAGTGAGTGAGAGAAAGGGAGGAAAAAGAATGAAAAAGGGAAAGAGTCATCGGTTTGTGCTGAGTGCTGCCGCCTATGGTGCACACTCTATTGCACGCGTTGCTGCAACACCCTCCGAGAACGAGAAAGAGAGCGGAACACTCTTTCTGCACTCGTCGTACGACCTTTTCCCAACAGAGAGCAGCACATTCTATGCTATTTTCGGAATGGCACCCCAAGTATGTGGGGGAAACTATACACGCGATTTCTAGTTGGTGAATCGGTTTTTACCTACCTTGTGGTGTATTCTTTGTGTGCGTGAGAGTGTATATGGGGGTGGATGGGGGTTGTATATTCTTTCTCTCCCCCTCACCGTGCTATGCGTATGTACAGTACTCTCGTATCCAGCAAAACGTACATCGAGAGAAGATTTCCTCGCGCTGGTATAATACACCCGGACGCTATCTGCTTGTACGTTTTAAGGAGAGAGCCGTCAAGAGAAATCGAGGCCGAGTGCATGTCTTATTCATCGCAAACTCGTCGAGAAAAGCAAAACTACTCTCTCTCTCTCTCTCTCTCTCTCGTACTCGTCGATGTCGTCGAGCTTCTTCTTTTTTACGAATGGCACATGGGGCGTTGCTCGTATTTTGCCGCCCAACTTAAAATCTCTCTTTCTCTCTCTTCACTCACACATAGATATACATATATGTGTATTTATATATTTATATGAGAGAAAAGTGCGCGCCGAGACATGCAGTTGTCGACTAGACTTTCTGCTCGAAGTCTCCTTGACAACGTGTCCAACGTTTCCCCTTCGTCTGTTTTTCTTCTTACTTTTTCCTTTTCTTTTTCTTTTCCATCAAAACCAGGCAGACATCGGCCACGAGAAAACAAGGGTTGTCTCACCCCTTGATTATAGAGGGAACGCGATTTTCTCTTACGTTCTCGTACGTTTTCTTTCAAAGTCTTCCGCTCCGACGATCGGGGTAGACTCGTTAGGCAAATTCGACACTTCGTAGGTTTGTACCAACGTGATGAGAACGAATGGAAAAAAAAGAAACAAAGACGAAGAGAATAACATCGCGACGCGTTCTCGAAGACTGGAGGGGGGAAAAGGTTGTCCTGGTTATGGTCGGGAAAACGTGATAAAAAAAAAAGCGAACTTCGATGGAACGCGACGTCGCTTCTCTCCACCCTCCTCCCACATACTTCTACCCTCGCTTATTCGGTCAGGAATTCGACGTACAGGCAGGCGTGCGCCACAAGCCGCGTGTACGTTCCTGTACGTGCGAACGGTCGGGTGGACATACCGAGAATAAAAGCCACGTTCTCGACGAAATAATAATAACAACAATAATAAAGAATGTTAAATCTAATAAAAATAAAAATGAAACAATAAATAAAACAAGCGCGCGTACGCACGTGCGTCAATTGAAAGGGGATGAAAAATAAAGAAGAGTGAAAGGCTCCGCGGACGCGAATAAACGAGAGGATGGAGTGAGATGTGGAAGTAAAAAGGACAAATAATAAATAATAACGAAAAAAAAAGTATGATAAAAAAGAAAAGAATAAAAAAAGAAATGGGTGAAACGAATGGACGCGCGCGTAGTGCGAAGGGTAGTAGTAAGGGGAGCTAGAGGGATGGAAAACAGGAACGAGCTCGCGCTGTCGCGATGAATCGAGTTTCCAAAGGCCTTCCAGGTCATGGTAACGGCGTGAAAAGAGCACTCTCTACCCGGCGAGTCAACATTGTGCGCATATACGCGTTTCTGTGAGCGAGAGAGAGAGAGCGTGAGAGGGGAGCGGGAGGTGAAAGAGAGAGAGCGCGAGGGGCGGGGGTGATAGTGCAACGGGGTGGTTCCACATATCACTCTCATTCCGCCTTGGTCTCCTCTCATTCCGTCTTGTTCTTCTTCTCGTTTCCACTCACCCCATTCGAGTATACGTATATCTCGGTTGAAGCTACGGTACGTCTCAACTTATTACACACCCGGAGATATACCTTTGTGAGATATTGTGCTTTACCAGAAATGAGTTTCCCTATGCATGTGGTCCCGCCAGGTGTACCGCGCCGCCGTCTCTCTCACTGTTTTCTATCTTTCTCTCTCTCTCTTTCCCCCTCCCGTAAATCCCTTTGTGCAGGAGATCTTCCGTCTCTTCCTTTCCCTTCCACGGTACTGCCGTCTCTCGACACTCAGAGCACGATTCTCGTTACCATACACGCATACGCATATACCTGTATACATTTTTGGAAATGCTCGGTTTTTCGTCCCGGAGCGTCTCTCGCACTCGCCAACTTTTTTTCTACATTTTACACTCGTAGAGATTATATTTTTCAGATTATGAAGCGCACTTATGCTTTCTACGGGTGCGTTATGGAATATAACGTCGAGGGAAATGAGATAGCGCACGAGTAAACTGAGATTTGAAATATTGTCATCTCCAACTGTGCGCCGCGCAAGAGGTAGCGGGAAAGGACGAAGCCTGGCTGCAGAAAGGATTTCGGTCGTTTTCACGAATAACGCGTCTTTATTCGGGCGTAAATCGTCGACGTGACGAAAATTTGGTTGGGGAACTTAATGGATCGTCGAAACTCACGTCGAAAAGACGACGATAAAGAAAATTGTTCAATTTTGAAACTCGCATCTCGCGTACGAGTCGAAATAAATGGAGTTTCATTCGCGGAGTTATCGAAATTCGTAGGCGGAACAATATTTTCACTAATATCAACCTTCAACCCTTGCTTTCTCGTACGTCACGACGTAATTATAAAAAAAAACAAAGGTTTTGTTTATTTTACTTCGAGCTGCGTTTCAATTTTAATCGATTTCGAGTGATGTCGAAATTGAACGGATGTTCACGACGACGCAATAGTTTGGTATATTTCGATTGTTCGCGTCTCTCTCGGTCAGTTTCTCACTTCGCTACGTCGCATCGTGTCGTTGCTCGTCTCGCTAGATTTGTACATCGAATTACGCAGTTATGTAAAACGAATTATGTATCCCCGTCTCGATCTGTTCCTCGGTGATAGTACGCGGAAAGCTTCGTGACGCCACCGCTGTCTCCTAACTGTCGCGTCGAACTCTCGCAGACTCGATTCGATGCAGATGCGCGCCAGAAGAGAGCGCGAGTTTAATTGAGATTCCGGCTTCTCTTGTCTCGATAATATATACGAACCGGAAGTCCGAGGATGCACTCGACGACTCGTGGCCCGTTTCTCATCGTTATCAAAACTTTTTGCAACGTATAGATATATCTGTATAAAATATAGACAGAAAGAGAGAGAGAGAGAGCGCTGTACATTATATAGAGTCGAGTCAAATTAATATTTTATAAATTTTCTAATTTTCTCCACTTCCGGTACACGGATCGTTTGAGACCAATTACAGAAGATAAGTTTTCTTTTTTAAAATCGTATTTTATTGCCAATACATGCGATGCGATTTTTTACGATATTCGAGGAAATTTTGCAATTGAAAATTAGAGGAATTAAATTTTTTTTTATTAAAAAAACTCGATTCTTTTAGCATTTTGCGAGCTGACCGGGCGATTTGATCGAATGTGGGTGCGATCGACGATTTTTTTTTTCCACGAGGGTGAAAAAGTGAAACGTCAGGAAGAATCGGAAGAAACGTCGAGCGGTGAAATCCTCTTATTCGAGTACAACGGGATAGGTTCCAGAGGAATGTCGACTGGATTGGACAACGGTCTACGAGGGATGCCACACGGTGAACATGAGGCCCCAGGCGTGTAAGCGACCTCTCGTGCAATTGGCACCACTCGTCCTAATACACTCGAGTCTATAAAATTTGATATTCAACGTACGCGTTGCATATTGAATTTCGTTCGGAAAAATCGTTCAACCATCTCGTCCCACTTAATTATATTACTCCTTCCGCTTCCTCTTCCTCGTTCCTTCATCATGAATATTCTTTACTTTTATTTCATTTGCCCATGATATTTTATCAATTCGAAAATTGGTCGCCGATATAAAACATCTTCTGTACATAAACAATTGTCTAAAAATAAGAACGAATGTAGGTGAACGTGTCGATAAAAATTATTTTCCTTCTTTGTTGAAAAAGAGAAGAAAAAATATATACATAAACAACTCGCTTCTTTCCGCGCGATACGACTCAATCCAGAATACAACGAAACAGCCTCGGATATATTTACACGTTAATTACTGATAGACGATTGAATCAATGAATAATAATTAATTGGGTCTCCAGTTATAACAACCCCAGGGTCAAAGAGTGACAGAGAGAGACAGGGATGTATAGAGAGATAGATAGATAGAGAGGGGGGGAGAGAGAGAGAGAGGGAAGGAGATAGGGCAAGTAGAAAGAGAACTGGAGAGTTAGAGAGGTCGAGAGTAAAAAAATGGGGGTGCGGTAAGCGAAAACGTAATCGAATTTATCGTTTGCTCACCCATCCTCGAACCAGGGGACTACTGGCGCACGGTTATATCCCTGCGGCTATGCCGCTACCGACGGTTGCTCGGTCGCCTCTGCAGGTGAGAGTGATTTGCAGGTCTGCAAGCCTTGTGATAAATGGTTGTGCGCGCGGGAGCTTGTACGTATTAATACGGCCACACATCGGGTTTTCAACCGATTTATATATACATACATATAGGTACATATGTGTGTGTGTGTGTTTGTGTGTGTGTAGGTCCAATTGCGTTATATGCGAACGGGGTGAAAGTGGATTTTTTTTCTCGACCACGCGCGTATACCGTGTGTACGATGGTCTCTGTGCATAGGGCATGCGTATACTCTGGACGACTGGAGTGTGCGCCAGAGCGAAACATGCATGGGATTTGTTTCCCCAGGAAACAGTGGACACGGCCAGAAACTTTTTATTTTTATTTTGTTTTGCCAAATATTCAACCACGATAGCAGCTGTTATCAGTTTTTTAAAATCAGCTTTCACGGTCCAATCGAGTGTCGTATATAGGTCGTAACACGCGTTATATTTGTATACGTATATATATATATATATATATATATATAGGAAAAATCGTGGTATCATGATTGTCGCTCTTTCCCTCTGAAACTTCACCCTCCCTCCCCCTGACTCTCTTTACCACGCTACCCCAATTTCTGTACTGCATTTATTCCGGATTAATTTTTCTCTCTCACTTTCGTCGCTTCAATGCCTCTGGACGATATACTCAATGTATAAAAAAGGATGTGTGTACATATAGATATATCCTGCGTTATTTGCACTCTCACTGAATAGGCAGTTATTTTATTATAAAAACGAACTCCATGTCTCCTCGCCGAATAAAAGCGAACGATATTTTCAAAAAGGAAATCTGGTGGAAATTCAGTGTTTTTTTAAAATTCTTCTCTCGCCCGAATATTTTTCTTTTATCTCGTAAACGTTTGTGCGAGACAATAGCGATGGAAAATTAGGCAACGCGCGACTTGTCGAAGAAGGATAAACAACAAGATATCTTTCATCACTCGTGGTTATAACACTGAGAGAAACCATCTTTTGTTACTTTCTTTTTAACACTGAATTACCGAACCACATCTCCATAAGGCTGTAAAATATCGTATAATATAGTTATAAAACATACTCAGCGTAGATAAAAAAACGTCATGAACAAAAAAGAATTCTTTATACCCAAAAAAATGTGAATTCACCCTTAATTATTTTTCGAGTCATTTTTTTAAATTCAATTTCAGAAAATCGTTGTAGCTCGGTACCATCAAATATCTCGGGTACGTCACGAGTGACACACGATGCATGTACCTACGACGTATACATATGTATCGATCATGACGCTATCTAAATATCGATATAGTCTCGAGTTATATATTCATGATCGGGGGCTGGAGCGCGACTGCGTTGGTGCCAATGCAGATTATGAGGAGACAGAAAGCCAAATCGAGAGAAAGAGAGAGAGGGAGAATCATGGAGGAAGGCGTAGGGGGGAGGTGATCGTTGGTGAGATTGACCGCTGTAGTAACACACGCCATAAACGATGGCTGGCCTATGTGCGATATAATATGAGGGTTGGTACACATCAAGATGCAACAGCTTTCCGAAAGCGTGTAGTCGCGAACGTGAAACTCGGTTTGGTACCCAGCTGATGAGCATATCCCTCGTGCGTGCTCTTCACTCTGTATATTCGCGCGATCGTCCACACCGTTTCCTTTCCCCGTGTACCCCTTAAGCTAACCCACGAGGGTGTGTACCATTCGATATTGCCTCGCGCATCTCCGACACTGCATGGTCTCGATGCACCAGCTTTATCATTCGCGTGTACTTTATAACGTGCATACGTCTATATAGATTAGCGATGGCTATATTTGCATTTACGAGAGGTATGTCGAGGTTCGGATCGACTATAGGGATTTGCGTTGCACGAACAGAGATTAGGGAGGAGATCAGAAACGTTCGACAAAAGTTGAAACCTCGAGAGTTGGTTCTGCAACATATCTGAGCGGTCAAAGGGTTAACTATTTCATTTTGTACCCGCGTTAAGTTGGCTGCGAGCTATCGTATACAGGGTGGATTTCATAAGGTGTAACAGCCTTTATTCTGAGGTAGATGAGATCATTATGAACAAAAGTTGCAAATATACATTAGGGATATTTTCAATAGTTTACGAGATATAAGTTCTTAAAGTTTGTCCAATCAGAGCGCGTCGAGAAGCGTTGGAGCCGCCCACTCCCGCCCGCCGTAGAGATAGCGTAGTGTAGGGCGTTACATTTAGGGTTGCAAAATTCAGAGCAGTCAATTTTATTTATTATATTATTATGCAGTCATTTTTATTTCTCCGGATTTGGCTGCTAGGGTGGGGAGTGGACGGTTCCAACGCTTATCGGTGCGCTCTGATTGGACGAACCTTAAAAAACTGATATCTCGTAAACTATTAAAAATATCCCTAATGTATATTTGCAACTTTTGTTTGTACTGATCACATCTACCTCAGGATAAAGCCTGTTACAGCTTGTGAAATTTACCCTGTATATGATGAAGGATATATAATCTGGCGGTTCGTACCTACATGCCGCTCGAGTGTTTTCGCGACTAATTGTGAGAAGACGGACCTGAACAGTGAAGATTGAGTGGTCCAATGAAATTGAAATTAAAATAAAATGTAAATTTGAAAATATTGTTGGTAACGATTCGATTGTCGTCAATACTGATCTGGAATGACCTTGAACGACTGTGACTCCCAATGTTTTTGAAGTTTTGTCAACAGGTAAATTCTAAGCCTCGTGATAGCTTTAGAATACTAAAAAAAATTTTTGCTATGATTGCAAAATATATATTTTCTTAAAAACCAAGAAGAACTCGCGTGGCACAGTAACTTGGTCCGAGCGAAATTTTCAAACGCTTCACGTTTGATTACGTGCTAGCTATGTTTTTATTCAACAGGAACAAACTGTAATCACAGTTTCTATTATTACTTTTGCTTGTCAGTTTCTCCAGGTTTCGCGAATGCATAAATATTGTGATATACTGTTTTCCGGTGAATTTTAATTCTTTCTCAAGTTCTAAGGGCCTATGTCAACTGCAAATTTCCTGTACAACAAGAAAATTACGATTTCATTTGGAATTTGCAGATTCTATCGACCTTAAGTGAGCAAATCGTCATTTCGGGTTTTTTGCGCTTTTCTCCTAGAGTTTTTAACATATCTGGCAAAATAACGTTATATTCTTAATCAGCGACCAATTTCCGATTCCGTAACAACCCATCAAAGACTTTTTGAACAAGAAAAAAATTTGACCCTCAGCAGGTACCGATAGTCGACATTTGTAATTAACTTTTCCGACTTTGGGGGTCTGAAGGGGGTCGAAATTTTTGTTCATCCAAATTTGCTTTGTAGCATCCTTTCGGAATCGGAAATTTCCCGTGCAACACGAATGTGATGAAATAAAGGGGTTTTGGAGCAAAAAAAATGTTGGCCTCATCGCCGAGGCGTTTTTTTGCAGTGCCCTAAAATCGCGATTTCGAAGGATCGGCCACAAAAATTGAGCTATCCGGATGATTCTCGGCTGGTTCTCGAGAGGTCGGCGAGTTCTTCAAAAAGTTATTCGTGAAATTTTCTGTCGGACGAATGAGAGCAGGGATACGGCTTCGCGAAAAGGCGGTTTTTCCAGGTTTCGTGAATCCATCAATATTGCGATATACTGTTTTCCGGTGAATTTTAATCCTTTCTCAGCCTCAAATAACCTATATCGATCGCAAATTTCCCGTACAACAAGAAAATCATGGTTTCGCTTCAGAATTTTCAGATTGTATCGACTTTAAAGGGGTAAATCGTTATTTCGGGTTTTTGCATTTTTTCCCTAGATTTTTTGAGATATCCGCAAAAATAACGTTATAATCTTCTTCAGCTAACAATTTCCTATCGGATAATACTACTTTCAATCGTCTTTCAATCTCTAATCACGGTTGTAATACCGTGTCGTTTGTACCGCCACGTCATTTGGCATATCTATGACGACGATAGCTTGCTTTGAACTTAACATGGGTACAAAAAAGTTCACCCTTTGATCACTCAGATGTCGCAGAACAAACTCTCAAGATTTCAACTTTTGTCTAGCTTTGCTGATGTCTTCCTAATCTCTGGTACGATTATGTAAAATTCACTTGGCGCGATATATCGAGGGTGAAAAAAATAAAAAAAATAAATAGAAAGAAAAGACAATCGGTTTTTCGCTGTACGTGAGTAAGTTCAACCGGTTGAAAATTGATTCGATCGAAACTCAAATCTATTTAGCCGCGCGCGCTTCCTCTCGTTTCTTTTTTCTTGTAAGGAAGAGAGAAGCGAACGAATTCAAATGTAATTTTCGCACGAAAAATAGAACACGGAAACGTCAGCGATTCGGCGAGCGAGGGAAAGAAAGAGAGAGAAAGTTATAAAGAGAGAGAGAGAGAGAGAGAGAGAGAGAGAGAGAGAAAGAGGGAGCGAGGGAGAAAGAAAAGAAATCGTTTTCGATGAATTGGAGTTCTTGAGGGGGAAAAGAACTTTTGCCGAAGTTTTGTCGAACGAGGATTAACGATCTGTAACTTTGGGTATATATACGGTTAGGTACCCTCGGCATTATTACTGTATGAAGGTTAGGTAATTGAGAAGCATTGAGCGAGAAAGGAACGCTCGCTCGTGTCTCGCATCACGTAAAAGAAAAATCGTCGCTGCGAGAAAGGGCGCTGAGCAACCCGATGCAGAGAAAGCGTGTGTGTATGAGAGAAACAGAGAGAGGGAGAGAGACAGAGAGAGAGAGAGAGAGAGAGAGAGAGAGAGAGAGAGAGAGAGAGAGAGAGAGAGAGAGAGAGAGAGAGAGAGAGGGAGCGAGAGCTAGGTGGGGAGAGGGGAGAACGGACGAAAATGACGATTTCACAAGTTCGCCGAGTGTGTGTGTGTAGGTGGCATACCGTATGTCTATATATATACATACACATAGTACGTGTGTTAATAGGTGGGTAGGCTAACTTTGCTAAGGAAGGAACAATCGTCGGTGATGAAAATCACTCCGGGGTGCCTTCGCGGAACGGAACAATGGCCCAAGCACGCCCGACTCGGCACGTTTCGTGACGGAAACTTGCTTTTGCGCCTAAAGAGAAAGAGAGAGCGCGAGAGAGGGGGCGGGGAGTGCGGACGATTTCTGCGACCCGTACGGAACCCCCCGAGATCTATCCAGGGCACACGCCAAGCGCCATTTTATTCGCCCCTCCCCTCCCCCTTCCATTCAGCCCGTTCTACTCGTACGAATGCTCGCACGGGTCCGCCCCTACCACCCCGTGAAATTGCACCGAAAAATGGAAAGCAGCCACCCCACGGCCCGATTATGGAGATTTCCTCCCCTTCCACTAAACCGTACCCCTCCTTTTCTTGCGTTTATGTATAACTATAGGAATACATGTAGCCTACCCTATATTATCTATTCATGCGCGTAATATATATGTATAGTATAGTTATGTGAATGCGTATATGGCTGCGTATACACATTTAGGTAGATATATAGATATATTTATTTATTCCCCGTAGCTCAAATTCAAAATATATGCGGCGCCATTTTGCCGTCGGTCGGTCTGGCCCGGGCGGACGTTCGGAAATGCCAGAATTTCTCATTATTAATGATTCGGGTTGGAGGACGAGGGAAGTGAAACATTCGAACGAGAACAGCCGCGTATCTCATTACGAACGGTTGTTTCGTACAATTTTTGTTGTTTCTGTACCTTTTTTTTTCTTTGTTACCACAGTAATTTGTGACTAAAGAATATTCCCACGACCATATTCCAGCGACCGAAATGTATTCGTCGCTGGACGCGTCATAACGAAAAATTTACCCGACGAACGATTCGGCGAGATGCTTTTTGCTGGTGAAAAAACAAAAAAAAAATCGCGCGAGGTAACGAACAAAAAGGCGAGGTGCACTCGCACTCTTAATTCTTCTCGTACACTCTTTCACGTACGCTCGCACGAGTGATATGTATATATGTATATATATATATATACGCATAAAGAAGTGCGAGGTTGACCTACCAGCGTGAGCGAGATAGATAGAGGAAGAAGAGCGTGAGAGAGAGAACAAAAAATAAGGGTAGAGCGATGAGAGTGTGGCTGTATATATGTAGATATATATTTCTTTTTTAGTGTTAATTAAAAGCTTAATTGTTACAATTTTAATGCAAGCACGGCAACAGTGCAGCGGCCGAATTTTCACATAAAGCGAAATTCAGATTTTAGTTTTCCACCGTGTCTCCCTTCGCTTTCTCTCACTCATGCTTTCTCACTCTCTCTTTCTCTTTTTCTCTTTCCCTCTGTCTTTCTCCCGCTCGTCATTAAAAAGTTATGCGAGACTTGTGGGCCGTGATATTATAATAATACCGGTACTCGAATCAAGTTGTACCCTCTCGCAGAAACAACACCTCAACGAGAATAATTGTTACAGCTGTTGAAAAGAGCTGTAAAAAACGTGAAAAATGAAAAAGTAAAAAAACTAAATATCGAGAGAAAAAACGTCACGTCGCATTAATTCAGACAAAACGTTTATAATTTGGAGGGCTGCTGAACGATTTGGGCCGACCGTGCGACGCGAAACGTATCGTAAAACGGGGTTATCCACATTGACATTATTGTGGGAAGCCCCGTGCGGAAATGTTGACAGGGATACCCTATGTCCGATCAAATCCTGATCAGGATTTGTCATGGATTCCCCAAAATCGGCATCCCGTTTCGAATCCAACTTGCATCAGTATTGGCATATGTACGACGATGATGGCATTTTGAAAATGGTGGCGCCACTTGTATTTTCGGTATTACTTTTAAATTCCTATTTAAGTCTCTATTTCTACTCATCGATTTTCGCGGGGTGTAGATGCTTTGATATTTTTTCGAATTAATTTAACAGAGCGCCAAAATACCGTTTAGATGTGTTCGCAACAGTAAGAAGGTTGAAAAACATAATATTTACGTAAATTGCAAGACATTGAGATTATAATGGTGATATTCATATTGCGCGGGAAATTTCCGATTTCGTAACCTCCAATTGAACCCTTTTGGGACGAAAAAAAAATTTGACCCTTGGCAGATGCCGGCAGTCGACATTCGTGATTTACTTCCGAGACTTTGGGGAGTCCAAGGGGGTCAAAATTTGTTTTCGTACAAAAAGACGTTGTTGGGTGATTGTGAAATCGTAAATTTCTCGCGCAACATGAACATCATCGTTATAATTTCGATATATTCCAATTTACGTAAATATTCAGTTTTTCGATATTAACGATAATATATAATGAGTGATCGAGTGTGTATAATATTATCCTAGGTACTTGATATTTTTATGTGAACTGTTTCTCAAAAATCGCAATTTCATACTAAAAAAATCGTTGTTTTTCATTTATTTTTATATAGAAAGTATAAAATATTGAATTTATTATCAAAACGATGTCAAAAGAAACCATAGCGTTTTGGATCATCGATATAAATTGAATTTTAATGCTTTGTCAAAGATTACTTTAACACACTTAATCGATTTAAAAATATATCAGAAAGGGTGGAGGGGATGATGGGGCTTGACTCTCTTCTACATTTGGGACCCAAATAACATATTGTTCTATTCGTGCAAGAGAAGTTGCAATTTAGTACGTTAACAAAAGTTACCCATAAAAAACTTCCAAAAATCACTTCAAAGTAATCCCGTTGGACGATAAAACATACGCAGATCCTACAATATCGATTCGCCCTTCGTGATCGTATGTTCTTCGAAGTTCTAAAGGTATTCCCAATAAGTCCACCCTTTACACCTACGCTACTAGAGAGCTCGGTTTATTCTAGTGGCAATTTTAGTCCGAGCGTATAGTACGCGGAGAGGAGCCGCAGCGAGTGCCCATGAGTTTTGTGAGGGTCGAATCGAAATTGAATGGCCTTAAAGGGTTGCGCGCGGATAGTCGCATCCGAACAATTCATGGTAAAGTGGAAGAGGATGCGCGAAATCCATCGGATTTGGGAAACAACGAGGAAACCTGTAGGGTTCGCAGGCGCTATGAACAATGTACTTTGTCGTATAACGACGGGGACACTCGTCGTCCTCCCACCCCGTTCTTCGTTTCGTGCGCGAACGAGGAACGGAGGAGTAACCGGTCAAAACGTTGAGAGAAACACTGGCGGTTACAGCGCCAATAACAAGCGTGATACGGAATACACGAGGGTAGTGCAACATCGAAGTGAGCGCTCACTCGCCCTACACAACCCCGTGGCGGTGCACTGGATAACTGGGAATGGGGCGACGAATCGTCCGAGGATGGAGAGCCGTGCGGAACGGAGAAGCTGCGCGCACCATTCGACCGGCACGTTTTGCGAGGGACCAAAACGCGCGAGAATCGACATCAAGAGTAGGGGTGCGCCAGCTATCATACCCCCTTCCCTCCCTCCGACCCTTTCACATCCTTGCTATCTCTCGCTATCCATTTTCTATTCCTCTTCTATGTATTTCTCTCTCCGTCTCTGTCGCTCCCTCTCTCGACATGTTGTATACGCGAAAAGCCACCGGCATCGTAGCGTGTACACCCCGCATATATACGTATACGGAGATAGATATTCACCGCATCCAACCGTCCGTGTATTAATTGTCTTGTTACGGGACGCGTTGCACGCGCAAACCTCCGCCACCGCCACCAATGCTGCTCGAAGCTTCCGTGTCTAATTTATGCTCGCCGTTCGACTGTCACACGTGCTCACCCGGCCTAATCTCCATTCGGGATGCGAAAGCCGTCTCTCGCGTACGAATCCTTGTATTGTACGCCCGCTCTCACCCAACATCGTCGCCCTCCCTTCCTCTCGTTCGCTCGCTCTCGCTCTTCGCAACCGCAACTACGATATCTGCGGCGATTTACGCTCTGTTATGGGCACGCATCGGAATGAGGGGTGATTTTGCTAATGGAGGATTTCTGATTTGTCTGCACCTAAATGGAATGTAAAATCAATTTTTCATATTTTGTTTAAACATTTTTTTGGTAACTCCGCGTTTTTTCCTTTCCTGCATACAAGACCGGTTCATGGTGACAATGGAGATCAGTACGAATCTATTTTTGGATCATTCCACGCGTACGTAAGACGAGTTTGTTTTTGATCGTCTAGTATCACTCTTTGGCCACCTTTGGTGGATCAGATTCTTCTCTTTCTCGAAGTGATCCCAAACTGTATTTATAAAATCGCAAGTTACCGCTAGAATATAAATATGTTTGACAGTCTGCTTCTTAGACTTTGACAAAATTCCTGTTCAAAAGTTGGGTAAAATTGAAGATTTTCGCATTTTAGGAAAATGGATCTTAATTCTAATGGACAAATCCGATCGACCTAAAACGAAGGAGAGCGGAGGTTCGTCTTGATACAGCGTCGTTGCGGTTATTGACCGCTGAACATTTATCAGAGAGCTTAGAGCGAGAGTAGACAAGACGAGGATACCGTCACTACTCCGGCGTTGGCTCTTGAGTGCCGATGCGGTTATCAGGGATATCCAAGGCTGATGCCACTAGAACAAGAGCTCAAGTGCGGCTTCGCTCTCTCTGTGCCAGCTTTGGAGGGAAACTAACGCCTCAATTAACAAGCGGGCTTACCTTACCTGACTGATACCTGGCTCTCAGCAGCTTCACTCCATATTCTGTCTCTCTCTCTTTCCCCCTTTGCCTCACTCCCTTTCACCCATTTATGTATAAATATTCTTGTCAAATTTAGAATTTCAAAACGATCCCGAGTTTCGCTCCATCACGACGTTGTCAAAGTACCATCTCATCTAGGGCGGGTTTCAGACGTCAAACGCGATTTTATTATGGAGTGAACATTTGTTTCCGTTCGCAAAATTCAAATATACGTTGTATACTTGACTTACAAGTAATTTTTTTTTAATAAATTAACATATATCTTTGTTTTTTTTTTCAAAAACATCCCCCACAACAATTTTTGATGATTTCCCGAAACTCTTTTAATCGTAGATTAGCGTACTTCAATCTATTTCAGTTTATATTTCAAACCGAGCAAAAAAACAATAAAAATAAACGATTTATACAAAAATCGATAATTTTTTATATTTTAATTTTTATATTTCGACGATTCGTCAAAAATAAGAAATAACAGTAGCGTGTTTCTATCGTACGGGAGATTTTCGAACGAATAAACATGTTTTAACGGTTCAAAAAAAGACTAAAAATCAATTAAAATATCTTTTTGCTATTCGACGATTCTCATTCGCATGTAGACACATGCGTTCGGTGATAAGAAATTACGACCGAGTCGCGTCATTCCCCGATGTTTTACTGTTTTTTTTATTTATTCCGGTCTTGACTATTCGTGGTTTATATATGGTATCATATCGTTCTCACCAAGATTGCGCGGGGCATTAGTGTCATATACGTTAGGGGTGCTTTTGCGAAGTGTCGAGACTGTGGTTTTCATCGTCGCGAGAAAAACTGACAGCGAAGGGGCTCGGGCGCGCTCGTGACCCGAAACCCGAAAGACTGGCCAGCCTCGAGCCTTGGTACAACATCTTTCCTTTCACCCTTTTTCCCTCTTTCTCTCTCTCTCTCTATCTCTGTCGTGCTGCTCTTGTTTCTCACCTCGTTGCCGCGAGTGAAGCGGGTGAGTCAGGCCACAATGTGCTCGGATATCCGCTAGAGGTAGTTTGCCCTTTGAGCCTGTCTCAAAAGCGCGCTTCCCTCCCTTTCCACCTCCGCTCTCCCCTACCACCGCTCCTTTCCAGACTCCCCAAGAAAGAAAGAGAAGAAAGAAAACGTGCGAAAATATCCACCTTCGACCTACGTCGCAAAACCTACGCCGGATGAGGGAAGCGAGAGGTGACATTGTATTTTTTCTTTCATCTCCATTTTCATTTTTAAACATGAAATATCGGAGTAGGTTTGCCTTCGCCAAAATGGCAGTTAATAGATCTGGTCTAATTTATAGTCACGTATGGCACCTGCGATATATTCACTTATACATACATACATACATACATATATCCGTATAACTGTAGGAAAGACAGTAGTGTCCTCTACCTGGGTATACGTGTGTTTATAGCACAGATATATATAAACCTAATAACTATCGTATACGTCGAGTTTTACGGCTAAGACACGGATATGCCTGGTCATATAACGATGGGGGAGTAAAATTTCACGAGGTTGAAGCCTCGTCCCAACCCCATATATATTTATACACACACATTTCGCGGGCGCGTGCGTGTGTGTATATGTGTGTGTGTGTGTATATATGTGATATTGTTCGCCGTAAGCTTGTATCTCTTTCTAATGTGTCCGTGAGGCTTATCTTATGCATACATGTAGCAAACGTGGTGCATACACTCGCCTAGGATTCCTGGAAATAGCCCCAAGCCGTGTGTTAATAGCTACGTTGGACGAATAATATCGTTGTTCCTCTCTGGCAATTATGTCGTTGTATTCGCACGTAGCGTTAACTGCACCCCCTCACCCCCCATTCTATCTCATACTCCTGTCGAATTCGTCCCTGGAGTCGACACTTCCTCCAGGACAATCAAAATTTTCCACCTCTCGGGTCATAAACCAGAATTCCATCAATTTTCGCTAACAACATCGGTTCTGAATTTCGCTCTATCGCGTCGGGATCCAACGCAATCATTCGCTGTATATTGTCTTATCGTAGGTAATTCTGATTGAAAATTGTGGATGCCGAAATGATAGAGACGTTGTTGACAGATAGATCTTAAATTTGTGAGATAGCAGCGATAATAATAATAATTAGTAAAGAAAAAGGAAGATCTATGGTAAATTACGAAATATAGGCACACCACTCCTTTGGAAAACGTTTAATAAACGCGAATTAACAATAATAACAAGTAATTTACTGAATTTCGAATAAGACGAATATCGAATCATCTGAATAAAACGAATATCTTACCAATAACACAAAAAAATGAACTAACTAAATATGAAACAATTCCGAACGAAACTGCAACGTTTGAAATTAATTTAAAAAATGTGTTTTATGATGAAGTAAATATACGATTATTGCGAATCGTAACACAATTTATAGTTTACATTCCGATTCCCAAAAAATCATAAGTCCAAGGGAACAAACAAAAGAAAAGTATAAAGCGAAGATGCGACAGAAATTTGGCACTGACCAGCGAATTTAAAGTGGAAATAAAAAGACATTAGCCATGGTGTGGTCTGTGCAAAATATCCAGTAAAGGGTGGGGCGAGTGGGGGGGGGGGGTTGAGAGAGGTGAGGCAAACGACAGTTTGTTCATCGTGGAAAGTAGTAATATTATTCCACAGTGAGTATTGGTAACTGCACACTACATTGCACAACTGTACGTAGACATATATCGTACGAGGCTACCGGTACATACGCACACGTACGGATATATCGAACGTACCATTAACCATTTTTTTCTTTCCATACTCCAAACTAGGTTAATGGTCAGCATTAGAGAAAATTATCATAGCGCTAATTACACTGACATTGGCAGTCGTCCAATGCGCCGGCGCCGCCCTCTCATTTTAGCTCCCTCTCCCTTCCTCTCTCTCTCTCTCTCTCTCTCTCTCTCTCTGACTGTATAGTTACAAAATTGTCGTTCCACGCGGAATCTCGATCAGGTTGGGCACAGGTACTGTTGTTCAACTTCTATCAGCTCTCGGCTCTATTATTACGCTCTTTTCATCGGTAGACTATTACCACTTGTTCACTGTCGTTCTGTTACCCTTTCTCTTTTTCTCTTTCCGTCTTTTCTCATCCATTCTCTCCCACACACACAGTGTAACACATTACCTTCGAATTAAAGGATAATTATCCTTTTTGCATGTTTTTAATTCTTTGTTTTTTTTATTGTTCCACATTTTTCTAATATTTAAAAAAAACAAATAGAATTTTCGTCAAAATAGAAAAGTAATTGAATGACATTCAATTCTCCAGTTATAGAAATTGTCAACTCTTTCGTTTAGCGAAATAGCGCAAGATTTTTAATCGCAAAAAAAGGATCGTGTCTGATCGTACAACGATTGTAAAATTTTCAATCGTACATTGCCTCACTCTGGCATTTTTATCACGCAACGCTGACATAAAGGAGACATCGACGAGTCGTAAAGCACCAACAAAAAGAGTCACGGACTAAATGTCATCAGGACGGTAAATTTAACGACCGATACGTTCAGCGAGACATGCCCACGGATCAAACGGGCTAATGGCGTTTCATTGAGCCGCTCTCGACACTGGTTTCCGCGATGTCTACGCCCTTTCACCCGGCCAAAGCGTTTCCTACAGCCGCACTTCAACTACGGGCGGTGAGTGCATGGTACGGCATTAGGTTAACACATATATACGTATATTCTAAGGATAAGGGGTCAAGGGTCATCTTATAAAGGACGGAAGCACAGACAAGATCGCCATCGGACGGCTTGACGACGAGGGGAATATCCCTCTTTGGCTTATGTACGCAAGGATGTACATACACCCACACACACACACACACACACACACACATATATATACATAGATATGTATGTAACAGTACCAAGAACATGTACATCGCTAACTATGTGCATATATATACCAAGGCAGCAGTTAAACATGGCACGGTAGCATCGGGAGGGCTTGTCGTCTTCGTCCGGGCTTCCTTGGGGGCGTTAGACCCAAGTGAGTTGAAGTTACCGTCCCGCCTCTCCTCCGCCCCGTTATCTTTCTCTCTCTCTCTTTATGACTATCCCTACCCTCAGCCCCAGTCCAGCTCTCAACTCGTCTCATTTGGCGTGCCAGAACAGCTGCGTTCTGGTCTCGTCGCCGACCCATTGCTCGAAACCAGACAATCGACGTCTATGTAGACCGCTGTACTTGTATACATATATATGCGTCTACCCCAAGAACGTCGGAGTCGTATCGGAGTCACTCGCGCGCTGTTCCAGGTTGTGAAATCTCGTGACCACCGCTCGCTCCGTCGTTTTGCCACCACCGACGTCGCCAAGTTTCTCGTTCCAACGACCCTCTTCGTACCGTACCAGTTCACAACGATGCCGGCTTTTCACGCCTGGCCCAACTGTCTACCACCCTCCACCACCTCTCTCTCTCCCTCTATCTCCTCCGCTTTTTCTTTCCCTGTCTTTTTGTTTCTTCGTCCCGTTTGCACAAACGGGACGAAGAAAGCTTCGAACGCCATCAAGTTCACTACACCCCCGTTCTTCCGGAATTTCGTTCTTGCACGTATTCTCTTGTACATAGATATATATGTATATATATACGCGTACGTGTATGAACTGTCTATCTTCCGGGTGGCAGAATCATGAACCCCGGCCAACTTACTCCGTAACAATACGAAGACTTCTCTCCTATTCGCGACAAGTGCATCAGCTACGATAGGATAGACGCACCGGCTGCAGGCCACTCCACCGTTTCCTTACTTTTCGCTATTCTTTTTCTTCGTTTTTATTCTTCTTCTCGTCTTTACCCGACCCGAATTACCAAAGTCGTTGAAAACGTACGTAGATCGAGGATGTCCAGACTGACCTCAACCAAGAGGGAAGTAAAACATCGAGAGAGAGAGAGAGAGAGAGAGAGAGAGAGAGAGAGAGAGAGAGAGAGAGAGAGAGAGAGAGAGAGAGAGAGAGAGAGAGAGAGAGAGAGAGAGAGAGAGAGAGAGAGAGAGAGAGAGAGAGACAAAGTTATGGTAGCGCGAGATAAACGGAACCATACGCAATTTTCGTAATCGACGCGAATTAATAACGTTCCACGATTAATCTCATCTCGATCGATTCGATGATGACGATGACGTTGCATTATTCGTGAATTCACGTCACGTGTATTATAATAGGAAAGAAACACGTGATGGACGCGTTCGGACGACTACAATGGGGAACGTACGCCCATCAAGCGCATGTAGCTACGATACAAACCCGTTCACACTTTGCAACGTATTACGAGACAGAATTCGCAGACAGACATTAGGGAAATATACGTGTATGTATATTGGCGACACGATGTGTTCCTCGTCGAGATTTGAAACGAGACTGTGTCGAGAGAGAGAGAGAGAGAGAGAGAGAGAGGAGATTTCACAAATGCTCGTTTATAGGGTGGAACGTGTGTCTGTTTTGCGTGCATGTGTGTATTAGCGCGTTTGTTTGTACGATAGGCTCCTCCTAATAGCCACACGTATTTTCCTAGGCAACGGTGTTAAGGCAACTCACCCAGCCTTGCCAAACTTTACATCGTATATGTGTGTTCGCGTATATATTTGAGCACCCTACGTTCTCAACCTACGTTCCATGGCAAAATGCTTTTCCCCGGGAGCGAGAGATGCTCGTACAACCTCATTTGCTTCCCGACAATCTCTTCGATGCGGCAAGTTTCTCTCTATATATGTATGTATATCCCGCTTGATTCTGCAGTGAAAATTCTCATCCTCCGTTATAGACGCTCATGCGTAGATAGAACTTGGCGTAATCCTACCCCATTCGCTAATACGTTTATATGTGTATAGAGCTAGCGTTTGTTTATTTATTCTATATTATAGAGGATGAGTTTCCAAGTACAAGTCTTTTAAAATCCACTCCTGATATTCATAGTTAGAATACATTAATATTTCGCGAATTTGATGAAATTAATTAAAACGAGAATTGTTCGTATCGATTGAATTTACTCGATGCTCTAATTATTATTTTTTTTCTTATTCGTTACGTAGCACGAATTCTTTATCTTCAAACCGTTGTAGTAACTAAAATACACGATATGCCACTATTGCAATAATGTACGTAGAAAAATAAATATCAATCTAAATTAATCGACACAATCGAAATCAAAATCGTTGATATAAATTCTCGATGATCGTATATGCAATCCGCAATATTTTTCATACCTAAGTTTTAATACACGTGAGAAAAGAAACACGCTTCGGAATTAATCGACGCCATTAAAATTTGTCTTAACGTCGGTTAATTAAAATAGCTATGTAACTTTAATTTATATTTCTCTTATTACTATACGATGTAGCTTGAAGGCTTTACGATCGAACTAATGTTGCAACTAAAATACACGATACGCAATATTTGCCATAAATAAGGCATGGCGTACAGAGAGATGTGCATACGCGGCCAATGTACATCGTTACTGTTGGAGGTACTGGGATAGAGTGGCAATATTAGAGCCCATCGGCCGAATTTCTATAGTCTCCCAACATGCAACGTCATTGAACCGACAACTCCACGAATATATTCCTCGTATAACATAGGTACATGTTACTCCCAGCGTGTGTAAGTTAAAAGCACGTAACGTATATCCGCCTGGCGGTTGGATCGATCCGCGGAAAGTTTCGCGCTGGTGCCAAATTAGTATCGATTTATGCATATAGAAATCCTCTTAACAATTAACCGATGCTTACACGTAAATGTCAGAGTTGGGTTTTAGTTTGAGTGCATTATTACGGTCGAATTCTCGACGGGATGAAAGGAAGCCAGCTCTCGGAATAATTTCAATGAATAAGTACCGATGTAATTATAGACACGTATCGGATAAAAGCTTCGATTACGTCGACCTCGTTTTTTTTGTATACAGAAAATAAGAGAGAGAATCAAATAACGATTGTTGGAACGAATGGAATTAGTATTATTGCTGGATGATGGGAAAGGTCTTCTTTGACGATTTATTCGTAATGAATAGTTCGCATCGAGGCAACGATTTATGTATCGTAGTTCGTGAGCTTTGTCATTGGTTCTCACGCGAGAAAAACTTCTGTCGCGTAATCGGGATGGAAGTCGGATCGTGTGCAAATTGGAAGCTGTATCCGGATGATGAAACAACCGAACGTGTCCAATATATTTTCTATTCTGCGCAACCTTTCCTTATACTGATGCGAGGAAACGAGAATATAGAAAATAACGGAGAACAAAAAAAAGGAGTTTTCTCGTATGTGCGGTCGTTGGCAGGGGTAGGAATGTTTCGGAGTAAGAGAGGGAGAAATGGACCAATTCAATTAATATATATCGTGTCGAATGGTGAATTTGAGTGACGAACGAGGAAGAATGTTTGTATTGTTTTCGGTTGTTTTCAATTACAATTTTTTCGTTCACACCGTCCAGGCTTCCCTTCCGAAAAAAAAACCAGCGATCTTTGTTTCGTTCCTCGTTCGCTATACTCCTTCGGGCGTATTTCCATAAAACGCTTCTCATTTTTCCCATAGTCCAAAAAAAAACCCCTTTTATCGCGACCTTTCGTTCGCGTTCGAACTCGTTTTACGAAATATTCGATAATCATTTTTTTTTGTTTCATCCCTTCGCGAGACTGTTCGAAACAACAGAAAATAAATAGAAGTTTGTCAAATATGCCACGGGGGTTATTTTCCGATTCGCTCGAGTGCCATTCGTATACGCGCAGCGAATGGAAAAATATACGTCGTTGCGAATTGTTTATATTCCTCGCAATACCATTCTTTTTACGACTCGCTGAATCGTTGATCGGTATTATTTTTGCACGGAAACACAGAAAAAGCTATTAAAAAAGTTTTCATCAGTCGTGATAAGGAATCGAGTTGTGGAAGGGGGACGAAAATCGCGTGTAGAGGAAGGGGGCAGTGCAATCTTTTCCCAAGGGGTTGACTTTAACCACTCTCCCCTACGTATGTCATTTTTCGATATTGAACGAAGATCGACAGGTCTGAGAAGTAACTTTTTTCACCCCGCTTGCCCGCGTAGAGCGCCACTACGGGATCGTGACTTTTATACCCCACCTCTCTCTCACTCTCTCTCTCTCTCTCTCTCTCTCTCTCTCTCTCACCGGAACAAAAAAAGAGATGTTAAAGTTACGAAAACTTTTCGATGCATATAACGGAAAAGTGAGGAACTTTATAACGGCAAAGTCTGGGAAACAAGAGCGTCGGCCGTTTCTAAGCAGATAAGAAGACTTATGAAGAAAGAGGCTCTGCTTTTGCTCGGTGTATATTCGAGACTAGGTGGTATGAAAAATGTACGACGGAGCGATCGCCAGCTAGGGCTTGAAGAAAAATTTGGTATAAGCCGAGACGGTGAGAAAATTTAAAATATAATACAATTTTGCATAATTTTTCGTCATATATATAATAATAATAATAATAATAATAATAATAATAATATTAAAAAGATTAAAGCGTTTACGTATATTTACTTTTTCGCTTTATTTTTGCGTAGCCTGGGATGGTTAGTGGGAATATCGACCCAAAATATTCGCTCTCGTCGAAGACCTCGCTTCGGACAGAAGCAAACCTCTGGTGGGTCGAAAAAAAAATGGCCAAGTATGAAAGCAAGCAGAGTTGTTTGCCAGCGGGATAAAAAAAAGGAGGTAAAAGCAGCGACGAGAGGATGCGTACACAAGTATAGCGGGTATACTTTTGAGCAGAAAAATGTCTCTATCAAAGGCTTAACTCCGTCTGGTCCGTAAGGACATCGGACATCGTATAATAAGACCGTTTCTTTACCCTCGTCGAGCGACTTTTGCGAAGCTTAATGAAAGCCCCATTGTGCGAAGGAGGAGGCCGAATAGAGAATCATTCGGATTGATTTCTCTTCGATGTAATAATCTTCAATTATTATCGGGAAAAATATAGTGATAAATTGAATTATTGTTAATTTAACGAAAAACCGATCGTTAATTTTGGTATTATTATTATGGTGGTTGTTTTTTGTTTTTCTTTTTTTCGTTCGTCGAAGTTTCGTCGATGTGCCGTAATCACGTTGAATCCATTATACGAATTCTGGGGAAGAGTGCAGAACTCGAGCTCTGTAGATATACAGCACGAAACATGGCTCGTATTGTCGATAGAACGAGAGGGTTATTAAAGAGGCGGAAATCGAAATGCCATCTCTCCCGGACGAGCCCTGCTGTTGCTAATGGAAAAATCAACTCAAATTTGGTTTGCGCCATCCGAAAAACGAAAATTAAATGGTCGTTAAATTTTGCGATGTATTTTCTACCCGTCAGAGGAAGAACGAGAGAAAGAGGGTGGGGGTAGAGAGAGAGAGACAGAGAGAGAGAGAGAGAGAGAGAGAGAGAGAGAGAGAGAGAGAAAGAGGGAAAAAGAGAGATTGAATTTGGACAGCGCAAGCCGGACGTGCTACGTCTTTTATTTTCAAAAATACAATATGTAAACTAGTGAAACACAAAAATATTTGTTGCTTTGAGGAATTTGGTTCGTTCAATAAAATTATCTTCGATGAAAGAACGATTTTATTCAAAATTTTCAATTTTTGACAAGCAAGAATTGATGAAATTTCCCCGGCAAAAAATTATTCTCATTGAGACGCGCGACAACGAATCGCGAATATATAAAACAAACAAAAAGTGGAAACAAATTCGGCGCAGTATACCATTTTTATTGTATGCCACGAAATATCCGACTAGGTATGACCCGAGGATGAGTATTCGGCGTCGTGTGAAATTATGATTAATGTGACGGATGTAGAGATCGCGACCATCACCAGTCATACCTACCCTCGGCTTTTCACCTCGCCCCCTGTCGTGCTGCATGTTTTCTCTTTGACCGAGAGCACAAATCGTGAAACCATTCGGTAGGTCGGAGTTTCGACATCCATTATCCAGTTAGCATCGTTCTCATTCTTAATCAATCAAGCCGGGATCAGCGAATTTTTAAACTAAATTATGCACGATCCTCTCACCTCGGTGTGCACCAAAGGTCGATGCGAAGGGCGAGAGAAAGAGAGGGAGAGAGAGAGAGAGAGAGACTTTCGCAAAAACTCATTTTTAAACACAATAATGTTCCTTTAGATTATCCAACTCGTCTGTCTTATTACTTTCGTAATTATCTCATTGTTGCACGCACGCAATTCAACGATTTTTTATCTCAGTGAAAAGGTTATTTTTTATCTCAAAGAAAGACCTCGAACGCTTGATCAGTCTCGAAGCAATCGACGATGTTCATTTTTTTGTCTTAATTTTTTTTCATCCTTCTACTTAGCGCTGATCGTGAATAATGAACTGTCGGTACGAATGGCATTCGATCATCGTATTTTCTGAGAAGATCCTGCTCTCTCTATTTCTCTCGCTCTCTCTGTCTCTCTCTCTTATCCTCCGGTAAAACGTGGAATTAAAATTCAACGAACTCGAGACAGAGGGGAATGGAAAATATATTTTATAGACGACTGGGAAAAAAATTGAGCTCTTTTATTCCGTAGGTTTTTTTTATTACGAAGATCAATTATTACGGCTATATGATAATTTAACGTTCGCGACTTACAGATAATAACGATCTTCATTAATATACTTAATACTGTTATCATACCATAGAGCAGGTATGCTTGAGCGATAAAGCCAATTAGCGGGATTCTTAAGTTCTTAATTGGTTCATTAAGCGAGCTGTCCGTTTGATTCCTCTGTGGCTTCTGCAACAACATTTCCCTCTCTCTCTCTCTCTCTCACTCTCTCGCTCTCTCTCTCCTACTCTTCTTCTTATCAGGACGTGCATTACGACAGAGAGCGAGCGCGGCTGCTGTGGTGCTTCTAATTACCATTGCCATCCCCGCGGTAGTACGCTCTTTCCAGATAGAAAGAGGAAGAGAGAGAGAGAGAGAGAGAGAGAGAGAGAGAGAGAGAGAGAGAGAGAGAGAGAGAAGGAAAGAGAAGAAGAGAAGGAGGAGAGAGAGCGGATAGCCAGTGCAAATTTCTCCCGTACTTTCGCGGCACGCCCTCGGTAACCACAATTCCACTCTCGCAAAGTCAAACTCTCAATACGGACAAAAAAAATATCAACGAACATTAGCGTCATAATACCGATTAATTATCGCAAAATTATCTCACTTTTTCTATCACATCTTCCTTTTTTCCATACGTTCGACGAGGCTCAAAGTCTTAAATACAATGTTGAATTTCACCTTTTAGTTCAAAAATATTTCGCTAAAGCGTTAAAAAAACATCCAGTCTCTTTTGTTCAATTTCATCTGGCGTCCTTGGCGTTATGTGCAAATCTTTGGAAAATGACGAATTGCATTTCATACGAATCGATTCATTCTAGGTATTATCTCGTACGAAACGTCAAGCGAAGTAGAACGCCTTTTATTTTGCGAACGAGTGTCGTATGCGTGCGTACGTCGAGTGGGTGTCCGAAAATTCATTCCGAACGAAGTAACAGGTGCTCGGTGGGTGGGAGAGGGGGAGGGAGGATATGTGGGGACCCGATATCCCTTGCCCAGCCGGTTTTACGTTAGCTCGGAGGAAAAAATCCCTTTCGTATGCCAGTTACAGCCAAACATCCACTTCATTCTCTCGTTCGCTCCTCTTGGCTTATCTCGTGCGCAAAGCCCGATTCCGTATATCCTCTTCTCCCGCGTTGATACTGCTGGCACGTTCTTTCTCCTTTTTTACCCCTCTTTTTCTCTCTCCCTTTCACCCTCTCTGTCTGTCACTCTGATTCTGTCCCGAGCATTCCGGATAAAAGGATTACATGCGAACGGTCGGAAATTTGCTCGCACTTTGCAGCTTTTTTTTGTTACTCCTTTATTTCTCTGTCGTCGTCGCCGACATCACTGAATCGTTCATGGAGCTTATCCCGACGTCGTACTTGGTACGGATACAACTGGTATATGTGTGAGTGTGAGTGATTTAGGTGTGCACATAAGATATTAATGAGGAGATCGACAACGTTGTTGAGATTTTCAAGGTTAAAAAAAAGCAACGAATTTTTGGCCCTAAACGCGCATCTGTTTTTATTAATCGAGATAAACAACACACATTTTAAATTTAAAAAAACAAAGGTCGCTGATGAATTGAATTAAAAGTTATGAAAAAATTAAAAGTGTTTCGAATGAAATATTTTTAGTTTGCGCTGTCACTATTTTTATATAGCTAGAATTTCGTCTTTACATCGTTTTGGAAAGAATTTTTTACAGGAATTAATTCCTCTTTTTTTTGGCTTCAGAGCGGATTTATGAATTGTAGATAAATAATTAGCGGAGATGTAAGAACGTTCATTAGTCGAATGGTGATTTTGAAATAAAAATTTGAGAGTCGATACAAATGCATCCAGCGTTGCACTTTGTGTTTGAAGGTAAAGTGTAAATTTCAGTTCGTGACGACGACTTTCGACGCGACTCTTACTTAGATATCACATATTTCTGAAGATCACTTGAAAATAGTTGATTAGCCCGAGACCTCTTATCCTCGGTACTACGAAGTGTCGAATGATTCGAATGAATGGATACAAGAGTTTTCCTCTTCATAAAGCAGAATCGAGGTCACTGTTCACAGTGGAACAGAGAGCGTTCAATGATACGTCAGTGAAGAGCCATTGCATTTTCAGAGGACGTGGAATCTTTTTGAGCTCGATTCTCGCTTTACTTTTAACGTCGTATTTTTTTTACTCCTTCGTTTTCTTGGTTTCGGTTGTAGCTGTATTTTTCATGCATACTCGAAAAACCACTCAATGTTCAGACAAAATTATATAATATCGATTCGAATAATGAACTCTCTAAATCTGAATTAGTGAAATTTCACTAACTTTTAGTCATATTTTACTAATTCATTTAGCGAAAAGTGGGTCAATAATGATTAGTGAAAAAACACTGATTCGATTAGTAAAAAATGATTACTATAAAAATTAATAACATTTGACTACACAATTAATAGTCAGCACAGCTGATATGTTCATGCACCAGCCGATTGTAATTCCTCGCGTGAATAATATGTAATAATCTCATTCGTACCGACAAGAAAACGAAACGTTCATACACTTTTTGCTTTTCCCCTTAAAACTTTTATAAAATAAGATTTGACGTTTCGCACTGCACATGAACTCACTGACACGAGAAAATGACGCCCCCGACATCACAATGGCAGAACAAGGGAAGTATCGCGTCGAGTGCAGGTGCCTGTGATTGGTCGATCGCTGAGCCCTGTACTAATTGATTAGTGATCGTGTAATATCACTAATGAATTAGTAAACTGTATTGACTAAATAATAGCCAATCGTATTACTAATTTGCTTTAGTAACCCTAATTTGCTATTTTTTTACTATTCTATTAGTGAAACGGTGCGTTTATCACTATTTCCCAGTAGAACGTCCATTTACTAATTGAATTAGTCAATTTTTCACTAATTCATATTTAGGGAGAAACGTTCTCGATTTGGCTTATCAGACAAAAAATCATGACGTTCCATTAGTCGAAGACCACCGAGACCCAAAAATGGATGCCCTCGTCGCCATTATTTATACGCCTTCGTATACGATCCTGTGATCGATTACAGTGACCTTTGAGGCATCCTCGAGATCAGTAAATGTTGACCCACTTTCGCCATTCCGACAATCCATCCTTAATATAACCAGACAATCTTTCCCTTTACAGGATATGAGTAAAAAACTGGTGAAAGTAAAGAAATTTTTCGGCTCTCAGCTCGCATTTTATTAGAATATCGAAGATTCGTGGTTTCTTAAAACATACCGAATACACAATAAATAAAAAAAAAACTAAAATGCAATAATTCACTTTTTACATTTTTCTCATCGACAAATTGCGTCAATCCGAGATGAACAGTCCAATATTCGTATCGTACAGGAATCTGTTATCCAATTCCCCAACGAAATCTTTCAAAACAATAAAAATCCAAACCCTCAAAAAGTCTCGATGTTCTAAAATCCTCATTAACCTCCTAGATAAATCAGTGAAAGAACGAAATTTTCTTTTCGTACAAAAGAACTTCATGCGTACGTAAAATCTCCCTTACAACACGAATAGATATGCTATCTTTATTCTCAGTTAATCGCCACATTGTCAAAGTACTTAAATTTATATTTTTCTATCAACGGGAACATAAGTACCCTGCCAAAAATTCCTTATACGAGATTCAATTCCCTCGGGCAGAGGCCTGGCTTTAAGCATCGTCAATACATTATCTACCTGTATATGTGGTACAGAGGCGATGTGCACTACCTGATTTCGAAGTACACACAACTACGTGTATTATATACTTACTATACGATCTAGCTCCGTGCTGTACTTTTAGTTAAGCCAACGGTATATCCAGTACATAGACCCGTACGATGGAGAGATATCCGGTTGAGTGAGCAGTATCAGCACTCAAAGAGATTCTCCTCGTTCCCGACCGCTCGCATGAAGTCGTTCCTGCTGCCGGTTCATTCGGGTCCAATAAAAAGCTCCGCATACATTATGCCACAGTCGCGACTCATGAAAGGGATCCATGAACGCGGCCAACGAACGTCCTCAATTTAACATTATCACGTGTATACATATATATATATGTATATGAGCAACTATGTATTGTTATATATATAGTTAACTGTCTAATGACCTCTCTCTCTCTGTCTCTCCCTCATCAAATAGGCTAAGTACTAAGCCGGAATAGTAATGACGCGTACCGGCCCTGAACACATTTCAGTTATACATGTAGCAGTCATTTATACAGGGTGTTATAAAAGTCTGGAAACGGTCGAATATCTCAAAAATAAAACATTTCAGAGAAAAATATTTCAGACGAAAGTTGTATGGTTGCGAAAGGGTTATAAGATGGTGCTATTGAATTGACCTGTAAGAGTCATTTGAAGGTCACGTGAAGGTCACCTTAATTTTTTTAAATGGCACCGCCTATTTTTTATTACATGTTCTTATAGCTGATCTCGAGCGCTTTCCAAAACACTATAATTAAATGGTTTTTCATCAATTACTTTTCGAGTTGTAAGGCTTCAAATGTACAATACGGTCGTGGCAATACGGTGCACGGTCGAATTTACGACGGTGTGTGTATGCGCGCGCGCACACACAACCTCCACGTTGTACATCTCGCTTAACGCTAATGTCGACGGTATTGTACATTTGAAGCCTTATAACTCAAAAAGTAGGTAATTCATGAAAAAACATTTGATTACAGTGTTTTAGAAAGCTCTTGAAATCAGCTACAAGAATATGTAATAAAAAATAGGGGGTGCCATTTAAAAATATTCAGGTGACCTTCACGTGACCTTCAAATGACTCTTCAAGGTCAATTAAATGGCACTATCTTATAGCTCTTTGCGACCCATACACCTTTTGTCGGAAACATTTTTCTCTAAAATGCTATACTTTTGAGATATTCGAGCGTTTCCAGATTTGTATAACACCTTGTATAATGTAATACACATACATATATGTAGGTATAATGAGAAATGAGATGTAGTCTAACTCATCATTCTCAAATTCGAATCCATTTTGTCCTACAGTTTTCAACATTTTAGTTATACATGCGACATTTATGTAAAGCCGGGACCGCACGCTTGGCAAATCTCAACAAGCCGTCACAAATTTAAACGTGTAGATGAAGCGTTTGACTTGGTTTACGTAAGTTGACAAACGCTTGTAGCCGATTCGCGAGTATCGGTTTTGTATAACAAATCAAAGGGAATTTCCGCAAGCGCTTGGGCGTTCATACGTTTGAACACAGAGATGCGATCTAACTGGTCATTTATAAATTCGAATCCATCTTGTCACCCAGTTTTCCTAATTGAAGCAGCGAAATTGTAACGATTATCGGTTTTAACGAGATCCGACTGATTTTCTATCTCCACCCAGTTATCGTTCGCCCCTCCTCCCACTCTCATTCCGTATTAGCTGCCACATTGTTCATATGCCCATAGACCATACGATATATCCGCGCTGAGGATTATATGCACGTGGATGAACGTGAAGCTGAGAAATTTCTAGGGTGACGCAGCAGGCGGCGGGAAACGAGATCGGCGATTCCGTTTAAGCATGATATTATCGGGAAAACGATCGGCCACCGGTGACTATACAATCCGTATGGCGTGTGTGTGTGTGGAGGAGAGAGAAGGAGAGAGAGAAAGAGAGAGAGAGAGAAAGAGAGAGAGAGAGGGAGGGAGAGAGAGAGAGAGAGAGAGAGAGAGAGAGAGAGAGAGAGAGAGAGAGAGAGAGAGAGAGAGAGAGAGAGAGGAGATAGGTAGAGTGGGTCCAAAAGGTTGGGTGGGAGTTGACACCACACCTGGCGAACGACACATAGGGTACGCCGCTTTTCGAATCTCTTCGAAATGCTACAGAGTTGGTCGGCATTAACCCAAGGCCCTTATTATTTCCAAGAGACTCATCGTTCAATAGCCGGCTTCGGTATTGAAATAAAATTTGTATTCGTTATACGATGAATAAATCTACCTCCCACCCGGATATGTTGATCGACGACGTCATTACGGAAAATCGATTCCGGTTCGCCCACCCGGCAGCTGTAGACACTTTCCCATAAAATTCTATAGATATTCATGTGTGGTCGGTCGAATGCGTAATTAGCTCGATTTATCGAGAGAAATAAAGAAATCAGAAAACGAGGGGAAATGGTTATACGTGTGTGGGCGTGTGTGTGTGTGTGTGTGTATTGGGTACGAGCCAGCAGACGGTTACTGTACGGGATCATTTCGCTGGGATAAATTAATTGAAACCAGCAACGTCTGTCACGTCTACGAAGAGAGAGAGAGAGAGAGAGAGGGGGGGGGGGGGGATTTTGTAATATATCAAAATTATATAAATATAGCCCGGTACAGATTCGTACTAAAATCGTTCCGTGATTATAAAAGCGATTAAATATTTGGCATATAAATTTCGAGGAATTATATTTTTAACGAAAAAAGTCGGAAATAAAGAAAAAGATATGTTTCCTGATACTTGAATTTATCTTTTACGTAAAAGCTCCACGCGTTATTACACAAATTTGATTATTTTCAGAATGCAACTAAAGTTTGTTTTACATACTTAGGATGGCATATATATGTATTTATGTATATATACATATATATACCCGTTTCATGACGACTCGCGAAACGGTAGCAGTATAACTGTGCGTGTTTTTGCATCTGTGAAAGTAGATAAGGGCTCCACCGGTACGACACTGTAGCAAGAGGTTGGAGGGGAGGAGGGAGGAGTGAAAACCTGGGTAAATAATTGTACGAGTTTGGGCAATCTAAAAGTTGGTTTTGGGCCAAGACGGATTAGTTAGAGTTTAATTTATGCAAGCTAGTTTCGACCTTTTGGTGAAATTGGAGTCTTCCACTCTCTGCCTCTTTCTTCACCCACCCATGTGTATATACGTGTATGCATTCAGCCTCTTACCTATGGTTATGTAGATCCTGTCTATGTTGTCGTAGGCGTTTTATTTCTTCTCTGTCTCTCGCTCTCTCTCTCCCTCTCTCTCTATTTCTACTTGCCGTCCCTTCCCATCTTTCACACGTCTACACGCGGGTGTCACTTTATTAACCCGTCGAACATACAGCAAGGTGCTCTGGGCCATCGAAGTCTTAGGCGTGTGTCTCTGCACCGTCCTCAGTATAGCGGATTGAAACTTTCGCGTTGGGAAAGCTTACACACGGTACACTTTGAGCTGAATTTGCCAATACCTCGTGCACCCAACTCCGTCTCTCACAGTCTCGAGTCCACCGCAATATTCATCCTGGGCTAGTGGCTTATAACTATGTCAATTGCTTAACTACGTAGATATACATGCAAGAATATTATCGTCGTTGGACACCACCACAATTTTTACGAAAATACAATTTCTTCAAAAATAAGTTCGTTTCCTTTTTTACTCGCGTTTTTCTTGTGGATCTTCTTATTTTGAAAGGAACGTTGAAAACATGTGCAACGAATAGCTGTAGATTATTATGTAGTTACACATAATACTTGTTTTGCGGATGATGGAAAGGATGCCACGAATGTCACAGTGAAATAAAGCTTTTCTTTGTTTATATTTATTTTCACTCAACCGGAAGTTCAAAGGGGTCGATCGAGGTCGAGTTCGGACAGCTGAGCACAAATACAGATAAAGGGTGATATAGCTTGTTCACATGTCGACAAACATGTACGTATTGTCAGCCGATATAGGCCTGTCCAATTTTGTGTTGACCGTTGATTTGATGTCGACTCTCGCTATGTTTACATTCCCTGTGCAGTTTCCTCGGGACGTGTGTATGTATGTCTTCATTGAAAGAGAGAACAAGAGGTACATAGAAAGCAACAGAGAGATTGTCAATGATTGCCCATGATGGCCAATGAAAGAACAAGAAGATAAGAATGGATATATGGAAAAAACGACGAAGCCAGACAGAAGGTCACCCCAAGGGCCACTTTTCCGATTTACCGCTTTTGAACCTCGTACTTGGGCCAAACCCCGGGCCAACTCTTGGGCCAAGTTTTTGGTGAAATCTGCGGCGAAGTTTTCCACGAAGTTTTTGGAAAATCCTTCGGCCAAGTTTTCACTGAGGAATGTTTGGTTTCATAACAATTGCGAACTAACAATGTATTTCGCTTATCACCTCCGTCGATGAAATTCGAGGGAAGGATTTTTAATTCATAAAAATTTACATTGTTAATTAACAAAAGCTTCTCTTTTGAAGAGCGTGATAAGTTTGAAGAGCGTGATAGGATCAAGAGATTGGAGGAAAAATGAATTATAAGTTTGTCATGCTTGGCTGTACATTCTACCAAAAAATACCTTTCTACAGTCTACGAAAGTATTAGGATCGAAATTATGGAGGGGCGTGTCACGTCTGGCCCTTGTATAAGACCTCGGGACTTCAGACCCTTCGTCGTATCTGCGCTTCGAAACGGACTCACGCAGTGACATCTGGCGGTAGTCAGTAGCATCTCGTAGCTAAACACCGCGAGCTTTGCTCTATCATAGGGAAAGAAGCAATGTCGAAATTTGTATATCGAAGTGAAGTCACCCCTTGGCCGTTCGAATTGCGAAAACTTCATTAGTGCAAGACGAATCACCGGTCACCCTCTGTTTCTCATATATTCTCTCTCCGGCTCGTTCCGTTTCCATCAATTGCCATAAAACGGCACCCTTGCACTCTCTCCGATCCATCCCTGAAGCTATACTAAAAACGGGGTATTCGTCATTCTCCCTCGCTCTCTCTTTCTGCGAAGGGTGAGTCTACGGAGGTTCCTCGCTACGTTCATTTCCATTGGTTCATTCATTCGTTCTTCCTTTCTTTCGAGGGAACGGGAGAGGATGACGAAAAGCAAAATCGTTAATATCATCACGGGGGGGGGGGGGGGGGGGGGGAGATAGGGAGAGAGTGAAAAAGGAAGGGAGAAAAAGGCAAATGAGAATTCGATAGCGAACGCGACAGTCAATCAAGTCTGCTTCTCAATTAAGGTCATACCCCACAGGTCTCCGAGCATCGAGGCTCGAACCCGCTTGACTTCTCAATTATGAAATTCCATTTCTTTTTTTCTCTCTCTCTCTCTCTTTTTCATTCGCTGTCTCTTTTTCTCGCGCTCGAGCCCGTTCGATATATTCGAGGAAGCGGGAGTGGCCTGCGCAGTTTATCTCCCCCTCTCGTTCGAGCTTCTATCGCGAGGAAGTGGAAGCTCGCCTTTAAACATACGTATAGGACACCGCGATTGTCTACCCCCGGCAACGCTTTTTATTTTATTTTTCGCGAACCAAAAACACAGCCATAATCAACCGTTTTAAGGAACGAAATTCTTACGTTATCGCGTTTTCTTGCGATTATGTCGACAGTTTATTGATTCAATTTTTCTTACGATGTTTTTTCCGGCATATTTTTTAATAACGACGTTTCTTTTTATCGACTGTTTTTTTTTTTTAATTTTTGCTCACACCCATACAAAAGTTCTTGGATTTCTTTGTGTTTTCATTGAGAAAAACACACTGTCGCTACTGGAAAGTAATCACGCTCGAGTCGGAAAGAATCGCAATTATTCCGTAACGTGTTTGATTCGACTCGAATATCGAGGAAGAAATTTTCATCTCGAATTTCCGTTCATCGAGATAATTGCCCGCCCGGTGAACTCGATGATCGAAACTTTTCTCTAATATAGCTATATGTTTATATATAGTAAAAAGGGGCATACTGGCTTTGGTTCGATCGATCCCACCGGTGCTGTGTACCACTGAGTTTACGACGCGAACGACTCTCTCGAGAGCTTATAAGCGAAGGACTGTGGGGTATACTTCTCGAAGCGAAGAGAGAGAGAGCGAAAAACAGAGGGGGGAGAGAGAGGAAATGTATTTTGAAAAAGGAGAAAAGTCCGCAGTTACATTCCCAATAGAAATTAATATGGTTTGCAAACTGTTCGCAAACAATTCTCGTATAGTCGGTTCTCTAACCTATAGGTGGATATTACTACTTTTCTGTATATAGCTTTTCAACGTTTATCGGAATGAAAAAAATCCTGCTCAACTTTCTTCTACCGTCATCTTCAAGTTTTTTCATATCTTTGTACTTTACTTATGTAAGTATATACGAGGTCCTTCGGAATAATAGCGGTCGTTTCGTCCTCGTGGTTACAAAATTTGGTTCTCGTTTTTGAATTCATTTGAATATATCGAAGCCAATTTTAGCCATTTTCCCAAAAATAACTGGAAATCTCATTTTTTCTTATCGCAAATAAGATATGTTGAGGTTATTTTTGGATCGAAGATAGTTTTATTTGTTAATTGAAGAACTTTACAGTTGTGATAAATACAATTTCAATAGATAGGTGAGTGATTTGTCGTAAGCTACATGTACTCTGGACGATCGCTTTCGGTTCACTGCGGGTGGTGCGTACCTAATAAAAGGTGTTCATCCTTATCGAAGGTTTTTGGGCGGAGCTAATTACCTCTCAGTATTTCGCGCGTATTGTATCTGGGTATTGGAACAGAGAAGAGGATAACGATATTCTATGTTCAATAAGATAATTCCTATCATCGGCGTAAAAAAACGTTATTATATAAAGAACTGTCAGATTTCGAACGAAAATATGATCCACCAATCGGACATAACCTCAAAAAACTTGTAAAGTCCAAAGCAATAAAGAATAAATGAAAAATTCGTTTTATCTAATATAAGAGACCACGATTTAAAATAAAAATAGTATCAAATTCAGATTATTTGACGTTATTTACTTGCTCGGTAGGATTTTAAGATTCTGGTAAGCCGCTTTTCTGGTACGAAGAATAAAATTTGAATTTTTGTTAATAAACTTTTTAAATAAACCTTGTAAAAAACTTTAATAATGTAGTACTTAAATAAAAATAGTCTCGTGGACGTCGCAAATGGTGTATATATATAAACGCAATCTAATTTTCTACGTCAACACACCCCGGCACAATGAAAGTTCTTAAAGTAAAAAAAAAAAAAAAAAATAAAAAAAAACATGATATTTATTTTTATAAACGAATGCGAAATAAATCGTAAAAGAAGAAATTTACGCGGGTCTCCTCGACATACGTAAATAAATTCTGAAGTTTACGAACTAATTTGGTATCACGGGTTTCGAATTCGTGCTATTATTCCGGAGAATGATTCATGTACATAAGTAAAATACAGTCATATTATTTGACTAAATTTTTTATTCATCGAACCAGACGCTATATTCATAAAAGCGTTACGTCGTTTGCCGACTAGATAGGTAAAAGCTCCGATCTAACAAAGGGTTTCGTTCCATCTCCCTCGTTCTCGTCGCGCTTCAATGATTTTTTTTTCCAGCTGCCGTATAAATTCATAGAGAATTGCGCTTGCGTATCTTCGTCGCACGGTTCGATTTTGTCGCGTTTTCCCTTTGTTTTTTTCTTTGCGATCTCTTTTTCGATTTTCTCCGTCAGGATACGTCGAGTACGGTTCGGTACGGTTTATACGTATTTTGCATCAACGTTGCGATATATACATATATATTGCTAGCTATAGCTATTAATCTACGCCACGAATGTTGCCGCGCGTATGTGTTGGGGGAGGGTATTTCGCAGTTCGTTCCCTCTGGAGTGATGAGGGCGAGAGTATCGTGGCTTGCGAACGCGTTGTGTGTATTTTCCGGCGCCGCTGTCTGGCTATTCGCTAAACGAGCAACAGCGAAGGCGCGCGCGCGCGTGTATCTGCGGAGGTGGAAACCGGCTAATAGTAACTTCGGCTACCGAATGCTCGCGTTAACTGGGTCGTTGGATTGAACGAGTTGAAAGCAGAGCTGTGAAAAGCCCTTGCTTCGTTCCTTCTCTTTCTGTCTCTCCTGCTCTCTCTCTCTCTCTCTTTCTTTCACTCTCTCACGCTTCGTCGAGTCTCTCTGGTGTGTACGTCCATATGTGTGCACCCGTGCGCGCATGCGTGCATGCGAATGTTTAAGCTTGCATTACGAGCGTAGACGATGCTTAGAAATTGTTGTTGTTTTTTTTAAATACGTACGATTAATTCTTCCCGGTGAAAAAGTAGCTTTTGTTATTGTTTCAACGACGAAATATTTCCCGTTTATATTTGGACGATCTGAAGTTCGACGAATCATATTTATAAATCATCGAGGCGAAATGGTTCAGACTTGCGTACACGTGTTCCTGACATTTATCGGTTTTTCGGTTACAATTAATCTTCTTCCTCCCTTCGGCTTCTTCGCTTCTATGAACTATCACTATTAATATCACTATTATTATTATTGTTATTTTTTCAATTTCGAGAACAGGAGAAACGTTTTTTGTTTCGTGCATGGATGAGATTTTTTGTTAGCATCCCATTCACCGTATAAAAATCCTTGGCTTCCCCAATCAACCGATGAAATCTCGTTGAAAAAGCGTGTAATCGGTAACAAGCGATACCGAAACCGGCGCGTTGTTTGCGCTATCCATATCACTCTCGCTATATATGTATGTACGTGTTTGTTGTTTTTATTTGATTTTTTTTTTCATCACCCTTTTAACGAGCTCGTTGCCGCATCTCATGCTCGCCACTCGTTCCTCTAAAACTCCAGGATCCTGGGTGAAAATTGGTTCGAACTTGCTGACCCCACGTTCGCGGTTATATATATATATACGGTTTAATTGTTTCGATGCGGTATACAGCTGAACCTATATGCGAATACGAGATCCACCGCGTACGACGGGAATAATGTTCAGGAACATCGGCGAAATACTTGGGAAATTCAACGGGCTAGGACGTATATATACGTGCTACTCCATTGCACATATATATATGCAATGGAGCAATATATATATATGTGTGTGTATCTGTTTACATTATAAAATATTTTTCCACCGCTATGCACAAGAATTGAAGGGATGGGAGGGGGGGGGGGGGAGGTTTATGTTCCCACGACCTTATTGCGCATATATCCGCATTTTTAGTATAAATGGAGAAAAGAATTCGGCAAAAAATTACTATGCGATATGACAAAAATATTTCGCAAATATCTAGGACACTATCGCCAATGGCACAGGAACGTTTGGTATGCGGTAGAAAAATTTTCTACGCCATGCTAGTCGGAGGATATAAGAACATGGATTAAAATCGTATGAAAGTTGTTGCAAGTAAAATAGCTATTATTTCAATAATTTCAATTCTTCGAATGAGACTCGAGCAATCGAGCTGGATAAAGCAGCATATCGAACATTCGGCATAAATAACCCAGGGTTCTTCTGTATTAGTTGGGCCACCATTATGTATGTATGTATTAAAGACTCACGCAACCCCATGAATTCTCGTAGGGTGCGACCCCTTCGCCGTCTTCAATGAATGATTCAAGATAGGTACTCGACGTCTATACATCTCACGAGAAAACAACAACAACGGGATAAAAAAGAACAGAAAAAGTAAGAGAAACGGAGGAAGAGAAAAAAGAAGAGCATTAACGACCAGGGGGAAGGAAACATGCGATTCCATTCTCTTCAACCTCCGCGACTTCGTGGTAACGAATGAATTCATTTCCTTCGAGAAAAATAAAAGGACGTAACGTAACGAAGCGACGTTTTGTAAAAACGTCGTAGCTTCAATCATTGTCGGGGAACGATAAGACTAATTGACGCGTCCTGTCTTAAAACGGCAATATAAATACGAATTTATAAATTGTAAGGGAACGTTCTGGTTAGGTTAAAATTTCAATAATAAACGAGAATTTTCGTTACTCGAATCGAATAAACGATGTTTTTGCTACCGTTGAGCTTACGATTCGAGGGTTTTTGTCGTAATCCAAACTTTACTCGGCTATTCGGAAAATTTCGACTACAATTTGAATTAATTATATCTGTTCCAACTACGGAATATTTCACTACAATATAATTGCTTTATCTAACCTCGAAAATGGAAATCTGCCCCTGTAATATTATATATTTACAGTTGTATATATATGTATGATAATCTTTAGAGTAATAATAAAGCTGTATTAGTAGAATATTATATTCTACGAATGCATATATGCGCGAGGATCTGCGAGGCAAAATAGGAATTTTTCACGGCGAGCCATTAAAAAAATCAAAACCAATGCTCGTGCTCGAGTGACAAAATTTTCAATAAGACATTATCTTGTAAAATTATGTAGAGAAAAAATTTCTGAATGCACCACAAGGAAAAATCAGCTCAAAAACTTATAGCAAAATGCATAATCCAAAAATTGATTTTTTGCCTCGTAAGTCCCTTTTCTCGGATCGCATTCCGTGTATGTTACTGTAAAAGCCCGAGCTACGGTAAAAGAATTTTAGTGGAAAATCTAGTATTTTTATCTAGAATTTTACTGGAAAATCTAATATTTACCAACTCTGAATGGTAAAAGTCCGAAATGTTCTGTCATCATAATTCATTTCGAGGTTTTACTACCATCCACTCGGTAAATCTTAGGATTTACCACAGAAATGGTAAATATGGAAAAATCGACACGTATAGACGTGTTTGGTGTATATTCTTATATTGGTAGGCAGTTTGCAGCCTCCGTTTTCGAAGATATTTAAAAAAAAATACCAAATGATAGATAATAATTCAAACAATGCAAAGATTTGATACATGAGTAATTTCGTTACCAACTATATTGTAACAAATTATTAAAAATACAATACTTATTTGATATAATTAAACATTTTCATAATGATAACTAAATAGGTACATGTAAGGTTTTTACACTGATACGTAATTAAAATAAATGATTAAGAATTATATTTATTGTTTTATTCTCAAAACGAACATTTACCATTGGTAAAATTTACCATGTACCAAATTCTGATGGTGAAAGGTAGAAAAATTATCTCTTGTTTAAAAAATCCTCACATTTACCAACTTATGTTGGTAAATCTTAAAATTTACTAGCTAAACCTAAGATTTACCGTAGTTCGGGTTTTTACAATAACATATACAGGGTGAATTTTATAAGGTGTAACAGGCCTTATTGGAAGGTAGATGGGATCGTTACAAACAGAAGTTGCAAATATACATTAGGGATATTTTTAATAGTTTACGAGCTATCAGTTTTTAAAGTTGGTCCAATCAGAGCGCGCCGAGAAGCGTTGGAGCTGCCCATTCCCACCCTAGCAGCCAATGCTCGAGAAATAAAAACGACTGCGTAATAATATAATAAATAAAATTGACTGCTCTGAATTTAGCAACCCCAAATGTAACGCACTACACTGTGCTATCTCTACGGCTAGGGCGAGAGTGGGCGGCTCCAACGTTCTCGGCGCACTCTGATTGGACCAACTTTAAAAATTTACATCTCGTAAACTATTAAAAATATGCCCAATATTTATCTGCAACTTTTTTTTTGTAATCATCCTATCTAGCTTAGAATAAAGCCTGTTACACCTTATGAAACTCACCCTGTATATTGGTACGAATTTGGTACATGGTAAATTTTACCAATAACAGTTGGTAAATGTTGGTTTTGAGAATAAAACAATAAATATAATTCTTAATCATTTATTTTAATTACGTATCAGTGTCAAAACCTTACATGTATTTAGTTATCATTATGAAAATTTTTAATTATATCAAATAAGTATTGTATTTTTAATAATTTGTTACAATATAATTGGTAACGACATTACTCATCTATCAAATCTTTGCATTATGTAAATGTACGTGCATTTTAACGTTATAGAAACAGACCCATTCGTTCCATTCGGTACTAGATTTATAGATATCCATTGTATCTGGATATGATTAGTTGCCCGTGTGCGTACGAGCATAAGGCGGTGATTTTTTTGTCGATTTACACGCGTATCTGTATCTAGTGTAAATCGAAAACCCTCCACCCGGACTTACGTACACGTTGCGGTGGTCTTGCGTCGCTCGCTGCTGGTGAGATGAAACCATTCCCGGGGTTTTGCAGTAAAGCAGCCCCCGGGCCTTCACCCCTTCCGCTAACGACCGCGAGCACATAGCTAACCAACACCAGCATCCACCGCTGCACACACGAACCAACACACGGAAACTACACTCTCGCGATTCTCGCCTAGCCCGCCTCTGACTCTGTGCTATAGCTCGCCCTCTCACGTTATCTCTTGATTTATTCCGCCCGGATATTAACGTCTAACCCTAAGTTGCACTTGTGAGCTCGAATGTGTGTATGTGTGTGTGTGTGTACATGTGTTTATCACACTCTCGTATTATAATGGAGCGAAAAATGTGTGAAGTAAAGAGGGGAGAACGATGGTCTCTCGTTCGCGGTTCATCATGGAAATTTACCTGTATCGAGTCCATTAGGGTGGCGCGAGGCTCGCGTGGATAGAAGAGGGAAGGTCGCAATTTCCGAAACAATGTCGTTTGAGCTGATTGACATTCTGAAAAATGGCACGATGTGATCACGAATGCTTATCAATTATTAGGCTTTGAACCGATTTTTCTTTTTTACAAAGTGCGAAACGTCGGAAATTGTCGTATTTCTGGAACAGATCGGTCGAAGTTTCACATTGCCCTAGCAATCATTTCCATGACATTCAGATAATTCAATCGATGAAAATATATTTATATAGTAATGTAGTGATACGCAAAAAAATATTCATTAAACATTTTTCAAATCGAGAGAAATTGTATTTTATTTTTAAATATTTTCTGTTGAGTTTAACGATGACGACACTTTGATAAAACTTTAAAAAGAGATATTTATTTTACGATCCCAGTACCATTATGTTATTTTTATAGCGTAACGCTATAATGTGAGCGATAAAATATTTTTAAATTACCGTATTATGGAAGAATTTTTTTAAATCATAAAAAAATAACAATTATTACGACGATTGCTGTGGGCATTTTTTTAATGACGTTTTAAATATTTTAACCGCAAACAAACTTCGATAACCATCGTAAAATAAACATTTATTTTACGATTCCAATATGACGACTGCAAAAAAGTTTATTACATTTGTTTATTTAGTATTAACTTAATTGCAATTTTCTTATCGTGTCTGTTTCGTCCCGAATAAAATTCTGCGTGCATATATAAGAGAATTAAAACATATCCTGGGCTTTTGTAATAGACTGGCGATCTACTAATTACAAATGTTTCGTATCAGATAACATTTTCTTCCTATCAATTCGCTTGCTGTTTTTCTCTCTGGTGCACCGGCTCAACGAAGTCTGGTCCGCACGTATGCGTCGTTACAGATTCCGACCGGGGGGGTTCTACGCGGTTTCCTTTGTGACTTTGTTGAAGCACATACCACAGTATGGAGAACCACGTCGCAAATACCAACACGAAGGGTCGAGATGCGCGATCGCAAACGCAATTCTCTGTGAGCATGCAAAATGCGAAGTTGTTATATAGTATGCAGCTGAAGTGTGTACTACGCTAGTTTCTCGCAGCGCGAGAGAGGCAAAGAGATAGAGAGAGAGAGAGAGAGAGAGACGGAAACAGAGAGCTGTGTGTTCAGAGAGCTTTGGGTTACGCGTGAATTGAATATAAACTGGGTCTGTGCGTTATTGATAATGAGATTTAAATCGCTAGTTCGATGCAAAGATAGCGATGATGGAAATAATAATGTTGATGGCAATAATAATAATAATAATACTTCATTTACAATTGGAAAAAATGTGCGTACAAGCATGAATTTATGGACAATGGCAAATTCAAAAGGTCGAATCTTTGTAATATTGATAACGGGCTTGTTGATCGATCGAAGAATATGGGCGAACTATTGTTTTCGTTTTTCAGCGAGTCATTGAGGAAAAAGTGGAAAAAATGATGATTTTTCAGTTTTATCGAATTTTGTTTGGTAAATTGATAAGAGGAGAGCAACTACTAGCAGATTCAATCTCTACGAACAATTTAATGTTGGATAAGATCCGTAAACCTTGAAAAATAATGTAAAATCAATGAAAATTTGGAATTCGACGTTTTTTGCAAATATGCAAAAAAAGGCTTGCTTTTAACAGTTGCTACTTTAGTTGCATTAGGTTCTCGCAATTTTCAATAGGAGAGTTTGCAATAAGCGTAAAAATCTGAGAAATGGCAGTCATATCGAGCTCTTAATTTTTATGACTCTGACGCCAAATCGAAAACCGCGTTTTTTCAACCCAACATGGTAAAAATAAAAAAAAACGTCAAAATTAGCTATTCCTCCATTTTTTAGCGTGCGAATTTCCAAAAACTATCAAGAACTAGAGCAGTATATACGTGTTCTACGGGAAATTTCAGATTCTCTAATCATCCTACGTAATTATTGAAAGCGAACAAAAAAAAACACCATTCCCTTGAGGTTCAGATCGTCCAAGGTGGTAGTCGACTTCCGGTACTTAGCGTCCGTTAGGGTAAGGGCGTGAAGGCGATAGTAGGCGTCCGGTACTTAATGTCCGTTTAGGGTAGGTCGGGATGGTTAAAGGCGATAGTCGACTTCCTGTACTTAGGTTCGGTCAATGTGGTCGAAATTTCTTGAAATTTCCCACTGAACAAGGATATAAAAATCCCTTTTCCTTGCTTATAACCAATTTTCTTAATTCGAACATGCAATATCTAAAAATATTCACGTTCATGAACCGTTTATAAATATTTTCAATCAATATACATTTTCCGAAACTTGAAATCTTTTGGCCACCTACCGACGGAAACAGAAATGTCCAATACCTCTCGTCTCCATTTCCAAAGCTCGTAATCAAACATTTCCCGCATAGCAACGTCAATAGAGCATTCTCGTCGATATTTTATTTATTCTTTTCCTACACATTTCTATCTATCTCTTTTCCACTCGTCCTCTCGCTTTCATTAAAAGTATCAATATAATGTATATCTATAGATGACAGGGTCGTCGAGAGTCGATGGACGTAGCCATACATTGCAGCGTAATGCACACGGAAAATTTGTCACCCACCGGGAATATCCTCCATTACAAAGACGTTTTCCGTGTCGCCGAAAAAAGAGATGGATAAAAGTCTGGCTGTGACAAGCTTGGAAATCTAGAAAATATATTTTCATCGTAAAAGATCCTTTTTATATACGGAACGCCAAAATCAAGACCGACCATAGATCATTAGCGATCTACATTATCCGTGGTTTGATCCACGTTCTCCCCTTTCAAAAGCGATACGACCAACGGTTTTGTAAATAAATTTTTTTAATACGTTCCAGTTATTCTCACGCAATACGATAAATCAACCACCGGAACTTTTCATTTTCAATTATAAATAATGAGCCGCGACAATGCGCGCTATGATTTCTATTCAATTCGCGTTGCTGCAATAAATCGAGATAACGCGGAATATTTCGCTCTAAATTCATGAATATTTCATTACTGATTGATAGTCGTTAATTAATATACGCCGAAACCAAATATCGTTTGCGAGGATCAACGATATTTAATATGAACTCTGTGTCGTTTATAACGAAACACGTGCAATTTCACAACGACACGAACTAACGGTAAACATTTATACGAAAAGCAATAAAAACTTTATAGGTTCGTGCTAACGTTCGGTTTTTTTTTAAATTATTATAACGTCCCACTTCTTGTCTATCTTTGACACGTTTCGCGAATTATCGACTCGTTGATTCTCCTCGCACGATGCTCATCGGTCGCAAACGAAACGATGACAAAATGGCGCAAGCTCGAAAAGCTCGAAAACGGACCTCAACGGTTATAAAATTAATATTAACAAGCCCCTGATAATGAGGACGATGAAATTCCTGATTCAACTTTTTGATAAAATACCTGATTAAAAATTCGTTCGTCGCCGCGGGCGGGGGGGGGGGGGGGGGGGGCAGAAATGCTATTCAATTCGTAGTATCTCTCTTTCCTCACTTTTTAATTGGAGATATTCATTTTTTATATTAATCCATTTGTATAAGCATTGAAAAGATATCGAACAAGGGACTTTTATACGAGCAGGAAATTATTAATTTCATATTAATTGATAATCAATATTTTTATTTTCGTTAACGATATATGAAAACAGTAAATGTAATTTGATTCGCTCTAGCCAACAACAGTTTTTGATAAACAAATATATATTACAATATTTTTTTTACATTTGTTTTTATATTCTTGCGTTACAGCATCGATAATTTACATCGCTGGAGGTGTCGTGTGATTGCACGATATTTACGTTGAAATAAGAGAAAAGTATGAAGTGAAAGGATTTTCATTGATCTTTCCCGAGGGAAACAATACTCGACTCGTCGAAGTGTTTCTCGAAATTCGTTCGTTTGTGTTCTCTGCGGATTTCTTTCCTTTATCATTTATCATCGTAGCAAGAAAACGAGAGAAACTTTCTTATTCGAGGATGACGGCGATACTTTTCACTTCATCAAGCTTGCAGGACTTTCATGCAAATATTTTCTAACCCTCTCTCTATCTTTCGTCTTGCAGCAAACGAGAAAATATACAAAGAAACAAAAAAATAAGGAAGAATAAAAGAATATCGATATCGAGAACCCTTTGTCGACATGGTTGCCAAGCGTCGAGGAATATGTCAACGACGAAAGCGCGTTAACACACTGATAAAATAGAAAGCATTCGAACGAACTTGAGGACTTTCGGCCGAGGGAAAAAAAGCTGACGAGAGTCTCCCGGCAATCTACTTGGCAGCCTGCCATTCCTTGTTTTGTCCCCAAGAGGGTGTTCGCAATCGGGAAAGCGTGTCGCGCGTATTAGTCTCGTCCTCTCTCGTTTCGGCGCGAAGTGGACTCTCTCTCTCTCTCTCTCTCTCTCGTCTTATTCGCGTATCGCTAATCATCGTTGGACTTTCCCTCGTCCCCAAACGCCATATACAGTTATATATCGGGGACGATCACGGGTGATAGTCCTATAATCCGAGATCCAAACTGCAGATACCCCGACTCTCGGAAAAACCTTCGTTTTTCCCTTACTTTTTTTTTCTACCCTGTCGGGACAGAAATAATTCTTCAAGTCTCTCTACCCTCTCTCTGTCTCTCTCTCTCTCTCTCTCCTACTCTCATCACCATCGCGTGGTTGGCCTAGGGCCATTGCACGATCCCGATTTCACAACGATGTATTCGTCATCGAACAAAAGTGTCACGTTTGAAGCATCGACGAAACGAGTTAACGCGACTTTTCACAAGGCTATCATTCCCGTTCGGACAGATCGATCAAAATATAACGAGATCGAATCAAATTCATTACGGTTCGTGTATGTTCGTGAAATAAAATGGCTCGATCACTGTTAACGACGATGTATCATATTTTCATCGTTTACCTTAACCCTCGACTCGATCAAACCTCGCGTTATTGATCATCCTTACGCGAACGATATACTTCGACCCTTTAATTGTCAAATTTATTGAATTCATCCTGTTACGAGCGATGCATCATTGTCCAATTTTCACATATCTCCCGTGTCTATAATGTTGTGGCTCGTGATCGTTTCTTTTACTTTTACCATGGTTATAAATAATCCAACAGTTTTCGTGAACGCTAGGAAGAATTCTAAGGAGAGCGAGAGGGACAGAGAGAGAGAAAGAGAGAGAGAGAGAGCGAGAGAAAGAGAGAGAGAGAGAGAGAGAGAGAGAGAGAGAGGGAGAGATCACTCGGATGACAACAATACCGGTTTTGTAGTATACAACGGATACATGGGGTATATGCCACCTCGTAACGACAAAAATCATGGTTATCGTCGATATTAGCAAGATAATGGTGGGATTCTCGTTGCTGGCCGTTAACGACTCTCGGTGCCCCCACGAGGATAATTTATGCGAGGCTGTTTGCGGCCGCCGACCTAAACCCCCCAACCTCCCCATCCTCCCCCCTCCTCGCACTGAACATACCTCCCCCTCTTCCTCCCCCGTTATACCGAGATTCCCTTCGACACTAACGAGCACCCGTTAAGCCCCCGTCCTTGTTCAACGTGTGTTTGTTTCGCACTATATCTATTATCTGTATGCGTGTCTCACCCTTTACCCCTTTCCCCTTTTCCACCCTGCACACCCCATCTCTGTCTCCTTCTCTCTCTCTCTCTTTCCGTCGCTCGTTGCCCTCATTGTTTTCCTATCAGATTTAAACGGGCTACAATTTGAACCCATTATCGCAATTGTGTGCTTGCGGCAGCTCGTTCGGTTTCGGACCAATGTCATCGTTTCCTCTTCGCACACCTTTTTTTCCTTCCTGAATAGTCGCGGCGTCGAGTTTTCTTTTTACTTCCTCCCTCGTCGTAATGTTTGTTTGTTTTGTTTTCCTGCGGTATTTCCCTTTTTCGTTAACGAATACGAAAGTTTTTTATTCCCTCGTTCCAGCGAACGACTCAAGGTGGATCGATCAATCGTTCCAGCGGTTAACGATAAGAAAAACATTTGAATCGCTACGTTTTTTAAGTAGTAATAAAATCGTCGTATAATCTCAAGATTATAACGTATACTTGATAATATGTGTGTTTACAACGTTGGTAATAACGAGAGACGATTTGTTTACCGGCGTATCACAGTGTATACGCGCGAGGGGAGCCAACCAGCAGGAAACATACTCGTTCATTTGATGCGAAACGGTTCTTCGTGCAAACTCCAACCAATCCTCCTCCCACCCTTCCTCTCCCCGTACTACTACCCTTCACGTCGGGTAATATTTGCGCAACGGGTAATGCAAGCTCGACGTTTACTACACGACAATTTGCCTATTCGCGTCTTGTTTTCGTTTGCTACGACATGGTCGGTACCCAATTGCGAGAAAACATGGCGCGTGCGCTGAAAATAGAAATTAAAAAAAAAACAGAAAAATATACCAACTGCGCGTTAGTTTCCGATGTAGAAGCGAAAAGATTATACGAATTTTGTAAATATATCGAAAATGTTTTTGTTTGTTTGTTTGCTTTTTTAATAATGACAAAAGTTGGACGGGCTGTCGTTCGACGAATCCATTCGTTCCTCCGACACAATTTTAGCGAATTATCAAACATCGTAACCGCGACGGCCACCGTCAAATTATGCAATTTTGCCAATGGAAAATTTGATTTTCACGAACAATAATATTTTCCCGCGCGTTTTATATCGCTATTAACGATATCGCGTGTGCAAATTCCTATAACGTCTATATATTAGTCGCACCAGTGTGGCTCGTATACTCATCGATTTACGTTTGTTTGTAATGCCCCGGGGCGCGCAACTCGAAGATCGTTGAAACTTGTTACTCGCGACCACCGCGTCGCGTCTCACTCGCGACTCGCGAAGAGCAGGGACGTTGGCTATACCGATCGAACATAAAAAAGTTTGAACTGCACTTTGCGAAAGAAGGGCCATGAGCGAGGCAAGGGTCGGTAGTGGGCGAGGGAGGGAGTGGCTATACAAGGAAGCAGAAGCTTTTCGTGCGTGTAACCGTCGTGACAGAGGGACGTTACGATTGAGAGGGTTGTTGGGGGTGGGAGCAGCAGGGCAAAGAAGGGTGGGGGCAACGAGGCGAGTTTGTTTTCCTTACGATCACGGATTCTTCTCGCGGCACTTCGACTTCCGGAGCTTCAATTCCCTCCCCTCCTAGCCGCTCTCCGCGCCCTCTCTCGACCAAGTGTCGCAACTTTTCGCTCTAAACGTGAAATTATGATATTCGAACCGGGTGACATAAAATTGTGAAAATTGCGTCTCTCGCCTCGATGTTTCCGCGCCGTCGGGAACTTCAGTCTCTCCTCAAAACCATCGATCTCGTTTCTCTCTCTCTCGCTCGGTCTCCCTTCCGCCGTCCGGAATATTTTCGCTTCTCATGGAGCAACGAGATCGTCGAACCATCGAAAAACAATACGCTTTTACGTATGGCTCACCATTTCGAAAGTCATTTGCAGACAAATATCGCACAGGTCTCTTCATATATGCGCGTTAATGGCGAAGAATACATCAACGTACATCCGGCTCGTTCGCCTACATCGTACAGCTTGTGAATCAGCACGCCGATTCGCATTTCGTGGGGTAATAACAACTTGTTCTCGACGAACGAGTCTCGTTTTTAATAAATTTTATAACGAAAAAAGAACGGAACAAATGGATGGAAATGATAGGGGAGGGAAAAAAAAATTAAACGTGGTAGGAGAGCGATAGGTACGTGTCGCGGATATATTTTGAATCCGTTATCGCACGGATTCGTTCGGAATATCGGCAAATGACCCGATATGTATATACACACACACATACACACACACATATATATATATATATATATATATATATATATATATATATATATATATATATATATGTTTGTAACGGTGGCAGAGTAGATGTGGGAGACGGAAAGGGCGCACGAGAATTTAACCGAATAGGTTTTTCGCCGTTGGTGCGATAAAAATATCGAGGCCGCGCAGGAGAGCGCGCGGGAGAGAGAAAGTCATTGTACCGGGTGAAACCGCAGAGGAGCTCCCGGGGTTGGCGTGAAACCCGCGCAGGCACACCCGCGTCCACGGTACTAATATCCGTGTGCGCGCTGCTGGGACGCGATGCCGGCGGCGCCGATCGAGCTGCTTCGTGTTTTATTGCCGCTCGCTTTGGATTTGCAATGCCGACAGAACAAACGAGAGAAAGTGAGACAGAGTTAGGAAGTGTGTGTGAGAGAGAGAGAGAGAGGGAGAAAGGGACAGGCCGCAACCTCACGAGCGAAGTATTGCGATACGAATTTTTTTCCTCCCTTTCTCTATCTCCTTTTACACGCGTGTGTGCAATCAATATGTATATTTATATCGCGAACCAACCTCCCCTATACATGTAAATGCAGAAATACGTATTCGTGAGGGGCAGTATGAACATAAAAATACTTTATCGGGTCTGGTATTATTTATTCTTGACCCTTTCGATGCAATTCCCTCGGTTTTTTTTTTAATGCAAAAGAAAACCGATATATACGTGTATATATATTTATATAATCGGTGTATCGGAAAACGATATCAACCGTTAAGCATATACTTTTCAGGAAAACGAGTTCGGTATTTTTTTCATGTAACGGTGGCGTGCCATATGCGAATATCCGCGTTGGCCCTCGGCTCGGACTGTGTACGGCTTAAATAACGATGAAAAAAAACGCATACACACAAAATCAATGACAGGACACTTCGAGGGATCCTCGATCGGTGGGCATAGTACATTCGATTGTAATAAATCGGGATTTATTCCAAGTCGGGCTTTCCATACGCCCGAATACCATGGGAACGATATTATAGAAATAAAATGCACGACCGACTTCCGGAACGAATAAATTCATCCATCCGTCCCGACGTCCTTCCGTCTCCATTTTTTCATCAGCTTCTTCTCTAGGCGATCTCTTCTCTAGGCGATCTCTAGTATATTCTTTTTAGGCGGGGGGTGGGGGTCTTGAAATCCTTTTGTTCCATTTAAAAAAAATTTTTTTTATTAACTATAACATCTCAAGAATGTTGTGTCCAAATGTAAGTATATGGCGAAAAACAGAAAAAAAGATCGATTTTTTCGTGTCCAAAACTTTAAAGCGATTTTCCCACACTTCATGTTTTGAAAGTCGGTGGACACTGTCCCGCAAAAACTACTGGACCGATCCTCTTGAAATTTTGCACACACTTTCTCAACATAATTCATGACGTAACGCTGTCGAGTTTTTTTTTCGAATTTGTTGTTATTTTTTTTTTTTTTACAACAATAAATATGTGAGATTTTTGAGGCGAAAATCGCATTTTTTACTTCAGACGGTCACTGAAATTGGAAAGAAAAAAAAACTCGACAGCATTACCTGGGGAAGTATGTCCACTAACAGAATATTTTTGGTTTTTTTGTTTCAGATGATCCGTTCACGAGTTACGATGTCCACCGCATTTCAATATATTTTTTTTTCGTCTCGGCAGATTTGCTGCCAACGGCTCATTTGTTAATATTTTTAGCTGAAATTTTCATGAAATATTCTTAAAACATCATTCAACGATATTGTAATATTTTTGTTTAATAAACATTGTCCGTATTTCGTAAAAAAATTCGAGAACAAGTGTCTTCTTTAGCCGTGCAGACCGAACCCCCTCCTTAAAGGTAACGATTCTTTATAAATATAGAAACGAAGAATTGTATCCATCTCCTAAGGGAAAACTGCGATTTTTTCAATGTCGTGTGAATTTGGTTGGAAAGAAATATAATTTGGCGCGTTACTTACAGACAATGTTCCATAACATCTGTCGCTTATTGTCTATCAACATTTATCGATCAAAAATTGACAAATCTCCATCAAATCATTAACAATCCGAGGGATTGATCACTCGCAGATTCGGTGACACAATGATTTCCAAAAAGAATCGATTCCTTGCGATTTCCACTGCGATTCTCGTCGTTTCCCGAATCAATAAGATAACCTGTAATTTTTAGTGATTCCTAGTCTGATTTCAGATGAAGTGGTTCAGTGATTTCTCGAGTAACTAACCCCTCGCATTAGCCCTTAAATAACAAAAATTTCCAGAGATATCTTCCATTGAAATTGTACAGTTTCTTTTGAAATATTAACTATGCACGAGAACACAAAAAACATCATGAAAGATCAATTTTAGTCGTGCGTCGTATATCAGGTATTTCGTTCTTATCATTTCACCCTCATTCATAAAGGAATATATCCCTATTCTAGACCAAAGGACCAAAAATTCAGATAATGCAGGAGCAGACCTCTCTACTTTAAATAAGTGTTCTCCGGCTTATGTACCGCGCACCGTTGAGAAAAAAAAAGAATAACCACATGCGCATGGTTACCTCGAGGATATGCAACACCTGGCTTCAATGTCTCCACCTCCTCCCCATTCTATCCCGCCTCCTCGTCTTCTTCCTTATTTTCGTTGTCTTCACGAATTTTACTCGCTCGCTCCGTCTTTCTCTCTCACTCTCATTTTGCTCCGCCCCTTGGTCCACTTTATCGAGAGTTATATTCAACGGCCCTTGGATGGGGGAGAAAAAGAAACTTTCTAGTCACGGTAGAATAGAGATTTAAGGAGGTGATAGTGGGATACGCGACACGTGACCGGGTTCGAGGAAAAGTGGTTGCTATTGGCGTTCCCCTTCCCCCTCTCTGCCGTCCTCACTTTCTTGTAACCCCATAAATGGTGGTTGATGCGGACGACGAGACTTCCTGCTCAATACCTCGTGGACGTGTGCGCAAGTCGAAGGATCATCCGCTGTCGACGATAATAAAGCTCCCGTGCTCTCTTATTCTCTCTCTCTCTCTCTCTCTGTCTCTCGATCTCTCTCTCTCTCTCTCCCTGTCTCTATCTAAGTGTATCGCTCTCCCGCGCTTTCCATCTTGTTCGCTAACTGTCTCGTATCCCTCGCTTTATCGCCTCCTTTAGCCTGCCTTGCTTCGATCCACTTCCGGTATATATATGTACGTTTACCATGCGTACTTACAAACGGAAATGGTCGATTAAGCAGTGATCATTTTCCGAGATATTGTAAGATATTATTTGTAACAATTTATACGATGTCGAACAATAAATTTTTAGTAGTATTGCCAATAATAATGATAATAGATCGTTGATATGATATGAAATGGTGTAGAAAGCGTTGTATGAAATACTTTGCGAAAGTTAAACTAGGAAACAGAGCGCCTCGGGCGCTACATGTCCTCCCATATATATAGCAGATAAATATATACCAGTAGATCGAAATATCGCTATACAAATATTCATATAGCGATATTTATATAACAGATAGTATAAATATATAGAAACATGCAGCGAAACTCACCGACAACGTTGAGAGTATAATTGAGATACATCTTGGGTTCGGTGCTGACCTGGCACTCGTAAGTGCCCGAGTCCCTCTTCTGTGGTGACTTTATCTGCAACGTCCAGTTCTCCGACTTGTCCGGATGTATCACTTGAAATCTGAGGTCGGACGTGTATATCGATATACCGGCGCTCAATATGTGCATATCTCTCTTTCGCATCCACGACACCTGAAAAACGAAGAAGGGCGTTACATCATTATAGCCAGTTTTTCCAATGGTCGAGAACGAAGATTGATCGTATCGTTATCATACAACTAAATCCGAACATAAGCCGAGCGTTCTTTGAACTATTGACGCTAGTTGGTAATTCCTAAAGAACCAGGGAGAAATATCGCCGTTTGTTAGTTTCTAATCAACGACAGAGAGATGGCAGCACTTGTCAGTTTTTACAAAGCTCCGGCGGCGAGATGACGCCACTCGTTAGTTTCTAATGGTCCGCGATGAGATGGCGCCACTCGACAGTTCTTAACGAACGAAAAAAGGTCGTTGAGCTCGATTTTTTCAACGCCGGACGTTCGGTTCGCGTTTATTACTTTATCTCATACGCGTCGAGCAGGAATCATCAGCTTGTGTCAATCGCGCGTCACGAATCGCCCGCAAGGTGTGCAAACATTGGAAAAGAAACCGTGGAAACGAAAGAAATAGATTTGCAGAGAGGGGAAAAAAGAATGAGGGTGTGATGTGGAAAGCGAAAAGTCGATTTCGTCGGGATGAGAGAAAGCTCGGCACGTCACTGTTATAGTCGTTGTTGCCGTCGTCGAGACGTCGTAGCGGCGACGACGACGCCGATGAAAGGTGAGCGAGCTCGCCAAAAAGACGGCTTGTCACGCGACACGTACACACGCCAAACACTTTCGAGTGCACCGTCCGATAAATCTCGCTACTGTTTCTTTTAAAAACGAGCTCGTGAGAGAGTACAAGTAACAGGAAGAGAGAGAGAGTGAGAGGGAACATCGGACAAAGATCGAAAGAAGGATAGCGCCGGAGGGTGTTGCAGGAGGGTAGGTACGAGTAGGTACGCAAAACTCTCCCAACTCCCCGAAGGTTTGAACCTCTCGCGAGAACTGAATCCGTTTCAACTCTGTGCGAATAAAGAAGTGGGTATACAAAAAGCTCGAGAAATTCTCTCGTCGAGAGTGCTGAACGCGTTAACAGATTTTCAAGGATTCGTCGTGAATAACTCACACCCTCCCCGGGCTCGGCACATGTTCGCTCTCTCTCTCTCTCTCTCTCTCTCTCTCTCTCTCTTTGTCTCGATATATCTCAACGTGTTTTCCATTTTACGTATGTACGATTTACATGTATAGGAGTAAGTCGTAGAGCCGATCAGTGATGAATCCGGTTAAACATCAAGGTGGAAAATCGTCCATTCTCCTTTCTCATTCCCTTTTCCACACTGATCCGCTCTCCATCTCTCTCACACACACGCGCTCTCTCGCGTACAATCACCTTTCACCATCCTATCTTTTTTTCTTCCGACGAGCTTTGTTGCGTCTACTTTACTGACGGATTTTTCTGTATTGTCGAACGTACAAACAAGCGAATTTTATCTCTCCAACTCACCCAGTTTCTTCCGCGAATTAAGGATTTTCATTATCGTCAGTATATTTTATGCGCAAAAAATTATCTTATCGTTGCGCTGCAGCCAGTCCGGCGGGAATTCGAACGGTTAGTGGACGCGAAAAGTTTATCGGATGAAAGAACTCGTTTCGTTTGTCGGTGACGTTTGAATCATGCAAACGCGTAATCGTCTCACCTCTCTCCCTCTCCTCGTACAAAGGATCACTGTCCATGTGCGGAGAGATATGGAACGCACGTGTACGAGAGAAACAGAGATAGAAAGCGAGAGAATGAACGATGCCGAAAAAGGATGAAAAAAAGGGTCGCTGTGACGAGGAAGTAAAAATTCGAGAATTACGAATGAGAAAGGAAAGAGATGAAAAAAGTGAATCGTGGTGGCAGAAAGTGGACACCATGCCCATACGGAACAATGGTATCATTGACTCTGAATTGAATAGTCCAATGGGACGGCTCTTTCATCATTCACCGTTCTATCTCTTTCTCTCGATGAACAATGAAGCTTTCGAATCGCATTTGTGGAAAACCAATGGCATATATATTATCTGTACGATGAGACGAGAAAAGACGTGGGCGAGCACAAGGGTTAAAACGAGAGATAGAAAAACAGAAGACACCAAGGCAGGAAAGAGAGAGAGAGAGAGAGAGAGAGAGAGAGAGAGAGAGAGAGAGAGAGAGAGAGAGAGAGAGAGAGAGAGAGAGAGAGAGAGAGAGAGAGAGAGAGAGAGAGAGAGAGAGAGAGAGAGAGGGAGGATCGGGACGAAAGAGGCGAGTGCTGCGAAAGGGAAGATAATAATAGAATGTAAATACAGACAAGGAATGAAAAGGGTTGAATAAATTTTGAACTAACGAGAACCTCGTTTACATGACTTTTCGCTTTGATACTCGATTCTTATATACCTACCTATATATTCGTTATGACGTTTCTATGAAGGATAAATATACGTTATTACCACAAGTAGCCGAGTACCGATCGATATTGCAAACGAGATGAAAGAGACGAGAGCGAGGCTCGAACGTGTGCGAGAGAAAAATAAAATTCGATAATTGAAATGGTTCGCATATTTGTTTTTCATCGTGAGAATGGGGGAAAGAGTTTGTTGGTAATGCGAATATAAAATACTTTCGTACGTTAAATGCGAATATAAAATACTTTCGTACGTTCGATGATTAAAACACGAACGAAGTTCATAGAGCCCGCGTGAGCTAGAACGTTGCGCGCGCGACATTCTGAATAGGGGTTGAAGTCGGGAAGGGGATGAAAGTAGGAGTGCATATAACTAATAACGAACCAGCACGGTTCAAGGCGTTGGTTTCCGGAGCTTTGGCGTACCGCACATCGCGCTATGGCAGCTTTCCGCTCGAATCTTTTGTGCCGAACCACCTTCTCCTCTCTCCTCTCCTTCACCCTCTCCCTCCCTTACTCACCTCTTCACCAACGTTTCCTATCCTGCCACTGCTCGCACAAGTGGAATTTATGCACCAGCTGGGAAATATATCACGCGCCCCTACTCTCCCAGTGTCGACTTTGATCGCTAATCTGTGTAATACGCGAGTGCGTGCTCTCTGTACGATAATTTCCATTATCCCAGTAAGAGAGAAAGAGCGAGGGTGGGCGGGAGAGTGAGGGAAGAGTCGTTAGTGCGAATATCTATACACACGCGTAATTAAGAATAAATTTATTAATCGCAAATTACACGCACATGTAGCAAGAATACATACATACATACACACATATATATATATTCTTGCTACTTATATATATATAAGTTCGATAATATATAAACGATTGTTAGAATGGCGAGATTTAATTAAATATCGATAGTCGAATTTTGTGTCTTTTATTCTTCTATTTTTTTCCTTTTCGATTTAACGACTCAAAATTCATACGTACGCTCGGTACGTTTCCGCAATTACACGATCTCAGTTTAACGAATATTAGCTCCCAACTCCTCGCTCTCGTTTTCGACACCCGACGCTAAATACGAAACGTTGATCTCCCTATGGATATTAACCAGGAGTTTCGACCATTCACGAAATAGTAACCTCAATTAATAAAAGCTCGATTATAGAAAACTGTAAATGGATACGGAGTATGTATTAATTATTCAAGCATATAAATTAATGGGATATCGTGCAACCCGACGAATAACACGCCATTGCGTTTCGCGGAATATGCCGGGCTTAGAGTTTCATCTCTCGTTATTACAGCATTACCAGGTCACGTGACCGGGGATAGGCCAATAAGCAGCCCCCTGTGCCAACGTTCGAATTGCTTCGTATTTAACGGATTTACTGCCCCCGGTAGCCGCAGGTTATTCTAATTATCGGTTGACCGTTAACCAAATTCCGATGAAGATATTCTACTCCGGGATACACGATTAAGCCGAAACATCAATTGGATTGACGACGATCATATCTTCTCTCGATGTTCGATTGCCTCGCTGTCGTCCATCATGAATAGAACGCGTACGCGATATACGCGTATACCTCCATGTACTAATACGAATCCCTGTGTTTATACGTATTGGCTAGAAACCGGGACAATTCATATTATTAATTAACGTTAGAGGATTTGTGTTGCGTTGATCGAATTTTGAATGATTGATTATCGATTAAGATTATGGAATTGAACGTCATTAGTTCGATTCGGCGTGTATTGCCCGAGAGAACAATTTGGCGCGTCAAGACGATAATACCAACCGAGGAAACGGACTTTGATCGAAAAAGAAAAGAGTAACGTTATGAAAAAATAAATGGCAGAAAGCAACGAGGGAAAAAAGAAAAGTTCAATATGTGCCGGTGTCGCTGATAACGCGTAGCGCTTTCTCATTGCGAGGGGAGAGATAGAAAGGGAGGGAAAAAGAACGAAATACGCAGCAGCGAGGGTATCACGCGTCTGGCAAATGGACGGGGAAACTATCGAAGGTCTGATCTATATATGGATTCGGGGCATATCGTGTATCGTAATCGAGGACCGCGGGAATCGCTCCCCGGGTCAACGAAATTCTCCTTTGATCCCCCTTCTTGGATCGCATACGTATCGTAGAAGGGCGAGGATAGAGGGCAAAAAATGAATCCGCTCCTCGACGTACGTATACGAGCGTACGTGGAATCGGTCGTAAGGGAGTACGAAAAAAGAGAGAAAGGAGGAGGAAAAAAAACGGAAAATATGGAACATCTCTCATCGGCACGCGCAACGATCGAAAAGCCGAGTATCATTATGGCTGACGGAGTTGGGAAACGAGCACAAGCTCGTGCGGCACGTGTGGTTGTGCCAATCGACCCGAGAGTATTGCCGATAGCCACCCGCTTTTGGACGACCATATAGGGCTGGCCTTATCGCGAATCATCGACGTCTGTAGAAAGATATTGCTCCAACGCGTATCTCGGTTTTCCTACATTTTCACGCTTTAGCCAACGTTTTTTCGCTCATAAGACAAACATTCTTACGTTTGTTAACGTAAACGTTCGTCTGGCCAAAAAGTAATTGCGTTTTTTTATACATCGATAAGTATGTTTGTCAGATGGAAAGAAAACGCAATTACTTTTTGGCCAAGCTGTCAGTTGAAAAAATTCGCGAATATGGAGATTCGACGATTAAGTAACGGTGTAGTAAAATATTCGATCATTCCAGCAAGCCAGATTTCCGGAAAATATACGCGTGCCACGAATCTGTACGAATCAGAGAGAAATAGAGAGAGAGAGAGAGAGAGGGAGAGGGCGATAGAGATGAAGCAAAAAGAGCCGCGGGTCGGTGTGGCAAGTTCGACTGTATATCTATATATGCCTCGTGGAAAACCTGGCTTGACGCCACGTAAACGAATATTGCCAATAAACTGCCAATCCAATTTAGCTACGCAGAAAATACTGCCGCTCACTTTTATTGCGACTGCGACCGAGAGAAGAAGCGCAAGTTGATGACGGGGAGAAGGAGGGAGGGAGAAGAAACAAAAAAAACAGGAAGGAAGAATGAAGGAGAGAAAAAACGTTCCGTGGAGAAATCCGACGTTGCGCGCTTCGGGTCTCTGCAATCCCCCCAATAACGTCTCTGCACGCTTGCAATTGAACCGCTACCATCCCTGGAGTAACCAGAAAAACTTCCAACCCTCCTACCTTTCTCCATATACTGCTTCCTCTCTCTTCTTCTCTCTCTCTCTCTCTCTCTCTCAGGTCTTTCGTGGGAGCTCCTTGCACCAGCGATAGCGAAAGAGGCCTGTGACTACCGCGACGTTTCCTCACGATTCTAAACTATCTCGTCTCTCGAGCGCGTCTTCCATCGACCCGTTACGGTGAAATAAAATGCAAATCGCTCCCCTCGTAGCCTTCGAGCTGCTCGCATACTTTTTCTCACGTTGCGGAAATTTATTTCTTTTTTTTTCTCTCCACGAGCTCAACCCCCTTTTCATCTCTGGCCAACCCTCGACGTGGCTTTGAGCTTCTTTAATTCCACATCCGCCGGTAATGAGCGAGAAGACGTTCCCGTTCACGCTCACGCTTGTGTACACGATTTTATACTAAGCTCTTCCTATGTATGTATGTGTGTGTGTGTGTGTGCAAAATGCAGCTATACATCGGTCGTAGATTAAACATCGAGATACATTATGTTTCTCATGAATTTACAACGTTCTGGTATGTGTGCAGTAGCGCTTGAGAGATTAGGCAATCCTGAGTAATCCGCGGATTACAGAAAGGTATCGTCTTAGATTCCGAACGTGCTGCGTCACGGCCCATAGCCAAATGCAATTTCTATGCTAACTGCTTGTTTTTGCAAACGTATTAGATAAGGTGGGATACGCTTTACCGATGAGCTTTTGTTGCAGCTTCTAACTCTTAGTTAGAGGATCACGTTTGTCCGATGGAAGAGGGAAAGAGAGAGGGGGAGGGGGAAAATGGTGATAACAAACGAGTGAGACATTTAGTAAAAATCTCAAAATGCTCCTCAGCGACTAAAGTGCATACCCGGGGTATGTGAAACCCCTTATGTATATTAGGACTCGACGTACTCAATCGCTCGGCTTATACGTCCTTTTTTTTAAAGAGCTCAGAGATCGCATCGTGCACTTTTAGAACGTGTATCCGGTTTTGTTTTAATTTTTTTTGTTAAGGAAATCTTTACTATCGTATTTAACTACCACTTTTTCATCCAAGATACTCTCACGGTAGTATGTAAAACCTTCTCTCATTTTTGCATTATTTAGCTTCTTACGGAGTTTTATCAGTGGCTATAAAGCTGAAGAAAGTGTATGTGTGTGTTTGAGGAAGAGAGAGAGAGAGAGAGAGCGAAAGCAAATGAAGAGGAGCGAGGCTGTCGCAAACCCCAAGCGCCTGAGCACTCGCGCCAGTGAAAAAGTTTCGCTAGAGTCAGACGCCGCGAGAGCAAGGGGAATACGTTGTGCATGCAGCGGCCTCCTCTCGTCCCAGATTGAATCTCTATGACTGCGCCGCATGCTGTTTTTTTTTCGTCTATTTTCGTTTTTTCTTCTTTTAACTCTTCTCTTCGGCTTGACTCGAGGCACTATGATGACGCGAGCTCTCTATAAAGGAACAAGTCACACCCGAGCAAGGCCGAGGAAAGTGAAGGCTCGCAGGTGTTGAAAAAACTATTAATCTTTATACGTTCTCTTTTTTTTCTTTCTCCTTTTTTGCATATTTTCATCTAAATAAAAATACGTAGCGGCATGTTATGCAAATTTTAGGAGCGTAAACAAACTTCCGACGCGTGGGGAGATATTTAATTTTGCAATTCAAATTGCCGTGACAGTCTGTAAAATATACACGGAGTGTCGTTTCTTGTCATTGACAAACGCGAGACTCTCGTTCCGGGAACTTTCGTGAATAGGTATATTCTGCATGAGATCCGTGATACGTTTAGCTTCTCGTTCGACGTGTCGAAGCTGTTTTATCGCATCCTCTTCACTACGTATATTGCCCCTTATCCTCGGCCGTCGGTATCGGAAAGTCCAAATGGACGCACCACAAACTAGTCCTCCGTACTATTCACCTTTTACGATCGAATAAAACTACAATCTGGACCTCTTGTCTACGGATGAAAAAAAAAAACAAAAGATAAACCGAAAAATCTGAATTTTACGAAAAAATTCGTTTCAACGTTTTACAACGCGTATAATTTTTCGTCTTGAAACAAACGCGGAAATACTCCTGAAAGCTCGATGAGAAAATTAAACTTAGCGTTCATCGACCTTAGCTCGGTAATCAAAATGCAGCGAACTTTTTGACGGGGCTTAAAAATCTTTAGAGAACCATGGGAGTAATTATCGTCGTACGATATTTCATCATTTCCCTTTTTCACACGGGCGTTCCTTAAACTAGTCGTAGTCGCTCGGTAATTTATAAATGCGCGTGGTGCTCTTGATGAATTCACGACATAAGATGAAAAACATTTCCGATTTGCTTGTTGAAGTTGGAATTTTCGGAGTTTTCGTGCTCCTCGAGAGGTAATTCGAGGAGAACGGCGAGGCGGTCGGAAGTTTTGGGCTTTCGTGAAAAGGCGGTCAGTGCGGAACCGTCATCTATACATAGCGAGCCAATATACATACACACACACACACACACACATATATATATATCTTTTCAGTATACACATCTATACCTATACACGAAAAAGCTCTCGCAATGGATCTCTCGCACTGTCTCGAATTGCCTGCCGGGTATCGAAAACTTTTTGAGAGAAATTCCTCGTCCGAGTGAACTTTGATATCGAGAAGCGAATCATCCGTTTTGGTCTGTAGAGTTTCTCTCTCTCTCTCTCTCGCCCCTCCCCTTCCCCTTCAGTCTTTCTCCCTCTATCGCTGCATCACTCGTTCTCTTTCTCTCACCTTGTACATCGTACAGTTTCGTATACCTTTGCAAACTGCAATCGTATATATGTATAGGTCGGTACATACTGCGGAGGCGTACGAAAGACTGGTGGTGGATCTCGGGAGCGGTGTATACTTTGCACGCTGCGCAGTGTGCCCGCGAGTATGAGGGCAACTTTGCCTGGGTGCTGTACGCGTTGATCCGGAAGCTACGATTGTATATATATATATGTATGTATGTGTATTTCTATCTCTCTCTTTCTGTCCGTCTTTCTCTCTCTCGCGCCACACATATATATATATATAAACTCCCTTTACCTCATCCGTCTGGCAATCTCCGTTAACGTTTCCCTTCCGGTCGTAGGTACTTCGAGTTTTCGACGAAGGAAAATCGAAACTATATCGCAAGCGGAGAGCCCCGTTCGGCTGTTCTGGACAAGCCCGTGAGTTGGAAGATAAATCGTCGAAATAATTCAGGTTGAAGTTTCATCGTCCCGCACGGTTATACGGTTCTATAACCAGATTTCGCCGCGAGAGGAACAAAAGAGATTGGGTTTGAGCCGTGGGCGAGGGAGAGACAGCAGAGAGAGAGAGACAGCAGAGAGAGAGAGAGAGAGAAAGAGAGAGATCGATGGGTCAAAGGCGATGAACCTTGTTCGCCATGAGTTTATACGTAATTTTATGGGAATTTGATAGTACGGATAATATTGAATACGAAAAATCGAGGTAGGGAATAACGTTGAGAAGGAACTGGCGAAGGTGAGGTTGTACAATCGGAGAAAAATGTCTATGGGTACGTACGCTTTGTAATTGGAAACTTGAGTCGGTGCACGTTAGTCGATTGTAGTTCGACGTAATAATACGTATTATGCAATACGCGTAAGTACACGTAACCATACACGTGACCATAACCACGAATGGACCAGATTATTGATCTCGGATTCGCGCTTATTGCACTGGAATTGCACTTCCGGGGGTTTTACCCTAGACCGGTAGATCGTAGTGCGATCGTAACTACTGTCGATCGCATGATCTTTCGACTTTTCAAAATTAGACATAAAATAAGACGAAAAAGAAATTCTTTTGAAAAATAGAAAACTTGTTTCGTTGAATTTTTAAATAATTAGGTATTAACATCGATACAGCGAGTAAATATAAATCGAGTTTTGCTAATAATGTGTAAATATTGGTGCATGATTTTAAACATACGGTCTAGCAATGTTAAAACGATTCGAAACACGATTAATATTTACATCTTTCAATTTGTGCCTCGTCCTCTTCCCACGAAGTTTCGCTTCGTTCAATTTCCTAGTGAAACTTGTCCTCTGCGGCTTATATCGACGCGTCGATGATGCGCAACTTTGAGATTCGCTCAGACGGATTATGCACCCTGCTGTATACATATATTTATATGGTTTTAACGAACCGGAGGATTTGCGTTATAACAATTTTCGAAACTGTATTAATCCGAGATAGTTTCGTTCGTACGGAACGGATACACGCTTTGGGTCCTTAATTCCATCGAATCGAAGGAAAACTATTTTTTTTTTTTCGTCGATTTATCTACAGTAAAAACGAATCATCGGATACATACGACAATCACACTCGACCGAAAGAATGACACAAACATGTCCCTTTCGTATCGTTACGTTTCGTGTTATAATTCCAACCAATTAAAAAACACACACATTGTATTTCATAAATTTTCGCAATTCGTTAATTAAATTATTCGCACCGATAAGGGAGTTTGGAAAAAGAGGAGAACGAGAGAGAAAGAGAACATCCACGCCATTTGCATTTGTGGTGAATCGATAAGAGTTCAAAATTGAATCTGCACCAGTGGAAATCGTTAATTTATCGTATTATTTAATTCGTTATGTATTCCCTACGTGCATAGATTTAATTAACTCGTCTCCATTTATATATATACATTTATATGTACGCTACTATAAATATATATATATATCTTTATACGTGAATGTATATATAGATGTATGGATCGTAGTCGGTCTATTTGGCGCCTACGAATTACATTATCATTGGTTACTCGGTTGGTTGAGTTTGCGGCCTGCACATATACCGGGGCAACGTGTCGCGGATGGACTTGGGAGTACGAGCGAGTGGTCAAAGCACGATTCGGTGGTCCACCAAAAACTCACGTCCTACGTCACTCTTTATTGTAGTTAGGATCGTAACGAGTTACATCCAAGTGTTCGGGAGGTGGTAAATTCACCTTTAACGCGCAAAAGGCCAATTCAATTAGCGAAGGTAGAGTCTCGAGGCTGCAGCTCTCGCTCTCTGGTGCGGTTAACTGCCTCCGTTGCTTTTACGTACACCGGATGCAGGGGAATGAGTAAGGGAGGAAAGGAGGGAGGGAGAAGTCTCGACCGAGAAGGCTTTACGAAGATCCACCGGTGGTACTGAAATGACGACGAGCGGTGAGCCGAATTGGAGTACTCATTTTTCAGAAGTGCTGGAGCGAGGATGAAGTGAGAAATAAAAGAACTGAAATCATGACGCAAATGCTTCCATTATTATTCTTGCAATGGAAATGGAAATGAATTTTCATCGGTCGAACAATTCGTATCAATTTGATTTTGTAGATAAATTTCTCTCTTCGTTTTTCAAATCAACTCGTTTCGAGGCAAAGGATTTGAATTAATATGGAAAGAATGTGTTAATCGCACGATGAAATTAAAAATGATTATTAATTAGGATTATCGTCTCGAATGTGAATGAAAATCAATGTTATTAAGTTTTCGTGATAATGAGAAAACTGCGTCGACTCGTAATTTCTAATTGGATTGATTTATAACTTTAACGTTAAACCATGTAGAGTGAATTTTGCGAAACTATCCGGGACAAAAGAGCTTTCTGGTATGAAAGACCACAAGTGCTGGGGCGCGTCTTGCGCGTGAGTGATTCGAAGCATGGCATGTGAAAGGAGAAACTGTATATCAGCTATTTTCGAAATTACCAACTTGTTCGCAACTTCTCGCTCTACCTCTCGAGAAAGATACTCGCGATATTCATCCGTGCACGTACACTCGTTATGCAGCGAAATAAACAAGTTAGTCGAAAGTTTATTAGCTTGATCGAGGCGCGATAGTCTATACCAACTATCGTTCATGTATTCATTATTTATTTAGGCTTTATCAATTTCCCCATAATTATCAGCTGTATAATTAGCCCAATTAACTCGTATAAATCATTTTTTTAAATCGCAATAATTTTAGCGACACGTCAAGTGCGAGTTCATTAACGCGATCGTTGCCAATAATCAATTCTAATAAATGCCAATGATCAATTGGTAATCATCCACCTCTAAAACTTTTCCGAATTTTCCCATAAAATATCGATCAATTAAAATGCGAATCGCTTTTTTTATCGAAAAAGTTCGAAAATGAATTGTTTCAGACGTTTTCTTTTTTTTTAATCAAAAAATACGGTCGGTATTGTCTCGTCCACATACTTTGGTGGATGTTAGCTTATTTAGGCCTTTTCAACTTTCCCATAATTATTAGATATATAATTAGCCCAATTAATTTGAATAAATAATTTTGAAAAATCGCAATCATTTCTGCGACGCGTCAAGTGCGAGTTCATTAACGCGATCGTTAATAATCGCCAATGATCAATTGGTAATCATCCAACTCTAAAACTTTTCCGAATTTTCCCATAAAATATCGATCAATTAAAATGCGAATCGCTTTTTTTTTTTATCGAAAAAGCTCGAAAATGAATTGTTTAAGACGTTTTCTTTTTCTTTAATCAAAAAATGCGGTCGGCATTGTCTCGTTCACCTACTTTAGTGGATGTTGGATTATTCTATCACATAATCGAAAACGGTCAAGAAAACCTGGGGTCGACCTGACGGGAATTGTATAACAGAGAAAAGTGTCTCGTCTGGCGAAAAATCCGGATAGAATGCGACAAGCGTTGAACGGTGGAACAGATAGCCCGTGTTTGTGTTTATGTTCTCGTGCGTATGTGTCTGCAGCAGAGATAGAGAGAGAGAGTGAGTTAGCGAGAGAGTGAGAGAAGAGGGAAGGAAGAAATGGCGTCGGGAGGACTAGAAACTTTTGTCACTATGGGACACTTTGGTATCGCCGTAGGAAAGTCTCCTTTGCCGCATCGCCCGACTGCCTCTACTCTAGTTCTCTCAACCTCTCACTCTTCCATCCGTAGTGAACCTGCCTGTGGCAAAACAAAATCCGCGAGGTTAGCGAACGTCGGAGTGAAGCGCCACGCTAACCCGTCATCGAACAAAAACTTTTCCCAAGAGTTCGTCGACTTTTCCGTGACATACTCCCGGGTCTCGCCGCTTCATCCACCGCTGAGCTTTTCTTTCACGTGCGGGCATGCCTTGCACCTACACACACCGCGAAAAAATCGAGCTGAGTAAAAAAACGTGTAGTTCCGTGTTGCGAGAATAATGTCGAAATATAGAAATTGCAAAAAAAAAAAACAACAAAAAGCTCGAAAGGAAATCGAAATTAAATTATCCATGGCCAATGATGACCAATCGTCGATTCTCGACAGTACCATTTTTATCCTTTTACATATTTCGTTAATTTTATTTCATTTTCACGTTTATTGCATTTGATTCAATAATCGCAGATTTCAACATGCACGGTATTACGTTTCGATGATTTACGAATAATTGTAGTGTATATTTGAAGTCGTACGATACGCTGATCGAATTAGCCTCCATTACACAGGATAAGCGTACATTAAATAATCAATCACAGCTGCACGCACCCCTAGTCGTTTCGTATCGTTGATTATCGAGATGATTGATTGGATTGGATAGAAGTAATATACGCATCATCGGTAGAAACGAGAAATCTAGCATCGACAACGAAATTTACGCGGATGTGTCTATATTCGTACGTTGATCGGATCTTCTCATTAATTGGAGATGTCCGATAACAGGTGACATCCTTCATAGGTAATAATTTCTTTGGGAATACGTATGCCCTGGCTGTTCGATATAGATGCTTTCGTTTGGATTGAAATTGCCATTGATTGAAATCGCGATAGGTTTCAATATACCTCGCACGTACGGTCGTCGTGCACACATGCACACACGTGTATCAAAATAATAAAAAAACTATATACGTACATATACATTGCTTTTCTCATTTTTCGTTCAATTTACGAGATTGCATGAACTCCGTTCCTGTCCTATGAACGCGCAATAAAAACAGTTTTTTTTTTAAATTTTAATTAAAAAATAATATCGACGCTAAAAACAAAAGAATAAAGAAATCACGTTGTGGGAAACTGTCAGTTTTACAGGGGTTCGTTGACAAGTCACCGAGGGAGCCAGAGAGCGAGAGGACGAGGTGACAGGAAAATTTGTGGCTGGTCGCGTATTTTATTTTCACCTTGGGAACAAAGTTATTTTTCCGGCGTTGAAACGCGAGGAATAAAACGTGATTTTGTTTTCCTCCGCACATGCTCATTGTATGGATTCTCTTGGTATTACGGGAATTTCTCGTGCCTACATGTTGTGTGCATTCAGTTGACCCGATCGTTTCAGAAGTTCGTTCGTGACATGTCGTACACGATAACAGGTTAGTGACGTGTGAGAATTAATACGAATAAAAAAGAGAATCATGTTTTTTAAATTCGTAGGTTTTTGCGACTGGCGTTACTCATATGCGTTTAAATTCAACGACAGTTGGTCAGAAATTCGTGAAATCAGTAAAAAATCCGCACGAGACGATTTTAAATACGAAAATTGTGCTTTTTTTTCGAGAGGACGAAAATATTTTTGTCGTCATTTTTTTCCTACCGCTTAGCAACATTGTAATTCGGTTTATATTTCGGTGCGCACGAAGGGCTGGAGCGTTTCAAAATTCTGTAGAACGTCGGAACAGTAGGTGGCATTCAACATGCGATACAGGATTTTCGTGCCTCGCGGAGATAAACGTGCCAGTGCCATTCCGAAATTGTGCATTCGCGAAATATCTGCGCTGAAATATTCCGAGCCTTAAACCCCATTCTATGATGTCAGTTCATGACATCGGGCGTTTTATAAACATCCGCTGTGCATGCCGCAGGATAAATATCAGAGGATTTCACAGGGTTTTCAGGACGTTGAATAATATAATTATGTTCGCGTATATTTGAAGATAATCAGGACTGCCAGGATTGTTTCGATAAATAGTTCGGTATGAAACGTGTTACGTGGGTAACGCAATCGAGTGCCATTTTGATTGAATGGCGTGAAATATTAAGCACGATTAACTCGGGATTACTGTTTTGTTATTTTTATTTTTTTTTATCTTAACGGGCGATTAGAGAGGACATCAGCAATGCTCGATAAAGTCGAAACCCCGAGAGTTGGTTCCGCGACATCTGAGAGGCCAAAGGCCTTTTTTGTATTCACGTTGTTGAGCAAGAGTTATCGTAGTCATATATATGACGAATGCAGTCCCGATTCAAATGGGACGGTATTATGATCGTGATATTCGCGTTACGCGGCAAATTTTGATTTCGTAACCTCCAATTGAAGTCTTTTTGAAGGAAAAACTATGTCGACCCTCGTCAGGTACCGATAGTTTAAAAAGTAATTTTCCGTATAACAAGAAAATCAGGGTTTCGTTTCAGAATTTTCAGATTTTGTTGACCTTAAGCAGGTAAATCCTTATTTCGGGTTTTTTGCGTTTTTCTCATACAGTTTTTGAGATATAGGGCAAAATAACATTATATTCTTCATCAGCGACAAATTTCCAATTCCGCAACCGCCCAATAGAATCTTTTTGTGCGAAAAAATGTTAATCCTTGGCAGGGGGAGGTTACATTTTTCTTTGTTCTCAGATGTTGCAGTACCAACTCTCGAGTTTTCAACTTTTGTCGATCATTGCTGATGGTCCCCCCCCCCCCCCCCCCATTTCTATATTAATATTTTCGATCGTATTGTCTCACATATTTATAATTAATCTTTTTTACATTACAATAAATAATCATAGATAATATCCCTTTGGATTTAATTAATCATTTTTTATATTTTGTACAATCTTGCTAAAAGAGATGAAATAATTTATCTGACAGATAAATTAATATTCCGTAAAAGTTATTGTCCAATAATTGTTGTATTCACAAAAATGAAATGTGTAGAAATTGCAACAACAACAATTCTGACTTTGCAGACGAAGTAATATATCACGAGGACGAATCCATTAGCGACATTGTTATACTGCCGAACGAACGTAGTGTAATAATCCCGGAAACTCGCGTAGCAGCTAACGACTCTACGGTGGACAATCGTTTATCGGCCAGTCTGCTGCTGGCCTCTTCTGGCTCCTGCGTCTGTCGAATCTGTCACACAAACAACTCGAAGGAAACTCTTATATCGCCTTGTAGGTAAATGTAGTTTATAGGCTATCTTCCTCTCTCAATAACTCTTTTAATCTTTAAATAACGACATTTTCCTTCCCTCAATATGAATTACAAAATCAATACAAATTTGTGCGAATTAAAAGCAATTTAATTTAAAGCCTTAATTAGCAATTAAATACCATGCAACGATTTAATTTTATCAGACTTAAGAATTGTTTTATCAGAACGATTTAATCAAAAGTTTCACCGTTTGAGTCAGCAAGATCGTTTACTTGAAAATCATCCCACCGCGCACCGTCTCAAAACACTGTCGTTTGTAGCGTCGCCGTGGTAACGAAGGTAGTTTCAAGCGATGATTTCTTCGTTTTATTCCGTCAGACGGTGAAAGCGTGCGCACGTACGGATCGTGTTTGCTCGAATGAACACAAATCGAGGCACTTGAATCGCATCCGCGAAGTACGAATAATCCGCGGAGACAGTTCGCGTAAACGTTTATTCGAGTGTGAGGTTGCATCGAAAAGAGAATTGCACGGGGATTATGACAATTATTTGGACATAGGTGAAAACCACGATTACGCCATCGTACGTTAATGAGATATTTCCGTTGGACTAGTACGTCGCTCAATTCTCTCACGAATAATTAATCAATACGCTCTTGCGTATGTGACAAATGTTAATCGATGATAATTTCAAATGTTTGCCACCCGCAGGCACATAACATTTCGCTACAATTTGAATTTCAATGTAAAGCACCTTCGAGCTATTTCCTGCGAAATTTATGATGATTACGCATTTTTCTGGTGTAAATTTCATTATAATTTCCATTTTTCGTGACGTTTTTTTCGTATCTGTATTGAATTTTATCATCAAAAAATGATAATTGTTTTTTTTCAGTTTTTTTTTGCGAAGGGACAATGGAGTATAATCGAAATAAAATGTACTGAAATTTCTTGTCAATCAGCTTCGGGCTATATTCGCTCGTAAATATATTTTTGCGTTTTTCCCTATCGTAAATTTCGATAATAATGTACCTTCTCGTGACGGGAAAATCGTCATTTATTCGTACATTATTTCAATTAAAAAAAATATAAAATTATCTATATTTTTTAATTTCTCTTTCGTAAATGAGTAAGTGTGTTTGCGGGCCAGGCAATTAATCCCAACATCTTCGTAATTTTCCGTAGCCCAGTTGGAATATAACAGAGAATACCACTTTGCAAGTTTCCCCGGCGATATGTTCACTTCGTACGTCTAGTTTCGCTATTCTCTCCTTCCCTCTCTCTTTCTCTTTCCGCGACGTAGATAATTAATTGGCTGGTTGCTAAGGTGAAGTGTGCTACACCGAGGTGTAAAGTTTCATCCGAAGATGGCGACTCTGTTTCCGTCTTTGTCACGGGTGTGTATAGATGCAATCATCCCGGGGGCACTACGAGTCCCAATTACCCGCTTACGATGTGACTCATTCGCCTAGAGGGCGTATCCCTAATGGTTTTCATACAGAACTAGTACTGTGCCTATCTATGATTAACGCGTGAATACGCAAACGAAATTACGTTTGAACGCACTGTGCCATTTTCCCTCAACTTACAAAGCTTACTACCGGCTATTACAGAAGTTAATATAATGCGCCCTAGTTTTCTCTCTCCCTCTCTCTCCCTCTTTCTCTCTTCATCCGGTTTGAGTCAACACTCGAATTACTCGACGTAATTGAATTTAAAAAGGCATCACGTTCGCAGACGCAAATGTGTCTCGGGGTTATCCCGCGTGCGTAACTACGTATGGAGAGCCGTTACCAATTTAACCTTACACGAGGCTTTCCCGCAATCCTCGTACGTACATTTCACCTGTGCTATAACATTCCACGACGATTTTGCATCACAAACAAAGTTTGAAATTTGTTGAAATTCGACGTATAAAAATTTCGTATATACAAAAGTATGAATAAATATTTTTAAACAAACTGCGACTGTTGGATAGAAAAGAGTGTGATTGATGAAGAATTATAATTATCAGTTTTATAATTATACGAATAAAATTGCAAGCTGTATATTTGCAAGCCCATTGTGCTATTAAGAATAATCGTTCGTAATTATTTCCATAGAAACTTGATTCAAATGGATGACGAGGAATGTATTAAGCGCGATTAAATCAAAAGTATGTATCTTGCTCTTGGAAACTGTTTCGAGCGTTCCAATATGCCTTCGGTATTGTTACTCCTAGGAAATATTCGGAGAGTCGCGAATAGTTAGGCAACCGATTTATGTTGGGCTGGTGCGTCTGTCGCGAAAGGCAAAGGATTGTACGAACAACGAAGCAGATTCTCATTGCACAATAGCTTCGAGTGTCGAGTGTAGAGGAAGCGGGCGAGAGAGAGAGAGAGAGAGAGAGAGAGAGAGAGAGAGAGAGAGAGAGAGAGAGAGAGAGAGAGAGAGAAATGGAGATAGGCAGAGATTCTCCAATTCTGAAGCTTTGACCTCTCCTAAATTTTCGCCGGAATTCCCAGTCGGAATAGTTGGTATCCCTGCCAACTGTTCGAAAGTTTGACTAATGTTATCGGGACGGCCCGTTCTCTGTGAACGAGATGCCATCTACGTATACCTCGAGCGAGCTAAAAGATATAGGGAACACTACCGTTCCAACGTAGATATACCTCTGTTAATCTCAGAGCGGATGATCAATCGGTATTGACTAATCATTAATTTCATCGATATGATCGAAAAGTGCACCAAATCTCGGGTTCGAAGTTCCACAATTATATAATGACTATTATCGTTATAATTATTATTATTATCATTGTTGTTAGATACTTCGTTGATGCGTATTTGACGAAAAATTGTTCAGATTTTTCATTAAAACACGCATTGTACTTTGAATGTCATCTCTATTAGTTGCCAAACCCGGTTGTTAACGGGGGATGGAATTTCATTTTAGCCATAGTCTTGTTTAGTCAAATATTTATGACGTGAGTTTCGAGCACAAAATTAGGCAATGAACAAATTTTTAATACTTCGATCAGTTGATTAATCGAATGTTTTTATGGTACCTGTATCGACAGAATCGATCGCTTATAATTAATGGTTCGATGAATATCTGATCGTCAATGGTAGCTATGCAGTTCGGTGATTTTTATATCGGAAATTATTCGACATAATTAGTTTTAACGCATTGTTGACTGGCAATTTTACAAGCGTTTGGACGTGACGATGCGAGTTAATTCATAACCGGTCAATAATTTGTTAAGAATGAATATACTTTATTTCAAATTTATTTATTTATATATATATTTTATTTGTACTTTTTATCGGCAGGTGCAAAGGTACCCTCGCCTACGTTCATCTCTCGTGTCTCGAGCGCTGGCTGAACCAATCCTGCCGTAACCACTGCGAGCTGTGCCGTTACCACTTCAACGCCGTTGAGACTCCTCGTTATCGCTGGTAAGTGGTCGTAAAATCGTTTATCGTTAATCTCAATCGTAAATCGAGTCTATAAAAACCACCGGGCGAATTATAAAAACTCACCGTTCGGTAAATATAATTGACTGATGATATAAAAAAAATACATGCATAAATTAATTTACAAGGATATCGTCATTCAAGATTATAATACTCGAACAAAAAAAACGTTAACGTTGCTTATTTTTTCATCGAATCAATATTGTCGAGAGAAATAAGGTTTTTATTCAAAAAATTCTATCGATCACTGAATCGTGAAGTCAACACTCGCCTCTCTGGTAGCTTGTACACAGCGCGCAAGACATCGAGGCGCCAGAATCATTATACGCTCTGTTAAGCCGGTAAACGACGTATAACCCAGAGGGTCGAAGTTTTACTATCGACAATTTTGGTCGATGAGACTTCGTGGCCCTTCCTTTACCCCTATCGAAATCTTACATTTACATACATACCTAAAATCCTTCACCCTCCTTTATTTTTCTTCGTGTATTCTTTTTTTTGCTGTTTATTTTATCCAGCTGTCAAATTATATTTTTCATCTATAATCTAGATATACTTAATCACGTCCTTAATTTGATTCATTTATTATCATTGTTAGTATGATTGTAAATTTTACTTTGATTTCGCCAAATTGTCAAAATATCAGTGTTTAGACAATATTTTGACAATTGAAGCGTTTAGACAATATTTTGACATCGAAGCACTATCAGGGTTTAGACAATAGGGAAGCAATATAATTTGACAGCTGGATACAATAAATAACAAAAAAAGAATTTTTTTATTAATTATTTTATCTGGCTGTCAAATTATATTTTTCATTAATAATCTATATACGATTAATCACGTCCCTTATTTCATTCATTTATCATCATTATTATTATGATTGTAAATTTTACTTTGGTTTAGCCAAATTATCAAAATATTGCCCATACGTTCGTTTTGCTTCCCTCTTCGTGTACTCTTTGTTTGTTCTTCATTTTATCCATCTATCAAATTATATTTTTCATTAATAATCTATATATACTTAATCACGTCCTTAATGTAATTCACTTATTATCATTATGGTTGTTAATTTTGTTTTGGTTTCGCCAAATTGTCAAAATATTGTCTACACGTTCGTTTTGCTTCCCTCTTCGTGTACTCTTTGTTTGTTCTTCATTTTATCCATCTATCAAATTATATTTTTCATTAATAATCTATATATACTTAATCACGTCCTTAATGTAATTCACTTATTATCATTATGGTTGTTAATTTTGTTTTGGTTTCGCCAAATTGTCAAAATATTGTCTACACGTTCGCTTTTCTTCCCTCTTCGTGTACTCTTTGTTTGTTCTTCATTTTATCCATCTATCAAATTATATTTTTCATTAATAATCTATATATACTTAATCACGTCCTTAATGTAATTCACTTATTATCATTATGGTTGTAAATTTAGTTTTGGTTTCGCCAAATTGTTAAAATATCATCTACACGTTCGTTTTGCTTCTCTCTTTGTGTATTCTTTGTTAGTTCTTCATTTTATCCACCTGTCAAATTATATTTTTCATTAATAATCTATATATACTTAATCACGTCCTTAATGTAATTCACTTATTATCATTATGGTTGTAAATTTTGTTTTGGTTTCGTCAAATTGTTAAAATATTATCTACACGTTCGTTTTGCTTCCCTCTTCGTGTACTCTTTGTTTGTTCTTCATTTTATCCATCTATCAAATTATATTTTTCATTAATAATCTATATATACTTAATCACGTCCTTAATGTAATTCACTTATTATCATTATGGTTGTAAATTTTGTTTTGGTTACGCCAAATTGTCAAAATATTGTCTACACGCTTGTTTTCCTTCCCTCTGACAATCTACCCGTATCGATTATCTCGTACTATAATGATCTACCTTCCCGTTGTCCGAAGATTATGTACGTATCTATATATATATAGACTTAAGATGTGTATCGTTCGTCTACCCGCAGGCCCGAGTCTCTAAGGATATGGATCAGCCACCCCCGTAATCGAAGACACGTACAATCCGATCTGCTGATCTTGACGTTGCTGACGGTCGTCACAGTGGGTCTGGTTACGGTCTGTATACTAGGTAAGGTGCAAACTTCCAACCAAAACATATAAATGTTTATCCGTAACAATAAAAAAAAAAGAAAAACAGATTCGTACCCCGTTCGACGTTTTCTCAGGCATGCGATATTTCGTGATCGAGGGAAGAAAGATCGGCGTGTCGAGATTATGGACGAGAGGTTCGATATCCTTTTTTCTCACGATCGTCGTTCTTGGCTACGTCACTACGGCTTACCTACTCGTAAAGGTAGAACATATACGCCAAATGCATGCGCATACACATACGCAAAGACACACACAGTATGCATACACGTGTTACATGCATTTCTCCATTTCCGTTCGACCTATCGGTTTCCTCGTGTCACTGTCGCAATACAATTTGCATCGATCACACCCTATTTCTTTACGCTTGTCAGATCATTGCACACCCACGACTATCTTCGTCGAGTTTTCTTATCGCTACGTCGAGTCTCCATGCTTGGATTTTATGTACCTACGTTCTTTTTTTTATCTACGATCATAAATATCCGTTAGGCGAAGTTTGTTCGCTGAGATTTTGACGAAAGCAAATGTCCCCGTGAAAGGTTGAAGTGGTGGATGCTAAAAATAGATCACCCTGGATAGACATTGAAGGAGGGAGAGAAAGGATTGAGAAAGATTGCAACAAAAATAAAAAATAAATTGTGTCTTCTTCGGTGGAGATGGTCGGGGTTTGTATTTCCAAGACTGGCATTGTTTACACTTTGTCCAACGTATCTGGAACGAGTCAGGTGGGTGCAACCACTTGGCAACTCTCGCCGAAGCAAAGACCTCCCAGCACCGAGTGGCTACTTCTCTCTCGTTGTTCTCACTCTCTTTCTATCTGTCTCTCTCCTTCACCTCCACTACATATATGTATCGCTCCTTATACAAGCCTGTTTATATATTGCACATATGATATACCCAAGCTCGTACACTATTTCTGAGAAGTGGTCTCGCTTCGTTCCCGTAAACAAAATGTTCATTGAGCGCTCATACGTGAAGGTACGAAAGTACCATTATACTTGTGTTTTCGCAATTCCCGCGAGAGCTTCGACGATGTACAAGGGGCAACGTAACACACACTAGGACTCGGGTAACTACATTAGAGCTTGAACAAAATAACCGCAAGAGAGAGAGAGAAGGTGTGTATGTGGGTATGAGAAAGCGAGAGGGAGGAATGGGGAGAGGGAAGAGGCAAAGGACCAGCGTGGACTCGCGAGATTCTCTACAACGAGTCGAGGATGAGATCGCTTATACCTACATTGAGGGTGGTGCATACCGTAAAATATATATATTCTATATGTATATAAATATATGTCTGAGGTAGTTGCCAGTGCGTCAGTCCTAGAAGCATACTAGAAGTTACTGTTTACCGTACGATGTAGTAACATCGTGTGTGTTATACGTTTCGTGTCTATATGCATATAAGTGCTGTAGCTATGTTTTAGAGATAGACATATATACCGAGGCGGTATAAATGCGGAGCAGGGAGAGAGGGCTCGTCTTCACCGCGATCATCGCTAGCAGTAGCACCCGCTACTTCTCAACAACGCCAAATTGTGGAATCTACAACAGCGCCAGGATACTCGCATATTCGCTTAGTTCGTTGATGCGCCTGTGGCAAATTTCCGGAAGCCCGCAATACAAACCTCCGGAACATGTACACGCTCGTACCAAGTTACTGACATTCGAGTGTGTACTGATATTGTGGGTATAAATATTCTTGCTCGTATTCACGAGTATACGTGCACAAGCACCGGTGAAAATTTATATATAGTGGCAAGCCTTTGAAATAGCACGAGGTTTCACCCTAAAGCTGATCATTTATGGCTTTGTATAATTGAAGAAAAATTATTTCCATCGTATAGAAGCATCGAAAGAGGGAGAATATATCGCACAGTCAGATCTAAAGGGGGCTAACTCGAAATTACGATTTTTGAGTTAGCTTATCTACCTAATTGCAAAATCGCAATTTTTGAGTCAGTCCCTAGGGGCTAACCCCTACGGGCCTCCTGAGTGTTCACATAGCACACTCAGATCTAAAGGGGGCTGACTCAAAAATTGCGATTTTGCAGTTAGCCGCTAGGTAGGCTAACTCAAAAATTGCAATTTCGAGTTAGCCCCCTTTAGATCTGGGTGTGTGATATAGGGCGTTCAATTTCAAACGAATTAAACATCTCGGATATTCTATTTGAGGGAATTAATTACGACAGGCGATATATAAACTAATGACGAATAATCAATCATCGTTCGAAGAATGTTCGCACTTGTTCCATACAAATTTTTAATTTATAGATTAGATAGATATCGGACCGTTTGGTTGTATACACAAATTCCAATGTCCGGAGGGACTTCGCCTTTTTACACCTCCTCTCCTCATACACATTTAGAGAAACCACTTTGGTGGACCTACAGTTTTTCTTAGGTGCGTTCCGAACCACCGAGAGCACAGAAAAAAAGCACAGAAAAATTTCATTGCTACAGCAGGAATCGAACCCGAGTCCACTGCGTTGTGAGCCGGGAACGCTAACCCCTAGACCACTATCTCTCTAATTTTTAATTCATACACGCAACGATATTAAATTATATAAAAATACAAAAGTATAAAATTATCTATATTATATTTACATCAATGGATAGAATCTCGGCCCTTATGTACCGAGAATCTCGTTTCAATGGGAAAAAGTGTGTATACCATGGAAATAAATGTCCCAGAAGTACAAGCGAGGGTGGTACTGCAGCCTCGCAAATTCCGAGTATATGAGTAGGTAGTTCCGGAGCTTTCTTGTCAGAAGCCATATTACATATGCGTAGGCGACAATGAAACTTCTCGTGCTCGAGATTCAAAGATATTGCGTCTTGAATAGCAACGTTACAACGCGCGTGTATCGCTCCGTGACTTTTTTTCTCCTGAGCGAAATCGTCCTGTACCCGAGAATCGTCCCGAGTGCGTGACAAAAATGAAAAAACGGAGAAGCGTGGTAACCACGCTGTCATAAAAAAACCCCGGCCGTTAATTTGGTTTTGTCCTGCGGAAATTCTCGATGAAACACAACAATAGAATTCCGGAAATAAAACCACTCTTTTTTTCACGCGTCAATCCGGAACTTCGATAAACAGAAAACCCCGAATCCAGCCCCCTTGGATAAAAGGATCGAAATCAAGGTGATGAAAAATATGCGAACCACGATCCGGAGAAAGAGAGAACGAAGAGAATGGAAAACAAAATTAAAGAAACTGTTGTAAGATAGGCGGTGGGGTTGTTTTTTTTCAGTGTGCAAACGGGGGTTATTGCACGTACGTCATGAGGTTGTTCGGTTGGTTGTCGAAGTTTATGGGTTCCGATCGCTATGTCGAACCGGTTGAAAACAAGCGACCTCTGCTTTCGACGGTCCCGTGATCCCATCGCGATGTATATGTACGTACACCCTACGGTATCGTGGTAATACAGAAATCGAAGAGAGCGAGCGCGTGCCGGTGAATACATCGTGCCCCGTTGTACATCGTTTCCGTCCTCCATTGTATACAACGTGAACGTACCGTACATAGCCAGATAAACGTGTATCGTAGTGTCGAAACCGGAAGTAGAATTCTCGCCCGTTCTCGTGCTCGTACACCGGAGGGCGTCGAATGGGGTTCGAAGTCCTGTGGGGATAACGTAAGCAATAGCCTGGCAACGCGAAATACGAGACACAACACGCTGACGCGCTTTTCGTGAAAAAGCGTTACCGTGAGTCTAGCAAGAATGGAACGAATATAGACAGAAGAATGAGGTATCGTACGGTGGGGATTATAGTAGGGTTGGCTGGGGGTGGGATATCGATTGCGAGGAAAAAGTCGGTAGTTCTTTTTACCGAAGTTGCGTTCGTTCCAGCGAGTTCTGTTACCATCGTGAAAAGGAGTGATCAAGGGGCGAAGGGATGGAAAAGCTAGATGCGGGCAGTTAGAACGAAATGAGGAGGATTCGAGAAAGAAAGCGAAGAGAGGGCGGGTTGAAGCGCCACCGACAATCCGCTGACGGAACGGATTACGGACAATGGGGATGAAGACGTAGTCTCGTCAGACGGTGGAAAAGGGGAGGGACAGAGAGGGGATGGTTTTTTTTTTCGTTGAAAAATAGAAAGGGTTGGAAGAGAGAGATGCACGAGGTACCGAAACGGAGAATGAGGAGGTTTGTCGAAAGGGGCTTGGAAACAACCCTCGCGGCGAGTAGGTAAGGGATGCATATGCGCGAGGTCAACATTGGAAGGGTCGAACTTCTTGACGTTCTTTCCAGTGCGCGCTCGTTATATTGGTCACTCGTTCTCCTCGCATTCGCGAAAAGAGAAATAAAAAAAACTTCTCAAGACTTTGGCCGGTTAACCAAGTTTCGAAGAATTATAATTTCTGAAAGAACGGTGATTAATGCGAGTCGGTGAGCACTTCGCGATGCGTACGTACAATCTCTCGAACTTATTCTTTTTTTTGCTTCGGGGCCAAGAGGCGAAATGCTCCCGGGTTAATAAATGAGCAACGGCGAAAAAGAAGTAGCTTAAAGTCTCTTCCGCGGTAATTTCAAGCAAGAAAAAACAAAGTTTGTTCAACGTCGCTGCTTTAAAATTTCTAATATTTAGCAACATAAACAGCGAGGGATTTCTTCGTTGTTTGTTCAATGCAAGAAACGTACACCGTGCCGTGGGGTTAGCTTTGAACTACGGGATCTTTTAATTATCTTCGCGAGGCTACGGCGAACGGCCCTTTCGAATTCATTCGCGCTTGGATAACTGATAACGAGCATTCGCCTCCTTGGCTCGACCGTACATAGGAAAGAAATTTTTTCTTCCCCCTCGGTCTCGTTATTTTCCTCCTTTCTCGTCCACCCGCGTGCCCACGGTTCTATCGGAAAGTCTTAGGATATAACGACACAACCTGACACAACTCTGGTGGCTGAACGGGAAGAAAGGAGATAAAGGAAGAGAAGGGTAGAAGGCCACGTCACGTATTCTGTGGACAAAAGAACTTTCTCTCCTTTCACTCTATCCCTTTTTTGTCCTTTATAAGTGCTCTCAATAGGGTTTAAGTGATTATTTTTGAATGTTACTGAATTTTTTTACATTTATCCCCAAGCTTTATTTAGATAATGATCGATTAATGTTTTTTTTTTCAAGCTCATTCCAGTTGGTATGTATAGAACCGAGTACGGTATAAATTATTGCTTATAATAATTACAAATCCTTATCAAATTTATTCGACAATATTAATTGATTTATTACAAAATCGATAATAATCAATTTAATAATCGTTTTTATATCAAATCCGTTATTGTAAACTAGCTAGTAGATAAGTTTATTAGTTGTTGGTCTTATCGAAGTTACCTTAATCGAAATTGTTCGCCAGCTAAATAGAGACAGATGTAAATGTGTATTTCAGGACCAGGTGCTCCCTTGGTACAGATGGTGGAAAAGCACAGTGAACGTCAGACTCATAACGGAGCGACAGCAACAACCGAGGCAGTCGCTTCCAGAAACGGGAGACTCGGCGAGCGATGAAGCAAGAGAACCCTTTGCCATCAGTGACAACGGGGTTAATGTCGAGGTCGAGGCTCCAGCTTTATCGTCTGCCTCGTACGATCCGGACCTTCCCAGCGCGTCCTAGGCCGAATTGTCGGAAACTCAAAGGATCGTCTATTGGACGTTGCTACTGTGTATGTGTGTGTGTGTGTGTGTCGAGACGAACCAAAGAAAGAAAAGGGAGAGAGAAAAAGATCTCCGAGGGCAGTACTTCCGTTGATCTCGAGAGAGTGAGACTAAGGTATCTGCCTAGATGTCGAGGAAAGAGGAAGTGAGAGAAGAAAGAAACCCTTCTTCTGGCTGGGAATAGCATTTTCTCAAGTATCGGACTGTTATCATCAACCGAGAAGATCGCGAGCATGCGCACACACACTCACACACAGACACAAAGGCAAAGGGACGAGAAGAAAGAAAGAAAGAAACGAAACGATCCTGTCCACCTCATGGAAACGTAGTGAATAATTCAAATCTCCGTGATTTACAGTTCAGATACGATTTCGTACTACGTGTCACTTATATATGATTAAATATATATTATGTATTCACGCATTGTCCTAAATTTTGCATAATGGCGAAAATCGGTGGGATCGTATCAACGAAGAGAGTTGAGAATATAAAGTATTTCAATTTTTATTTTATCTGTAAGAAAAAACGTTCTGTAGATTCGTTATTATTATTATTATTATCGTTATGGAGCGCAGATATTAATTGCGATTGACGTACGTAACCATGGATTTTCAACGAAAGTGGACCAACGGTATGATATCGATCGCGTCGGAGAGTGAGTGAGAGAGGGAGAGAGACGGAGAGAGAAAGATTTTTGTAAACCGGGTCGAAACTGATGCCCCTTCACTCGACACCCCCAGAGTCGAGCTGGCGTCGGTACTCGTATACACCGGCATCACCAGCAGTCGCTCAGAGTGACTCTCTCCCTCTCTCTCTGTCTCTCTCGCTCGCCCTCGCTCTCCCTCAGTTTGCGGCAAGAGGGAGAACGGGGAAGGTGTTTTCACCGTTGCCCCATTTCCCTCGTCAATCTCTTCGTTCCTCCCTTCCACTTCTCTCTCTCTCTCTCTCACACACACATACATACACATAAATATACATACTCTCACCACGATCCTCCTTTTCCGCCGCGCCCAGACGAGCGTAGTTTCACCAAAGCGTGGCGCCTACCTAACGCAGCATCGTCGAATAGCAAACAAACAAGAAGAGAACGAACGAGCGAGGGCACGAGTGAAACGTAGAGAGGTGGTTAGAGGGAGGATCGAGGGAGAGGAAAGCGAGAAAAACGCAAAGTGCGCGTATGAGAGGAGGAGAGAGGGAGAGGAAGGAAAAAGCGACGAGCGAGAGAAGGATGCTGATGGTTATGTCGCGAGAGATAGACGAAGAGAAAGCGAGAGAGGGAGAGTGAGAAAGTGCGAGGGTGAACGGATAGAGGGGAGAGGTGGAACATCCTTTAGTAGGGGAGGCGAGCGAAACCTTTGGATGGTTTGTGAGCGAGAGAAAGCTAGCGCGGGTCGCGGTTCGGTACGCGTAAAATATGAGCGTATACTGAGACGTTGGAACAGACGGAACGTTCGTTGGGTAAAGCCTCGTAAATCCTTTATTGTGTCGTACGGTTTCGGGAAAAGAACGAGAGAGAGAGAGAGAGAGGGAGACAGACAGACAGACAGAGAGACAGAGATTTTTTCGAGGGTCGAAAATTTTGCACAACGAACAAAAAAGCCCGTGGGCAATAACATCTTGAATGTGAGGAAAAGTAGAAACGGAAACAGAAAGAGTGCGGTGTATTATATAGCGACGAAAAAGAATGGAGGTTAGAGGACAAAGAATGAAAGACGAGAAAAGGAAGAAAAAAAAAAGCAAAAGGGGAACAAAACGAACGAAACGAAGGAACGAAGAACGCGGAGTTTACCTACAATAGGGAGGGGTGGGTACGTGTAGATACTAGCTGTACATACATACAGACTCTGGTATTGTATAGAATACGTGGGTTGGACGACAATTTTGAGTAATAGGATTCCGGCGAGAGATGCGGAGCCGTGGTTTGCCTCTAACCCCTTCCCAACCTCGTCCCTTCTCACTGTCTTTCTCTCTCTCTCTCTCTCTCTTATTCCCTCCATTTCGTTCTCTCGACACAAAAATAACACCCTGGACCAGTTGGAAACGAGAACGACGCGTTTGTTCGAGGTTCGTGCTGACCTCTTGTATCTCCATACATACGGGAACACCATTTTGTACATAGATAAATCGCAGCATCCGTACATACCAAACCTCACTAACTTTCATCCAGTGAACCAGGTAGTTTTGCCATTTCCCTCCCCACCCCCGTACCATCATGGTCATCACACGAGAATCAAGGCTTTCGAACCTTTGTGCCGAGAATTCTACAATACCATTAATGGGAAATCCTGTGGCGGTACGGAGTTTTGTCTCGCGGGATAAATTCCCCAAACGCGAGAGTCCAGCTTGGGAAAGACGTGGCCCGAGCTTTCGTTGATAAAGGGTAGTCCAATCCGATGAGAAGGTTCTCGTAACTCGTCATATACGAGGTAAATGGAATTTTGGAAAATCGTATTCGTCGTATTCGTTCGTTCGTTACTTCGTTTACGCGATTAGTCGAACGATATAAATATACAGAGTTGGCTCGGATATTGTTATTCGTTGGAAAATAGAATACGATACTCGCGCTTCGACAAGATGGCCGCCACTCTGAGTGGGCACGAAGAGCGAATCTTTCAAATATCGCACTGTATCGTTGGTGTTTATTCCGGTTTCTATCGAATATCACTCAAGTGTGAATATGCACCAATGATCAAAGCATTCTACGATGCATGAATCAACTAACTTGAATCCGCAAAGCAACGCTTATCAATGTATATATATATATAACATTCATTCAATAGTTCGTTCATTGGAGACGCTCGGATTCATTGGAATATGTGCGAGAGAGGTCGCGTATTTCAATGTACAGACAGACAAATACACAAACACAGACGAGTAGACATATATATATATATATATGTTCATCTTTGTACGTTGTATAGAATGGCGTATTCGTTTTACTTTCATCGATTTGGCGAGGGACTGTATATCGCGGACCGTCTATTTTTCACTGGCCCGTATGATGCGTCGAGCAATAATTCACAAACTACCGGATCGCTGGACGAGTCCGCGTGGACATTGGAATCTCGCATTGGCCCTGTTCTACTGGCTCGTTCGTGTATAGAGGTGCGAGAGAGAGTGAGAGCGGGTCGGATGAAAGAGAAAACGAGAGAGTCCTTTCTTTCTTCCTCTCGTTTTTTATTCTATCTATACTTTATTCTTTCTAACAGTATTTCATTCTCTCTCTCTCTCTCTCTCTCTCTATCTCTTCCTCCCTTCTCCTTTCTCTCTCTCACTCCCTCCCTCCCTCACTTGCAACATCCTCTCTTTTACCGCTGAGAAAGCTGTCCGTTACAAATACGATAGAGGGCTTGACATTGGCAAAAATTATTGGCACACGATGCCAGGCCACCACATTTCGTTGTATTCCAATTTTCCAGATGGCTGCACCAACAGAATGAAATATCGTATTGACGAGAGACAGAGAGAGAAAGAGGAAAAAAGCACGCGGGGCGTATAGAAAATCGTCCGCACGCACGGAACTACAAGAATTCGTGGATATCGATGCACTTTATCAAATTCCACTCATTTGATATACCGTTCTGTCTTCTTTATTTGTCCAAGTTGTCCTTTCGTTCCTTTTTTTTTCTCTATTTTTCCCTCTTTCCCAACATTGAATCATCGAGAACATTTCGCTAGGGTTTCGCGACGCCGTATTTGCGGAAGAAAACAAAAACGAGGAAGCAAAGAGGAATGGACTCGTGCGTTTTCAATAGGCAACTTTTTTGAGTCAACCAAAATTTCTTTGTGAAACATGACGCGTCGTTCAATTTCTGATTGAATAAAGTCGGTACAGAGAGAGAAAATTTCGCATCGATAAACGTACGAATCATGTTATTTGTGAAACGTGTACGGCGATTGGTCACGAGTAGAAGACGAAATTCGGGAAACGGAAGTGAATGGATCCCCTCGCGTATCACATCATGGTATAAGTGCGACGAGATGTCACAATCGGTGATGAGGTATCGAGCGAGAATTCCACAAATTCATTGAAACTTGCGAACACTGCCAGGGGTGAATTCACGGTATCGTGATAAGCCACAAGTTGGAAACCAGTGACCGTTTTCACTAGGTAGAAATTCATAGAGAGTCGGGCACCTCAAAAGCGTTTCTAGTAAGGATCGCTTTCGTCGTTCGATGTAACATATTAATCGCACTGGTTTGCTCGCTACAAACACTTCGCGATGACTACCTTAAGAATCACACTAATATGTCATAGTCGATTGCAAGAGCGAATAATAATATTACCTCCTTACCACCTTCAATCGATCGCGCTAATTTGTTATGGATGAATGATTTCCTAACGATTTCATTGGAATGAAACAAATCTATAAATAACTGGAAAAAAGAGTAAAAATGGTTTCTAGGGCGGATATATATTTGCATTGAATGTTACATCGTTCCTCTTATGTCCTTAAAATTACGTAGATCAACCGCAGATGTCGAGAAAAATAGTACTTTCCTATTTCTCTCTTTCCAATCGAGCCCTTCGATCGATTTTCACCCTCTCCCACTCTTTCAAACAGCTTCTCGACGTTTCTCCAGGTCTCTCGACACGATGAAAAGGTCAGTACAAACGTCACTATATTAATTCTGGATCGCAACAAACGATTCCTTTTAAACGCCACCTCATTCGCGAATTATAACGACTTTTATATACATTTTCAAACAGTCAGAGACATTTCTTTCATTGGAGAAAAAGGAATGTATTATATATATTTTATAACATTGTAGATGGCGTACTTTGAGCCAAATGCACAAGTTCAAAGCGGCTGTCGGGGATTACTATGGGATGTGAGCTACAGTGGCTGAATGTCTAATGGCGGAGAATGCATTCATAATTGAGCTTCACCTAGTTGAGAAAGTTAAAATTATACCCGCACGACGCATGCGCCCATTCGCTCATCTCCTCTTCCTTCTCTCCCACGCTCTCTCGGACACGTGGCTCCCTTCTCTCGTTCATTGGTACCAGGAATAATGAGAATTTCAATATTCATGTCCCGCCTTACGACGCGGTTACCGTTGCAGGTTTACTCGGTTTGCCCGCCCTGTTTTGCACCGGGTTGAGGTCACGCGATCATCGCCAAGAGATCTCGCTAAATACATTCTTGTTCCAAAACTTTGCCACTTCCTCTAACTTACTTAGCGGTTAAAACAACCGGATTTGCCTCGTTCGATTAAAAACTGAAAATTGAACGAGATAAGAAAATCTTCGCCCCGAATCGACAAAACTTGGCACGACCAATTCAACGTTCGCACGTATTAACGTAACATTGAATCTCAAGGATTTTTGATGCGGTCCAACGACATCGGAACTGTATAAATTTCGACTCTGAAGGTAAATTGGTGAGCTAGACAAACGGCTGAGATAACGGGAAAGGGAATAATGTATCGCGTATGTTATGTGTTATATATACCTATCTAATACTAAGACACCTTTTAACGTATATATATATACATAAATACAGTATATCCCCAGTGATACATTTCTCGCTGGTATTACACCTATATATAAATCTCTCTCTCTCTCTATATATATATATATTAGAGAGGGAGAGAGAGAGAGAGAGAGAGAAAGAGAGAGAGGGAGAGAGAGAGAGAGAGAAAGAGAAAGAGAGAGAGACAGAGAGAGAGAGAGAGAGAGAGAGAGAGAGAGAGGGAGAGGGAGAGAGAGAGAGAGAGAGAGAGAGAGAGAGAGAGAGAGAGAGAGAGAGAGAGAGAGAGAGAGAGAGAGAGAGAGAGGGAGAGAGAGAGAGAGAGGGAGGGAGGGAGAGAGAGAGAGAGAGAGAGAGAGAGAGAGATAAAGCGGTGAGACCTATTGCGGTACGTAAGAGCTTAGACCATATAATACGTACCTGTCCAAGTACCCGAATACATTTATGTGTATCCTTACGTATATACGTATATGGACGTTTCATACACGGCAGAAGAGCGAACTGCACCGACCTCGGTGTCCTCAAAATATTTAAATGCCCGACGGTAGTTGCCGAGGAGTCCGGGCGCTGTCCGGCAAGAGAAACCGGCGAAGGAGGGCGCGAAATATGCTACTCGTCTAAGATGTGCAATTTGCATACGAAATCTCCCGAGGGTCGCCACTAAAATACGGAGATCCGTAAGCCCCCCTGGGAAAGAGCGAGAAAGAGAGAGAGAGAGAGAGAGAATGAGAGACAGCTTCTCCGTGTTCTTTTCGTTGTCGACCCAGACCGACCATCGATTCTCCGTATGACCGTACCAGCTGTAAAATTTCGTTACGAAAATCTCGAATAAAAACGACGCGACATTATAATCGTAAAATAAATTTTGGATATTTTAAGAGTTGGGAGGAATTTCGTCTCGAGCAAGATCGAAGGGATGATAATTGTGAATAAGGGTTGAAAAAAAACGAATGTTATCACCGCGACGTATAATCGTTATTGTTTCTAACTCGTGGTATTATTCATTCTTTTTTTTTTTTAATACGCCTCCGGTAATTGAATGTTTTTATTTAAATAATCCACCCCAACGACTATACATTTAACGTCTCGACCTTATCTCCGGATCTTTTTCATTCTTTGTTTTTCCTCATGGTTAATTATAACCGGAGAAAGCTCGTTTGAACACAACGCCACCGTGGCGAAAAGGGCGGTACAATGGGAATAAATTAAAGCGTACATCCTCGACCTCTTCAGGTGTAGGTACCTACCCGTTGCTATTGCGACGTTACGTATATATATATATATGTAGGTATATATGTGGGTGTGGGTGTGTATATGTGTGTAGAAGATAGTGCCGCGCGTCTGACCGAGGCGTGTACAAATTATGACGCAAGTGGGTCGTCCATGCGAGCTTTTCTGTCGGAATTTCGGTCGTGGCTCGTTAGCCAGCCACGTTCTCTCATCGTCACAGGAATACTTTACCCCTTTTACCACGATATACAGAGCAAAATATATTCGCTCGAGTTAGTGAGCGAGAAGGTTGTACGATGAATTGGAATTGAAATTAAAAGAGAAAAATAAAATCAAAACGGGAAGAGCGACGGGAGAGGAAATAAATCAAATTGGACAACGTCGCCAAATGAATTGTCCTACAAGCCACGAAAGGTAAATTAAACTCGTTCGATTCACGATTGATCTCTATAGAATGTGGATAGTCCTTGTTATCGTGCAACGAATCAAAATTTCTATCTTCCTGAAAGCAATGTACAATTTACAAATCTGTTCAAATGAAATAGATAAAATTGTATAAAATAATTAATGAAAGTGAAAACCTAACGATAATCCAAAGCCGGCAGCAAAGGTATAGAATGACCAAAGCAAACGTTGTTAATATATCAAAATTCGTCGATATTCTCTCTATCGCTTTGCATGAATTCACCGCAAGCTGCCTCTTTGAGCGAAGCTTTCGCCATTACAAAAGAATCTACTGGAGTTCGAGGGCGAGAGAGAAAGAAAGAAAGAAAAAGCGAGAGAGAGAGAGAGAGAAAGAGCGAGGAATAAAGGCACGCGATTGTCGGTGGAACGCTGGGAGCAGCAGAAACGAAGTCGTGCCAATATACCAGAGCGCGAAGCAGTACAGAAACGAATCCAAAACACGACGAACGCGAGAGAGCGCGCAAGCGAAATAGCCGCAATCCAATTTCGTTTGAAACGTTCATCCATACGGAATTATGGTAACCGAATTCGAAATGTCGGGGGCTGGAAGTCCGTGCTCACGAGCGAACGAGATCGAACGAATGGTCACGATACCAGCGCGGCGGTCCCCCGTCCAAAAAAAGAGATGAAAACCACAGAGAAAAGAAAGGATAATAAATAAAAATAAAAATATAACGCGAGTATGGACGCTCGAGGTATTTTAAAAGAGGGAAGCCAGGGAAAGGAAAGGGAAACCGAGCGAAAAGAAAGCGCGTTGGTGTCTCGATGGTACGTGCATATAGGTACGTTATGATGACGGTCGTGTACCACCGGATATGTACATAACGTGCTAGTACATCGTTTTATAAACGTCTATATTCATACGTATATGGCAATCTATAAAGTTAACATCGGCCTAGCTTCGCAAAAAACCTCACCATCGATTCAATTCGTCCAATTAATTACGCCCCATTTAATTTTCCGTTCGTAACTGCGTACCTACCCGGGAAAATGGAATCATTCAAACCTTATCGAGTTTTACAGCTTTCTTTTACCGTCGTTACTCTAATATCGCGGTTATCGCATACGATCCTGATTCAATTTATGAAATTGCATCGTGCGGAAACGCTCGTCTCGTTGATTCGAAGGGAAAAACTAATTTTCCGTAGTTTTTCATGTACGGTTTCGGTACGATTTTTTTGATTCCTTTCAATTCGTGTGACGCGAGGCAAAGGGTTAGGTATATCGTGCTTCGTCCACCTCACATGTTGAAAGAGCGAGCTTTTCGACTTCCTCGATCCGGCGTAACTCCCTTTTATCCGCGCGGTCAACCAGTTATTAACGTTAAAGGATTGCTCCCAACCCTTGCTTCTGATACCGCACACTTTCGTCCCTGCTGTAGCTCAGCGCACCTCCATTAACTATATATATCTATAGATATATTGATATATAAGTAAGCTCCGAGAATCGTCTATAGCAGAGACGGAGGGCCATTTCCTGTCGATGAGTAATGAACTCAACTAGACCCTGCTGCAAATTTCCCCCTCTCTCACTCCCTTCGTTCTACCCTCTTGCTCTTTCCATTCTCTCGCCGTTCTAGCACTTAAATTCAATCCCGTCCGAGTACTATAAAGCTGTTAACGTTACGGCACTCCATAAAAGACGGAGTGATTTTCATTCTCGTATTTTTAATGCCAACTCCAGTTCATGCCGAGTACACGCCGATTCTTCCCCTTTAAATATCTTCATTCTTCCTTCGGCCTCGTTTTTTTTTCTCGTTTTTTATAAATAATTCCGAGGGGTACTCAGAACGTTTTCGAATATCTAAATCTTGGCGAGTCGATCAGATCATCCGGAACAAGGATCGATAATGCGATTCCCATATAGCGGATTAAGTATATGAAGAAGTTGAAGGAAAGTATAATGTGCAGTAACGGCGAGGCTTGGATCAACGTGAACCAGGCGAAATTAATGTTCTATGTCGGCTAACTCGGAGACGTAACGGATTGATTTTGCCGTGAAATGGGGAGGTAGCGCGGAGTGATGAAATCCTCGGTTGAATTCTTTCCGCGCGTGATCCCAGCAGATTGGAAAAGTTCGGTACGTATCTTTTTCCACACTTTTTCTTCCCTCTTTCTCTAATTTTTTTTTTCGATAGAACTTTCTCAGGGTGTCCATACCCTTATGGCTTGGTAACGTATCGGGGGAGGAAGCCTATCTTCCTCGTCTGGATTCTTCCCTCATGGCGCGTTAGCTTTTTCTCCTCTTTCCAACCTCACCCGGAAACCCAATAAGGAGATCGACGACGTTCACTCAATCGTCCCCGCGTTCTTCATGATTAGTCGTTCCATATGAGAATTGATGAATTCTCGTGGTTTCGGGATAGTCCAATGAAATTTCGTACGACTTCCCATTCAACGGGGGAATAACGAAGTCTTGGGTGAGGAATGACAATCTTATAGACCGACGAAAGAAATTCTGTTCGTTTGAGTCTCGAGCTGTAAATCAATAACGTTCAAGGGAACTATGCAGAACAGTGGAATTCGAAGAGACGAATGACATCGTGGCCGTTTGCTCGTCAAGCGCGCGCAACGATTTATCCATCCAGCTGAGACACGTCGCATTTGGGTATGGCCGTCTACGTGCGGGTCATATTCGTCCCTCGAACCGGCGCACGACGTAGCGCCGACAACGTTGGCCGTACGCTTGGAATGTACCGCGTAGGCACTTATGGCTCGGACTCTAAATGTACGGCCAGACGCAGACGGTTGGTACCCCATAACTATTCCGTGATTGCGTATTATACGCCCCGTCGCCGAAACTGCCAGTTAATGCCGGTCTAGCAGACCAAGAGAAATAGTCACGATCGGGACGATCAATCAAACGACAGAAACTACGGACTAAGCGCCTTACACGGAAGCGACGAAGCGATCTACGATGTACGGTGCATCTTCGAAATCAGTAACATGACCTTGGACGTGTGTATTTAAGTATTCAAGGTCGTGAACATGACAACGTTCTACAATAAATTGTTCAAGGTCGTGACGATGACAACTTTCGATAATCCCATATTATTATGCCGTTTAAAGAAATCGTGTCGAAAACTTGTGAGAAGTTGTAGCCTGTCCAAAGATTTCTATTCTGATTTGCGTATTGTAGTAAGGAAATAAAGGGCGGCAACATTGGCCCTATTGTTTACCCGGAGTAGTGTCCTTCCACTACTCCAAGAATTGGTCTAGAGCTGGAATTGTCTGTCATCAATCGACCTAAGGACACAACCTCCGTCTGGCGAATAAGTCGAGGCATCCTCAATCGATGAGGACGTCCCTATTCCTCGCTGTACAGGTCGGTATGCCACGATTCCATGACCATTTCCAAAGGGATCGTCTCGTTGCTGATCATTCCAATGGCTTCTACCTCTACCGTTGGGCCATTACACGCTGTCTTTGGCCTCATTGTTCCGTATACGCCGAGCTTGATTCATTATATAAATGGAAGCCCGTGTCTCGAGCGTTGAGTTAACATGGAACATCGACCGTACAATCTTTAATGGAATCAACTTCGTCATGCACGGTAACATTGGATCCTTGCTCGAAATTCTATCAAAGATCCTTCGATGTTCCAGAAAGATTCATTGAAGTGATACAGATTTAACTGGACAGGCTGAATCTGGCTGTCAATTGAGCTTGTCTAGAGTCATTATTCTCTTCCAAGAAAGGCAACGAGGTGTTTGCTTCTGTTCCGTAAAGGATGAAAAGCCACGGAAAAGTATAATGGAAGCCATAAGCACAAACGAATCAAAGATTGAAGCATACCACTCCCTCTCTTGCTCAACTATCCCTCAACGCCTCTGTGAATACATCCTCGTCGGTGATGCATGAAATTACGTCGCAATGATTGGACATTCGGATTTCGTAGATGCATTCATCGACGAGATTCAAAAGGAGAATGAATCCAGAGGTCCTGGCGAAGATCTTAAATATCGTAGAGTACCAACTCGGACTTAACGCTGTTGATCGGATTACGTTTGGGCTCAACGGATAAGTATCTAATATTCGCGCACGTACAGTTTAATCGGTCGGTTCTTAATCCAAGAAAGTCATAATCCACTTTAGCTTATACACCTAATATCTATCCTCTCGACTTACCGACGCTCTATACCATTTCCGGAATGCCACGCGAAAGTATGAATACCGCATCTAAATATCGCACATCAGCTTGGTAAGAGTAATTCAACGACGTTTACGTTACGTCCATGCGGTATAAGGTTCCTTCGGACTATACGGCACCGACCATCGCATAACGTCAATGGCACGTGCGACAAAACTTTGTAGCATGGATGTCAATGAAGAGTATACCTAGTAGACAGCAGCAACCTTCACGTTTTGGCAACCTGGACTCCTCAAAGTTTCAAAAGTAAATCAAGAAAACATCAGTTTTGTTGCGTAAAGTAGAACACTCAAGATCTCAAAATACTGGTGGAACAGGCGCGACAAATGAGGATTTAAAAAATATTATGTCATCGTGTTAAAAGAGCAAGTATGATTCTTTTAAAATGATCGGGACCTGGTGCTATTTTTTATACTCGTTTCGTATACCACGAATTCATTTACCTCAGCTATTATAAAGGACCTAACGGTCGTGTTACGAGTATACCGCGTTTAAGCTTGCCCCAGTTGAATCACAACGGCATTTTTTAACTACCGTGGGACATCGCTAACGATTACGAGTAATAATATCGCGATAGAACATAAATAATATACGATATTGAGTTTGATGGCATGGACACTTCGTGAGCCTCGTAACGGCCGGTACATAGGTATATATCTATATAAGCTTATAGCCGTTATCTGAATTAGTTAACGTACCTAGTCCTGTAGCGTAAGTCGGTTGCATTACCACTCGAGAAAGTAAGGAAAACGATCGTTACTTATTCCGCCATCATCGGGTCGAGAAAACGGTCGACCTTTCGCGACTACTCTTGAAATATTTAATGACGTTTCAATGGTGCCTCGGTCATGAAAGCCAGGAAGATACGAGTGGCGGTGGCTGTGTACGTAGAACATTCAGATGACGAAATAAAAGGACCGTGAGAGAGGCAAGGATAACGATGCTGTAGATCGAAACAAGAGTCGGTATTACTCGCCGGTCTTACCAAGATATCGGCCACGAGGGTATCTCAGGACGACGGAAAATGGATCAATAATGCTTTAGCTCGATACGGCCAGGTAAGTTCTCTCGCCTGCTACGTGCCGCTCGACAGGACCTCGGTATCGAGAGGAGCAGGACAACCGCACACTTTCATTAAGGGCCATTACTTTATAAGTACTACTACTACATACTACACGAGCATGTCTATATATATAACTAGGATAGTGCCATACCAAAATATATCCTGGCAGCTGAGCAATCGATCGTGACAAAATCGATAAACTTTAGGTACAATTATATTAAAATCGATAAACGCTTACTCACTCCAAGTAAGACGTAATTTTGGTGTCTTGTACATAGACCCGCTCTATATTTTCCCTGTGAATTACGTTATTCGCGTAACAATTTACGCGAGTATTTCTAGGGGAGAGAGCTAATATCGGAGTATCTATATCATCATGCGTGGAATTCGCTTGCCGATAGGACAATTGCCGATCGACCAAATAACCCATGCCCTAATACACGTATATAGGACAGTTATTTCACTGCTCTATTATATACGTATAGGAGCAGTTTACCACTCGCCACATTATATTGTAGTGTATAATTAGGGACCGTTATGTGTGAGATATACGGTGCGTATGCTCGTGCGTGCGGGCATGAAGCCTCGGATCGTTATCATTGACTCCGCTTATCGAATAGCTCGTTGAAACGCGTATCGAAACCTAAGTGCTCTTGGGGAAAACTTTATTCTGGCATTTAGAACTGCGATGATTCATCACTCTAGGTACGTTTGCAATTAAGTAATTGGAAATTAAAGAAAGTTCCGGAAGTCAGAAGTCTGAAACACAATTGGCTTAATTATGTCGTCAGAGAAAATGCTACATGGAGATAGAGAAGAGTTTCGTTGATCGCACGTCGAATGTTATAGATCGATAACAATATTCAGAGGATATTCCTCGCGTACTTTCTAGCGTCTCTATTCAATAACTGACAATGAATGATCGAACGATAAGTACATTAAAAATTCAGTTCGTCTTAGCTCGCACATTGGGTAAAACGATGAATAAGTGACCACGGACGCTTATTCGAGAACTCGTATCTATTCACGAAGCTCGTTGCGACGTTAAAGGAAATTGGTATTAACTTTCTATTTCATTTTCCTACGTATAAATCTACCTATCGTCAAATATACGACGATCTAAGCTTTTTAACTTAAAATTAATTTGAAGGGATCGTTTCGTCCGAGTTTCTTGGAATATCAAAATTGTAATATTCGATTGTAAAATCGGTGTGGGAACAGAAGGGAACAAGAGGGAAGGAGGGAAGGAAAGTGATCGAAAATTATCGTCGCTAAAGATAGATAGAGAGATCGAGGGAGGATGAAATTTAGCGAGGAAATCTCTTCGCTGATTCTGGATCGTTCATAGTATGTCATCAAAGTTTGAACGGTTATATTCTTGACGCATTCATCACCCGACTATTTCATCCGTCGGTTCTCGCACTCGAACTATTCCCACTTTCGCGAAGAGGAAAGAGAAGCGAAGAGAAGGAGATCGAGCAAATCCATGGAGCTTTCATGCACAGGAACTGACTTTGTTAGGGGAGCGATGGTCTCGTGAGCGTAGGAGTTCGATTTCGTCCCACGTTCCATTTCCTTTCAGGAACCCTGAATTTTTATATGTATCTTCTTTTTTGCGATCTCACCTTCGGGTCACGAGCTTCAGCTTTGTAAAATCTTCTTTTTTTTTTGAAAGAGTCGATAAGTTTGTTCAAGACAGAAACATTCGTCGATTAAGTAACGGTGTCAGCTAGGAAGCTGAAGGTTCACAGTTGGAAGAACGAATTCGATCAACGAAAGCCAACTGCTCGAACCTATGAAAATCTTCCAAATCGCAAAGTAAATCGATCGTTCGTTAAAGCAACCATGAAAACTGTATTTTGAAAATTTGTTATCGCTGCTTATCCCATACTCTTTTTTCCACACATAATCATAAGTGAAACAGAAACAGGATTCATATGGGAGTGAGACATAAACGAAGAAGGGGCATTGAATGAAAAGGATGGCCATAGAGAGAGAGAGAGAGAAAGAGAGAGAGAGAGAGGAAGAGAGAGAGAGAGAGAGAGAGAGAGAGAGAGAGAGAGAGAGACCTAGAGGAAGAGCAAAGGAGTATGAGAAAGGGAATTTGACAATGAGGAATGCACGGTAGAGCAGTCTTTTGCCTATCCGGAAAACCCCGCGAGGAATATTATATTTGGGTCAGTGAATATATGAATACGATATCCATCGAGGCGTCCACATCCATTGTGGATTTTCTCAGTATTCTGTACTCTCTGCAGTGGAAACTCGTACATTAGAGTACACCAGGATGCCAGATATCCTTGTGGTTTTCAAGAATATCACTGTCGTTTGTGGATGTAATCGAACGTACACAGTCAACACGTTCATGGAAAATCATCGTTCCGAAGATTTAATTTTATATCCACGACTCGACTACCACGACTAGTTTATTTAACGATACAATCATACGTTTAGAAACACGTTAATTGGCAAACACAATGAATTATGTAATAAAATTAATGATAAATATTCCATCAAAGTATTGCTACGAAAATATTTGATTGATTGATTCAATTAAATTTGATCGAAACTAAGTTTACTAAAACGATTCTTCGTGTCGGATCGTTCTCTTCCCATACGAGAAATACAAAAGAAACATTGAGACACTTTTTCACTCATTTCGTGTGGGAAAATATCGAAAAACTGATGTTTAAATTTATACGTATCTATACGTCATAATTGTTATTCTCTCCGTTTTTATTTCGAACGGCAAATAAAATTGTGTTCGAAAATATAAAAACTTATTTTCCGTCCATTTGCGCGATCTCTCCCATCCGTATTTGTTCGACGTGTTGTGCAGCTACGAGTATATCATTACGTAGAGAGGCGACGATACAATTCGAGAAGACGGAAACTGTATTATGGATAACGCGTTGGACGTCATTCTATACCTGTATAGGGAGGTGCGACGGGTTTAGACCCTTGAAGCGGTGAAGATGTCGATAGCTTTGTGTCTACCCATATACGTATATTATCTATATCTATATGTATGTGTATATACGTATAGGTATGTTACAAGATAAAGGAGGACATCCTCGAGTCGGACTCACGACGAGACCACACGGATGATGGTCGAAGTAGGACAAGTACTGGAAGGAATTCCTGGCCCGTCGCCAGGTGTCGAATCGAAGTGATACGATTGCCGTAACACCGAGCCAGCGTGAAAGACAGAGGGAGAGATGAGAGGAGGCGGGTGTTACCGCTTAAACGATCTCCTGGGTTAGCCAGTCGAAGAAGTTCGAGCTTCTCAGAACTCTCGAAACCCTTCGTGCCACCGATTCCCGTTTTGACAATTTGTCACCCCTCTCCCACCACCATCTTCCTCTAGCTTTTATTTCATCCCTTAATTATACAAAATAAAACATAAACAAAAAAGATATTTATCTCGGTCAACTTTTTGCTCACAGTTTTCCGAATGAAATTCGTTCACGTTTTCCAGGAAAGTTGATTAGGACAAAACTGGAGTTTAATAGAAATAGAGCTGATTAGTTTGAAAAATGGAACACAAATTTAATAGATTTTGTTTCATCGATCGATCAAGGACTTTCGTTTTTCATCTCGTTATCAAAATTATCAATCGCACATTTCCTTCGATTCCAATCAATTCGTCCATCCGATTTCATCGGAGTGGAATAAAAAGTTAGCTACGAACTTAAAACGCAGTTTGCAATATTTCCTTATTATCCGCTAACAATTCACCCAGGCGATCCGTCGTCAGCGTTAAATTCACAACCCTGTAGCGAGAGGGAGAAAAAGAATTTCGCATCGTTGTTATATTTTTTCACCGGTTAACAATCTCGCGGTTTCATGCGCAACATTGCCATTGAAGAATTTTGATTCTCGCGAGTAGAACGCCGGAGAGTTATTTCGCGGTCTTTGCAAGAAATGCCCCGGCAATTCGCTCTCCCTCGCTCTCTCTCTCTCTCTCTCTCTCTCTCTGTCCTGCGCAACGGATACGTGAATTTTCAGCATGTGTTAGTCCCCATATTGCTATATATATATGACTAATATATATTTCCCATACATGAACATATACATAGAAGGGGTATGGTTCTACTTTTGGGTAGTGATTGTTCTGGGTGCCGCCGTGTAGCAGCTGCGGCGTTGAACAAACCGGAAGAGAGATTACGTCCTGTGTGTGTGTGTGTGTGTGTGTGCAGAGTCAGCGGTTATTACGAAACGCGACGTTCCGTGAGAGAGAAAACACGGGAGAGACGTAGCATGGTATACGAATGAAAAGAGAAAAAAGAGAGAGATGGAGGGAAAGAGAGAAAGCAACCCTACTGTGCTTGTTACTTCCGTATTTTCCACCGAGTTTTCCTTACCATCCCGCGCATCAACTCATTCCCTCCACTCCTCTCTCGTTCTCATCCCTTTCGCCTTTTTTTCCCTCCTTTTCCTTTTCCTTTTCTTTTTTGGTTTTCCTCTTATTTGCTCTTGGCCATCTTTCTATTCCTCTCTCACACTCTCTCTCTCTCTCTCTTTCTCTCGTTCTTGTTCTCATTTTCCTTCTCTTTCTCTCATTCACTTCGTCTTTTCTTTGGAGTAATGGACTTTACGTACCGGAAGATAAATCTACGGGTAACATGCGCGGGCATTTGCAGAGTGTCGTTCTCGACCCCATCTAGCGTTTCTCTCTTTCTCTATGTCTCTTAATCCTCATTCGCCATGCGACACTCCAATTTTTTCCACTTGCGAGGATAATGTACATCTTTCGGCCTCTCCTTGGTCACGCCATGACGACAGACGGAAGAAACTATCATTATACGTTACGTACATGATAGAAATAATTTTTTCATAATTTGTTTTCATTTTTTTTTTGCCTTTCGTTGAAACGTCTTTTTCAATTATCTTTCCCATAGTAGTGCAAAATTATTAAAAAATAAAGTAATAAATAATTATGGCAAGTATTATTAAAAGATCAAACGAACTTACCAAGTGACGTTCGATCTTAATTATATGAAGGGCCTCGTTCGAGATGATTACAAGGTAGTACGCAAGTCCCGTACGATGTCGCCACTAGTTTAGAGAGAGAAATTGTACCTCCACTCTCCTGCTACTTACTTCGATGCCTCATATTTTTTAAAGCGTGCCAAAAAATAAAATTCTTTAGATGATTACGGGGAAAAAAAAAAAAAATTTTTAGGGAACAACAGAAAAAACACTTTTTGTTTGGGTGGGATGTAATCATCTCGAACGAGGCCCTTCATATAATTAAGATCGAACGTCACTTGGTAAGTTCGTTTGATCTTTTAATTATATTTCGCGCCTCGTTCTTCGAGATTACAAGGTAGATGTTAAGAGGTAAGAGAATTTTGTTTTTTTTTTTTTTTTTTTTCTACAAATGATCTGTGGACAGTAATGTTTTTCACACAGTTTACAGATAACATATATATTTATTCTAAGATGACTGAGGCGAATCTTGCTCTGTCTTCAACCAATGGTCTATTATAAAAGGCTGCGAAGACTTTTGACGTCTCCGACCAATTGGCTGTGTTTCGAATTACACTTAAATCTAGGCCTCGCTTATGCGCGGTTGACGTAGACACATGTCTCGTACTGTGTGCGGTAAAAATATTTATATCAATACCGCTCTGACCAAGAGTTTTCCTTATCCATCTGCTTATTGTTTGCGAGGATGCTGCCTTATGTGGCTTTTTAATAGTCAAAAACAGTTTATTTGTATTTTTTCTGATCGATTTCGTTCTTTTTATATATTCTTGTAAAGTTTGAGCTACGCATATTTCTTTCCTTTTTTCAAAAAATGGTATAATTAATAGAGGTTGGCATGAACCGGGTCGAGATGTTTTTATCAGCTCTGGAACTTTTATTTTTGCGCCTTCCGAGTTAAATGCGATATTTTCAACGCTTATTAGAGCGAATGTTTGTACTCTATGCGCCGTGGCTAGCGCCAGAGAGGTTACCAGTTTGTATGTTAATTTTTCTAAATCAATGTCTGATAAGGGATTTAGCGTGCTTAAGTAGCTAATAACCGGATCTACATTCCACAGCTCGTTATATTTCGGCTTCGGTGGTCGCAATCGGAAGACTCCCTTGAAAAATCGGCGCAGCGATTCGTCTTTTGTTATTTCTTGTTGGACGATCAAGGAAATAGCGGATCTGTGTGAGTTTAATGATCCGTAAGAGTTTCCCTCGTGGAATTTTTCCGTTAAATATTCCAAAATTTCTTCTGTTGTTGGTTGAAACCATTTTACATTCGAATTTTCACAATATTTTACCCAGTTACAGATGGATCCACTGTATTGTTTGAGCGTCGATTCGGCGAGCGATGCAATCATGATGTCCGTAGCTTTTTCCGGTATTCCCTTTAATCTGAATGCTTCCCTGATAGCTTGCTTACAATTAGCGATAGTTTGTGCGCCAGAGGATGTTCTATTGACCTACAAGGAGAAAGTAACATTTGTGCATGTGGCTCGATAATAATTGAATCTTCCACTTGCATTGATTTATACATGGGGTACCATGGTTGTGTAGGCCAATATGGTACAATCACTAATCCTGTTGCTTTATCTACTAAAATTTTTTGTAAAACTCTTAAAATAAGTGCAAACGGTGGAAAAGCATAAAAACGTAAACTTTTCCATGAGATAGTAAAGGCGTCTATGGCCAAAGCCTCCGGATCTGCGTGCCAGGAAACGTATAAATTACATTTTTTATTCAATCGAGACGCGAAAAGATCTACAGTAGGGAGACCAAATTGACGCGTAATAGATGCGTATATTTTTGGGGATAATTCCCATTCGGTATCGATATTAATTACTCTGGACAATTTATCGGCCTCGCGGTTTTCCTTAGAGGGTATGTATGACGCAAAAAGCCATAAGTTTCTCCTTTCGCTCCATTTCCAAATTTCTGATGCTAATCGGTTCAAATTTTCATGCTGAATACCCCCCATTCTATTTATATACGAAACGGCTGTCGAATTGTCTATTCTTAAAAGTATTTCGCAATTTTTGCATTTTGAAGCAAAACATTTCAATCCGAATGACACAGCAAGAAGCTCTAAATAATTTATGTGATAATTTTGTTCAATATCGGACCAAAACCCTCGAGCCTTACGCCCTTCGCAGAAGGCACCCCAACCGGTTCGTGAGGCGTCTGTAAAAATTTCTATTTCAAATGTGAATTTTCTTATTGGGTTGCATCCGCCAGGTAATTTCTTGATCCACCATTGTAAATCTTCGCTTAAATATTCTTTAATATTCATCCAGCAATTATAGTCTCCTTTCGATCTTAGCAATGCCAGGTATTTTTCTCTTTCTAAGTTTTTCGTATACATCCATCCATACTCTACTGCTGGGCATGCAGCTACTAAAGAACCAATTAATTTTGCAAAATCTCGAATTTTTGCCTGTGATTTTTTGCCTATCTCCAAACATAACTGAATAAGTTTTTCTGCTTTATCTTTTGGTATTTCCAATTGTAATTTTCTCGAATTTAGGATGAAACCGAGGTATTTACAGGAGGTCATTGGTTTATTACTACCTTTTTCTCTGTTTATCATGAAGCCAAGGGATTCTAATAGCTGAGTTGTTGTATTATAGTTTTTTCGACAAAGCTCTTCAGTCGTCCCGAAAACTAAAAAATCGTCCAAATATGCAGTCGATGTATTTCCGTTATTTCTAAGCCATCCAATAATTGGCTTGATCGTTTTTGTAAAAACGTAAGGACATGAAGCAAGCCCGAAAGGCATACATGTAAACTGAAAAAGTTGATCTTCGAAGAGAAATCTTAGATATTTTCTACTCTTAGAGTGAATCGGTATAAGAAAATACGCATCCTGTAGGTCTATGCTACACATAAAACATCCGGGGGTTAATAATTTGACCGCAGTCCTGATATCTTCTATTTTAAAATGGTTGGTTTGTAAAAATTCGTTAAATTTTTTCAAATTCAGTATGAATCTTTTCTTCCCATTGGGCTTGTCGACTAAAAAACAGTTCGAAATGAATTGTCCTGCTTCTGGTACGCATGGCTCGATAGCCCCTTTCGTAATTAACTCTTCGATTGCATATTTCATCTCGATTTTTTCCTTTTTCGATCTTTTCATTTCTGATGGTACTATTGCCTGATGTATCTTTGATTTTACCGGAATTATATATCCTTTTACTGCTTGAAGTATAAACTTATCGTTCGTGATAGTTTTCCAATTTTCCATGAATTTTTGTAATCTTCCCGCTATTTTGCCTACCTCTATCGACGATGGCGGTAAGACTGGTAAGAATTCCGAGTTCTCGCTGGGCTCGAGTTCCTCCTGGGATAAGTCGACGTCTTGTTGAGCGGCGCTCTTGTTTGAAATGGATACCGTGTTTGTATCTTTCGAGGCCCACTCTGCGCTGCTGCCTGTGTCATCCTCGCAGGTGGGCCGCCCCGGTTTAAAGAAACTATGTTTCGAATAAAGGGCTTTTTTGGATTTTCTTGTGGCTTCATGTTTTGTCCAATTTTTTCGATCGATTGACTTTCCTTTATACGTTCCGACAGTTTTTCACCGTAAAGGAATACATCTGTTTTTACGTTCTCGAGAACGTCTCTTGTCTGTTTTGGCAATCCCGGCGAGATAAACGATTTTCTTGCCAACGTTATTGAGTGGTGAAAGTCAGTAAGGATTTTTCCCGCGTCAGAGAGATATTCTAATATTTTGATTTTTTCATTCAACTCTTCCTTTTGAATAATGAGACGAGTTGTGCCGGCCCCCAGAGCCGCAATCGCGGATCCCAGCGTATTTTGCAGGGTCGAAAAATGCTTGTCTCGCTTTATAGCGGACTCATTCATAGAGGCAGCCACCTCCGGGTTTAACCCCGGTGCCTCTAGTTTGCAAGAGCCTTTCCGCGAGTATTTGGACAATATTTCCATTTTTTCTTCTCTCGGCAGTCCCTCCGTTATCCACGTATTCCATCGGGCCACCAACTGCGAGTGCATTGAATGCTCTTTCGCCTGTTCCGCCGAAGGATCTTTTCCGAGAATCTCTAATATCTCGTTATCTATTTCTGGTTCGATGTCCTCATCTCGTTGATTTTGGTTTATATTTGGCGCGGATTCATTCACTACAGCACCATTCTCGTTGTTTCCACCTGTAAATTAACGACAGAAAAAAGGGGATATTTTAACGTACGATATCCATAACGACGGTTTTGAGGTTATGCTTCTTGGGTGCATTGTTATTTGATGTGTTGCGGGAGATGCTAGATCCTTGTTTCGCCTCAAGGAGCGAACTCGATCTGCGTATTACACATTGAATCTCTTTTTTTTTTTTTTTTTGTTTTTTTTTTTTTTTTTTTCGCGATCGCGCCTTGCCTCGTGGTCTTGCTTGGTTATCTTGCCTCGTGGTCTTGCTTGGTTGTCTCGCCTCGTGTGCGAGCTCGTTCCAAGACTTTTCATCGACTATGTCTAACCTCGTGTGTTAGCTCAGTCGTGCAATATTTACTTACTCTGTAGTTCATTTTTCCTGATTTCTTCGATTTCTCGTTCCGGTGTCGAAACGTCGCTTGAAGATCGATCTCGCATCTTTTTCTCCTGTATTCTCCTGAGTTTTTTGATTAACCGATTTTCCTCCTCTTCATAACTACGTGCTCTTTTCTTTTTCGAAGATTTTCCCATCCTGATGATTATTTGGTAAAAAACTGAAAAATTTTAATTACTTTACACGGCACGTCGAAAAAAAACCAGTGGCGTCCTTCGCACTAAAAATTGCTATGAGGCATCGAAGTAAGTAGCAGGAGAGTGGAGGTACAATTTCTCTCTCTAAACTAGTGGCGACATCGTACGGGACTTGCGTACTACCTTGTAATCTCGAAGAACGAGGCGCGAAATATAATTTATAATTAGTTATCCAATGATAATTATTATACGAAAGGAAACATCGTTATTTGTCGAAATAATTGTTCGGTGTCAAGTGCCTAGGTTTAATTCATTTTCGTAATTGGGGTGTAAGAGATAACGAAAAGTGGCGGAGATGAATAAATAAAGTCGAGAGTGCAACGACCAACTCGAAACGAAATAGTTAGCTAGCACGCGTGCCCAAGGGAGCTGAAAAACGGGTACGAGGAAATGGTTACGCATCCGGATTTTTTACAGCGAACCGGAGAGAATGAGAGACGGAGAAAGAGAGAGAGAGAGAGAGAGAGAGAAACAGAGACAGAGACAGAGGGAGAACATTTGGTCATAGGAGAATCGCGTTTCGCGGGTACATTACAGTGCATATGTGAGGCAGCACAGGATAGCGTGGGTAGCTCAGAGAAACATAAGGACGAGGGAGAGATGGATATGCTTGTCCCAATGTAAGCTTCAATTACTCTGATGAGAGGCAGAGAGGATCGGACCGAAAGCTAAAGAGAGAGAGAGAGAGAGAGAGAGAGAGGAAGAGGGAGAGAGAGAGAGAGAGAGAGAGAGAGAGAGAGAGAGAGAGAGAGAGAGAGAGAGAGAGAGAGAGAGGGAGGGAGAGAGAGAGAGAGAGGAGAGACTTTAGACATGCGAGTATCCCCCCTTCCTCGTCACGGTCGAAATGAAAAGTTTTAAACCCTCGAATAAAATTCCGTCTACTCTCTCTGATATTTCAGGAAAAATGTCAAGCCTCTATGAGCTAATTAACCCCCTCGGAATTTATAAAATCGCTGACTCGTACTGGGAACTGTTCGCTGGATAACCGTTGTTATTTAGACTCGTGAATAATGCGAAGTTAAATAAGTTATCATTATTATCTCAATTACAAAATTAAAAATAATAAAATGCGAGATCGCTCGAATGTTTATAAATTTATAATGCTTTGTAGTTACTGCTTTTGATGCTAACGTTGAATTTTAGTAGGTAAATTTTTCGAGATAAAAAAAACGTCGATGAATGTTTCGGACAGATACGAGAGAGACTATGAATCTGTGTTCAAGGGACACTTTGTGAGATCTCTCTCTCTTTCTCTCTCTGTCTCCCTCTCTATCTGCCCCCCCCCCCCCCCTCCCACTTTCTCTCTTTCTAAAGAGAGAGAGTACAGGTCCGTTGTCACACTCGGTTATTGTCGCGCGTGTGCAGAACTGCCACAAAAGAGCACTCGAGAAGTCCGGGGCATTTGCTCTATCATCATCGGAAATCACGATGTCAAGTGACTCTTGGTAACGTGTCCACTTATCGAACTGGCAATATATACGAAATTGGAAACCTTTCGTCCGTTTCGTCCTGATGGGAGGTTTTTCGATATAGGCATTTGGATATATCGATATATCTGTAACGACTTTACAAAAGAAGCTTAGCTGCCTAACGATAGTATACGAATTGGCTTGTCCTCTTTCCTTCCTACTTCTCTGGTCACACAATTCTCGCATGGGAGGACATAATTTTTATAACGTAGAAAGCAATTTAATAAAAAAATTTGTATAAGCACGCATTTAACAATATTAAAACGAATTTCAATTACCTAATTTAGACAAATTCATTATTATATAATCGTCACGATAAAAAACCCGCAGTTTAACTTGCGAATGATAAATCGCATCAGTAATTTTATGTATTTCCAGGAAAAAGCGTATGATTATTATCCATACGAGTTCATGATGGTTAAAGTTTGAACGTAATCGAATGATGAACGTAAGTTTACTCTATATTGTGCCGTATTGATGGTAAAATGCCATCCAAGCGCCGGTGGATGCATATTTTATCAAGTACACAAATAAAAATCGAGAGAGATGGATAATCGAAATACTGTCATTAATGATTTCGAGAGTATCTGGGACGTCGATGTTTATTTGTCATTCTCCAGTTGAGCAGGTATTATTACTACTGCGGACAGGTACACTAATTTATGATAACAATATTATTGCTTGTTGGGAAACATGATTTTCTATAATGCGCGTGTTCGAAAATCACGAATATCTCCATTCTCCAATTTCTGACCGACGAATTACGACAAATCCAAGATTAAAACACAATGGAAATTCTCGATTCTACAAACCCCCAATAAAGTATTTTCGGACGAAAAGAAATTTCGTCCCTCGTCAGCTGTCGATAGTCCAAATTCGTAATATAATTCCGAGACTTTGAGAGGTCGGACCGGGGAACAAATTTGTTTTTTCCTCAAAAAGATTGAGAAATTTTCTGTATAATGCGAATATCACGTTCCTATTCTCGATGCTTCATCGTGTCTCGGGCGAAGACTAAAAAGAATAAAAACGTTTTACGTAAATGAAAAATATAATGGACAATTAACTTTTGATTTTTCCATGTAACTTTTCTCATGTAAGTTATATATAAAGAAAAGCCAGATGTCCATCAGCGTTTTCGTGATCAAAGTCCATTACAGCTTGATAAGCCAATATCCCAAGTGGCAAAGATTCGTTGGGACTTAACGCCAGGAGGCTGCGAACCACCGTGAATTATAATGTCAGATTAAGGATGGGATATAGTATCGATGTGTATATATATAAGCCAGTTTTCTAGCTTGAACGTGCGGGATTTCTTGCAGTCATCTCTCTCTCATCCCTTATATTTCTCGTTCGTTTTCTCTCACCGCCCCCGGCACACGAGCCAGCCAAAATGTGTTCGGTGCTAAAACCCATCCACATGTACATTCACAGACGACCCGCATAGACACACACGTATCTCGTCCCAAAGATTTATTATCCTTGGAAAATCCACGCAGTCGTTAATAATATTCTTTTCTTCGTGGCTATAGTCTCGTCCCGCGACTCTATTTTGCCTTTTTATTCATGGATCGAAGATTTCTCTCCTCCCGGTAAGACGGCCATGTGTCGAACGAGTAGTCCATTAATTTTATAAATTATCAATTGTTCCATAGAAACTCCGTCGTACGAATCTTCTCCGTACACGTGTTCGACGATAAATTATCGCAGCATCGCAATATTGTCATCGTTTTCTCAATTACGTCGGCAATAATTTGAAAAAAACATTTTGAAAAATACGATCGAATGGAAATGTATTCGGTTGTCATTATACAAAATTTATGTAAAATAAATTTATAGTGGGTGGGGGGAGGGGCCTGAATTTAATATAAAATGTATAATATATATATATTATGTATATGATCTGGATATGTACAATATGTACGGTTGATGGACATTGCTATGGCATGCAGCTCGTGTGGTTTATTAAAATCCACCGAGAAGAGAGAGAGAGAGAGGGAGGTGGGGGAGGGAGTACAGGAATACGTAATCACAGGCTCAATATTCATCGTATACACTGCGGAAACCTTGTGAAGTCACGCTGCAAAATTGTATAATATGAAGCTTAATGAAGGCCTGAGCGTAGATTCGTGTAACCGCGATGTCACTCATTGCTCCCCCCCCCCCCCCCCTCCCCCCTCATTCAAATATATATGTATATATATATATATATATATATACTAGCACCGTCGTTCGCTGGTAATGAGAACAACACACCACGCCGAATCCACGTTTATTACTCGCAGATGGGATATGTATATCGCCGTAGTAAATATGAACCGCGTCCAATGTTGTACAAACATAGTGATGCGTGCAAGCTTTGACCGCACGAACGGATTTACTATTTTATTTGGCCATAATCGAGAAGAATCAATGGGCCGAATGCCAGAGGGCAAATTTTTTGTGTCCTCGTTTCTTTTTATAAGACTCGTCAAAAATTCATTCGAAAGAAACATAAATCGATCGACAAAAATTACATTTTTATTTCCCATTTCATCGACTTCGTCGGACAAATTCATCCCCTGGCGTCGATAATCCGTAACGATCCCCCCCCAAAAAAAAAACAAAATCGTCTTCTCCATAAGCTCGTCAGCATTTTTTTCTTCTCAACAGAGGTATAACTCTCACTCTTCTCGCCACTGGTCCAATCGTACCGTATTACTTTTTACCGCGTGAAAAATAGCCCAAAAAAGGTTGGGATTTATTTTAAGTAAACCCATTGCCAGATATGTGTCTTCGTCTCCATTTCTTAGGGTGTCAGATTAGACGAGGGAGATCGAGAGAGAGAGAGAGAGAGAAAAAGTGTGAAAAAGTGACGACTCTTTCGAGGGCGCGCTTTTTATTTCTATACGTTGTATCTCTCTCTATAATATGTCGGCCGAATCGCCTCGAGGCCGCGAGGGCGGTGAAGTGGCGAGAGAAGAATCTCCTCGGTCCGGAGCTTTCGAGACTGCAGGTCGGACGGTTTCGCAACGTGAAGTCAGTGACGAACTTGAAATTCTTCCTATAACCGGCGCGTGTTTCTGGGACGTACAGCAGCTTGAGAGCATTTAGAGCTGTGGGATTTTCAGAGGGTGAACGCGAACGTTTCGCTTCTATATATGTATATGGCTTTGAGACCGGGTAGAGAAGGTAGAATCGTATGTGCTACAACAGTAGAATGTAGGTATAGTGGACACATGTGTACACGAGAGAAGCGTGGGATAGTTTTCTGCCGTGTGGCTAACGGAGTTGCCCCGAGAGTACGGCAGTAGATTCTCTCGGGAATCCCTCCCGTCCGTCTGTCAGCGCCAGTAGCCACCAGCATCGCCAAAAAGCACACGCGAGACTGACAAAAATGAAAAACTAGAAGTGAAGATTCCGTGGGTTCTAGGCAAAGCCTCGTTAGATAGCACGTAGCTCGCTAAAAAAAACTGTGCGATTCAAGTTCAGAGAGTACGTATGTCTTTTCACCCGTACTGTACAAAAAATATCAGAATGTACACGTGCTTTGACGCGAATTAAAATACAACGAAAATAAAATAATGCAATTTTTCGTTTGTTTAGAAAAAATTAATTCGTTTTACACGACTCGTTCAAGATACAGTTTGTAGTAATTAATGTTAATTAAAGTGAGAATTTTACATTGTTCTGTTTTTTTTTTATTTTCCATGAACGTTGATTTTTTTTTTTAAACAAGAATTAAAAACGAAATTGTGTGACTTGTATTTGATACCGAAATTATAACTTCGAAAAACGTGTCTTATTCGAGGTGAATTTTGAGTTAGAATTCGTTGAATTTCCAATTTTTGAAATTTGAACAAAAATTGATTTGTCATATTTGTTTTTGAATTGTTATTATGCGAAGGAAGACAATTTCTTCGTCGCGATAAAAGTGCAGGTCTCGTTCACAAGAGATACGTAATTTTTCGATCGGGAACGTAAGAAAAATAAATGGAAAAAGATGAAAAACCGGATATTAGCTAAATGGAGTAGGAAAATCGAGACATATATTCAACAATTTTCTTCCCTCGTTCAACATACCCTGCGAAAGCTTTCGACCTGCCATTTCCGGCACGAAACATTTTTTTTTATCCAAAGACACGCTTCTTCGCGCTCGTATAATGAAGATATGTCAGATTGTGAGGGGACAAAAAGAGAGCGGAGAAAGAGGAAAAGAAGAGTAAGAGGGAGAGAGAGAGAATGGTATGAGGTGAGAAACGATACAACTAGGAGCTGTACTACAATTACTGCTCCACTCTCGTACTCGCCCGATTACCTCGCTTATCGTCGTAGAGTCTTCTGTCGTTTCTTTTTCACTCACTTTTTTTTTATTTCTTAATCTACTTTATTTCTTCTACACCTCTCACATTCTTCGGAGGATCCTTTTTATTTTCTCAACGTCCACACCCCTACTTTTTCCACGCCTCACCTCGGCAATCTCCAGTCTCGTTCGTTTTTCCCACGGTGGGACAATTAGTTCGAGAATACAATTTAATTAATTCTCAACCTTGGCAAATTACGTTTCCACGTAAAATATATAAAGCATCGATTCATTGCTAATAACGTTTGTTCTTCTATTAACCCCTTCCCGTGCTTTAACGAGTCTGGCTCGGGATGAAAATTTTGGCCCAAACATGAATATGACGAGCCAGGCTCGTGAATATAAATATTGTAATGTAGCGGTCGTAATCGAATGTCAGTTCTTATTAGTACGCCACAAGAGTTAGTCACGAGTCTCATAATTGCTGTTACAAAGTAGTTTATATATTGAAATTGAATAAACCCTTAAAAATCGTATTGTGACCTTTCTCGAGCATCAGTTTGACCTGCTTAAGGTAGTCCTATCGTTATAACGTTTCCGTTAGATTTCACTGAAAATTTGCAAATACGTTCTTCGATGTCATATGTATATGTGTGTAAAATTTCAGGGGCCTTTATCGACTCAAAAATCACGATATTTATTCTTGAAACTCGTCACTTTTCGCAATCTCCCATAAGAGCCCGTGTTAAATATCGCAACATTATACAACGAGTATCTCGATCATTTGGTCGATGAACCCTGTTGAAATTTTGCACACATTTTTATATGACATCAAAGAAGCTTCGATTAGTTTTTATAACAAATCTTATGGAAACAAAAATTCATGATTTTGTTTATTATATAACAAATAAACTTTCCGTAGGATCAATTTGAATTTTGAGTATGTTGTTCTTTAGTCGATTTGCAACAACTTTTCTTAATGAACTTTAACGCTTGGTCCACTTCCAATGTGAGAAAAAACGGGAATAATATTTTAATCCCCCACCCAACGATAGAACTACCTTAAGAAGCGTTAACGCCTAACACTTGGGCCGAAGTTTCGTCGAGCTAAATGGCACAGGAAGGGGTTGAACGTATAAATCATCCTCGCACAACGATGAAAAATACATTATCAAAGTTATCATCGATTAAAAGATTAATGCAAACATTTCGTAGAGTCGAAAATTAACACGTTTAACCTCATAAATTGTAACAAACCGAAGTAATCCTTGAAAAGGAAACAAATTAAAAATTTCATGGGCGTTTATCTACCGTTGTTGCATCGTTAAGCGTTAGCAAATTATTGGCAGGCGTATGAAATTTTCTTGGAATAAATTCATTTGCGCGAGTCGATGGTAGGGCGATTGTTGAATAATGGTGCTCGTACGGAAACGGGAAAATGAAGCTGATTTATATTCGTACAAAGCCGGAAGGGAGATCCTCCATTAATCGGATGATGGATCGAATATATATACGTTACATGTACGAAGCGAGGCCGAGATAATATCCGAGTTCGTTGCGATATATATACACTTTATATATATATATATACACTTTATGTATATATATATGCTTGCATGTGTGTGTATGTGTGTGTATCGAAGAAAAGTGAGCTGTTGGGATATTAGATATAATACGATATACTTCACGTATATTAGACCTTCGTTGACAAGAGGATCACCGTTGACGACTCTCGGTCTATCATGATATCCGGTGTTTTTCTTTTGGATCCCCCGAATACATATACAAACATATACACCCTATTTGGAGTTTTCGGTAGCTCCGCGTAACGGCGGCAATGTGTACTAACACAATCAGAAGCGAAGCCAAAAGGGAAAAGAGAACAGGGATCATCCTTTCATGAAGAAAGAGACAGAAGGGGAGAGAGAGAGAGAGAGAGAGAGAGAGAGAGAGAGAGAGAGAGAGAGAAAGAGTGAGAGATTCTCCACAGCCCTCTGTTTGTTCCGCGAAAGACTTTCGCTAAAAGGCTGAGACGGATTGACGAAAGTAGCGAAGGTCTTCTATAGAGACTCCCTCTCTCCCTTCTCTCCCTCTCTTTCTTCTACTTTGAGTCCTTATCGGAATTGTTCTGGCTTGCGGCTTCGCTTTCACCTCGTCCCTTGCCCTCTCTTCCGCCTCTATCACCGACCGTCGCGACGTCTCCGCCATCACTGTCACTCTACATATATATATATATATATATATATATATATATATATATTATATAAATATATATAGGAACTGTATATTTCGGAGCTTGAGAGATCGATGCCCCCAGATACTGTCTTTAGACGTTCCACGGACTACCTCGTAAGAATAGATTATAGTTGCCACCATCGTTATTTTCGTCCTTTTCCAGTGAGGCCATTTAGACTCTCGCGTGACAAACACAACTGACACGAGACGCGAATGTCTCTCGTGATAATAAAAATAAATAAAACAAAAAGCGACGAATCGACTTTTTTCGAACGCACGGAGACATTTGCAATGGATCCATTGAAAAGCATTCTATTTTGTTCACAAAACGCCTGCGAAAATACGTTATGTTATTTCCATTTTTTACCATTTTGTTTTGGTAATAGAATTTCCATCACAATTCTCAATTCGTTATTTTTGCTTTAGTTTTTTTTTTTTTTATAAATGTTACGAATGGGAACGGATCATTGATGGCGAAACAATCGACGATCTGGAATATAACTTGCTTGAGAGAAACATGAAGGATGCGGTTTAATGTTGAATTTCGGCGAATTGCCTGCGGACATTTTAGCACGGTTATCCACGCTAGCTTCCCCATGGATTTAGTCTTTCCCACGTGCTCTCTTTCTCTCCCTCTCTCTCTCTCTCTCTTTCACTCTGTGTCGCAGTCCCTGCACAGTGTCAGTCATCGATGCCGTATTTGCAATAAAACACTGCAAAGGGAAGCAAAAAGGGATCATGCATGCGTGCAATGGACGCTGTATATATATATATATACGCTCGTGCATGACGTGACTGCATGCATGCATATTATCTGCCGCATCGTAAAAGCAGTCGCCTGTACTCAATCTCTCGCGGGGCGCACGATTTTTTTTTCTCCTTGCTTCCCACTTTCTTTCTCTCTTTTTTTCATGTCTATCTCGCAATTCTTTCACATCCAATATATATCGATTTTTCGATCGTTACTACCCCTCGTGTATCTCCAATTTTGCCCCCAACGGAAATGGGATTGATTAGTTTCGTCGAATTTTCCGTTCTGTCGCATTTGTCATAGATAAATGTGTATATAGATAGATTTTCAGGGATCGGGAATACGAAGACTGTTGGGAACGAGGCGGTCCTTCGTCAAGTTTCCATTTGCTATACAACGTAACTTTGGAATATCAATTAGTTCGTGCACACTATACGGATCCACGAACCACCGGGGACTCGTAGAATCCTAGCTGCTTCAGTGACGTAACTTCTCTCTCGCTCCTTCCTCTTTCACTCTCTATCTCCCTTTGTCTTCGTGTATATGTATGTGTGTCCGTTTCTCTCTCTCTCTCACTCTCATTCTCCCTCTCTATTTCTCTCTCGACAGCAAACAATTGAAACACGGTGCTTTTGAATCGTTCACCATTCCATGTCTAATGCACCACCACCACCCCCCTCTCTATCAATTCCCATCCCTCAACTATCCCCTACCCCTATCTGCCTTTAATTGAATTTATCGTCGCAACTCAATTATGGCGATTAACGTTGGAGACACTGGCGGTCGCAAAGCACGAGCTCCGAAAGTTTAGAATCGTATATTCTCCGACACGTCGATGAATACAGCGACGAGAGCCGTAGTTAGCGTCAGTCTTGCTCTTCGCTATGATATATCGGAAGTTTATGACGCTGGTGGCTCGGTGGGAGCAGCTGTCTATCGTCCTGTCGGAAAATATTTCTCTCTCTCTCTCTCTCTCTCACACACCTTCGTATGAATATGCAAGGGCATGCAGAATTTTTATCGAGCTGTGTTACTCGGATAATCAATGACGTATATTTAACCATGCCGAATGTAAATCCGTTACCTCGTGACTCGTTCTCGAACAAACTTCTTGATTTAATCCGTTTTCGTATCTACATGAGAGAATTTTTATACTTTTCTTATTTTCTTCGTTGATCAAATTCGAATCATCTCTTACATCGAGTTAACAATTTAATAGCAGAACAAAAATTAACGATTCTTGCTCGTTACAATATTTTGTTTATGTGTAGTTATGATATAAAATGATATTTCCCATCGCCATAAAAAAATAAGAGATCCAGGGAAATTCTCTCGCGCGTAACGTTTCAATTCACGTAGCGCGTAGGTATCACGTTTGATATTCATATCGGTGGAATTGCGTATCGCAATGAAAATCCGAGTTATCGTACTTAAAACTATGGAGTTTATGTTACGTAGAGAGACACTCGTGTTTCGCATTTACAATGAACGTTTCTGTACCAAACTGATTTCTTGCGTATCTCCCGATCCTCTCGTATCGTTCACGGTGAGCAATAATTTCGAGATCGAAACAACCGTCCAAGTAAATAATTAATCCGTATTATAAGCTCGAACGTTTAATAGAAATATCCGAGGAAAGTTAAACGAATCTCGGGGGAGGATATAATTTTGTCTCATTTTTTCGAATTCATGGTGCACCATTATAATTACACGAGTCGAGTAAAACTACAGAATTGCGGGCGTATATCTGTGGATACGCCGTATATAATTTCGCTCGGGGTTCGCTTTACGAGATAGAAAGAAAGGGACGAATTAAAAGGGCTTGCCGTGAGAATTTCTCTGGTAGGTACCACCGAGAGTTTTAATGCTTAAAGCTCTATAGGTGTAACTACATTTTACGCTCCGGGAGAGAGAGCATGACGTGCTCGCTTACACCGGTACACGACGAGAAGAAAGCAAAGACACGGAAAACGAGAGTCGTTGCACCTCGGAGAATTCGATGGTAATTTCCGGGGAATATGGACCTTGTCGCTAAGACAAACCAGAAGGTTTGCGAGAATTCCCTGTCGTAAAACCTCGAACGGTTCAATCCAGCTTTATTTACTAGCACATTGATGCGATCGAGTGGATATTAAACTGTGGAAAAAATCAACTTTACGGGAATCGAGAGTTTTGGAAAGTGGCCAATTCGGCATTCGAGATAAATCTTCCCTCGCTATATTCTTTCAATAAAAATGATAAACCTCGATATCAATAATCGAAATCGTAAATTAATTGTCCATATTTATATTCGTACGAAATATTTCTAAGAATAATTTCAATTTAATTAACATTAAGATAATAATTTAAAAAAATACGTCGGTACTTCGTGATTCGTAATTTTTCGGAAAGTGCCGATAGCACACAGGAAATTTCATAGTTTTTAGGAGGTGTTAAAGGTTGAAATATTTCGGTGGTCCATATTCCCCGATATTAATTGTTATGTACATACGTATATATTCGTTTTCACGAGCGCAAGCGGAGAAATTAAAAGTCCCGTCGAAACGGGGGTCGCAATATAGATATTATACTACCGGAAATTTACATCTCTATTAGACGCGTATATGTTTAGTAGTACAACTCTGCTGGAACTCTTCGTGTCGGGCGGAAAGAGCCCCAGGTTTCTATACACCTTGCTCTCCGGGTCTAGCTTTTTTCTTACTGTATATACATATATATATACTTTTATATATACATATATATGGAGCATATTCTTTGCAGAGGAATGGAAGCTTTAATAGAGCCAGGCCACAAGTTGCTCCCTCTATGTAACGTAGTGCCCACAGTCCAGCACTCTCTCAGCGTTAGTCGCGGTGTGGTACCTGTCACCCACATCTCCAACCCCTTGCCACAGAGCAAGCCAACCTTCGACTGAGAGCTTGCTTCAGGAATGAAGATGGTGCGTGTAAGATAGAGAGAGAGGAGAGAGAGAGAGAGAGAGAGAGAGAGAGAGACAGAGCGCGACATAAGGTTTCTCACGGATTCGGATTGAAAAATGTATTGGGTAAAATGACTTTTGATTTTCATGGAAAGTTTTTCAGGGTATACGAATATCATAGTCACTTTTCACTCGTACATAGCAAATTATCGTTCAAAAAGTGAAAAAACGTGATTTTTCACAGATTTTTCGGTCTCGCGTCTATCAATTGCCAATTAGCGGAAAAATGAATATGATCTTCGTATTATAAGGGAAATTTCCAATGGCATTTCATCTTTATTCAAAGCTTTCCGCAGTAGGTATACGAATGTCAATCAGTTTTCTCATACAATAGCAATGGATTGTTCAAAAAGTGAAAAGAACGTAATTTTTCAAAAAAAATTCGATCTCTCGTCTGTCAATTATGAAATGCCCTAAAAATCAATATGATTTTCTTGTTCTACGGGAAATTTCCATTGTAAATATGTCCTTTAAAAATAGAACGAAAAAAAAATTCATTTTTTTTTATTTTTACGAACGTGCCTGGAGCAAGTGAGACAAAGCGAGAGAGCATGGTGAGTTCATGCAGAGTTGTTTCCTTCCTCCGATAAAAACGAGTTATGGCAGATTATGTATAATAGCAAGAGAAATATACATGTAAATACCTAGTATTTACGATCGAAGAATAAAACGAGGAATGCAGTATAACGTGCGATCAAATAACATTATTACATTTTCACTTAATTTGATTCAGCATTCAATTAAAAAGGACGCATTTTTTGCGATATTTTTAATGAACGATATGCATTCATGATCTGCGAACGAGGTCAAAATCGTAAGATTGGAAAAAAAGCAATAAAAGCTAACTCTTTGTGACTCCGCTCAATCCCCAATGTAAAAAAAAGCACCCTCACATAAAAACATCCTCGCGATGTCTAATATACGAGATGGGAAGATGACCACAAGGTTCTCCGTCGTCAAGGGCCGAGGTAGAGAAAGGGCGAGCATACGAGACCCTTATAAATTGTCCGACCTCAGCTTGGTGCGGGTTTTCTTCGGATTACACGACAAAGCGCGCATTCTTGGCTCACGTACATCGATGTCGCGTGTCTTATGCGACGAGAGGGTGCACGACCTGGGATATCGCAAACATGGACAGTAGGGGGGAGGTTGGGCCGAAATGAAGCTCCACCGTGTGTCTGGCACTTAGCATGCAGACGAGAGGCAGCCACAACTGCATCAGCAAGACCTGAGAGAGAGAGAAAGAGAGAGAGAGAGAGAGAGGAAGGGAGAAAAGTGCTGATGCGGTGAGAAATTTCAGCAACGTAGCTGACGAACAACCCCCCATAGCTTGTTAACACGTACCAATTTGTATACTGAATATATTCTCTATATATCGCAACCTAGGAACGATACATATACGTCTCGTTGAGATTGGTAACATTATGCGAATCGAAATTTCCGCGCAGTTTCGTTACCTTTATTGCGAGACACACCATTACGAGATATTGCTCACGATGCGCTGGTTGCAACGTTTGCTATGTTACATTGTTAAATAGTTTCGCGTCAGATTGCATTCCATGATTATGTCACGATACTAACAGTCTACAATAATTGGGAATCAAACGTGGGTGTATATATATATATGTATATACACACGTTTGATTCCTATATATACCTATATAATATATACCTATGTATATTTCATATATATAGGTATATAATATATACCTATGTATATTTCATATATATAGGTATATATATATATATATATATATATACCTATATATAGGTATATATTTCATTCGTAATAATTATAGGCTATTAACTCATCGCGCCGTAATCATGGAATGCAATCTGACGGGAAACTTTTATTTAATAACGTAACATAACCGTTTGTACAATATTTGAATATTTGTCAAATTGTGCAATACAAACATACAATACAAACTTATACGTGGATTACACAATCCGACAAATATTCGTATATTGTACGATAGGATCTCGTTCGTCAATTGGCAGGGAGCGATGGTGAGAGGGGGATCGATTCTACTATAACGTTGCGAATCCATGCTGATTATATTAGGTACACGAGAAAAAAAATGATCCATCGTTTGTGATGCGAGTCGTGTTATTACTGGCGAATATTAATGAACGATCTTTTTGAAACGTGCACGAACGATTTAATTGTCACATATACACACGCGATCATAAATTTGATCACGTGACAAAGACAAAAATCGTGTTAGCGAAGGAAAAGTACGTTCCCTCGGGTGAATGTCGACTTCCGGTTGGTAAGGCGGTCGAATTTCTCGTTTACTGAAATTAACGTATCGATAGATCGGAAATTTTGCCCTAAATGTCATATCCTCATTTCCGTTTTTTAACTAATTTTAATTTTCACGATTTTACGAGTTTCGACGAATCGTCAAAAAGCAAATATAAAAACGGTAAATTCGTATTCTGAGACAACATGTAGCTTCCGATACAAACTTTATTAACGATTTTTTTCTTATTAAATACGTCAAGATTATTACGCGTTTCGTTAATAGCCCTTTCTTTACTCTTTCACGCTTTCAAGCTTTCAATAGAGCGAACGTACGAAACAAGTTTTCCCATAAACGCTTATAAGAGCAGGCGTCATCGGGTACGCAAATCGATTTTATCGCTGATATCGAAGCTATAAAGTTAGCGGGTGTGTACAGAAAAGCCCCTGAAGGGTTTTACATCCTCTCTCTCACTCTTTTTCCCTTCCGTACACCACAGGCGATATATAGAGCTATAAATACGCGTGCGTTTGAATTTAGTCGCGTTGTTCGAGTATAGTGCATTCGCTTAAGGCTTCACCATCGCCATCGCCATCGCTACATTATTGCGAGGGAGAAGGCGAGAAAGAGACACTCCAGAAGCTGATGGAGGATAAAAATCTCAGTTAACAAGGAATCCACCCCTCAGGCATCGCTGACAAACACACCCTTACGGACCGAAAAGTCACCCGAGCGCGAACGATTCGATGGCACCTCGTTTTCTCACTCTAGCAGAATCCAAGTCCCTCGGCTCTCTTGTTGGATAATAATGTATACGCGCTAAGCAGGTTTTATTATCCGCGTGAACAGTTTATGACATAAATAAATATAATAAAAGAAAATGGCGAAACGGTAAAACGGAAAAAAATTCTAAATTTTGTTCAATTGTATTTTGCGAATGTATGGCATGGAATACGCACGTTCTCCTGACACGGGACAATTATGCAAGGCTTTTTCGTAATTTTATTAATTACATAATATTAATTAACGAATAATTGATAAATTTTCATTAAAAATTTAATAATCAATCTTCGATTAACATTCGCGAATCAGAGAATATTCCGTTTTATCTTATTATAAACAGCACAATTAATAATCTCTCCATAATATCTGCATTAATCTTAAAATATTCAATGAAGCAAAACGACAACAATAATAAAATAAAAACACGCGGGATTATATCCAAATTTGTTGGTACATCGACAGGAAAGAAAGCGTTGCAAATCTCACGTCAAGGTGGACTTGAATTTAACAAATAGGAGCCCATAATGAACCCTTTTTTAAACACTGTTCACACCTCCTTTCAGTTGACATCGTACCGAGTCATACGACTCGAAAATGTCAGTAACGCGGGCTTTAGCATTACCTTGACTCGACCCGTACGACCTCAAAGTCGTATATGCTCAGGTCATGCATTTATGCTCAACAATTTTAGTCTGGAAAATTTATGGTAATAACTATTTACCTCGTTTTTAAATAGGATGTTGTACGGTTGGTCCGAAACGTCGAGCATAACACGATCGAGCGAAAACCCTTTCTCGTCATGCAAAAGCTGTGCTTCTCGCGGTCATAAGCGCCATGTCCACCACGTTGAACGCAAATCCCAGAGGGTTGCATCGCTCGGCATTTACGAGGAAGGGTTTATAGAAATTTCCTCACACACATATATACAAGAATAATACATGTTACGACGTCACGAGCAAGCACAAAATTGCGTTTGGCTAACGCGAACCTCGACGCACAAGCTTTCGTAGTATTAGGGTTATAAATTCTCGCTGGTACGATGAGAGTTTTGAAGTGAGTACCCGAGGGTCGATAGGGAGTAGGAGAAATGAGGGGGAGGGGGCCCGTTAAACCGAAGCGTACGAAGGTTGGTGCAAGTTACAGGGCCAGAAGCGAAACGTGAAATTCAAGAAGGAACCTGGGAAAGAGAGAGAGAGAGAGACGAAGAAGAAAAGCTCGTTTATACAAGGACGCAAAGTCAGATAAGAACGAAAATGTAAGAACTGGACCCAGGCGCGTTGGTCGGTTCGTAATTTATAGCCCTGGACCGAGAGACTTCACCTCTTCTTTCCTGCTCTCACTTTTCCTACTGTATTTTGCTACTCGCGTATGTATATATAACCGGAAATCTCGGAGAAAGACATTTTTCTCCTTCCGGCTCGCTCTCTCCTTTCCTTCTCTATCTCTGTTTCTTTCAGCCGGAGATCTTCTTATGCAACATTCTAGTAAGATCTACTACGATATTTCCATGTCTCTTATTCTGTCGAGTTTTTTTGTCCTTCATTGGTACTAACGGAAAGGGAAGGGGGGTAAGATCCGTTCGTTCTTTTCAATCGATTGCACTTCGATGGGATTGCAAAGTGCTGCGCCCCGTTTCTTCTCCTGACTTGATCCCCCTCGCTGTTTACGGAAACGCGATGCATTAATCTATTGCACCACGGGCTGATGAGCCCGGTAGAGAAAGGACCGGAAACGGGAGTTGCGACGAGACGAAGAAAGTCGCGAGGATTCCGGTACGTCGCTCATGGGATGGAACATTGTGGATAGACGAATGGATTTATCGATAATGGAAGTTGAAAAAGCTTGATGTAGCAAGGATTGTACGCTTTGAATTCTCTACGACGATATCAAGCTTTATAGACCTATCTATGAGACGAAATGAGAATAGAAAGAATATTTATCGTGACTTTTTAATTCATCACCGTCGTTTGATTATTGTGAAAAATTCCCAAGCGTCGATTGATTTTTTTCACAATTGATCAACGTTTTTTGACAAATGCTTCCCGAAGATTCAATTCCTTTTAAAATGTCAGACATTTTAATGAACTTCGATAAAGATGTGACTTGAAGAAAAAATGATCAATTACATTTCGTAGCGCGAATCGAAAAAATTAGTTTAAAAGAAAGATATTTGTCAATTAATTTTCCGTGAGAGCAACGTGGTTCCTGTCTACCGGACGTTGTTAAAACGAGTACTGAATCATTCAGCGTATCTCGCAATGGAAATATTGGAATGGAGTTACAATCCAGGAATTGTCAAACCCGAGCAGAAAACCGGAAATTCGAAAAAAAAGATCACACTGGAATCGAAGTAACTATTTATATATTTGTATACTGTATATAGATATCGGTATTCCGTATCCGCACTGTGGAATGGTCCGCCATAGAATAAATTTTCACCGTCAGACAACAAAATATATTTCACGTGGTTTACGGACGTGGAGTCTGGGGACGAAGATACGGTTCTCTCGTGCTGAACGCTGGTGAGGGCGTTATAACGAGGTTGTTAACCCCTCCGAGGGCAGAGAGACAAGGCAAAAAAAAATATATAAGATCCGACGTGATATAAATTCGATGAGGAGAACTTTTCGATATCGAACTGATAATGCTAGGAAGGGGGCGAATCTTGAATTTCCTACGTGCAAAGAATTCTCACATTCTCGACCACACGCACGAGCTCAAATAACCCGATAAAAAAGTATGCTGGATCTTTGGCGAACGTTTAACGAATTCAACGCTTTTGGCAAGCTCAATTGCAGTCTAGACTCGTTTTTTTTTTCACTATCGAGAAACGAGTTCTTTTTTACCTTAAGTTCTCATTTACTTTTTCTTCGAGGGACGCTTTTTAGTTACCGGCGTTGGCACAGGCGTCGCGCCTGTGCCAACGCCGTCCCTGGCGCGTTTGACGATCGGCCCACTCGCGCGCCCTGGTGGTAGCGTCGGTAACTAAGATAGAATAAATTAATACAAACGACCGATCGAAACAAATTTCGTTGTCTTACATTCAAATGAAAATTTACTTTAACCTCGACAAATCTCTTTGTCTCCCGTCGCTTTGACGAAAAAAAAAACATCGAACGAGTCGCGTTATTGCTACCCAAAAGCTTACGCCCGAAACTATCCGAGAGACCGCAGCGTCCTCCATCTAGCTCATCCTCTCGAAAAACCGCACAATAACTCAAGCATCTCATCTCCCTGAAGAGGTCAAAAGCAGTGTACCGTCTGAATTATGTGTGTGGGTGTATTTCCACGGGTTATAGAGTTCTCGCTTTCTCGCTCATACCCAGCACCGAAGTGGGTGTACGTACTGTTAAGGTAACCGCGAAGAATTTCAAACTACCCACAGTCGGAGGATCAACTCGAGCCCAAACACGTTGCCGAATGGAGTGGAGAGCAACGAGACACGGCAAGCCGAGTGAAGGGGCCAACGAGAGAAAGCGGAGCAAAGAGGACAGACGAGGGAAAGCTCGGTTACTTCGGCCCACGTACCTTTGAGCCACTTTAATTCTCTTTAACCAGAGGCTACATGAATATTCCATAAGCTTCAACCTAACCCAAAACCGCAGAGGCATCCACCGTCTAGGCTCTCTCTCTCTCTCTCTCTCTCTCTCTCTCTCTCTCTCTCTCTTTCTCTCTCTCTTTGCCTCTCTCTACGAATGGTCGTAGTAAAACGCCGTCGCTAACCGGGCTGAGAACCCGCTTGTCATATAGTACGCTCGCCCGTTTTCCGGCAGTTGTTGCGGCTATGTTGTCGGTTGTTTCTCGCCTCTTTACCGCCCCCTTTTCTCCCTACCCCTCCAGCCAAGTATATTCCCAGTGGTTTGTAAAAAGCGCACGCTCGGAAAAAAGAAACGGCACGACAACTGACAGACGTTAGCCGCGTACAGCCGTTAGCGCACACTTTTCCAGTCCGTCTAGCACGACGTCACTTCGAGATTACATCCTTCCGACTAATGATTTTTTCGGCGTTCTCGCACGTCATCCTGCAGAATACTGACTAGTCCAGTTGCAATAGACACGAGTTCTATTCAAAGACACAAGAGAAGCGCCAATTTTTTTTATAAATTCTATGGACTTCTAGCAACATGACCTGAAATTTTCGTAACAATCCGATATGTTTTTTCAAACCACCGGAGATTGATGAATACAAACGGTTTAGTTGAGTTTATTCTTTAACATGCGTTACTCGGAAAATACTCCCCACAAAATATTTGTGCTTTTGAGCTTTTAATTATTCCAGTAAACTCACTTTTTTCAACAATCTCCAAAAAAACGTATCAGTTTTTTATGAAAAGTTCAGGGCATGTACCTGTAGGTACGGGTAGCCTACACACAAATTGGTGGTTGCTTTTGTGCCTTTGAATAGAAGTACGTCATATTTTTGTACATTTCACCTGGACTACGCCACAAATGAAACAAGAGAATACCCGCAAGCTTTTTTCGCTTCCTCGATTCTTTATCGACTTCCAGATAAATGAAGTGGTATTTTCTCGTTATGATTGATACAACGAAGCTCGTAAAAATCTCCTGAAAATCCGAAAACATTGGAAGGGAAAGAACCGATCCGAGGGCTTCTCGATGGGTATGAAACGTTTCGTTGGGGTTAACGGGTAAGATATCGCCTCGAATCGTGTCGCGCATCTTTCTTTTTACAGACGAGACTGAAATATCTTGGTATAGTGTGTCATTCTTTTATAAAGATCTATGTAACGAAATGACCACTTCGAATAATACCGGAAATACGTCGTTTACTTCGCAATGCCAACGTCCCTTCGTGTTTATGACCAGCGACGCGAGACTCGCCAATACAAAAAGCTGTTTCCAGAATAAATATGTATGGTGGTATGGTCCAAGGTGAACCATTGACGTTTCGATTTCCCTTCTGCGTCGTAGTACGACCGCGCTCGTCCGTATGATCGTACATCTCCGATCCCTTACTCGATCCAACCTTCCAACCGCCACCACCACCTCCTTCTCCTCTCGCGTAGATGGCGTGCCTAGAATGCATTCGTATCCTGGCATGCGGCAAGCTTAGGTATTCCGCTATATCTTTGTATATAATACGTATAGTTTACCTCGATGGTGTATACGATCGTGGTGTATTACTATTGTACATATAGACACGAAGGATCGGAGATAAATGTCCGGAAGGAGAACAGAGATTGCCGCTGTGGCTTCCGTGTACTTGGAAGGAAGTTAAGCTCGATGTTTCCACATCCTACTCTAGTCATATCGATTATATATCGCGTTCATCGTTGGACAAACCCACGTGGATGTGCAATGAACGATTCTAGCAATCTTGGACGCGATGGTAGATCGATGAATCTACCTTAAACCTCGATCGAAACGATCGTCCATGGAACGGAGAACCAGACAGAAATTACAATATAAAGCGATATCTCGTAGGACTTTTTAAAACCGATTTTGTCCATTTTCATTTAGATTTCAAATTGTTTAATAAACATGAAATGAAGTATGAAATATTTTCATGAAAATACAAAATTTCCTGAAATACTGAACGAAGAATAAGATTTGTGAAACGACGAGGATATTCGTAGAGTTGATGACGTCGCGAATGCGCTTGCGAGTGCTCGATGGGTGCAAGAGAGAAGATAATAGAATTCTTGTGCGAATTTTATACACGTTCCGGCTTGTGCGGTTCCTTGCACGAGCATGAATAAGCCAGAATAAGTACGGACCGGTAGTCCCTTGTAAAAGAGGGATCGCAAGATCATGGTGCAAAATTATTCATTCCTTACCGCGATCCATCGCTCGACCTTCTATGCTATCACCCATGGATATATGTACGCTCGTTTATATACATGTACGGTCGAAATCACGAATTTCAATGAAACCCGAACGGGACGAGGAAATACGCGGTGGCATGGGAACTTATTAAATCGAGTGCAACGGAATGTCCGCTCTACGATCGTCGAAATCTGTATATAACACGTTGAATACTCACCTCTTTGTCGCTCCGTTGATGGACCCGACAATGCAAGAACGCCGTTTGTCCAATAGCCGTTGTCACGTTCCGTGGCACGTTCGTTTCGAAATACGGCCATCCGGTCATGTTTTGACCGCCCATTACTCTTTGATCGCGGACGAACAAACCTGTCGAAGAAAAAACGTATACGTTTTATATTTGTTTTTTTTTAAATACTTATTTTAATAATCGTAATACGGGCAACGGGGAGTGATTAACGAAAAATTGAAAATTTATTTTTCAATTTACTACCACAGTTTGATAACGCTGCTCGTCGCGATATCAACCATTTAACCAACCCGTAAATGTTCGATAAAACGTATATAAGAATAATGACATGCAACGTTGAATAACGATTTAATTGAATATTTGAAAGATGTTTATGTTCAATATAAAATGTAAAATTATGTAGCCATGTATGAAATTAGTTATAACATTGAATATTTTATACGCCGTTGATGATTTGTTTTCAGTTAACAAACGCTGAAGAATCAATTAGTTGGCTCGCTTCATACGGCAACGAGAAGCACGGGCTTAAAATCTCTACAATGCACAGTCTGTTTACAGGGTCTTGTACACGAGTACAAACTTTCGAAAACTTTTGACAATGTGCGTAACTGCCTAACAAGGGAATATAACCGGGAATTGTACCCGGAATAGTAATCGCAGCCGGAGGGTAGAGAGTGTTTTTTTTTGTTCACTTCTGCCGTGCACTACGAACTTGTACTAGAAGCCCGGTTCGTTTTTCACCCTTGTATATTTCAAACTCCCTCAATTATTCACGATCAATGAAGAAAAAGTAAACCGTAAAAAAGCTTCGGGGCTGTGACACTGATATCGTTGCGATTTTCTTCTTTTTTTTTTAAATATTTTCCAAGTTACTAAATCCCCGAGTGTAGAAACTTTCGAATTCGATTAAGCCGAGGACAGTTGACGGAATTCAATCAAAATTTGTAGCGAAACATTTCCGTGCGTCGCTATATCGTTTGCATAGAAAAGCTTATATCGGCGAGAAGCGAGACGATATACATTTTTATCCTCTGGTCGTTATCGACCGACGAGTTTACTCGCCGCTTGAAAAACGTCTCGAACCAATTGGATCGTTTCATTGCGACTCGCCATGTCAAAGACCTTTTCAGTAAAATAATCACAATGAAAAAATAAGAATATTGAGAAAAATTGTCGTTAATAGTGACGTTACAAAGTCGAAGAGAATTCCACATTAATAATTTTCCGGAAGGTGATAATCGATACGCGCAAGTAAGAAAAGTCAATAAAAACCATAGAAATGGAATGGTGGGAAAATAGTGGAACGCTGTCAACAATCATCGAGACAAAGGGGTTGAAATAATTCGCGAACTGCCCCGGATATTTCCGCTGGAAAAAGTCTTTTTTCTTTGTTTCTGGTGCGGGCAGCAATGAGAAGCTGTCGCTATACAGCGCGCAATAAATAAGCGTACGTGTCGATAAAAGTGACCTAAAAGTGTGTCCATGTCCGGTCCAGATCACACTTTACCGCGAGAGCTCGATGTACCTAGCACCCCTATCGGCCACAAAACCGCAATTTGATTTAGAGATCTCGGTCTCGACTTTCTCCAAAAGTTATATACGGCCGCTGCGATGTGTCCAACGTACCAATACCGCGATATCTTTCAACGCTGTGAAAACGTACCATATTCCACATAACAGGCACAGGTACGAACGCCGAACAATGGTAATATTTTTTCACTGAAATACCGTTAGACTGGATTTGTTATTTTTTCGTGAAAAAAACAGCGCACATCCTCGTGTTTTTATCACGACATTCATCTCGCGATCGAGTGTCTCAAAATTCATTGAGCAAAAAAAGAACGCGAGGATCGGTAAATCGAACGATTTAATGAAAAAATTCAATTTTCCTGCATTGATTAATTTGACGATTTGTTAGTTTTTCATTCAACTTTGTCGGATTGGATTGATGAATTTTCGAAAAAAGTGTCTACGCAGAGTTGTCACGAACGGGGGAGATAAGGAGGGTGGTGTTCCTATATGACATATATATATATATCTATATAGGCGATAGCGGATCAAACGGATTTGAAATATGGCACGACGGGATTGAAGTCAAAGAAAAACTATTCCAATCTCCCCGGTGGCCTTCGTCTTTCAGGTAGAGTTTGCAGGATAGAAAGAACGCATGGGTCTCCTGCCAAGGGCGAGGCTCATCTTTCTCTGAGAAAGATTCAGAAAGGAAGAGAGAAAGAGATGTCCGATTGTCAAGAGGTCTCAGCACGAATGGAAAAGTTGGTCGGAAAAATTTAATATGAGATTTCTGTATGACCATCAGTCGGTAAGTCAGTGCTACATGATTGTACAGAAAACTCAAAGTAACTCGAAATTTTATGTTTTTCGACGAATACTAACCGTGTATGGATGTGCATGTGCGGTGAACAGGTGGACAGTGGGCCAAACAGGAGAGAAAAATGATGACGATAGATAGTTCGGGCGTTCGTTGCAAATGATCGAACCCAGCAATAAAAGCCCCGGACAATGAGAAAAATAAAATAATTGGAAAGATCGTACGAAGGAAAGAATTTCGTACAAGTTTCGTATCAACGTGTCCGTTACGCTGTAGATGCACGAGGGCAAAGACTGGACCGAACAACTCCTAAACTTTTGGTCCATTACGGTTTTTCATTTTGTTTCGAGTAAGCTAACTTTCAAATAGAGAAGAAACTTAAAAAGGGAGAAAAGAAATTCAAAAGTAAGAACGTAGAAAATAGGAGGAACAACGCACTTACTCGAGTCGTTTTGGAGAGTCCCATTACGACGAAGACTCAACGAGAACCATCTAAATAATAATTACGAAACCCGTAAGTTTTTATCTCGTGTTCTAAACTCTCCCTCTCTCTCTCTCTCTCTCTCTCTCTCTCTCTCTCTCTCTCGTTTTCATCCAAGCGTACTTTTCACGACTCGACACTAGCTTCGAAAACAATTTTTGTCCCGGGCATGAGAGATTAATGGTTTTGGTATGTTCTTGCTGGACCGACAGCCTTGCCACGACGAGAGTTCTCGCTCGCTCTTACGCTCGTCCTTTTAGAACGGCCAGACCTTTCTACGATATTAAAATCTTCACGCGTATCACGTGAAATCGCAACCCCTCAAACTCTTCCCCCTTTTTCACGAACTTTGGCGAAATCTTTTATTCTCACTTATTTTGTCTTGCGAAATTGCGTCCGCGGCCTCCATTGTCCCTTGCCAATTGTGTCGGGAAAATAGCGATAATAAATATATATATATATATATACGAACAATATATATTTATATCTATAATACGCTCTGACAATGTGTATTCAGGCCGTATAATAGCCCGAGACTCGATTATGTGGTGTACAAGGTGCGACACGAATTATGAAATACACACTTACACTAGTATGTGTGTTTACGTTTATGTATGTATGTTGAAAAACGTGTTTGCATGGGTGCGAGTGTGGCTGCAAGTGTGTATAATCACGCAGAGGAAGGAGCCTTAGCGAAAACTTTTGTGTCGCGGGACACAAGCCAAAAGCCACCGTCCACATCGACGTGGATGGGGTTGGGAGAATAGGAGGGATGAGAAAATGGTGGCTGGTACTCGACGAGCGACAATGAAACTTTGATAATCCTCTCCCGTTGAGCGAAAGATTTATAGGGGAAATTTTATAGCGACGGGAGCAAAAGGTTTTCCGCGGTGTTGCTCTCGGTTCTGTCCCGCGGCCCATCTCGTTACCCATGAATACACCGAGATCCTATACCGCGCGTATATAGAACGTCATACAATCGTTATAGGACTTTGCAATTTTCCAACCAAGGAATGCATCGATTGTGAAAGGAAATTAAAACTATGAATGGACATCGAAAAACGTCGATAATTGATAAAAACAGGATTATGAGCAATATTCGACAGTTCATTTCGATGAGAATAAAATTACGAGTCACGATATCGATCGTCAGAAAACGTCAATTTTTGTATAAAAAATAACTTCGATGAAAAATTGCCTTGTCAGAATTTCTCTGTACAATACGAATATCGTGATACCAGTTTTCGATTTACAAATTTGTACCGGTCGAATCGGGAAATAACTGAATATTGAACATTTTCGCTCTTTTGAACGACGCAATCAAAAAATTAAACCGGAAAGTGGATCGCGATATTTGTAATATAGGAGACAGATCTGTTAATCCAACTAACCGTTTCAACTTTTTCGAGTACACACGAAATAGCGCACAGTCGCCATTTTGAGATCGAAATTTAAAAAATTGTTCGTTAAAAATTAACCAGCAACTTTTATAAATATTGATTCTTGACAAAATCCGTTTATCATTCAATTTATCATGAAAAAAGAAATAAAATGATTCAATGATACATATTGTTCGTCCAGTTTTACGATATATAATTAGTTCTTTAAATAAGGGCCGTGAGTAAAATACAGTGAAGAACCAGTGAAACGAGATGATTGGTGTCATAGTGCACTTCGCCGGTAGAAAACTTGCCAATAATACGATCCTTCGCAATGTACAAGAGTCTTTTCGCCCAGTGCAACTTTGAACGAGCGAGTGAACACTTCCATCGTTCTCGATATTGGCGAATTGCCTCTGTTCTCGTCTTTCGCTACATTCCTGATAGTCGGAAGGTTGAAATAATGGCGAGGGTATTACATTTTAGTCGACGATCGCCAATATCAAGTTACTTGCGCACAGTGCGTAAAAACGCCTTTCGGCTAGTGGAAATTGGATTTTTTTATTTTCGAATCGTCCATGATTTATTTTCCCGATTTATTGCTCGGGTTTTTGAAACATTTCGAGTAATTCGAAATGAAAGTAAAATATGTTCACTCTGTTTGTCTCATGATTGATAGAAACATTCGCAACAATGTACTATGCGCACTTTGGTTAAAGCGAGATAGTAAACAAAAAAAATCTTGATATCAAGGGAATAACACACCCTCGTACCTTTATCCCCTTAAATTCTTTTGGACGATGAGATAAAGGACAAAGGGCCTAGAGTTCTTAGATCGACATCGGACATTCGTTTATTACGCTCGCATTTATTCCCAGAAGAACGCCCCGAGGGGTAGCAAGGGGGCAGTTCGACCGTTGTCCTCTGTTTCCGAGTTTCCCGTGAGAATACGGCGGTTCACCGACGCGCAAGGATTTAAAGAAGGGAACGAAGAGCCACGAGGCCCTTATCGTCTTGAAGGGGCACGCGTTTGTCCCACCCTCCGTTTCCACCCTACTACCTCACTTTTTCACTCTTTCACGGTTTTTCGCCCAAGGAAAAAGAACGAAAAGCAATACGGAATAATCTACTTCGCACGAAGCAAGTCTATGCCCGTACGTTACAACTTGTCGCGTGACACTTTCGTGACACCGGTGAGAATGAGACCGAGAAATAAAGAAACAAAAATAAATCCCATAATCTTAGAAAAATACTTTCGAGCTGACAATAAATACTCGTCATGATAAAAAATTAACAAAAAATTCAATATTTAGATTTCCTATCGATCATTTTGATTCCTATTTTTTTTTAAGGTTGTTGTGGGGTCTAGCCATCGGGGGTGAAGCATGAGGGGGGCGCCCTATGCTTATGCACGGAATCAATGAATTGTTACCACCTGCTTGTCGTCAAATTATCGTCGTATTTAATATAATTTTTCAAGGAAAAAATGCACATCAGTTTAAAAGAATATGAATTTTTAACAAAGTGGTGGTTACAGGAATTATTTCTATTAGTTTATGGCATTATTTTCGATAATTCGTTAGAGATCAATTATTGGAAGGCGAACTGGCAACAACGTAAATTATGACCCACGATAATTGCTTGGGTTGACAGCAGTGTCGCACAGCTGTCATATACCCGCTCCGTTCTTAACCGTAAAATCGAAGTGTCTGTTTATCAACCATGAACATAGGTCTCGGGAAAAAACTCTTTCGTTGGAAAGGGTCGCTAAGGTAGGGAGTGCTTGTGACATCTACGCTGTTGTCATGTTTCCGAAGCCTTATACGAGTATCTTGTGTGCTCAATTTTTGGGAAAATTCGCGATTATAATCATTAATAACGTTGAATCGGTACTGTAAATTATTATTTTTAAAGCACCAAAAGTTAGTCCGATATTTCATTTAATCGTACCTGTTTTTTGAACTCCATGCCATCGTTTTCTCGGCAGATATACATAATATACTGAAAAATGTTCGAAAAATTCCCATAGACATAATGTGATGAGCACACCAAATGCTCCAAGTTTGCGATTTTTTTTCTAAATAACTGTACTGTGGATTGTTTTGAAATTTGACAGGTTGATTAGTAAATAGATCATGAACGTTCATACAAAATTTCATCTCAGTGACATCGTTTCGACCTCAGCCCACAACAACCTTGATTCAATAAAAACAAATGAATCCATCGTTATCGATGAATTTGATCGAATCGTAAATTACAACTTAATAAAATGCGCGAACGTCGGATAACGTGAGCGGAAGGGAAATGCCATCGGGCGATTAAATAATCCGATAAAGTTAAAGGAAGTGTACGAAAGTGTCTCGTTTCGCAAACACGCGCTAATGAAAGAGGACGTTGAGGCGGGGAAAAAAAATGTAACGCCTTAAATCATCGCTAAACATTCAAGGTATGAGGGAAACCGTGTGTACTACATGCAATGTACGTCGTTCAACGTACATTACACACACACACACCCAATTTCAGGGGATTCATATATATATATGGCCTGACACTAGAAGAGACGTGGTGGTACAATGTTCTACCTCGCTAGCGCTCCGCATTCCCGGCGGCGACGTATATACCCACGAGAGAGAGAGAGAGAGAGAGAGAGAATGAAAGAGAGAGAGGGAAAGAGAGGGAGAGTGACAGCACGAGCGGAAAGAGTTTACGACTCAGAAATAATTCCGCGAGCCGGAAGCGCGTTTCCCCGTGAAAAAGATGGGCTTCCGCGAGAGCTCCGAGCGAGCTCACGAGCATTATATACATACACAACATATATTTCTCGTATACATGACAGCTTATGCAACTCTGTACATTTGTATATGTATATATATGTGTGTATATTATGTATGTAGAAATATGTATATAGAGAAGATACCTACACACGTGGAAAAATCGTTGGCGACATTTTCATGTTGCAACTCGTTCGTCCGGCAAATTCTCCGGCGGATATGGAATTAAGAGTTTGTTCGTGGAAGCGAAGAAAAGTACATAGGTGTATGCACGATGTTATGTGTATATATATACGAGTGGAGTATCTTATATCAGTAAGCTCTGAAAATTCAACGATTTTCATCTCGACCGTCAGCTATTTTGCAAAAATGCGAAATTTACTTCGGGATATAAGAATTTTCATCGGTCGAGGAATCGCGACGAGAAAAATAATAATAATCCGTAAGCGTACGTTAATTGAGTCAGGATATAACGTTGTTCGTGTCCTGAAGGAGGATATAAGATTTCTCAAGTAGCCGGGGATTCGTTCGAGATTAAGAAGGAGAAAACATTTCGCGTCATTGCTCGGTGAGACAAGAGAAAGACGCTCTTGGGAAGATCCGCACAGGAAGTGGCGTCCAAAGACGATGAATGAGAAAAACCGGGGAAAAGGAGAATGAAAAAATAATTTGCTCCTCCGTGCACTTGTATTCACAATGACAGTAAGAATAATGGGTACTAGTGGTCCGTGGTAATTGAGCCATTGACGGAAATAAACAAGAATGGATGATAGGCTGCGCTGAGGGCACCCTCGAGGAAAAGTCCTCTATTTTTTTTATATAATCCCCTACTTTCATACGTATTTGTGTATATATTTGTATCTATATATATATATGTATGTATTATGAACTAATAATGCAGAAACTCGGGCGATATATGTATAGAGAGAGAGAGAGAAAGAGAGAGAGAGAGAGAGAGAGAGAGAGAGAGAGAGAGAGGGCGAGATGAAAAGCGAAAGAACGACGAGGAACGAGAAACGGAGGGGGAGTCAGAGGATAACAGACGAGACCCCGCAATAATTTATCGCATTTTTCTTACTTATTCGGTTCACGAGAGGATATGTCTCTCTGGTTGAGAGTAAAATGGGAGAAAATGGAGATGGAGCAGCAAAGAAGCCGGAAACCGAAGAGTCGAGATCGTTCGGTGGCTAAGAGTGGTGCGGTATGGGGCGTTCCTTTATTGCCCCAAGTATTCCCTTTAGGGAATGTCTACCCGAAGAGAAAAAAAAAAATCGAGCGAGAGGGAGAGAGAAAGAGAACGAGAAGAGAGATGAAAGAGACGAAGGTCGAGAGAAAGGGAAATTGGAAGCTTGAGGAAAGCCAAAGCGCTCGACGTTGTGAGCGAGTGGAGAAAAAAATCGCGGTAAACGAAGTACATACATGTAGATTATTCATATAAGTACATGGCGATCTATGAAAAATCCCTCGTAAAGCTTCACCTACGTTTTAAATTTGCTTCACGATTTTTATTTTCATAAAAAAACTTTCTCAACAATCTGACATTCTAATTTGTTTCCCATTTTTCTGAGCAACGAAGCGAGAAAACAGATTTTTTCGTTAAATTTAATTATTCAGTATGTTTTTCGACGATCGATCCAAAGATTTATTATTACATTTTGAATTTTGAATCTTATCTATGTTTTTTTTTCTTTTTATTTTTTAAACATATTCATTCGCGTCGTCGCATGACGGATGTCTTTGCTTCGCGCCGTTAAAATCGTAACACGCCGGGACTAATTCAACCTCTCGTTACAAAAGAGGGTGAACGCGGCGAAGCTTTGAAATTCCAGTAGGAATAGTAACGGTACACACGATACTGGAAGTTACGACCTGGCAATGTCGCGATATCACACACCCACACACACACGCACGTACACACCGTCTATTTTACTGTTTATGACGTGCCCAATGCCGAGTTTTTCCTTGTGCCAGTAGTACGAATCAAGCGATCCCGGCCGGAGCGAGAATAAAGAGCGCGCTCGGCAAAGCCGGGGCGGTTCTATATAAGTAAAAAGGACAGAGCCCGACGAGACGACCACGACACGGTCGCGGCAGTGAGGTCGTGTGTGCCTTTGCTGCGGCCTGCACACACGGCCTTGTGTGTGCATCAGGTTTTCTCCCTTGGGTATATGGAAATATGAGATGGAAAAGAGAGGGAAAGGGAGCGTGAGATCGTTTATTCTTTCTACTATACGCGTATATTCCTCCTCGGGCGAATGTAGAACAGCGAGACAAGCGTCACTCGCCCAATCCTCGCATACAAACGGTGAACGAAAAAATATCGTTGAAAATAATTGGATTAAGACAGTGAATTCTAATGCGGTAGGACGTTTTTGAATTCCACGTTTTTTTTTTCAATTTTCAAAAGGCTTTTAAATAAAGTGTACAAACGATGTAACTATAAAATTGTTTTAGCTTTATTTTTGAATTTTCAAATGAACATAAAATGAACGACTTGTTTAAGAAAAAATATAATAAATAGGATAAAAATTTTCTTTTTGATCGAAAATAAATTAATAGATACGCAAATTTACGTTATACGCTTTATATTTCAGGTAAATATACTTATCATCGTCTCGTGATAATTGTCCAAAAAGATAAAATTTCAACTTTTTTCCATTCTATTTTTGCATTTTTCAGCGATAAAAAAACGCCTTGTGTAAGAAAAAATATAATAAATAGGATAAAAATTTTCTTTTTGATCGAAAATAAATTAATAGATACGCAAATTTACGTTATACGCTTTATATTTCAGGTAAATATACTTATCATCGTCTCGTGATAATTGTCCAAAAAGATAAAATTTCAACTTTTTTCCATTCTTTTTGCATTTGTCAGCGATAAAAAAACGCCTTGTGTAAGAAAAAATGTAATAAATAGGATAAAAACTCTCTTTTTGATAAAAAATAAATAAATAAATACGCAAATTTACGTTATACGCTTTATATTTCGGGTAAACATACCTATCGTCGTCTCGTGATAAAAAAAGATAAAATTTCAACTTTTGTCCATTCTATTTTTGCATTTTCCAGCGAACAAAAAAAAGCGACTTGTATAAGAAAAAATATAATAAATAGGATAAAAATTGTCTTTTCGATCAAAAATAAATGAATTAATACAAAAATTTACGTTATACGCGTTATACTTCGAGTAAACATCGTCGTCTCCTCATAATTTTCTAAAAAGATTAAATTTCAACCTTTGTTCATTCGTCATTAAAAAATTACGTGAGATATTCCTCACTGACCCTTCGTACACACCACATGGGAAGTTGAATGCGCTCGCTCGTTCTGCGATAGTTTCAATTTGAAGACGGAGGAGAAAGAAGGTCAGGAGGGTGGCGGGTATTACGGAAGATATATATGTATAGGCAGTCATTCAGGAGAGTCGTCTTTCTCTCCCTGTGTCGATTTATTCGTGCAGAAACGAGGAACAATTGAAAGGAGGGACGCCTTACCAATGCGAACAGAGAAAGAGAGAAAGAGAGAAAAAATATACTATACGAGAGGTTAATGGTGCACGAGTCGACCTGCAATCTCCCATTCCAACCCCCTCTCTATGCCTCACCTACCCTTTTCCATTCGCCAGCTCCTCGTCCCTTCTTCCGCAACTTGAACGAACGAAATAAAAACGCTGTACCGGGTGTTCCTGTTATTTTCAAATCACTGTCCAAAGTGCCTTATGGCACATCGTTTCATACGTGAAGCCATTCTGACTGATAGCGTATGCTCAAAGAACCTTCCAACATTAATTTCCTACCCATTTCTTGAAAATAAAAACCAAAAAAGATCCCATTATGATGAACAATTGGAGAAATGAGAAAATCGATTCTAGAGTTCGATTTTTAAGTGTCGAAGTTTTTTCAGCTAATAACAAGATAGATGAAAAAAATGTAACGAAAAACTGTGAATCGTCTTGATTATTTTTGCATTTTATTCCAAGCTTGTAATTTTCAAGGAAAAGAAGAAATGCGATATTTCATGTTTATAATTTTTCATTGTAACCTTGAATTTATAAATAAATACTCGTGAACAATACGTGTGAAACAGAGAGGACTGAAATCAGGAAAATGCATCCAATCGCGAAGTCGGGTCACGCACGAAACCAATGGTATTTCTGCGGTACGTCCTCGAGTAGTAATCCATAAGGCATTTTGCCGTCGCAGCAAGTGTACTCCCTGGCCAACAACGTGTACGTTCGTAAATTGAAATGCCCCAGCGAGTAATAGATGTTCCCGGGAAACTAGAGAGCGCGTGAAAGAGAAAGAGAGAGGGAGAGAGAGAGAGATGCTGCATTTCTCGTTCCCTCTCCATTCTCACCCAAGAATGGGAAAATCCAACGTCGACATGTCGCGAATATGCATCAAGCACGTGTACAGAAATATACAATGTATAAACAACGGGAACTCAATTTCTCTTGTTTTCGCAATATTTGTTTGACCTTACGATGTAAAAATCTGAAATCTTCCGCGAATGTCCTCGACGTTCGTGCTGAAGAAATGATGAAAACGCGAACGTTACCTCCGTTTAAATATACCAACGCAAATCTTCTTGTCTTCACCTTGTTTGCACGCGAACAAATGTTTTCGTAACGATCGCAATTCTGAAATTTATTCAACGGGACAAAATATGAGTCGTTAAGTCTCGTACGATTCTTTTTTTCTCTTCGATAAAACATTACACATTGTTAATTCTTCTTCTGGGATAGAGTTACATTTTTCTTTAAACCAGGCAGAATTTATAAGAATATTAATATCGAGAAGCCGATACTCGATAACTTCGATTTAAGATACATATATAATCTGGTGCTTCGCACCGTCGCATCGAGCTACATCCTTCGAGCATACGTTAACTCCCAGGACTGCAAAGCGTAGAGCACTAACCCTCGTAACTTCATGATTTTTGCACGATACGTACGACGATGTTACAATTCATTGGACGATCCGTGAACTTACGAGAGGTCTTAGTCTCTGACGAACAACCGTGGTCGTTAAATTGAACAACAGAGGGCGGAAGGGTTGATAAATAAATAAATAATCGATCGAACACCAAACTTCCTAGGAAATGCAGTCGAAAAAATTGTATGCACGAGGGTGTGGCAATTCATTGGACGATCCCTGAACTTACGAGAGATCTTTGTCTCTGACGAACAGCCCTGGTCGTTAAATTGAACAACAGAGGGCGGAAGGGTTGATAAATAAATAAATAATCGATCGAACACCAAACTTCCTAGGAAATGCACTCGAAAAAATTATATGCACGAGGGTGTTGCAATTCATTGGACGATCCGTGAACTTACGAGAGGTCTTAGTCTCTGACGAACAGCCCTGGTCGTTAAATTAAACGACAGAGGGCGGAAGGGTTGATGAATAAACAAATAATCGATCGAACACCAAACTTCCTAGGAAATGCAGTCGAAAAAATTGTATGCACGAGGGTGTGGCAATTCATTGGACGATCCCTGAACTTACGACAGATCTTAGTCTCTGACGAACAACCCTAGTTGTTAAATTGAACGACAGAGGGCGGAAGGGTTGATAAATAAACAAATAATCGATCAAACACCAAACTTCCTAGGAAATGCAGTCGAAAAAATTATATGCACGAGGATGTAGCAATTCATTGAACGATTCCTGAACTTACGAGAGGTCTTAGTTTCTGACAAACAGCCCTAGTTGTTAAATTGAACAACAGAGGGCGAAAGGGTTGATGAATAAATAAATAATCGATCGAACACCAAACTTCCTAGGAAATGCAGTCGAAAAAATTGTATGCACGAGGGTGTGGCAATTCATTGGACGATCCCTGAACTTACGAGAGATCTTAGTCTCTGACGAACAGCCCTGGTTGTTAAATTGAACGACAGAGGGCGGAAGGGTTGATAAATAAACAAATAATCGATCGAATACCAAACTTCCTAGGAAATGCAATCGAAAAAATTATATGCACGAGGGTGTTGCAATTCATTGGACGATCCGTAAACTTACGAGAGATCTTAGTCTCTGACGAACAGCCCTGGTTGTTAAATTGAACGACAGAGGGCGGAAGGGTTGATAAATAAACAAATAATCGATCGAATACCAAACTTCCTAGGAAATGTAGTCAATGAAATAGTATGCACGAGGGTCACGACCTGCACGTACTTCATTATCAGTCTAGAAAGCTTTTAAATTCGATATATATAAATACAGCTATGTATAGCTATCACTACATAGCGCATGGTAGGTATTCTCGAAACCATGTGCTCTAAATGTACTTTTAATCAATGGCTTATAGAGGTGCTTTCAGGCACTCGCCACGTATTTCAGACGATGTTAACGGGATTTCGTTGCCTATACATGCAACGCATCCCTTCGTCGTCGTCGTCGTCGTCGTCGTCGTCGTCGTCGTCGTCGATTCTCAGCCTGCCTCAACCCTTTCACTCTCGCCAAGCTGGAAAATAAACCTAAACGAACGGTATTCGTTCACCATTTGGAGGAGAGTATTTAGGATCGTAAACTCCATTAAGATGTGACGTTGAAACGAGAACTTCGCAGCAAATGGAAAATATAAAAATTAATTAAACGTATTTTTTATCTATCGGAGATAAAGGAATTTTTTACTAAACAAATAATTGTTCGTGACATACGATTAATAATAAATTCAACTGTCACAATCGATTAATTGATTAACAAACAAAAAAAAGTAATTAATAAATCAGGATAATTGAATTATTTTTAAAAATATTTTCAACAATGTTTTATTATCGCATATTTTATAGTGTGCCATGTTTAATGAAAGTAAACGAAGATAATATGAAAATAGACACAAATGAACGGAAAACACGAGAACAAGAAGGTGAATGAAATGAGACACGACCCTTATCTTTTTCTTTATTTCCTTTTTCTTTCATTTTCCTTCCTTCGTCCGATTTTACCGAAAGTTTATATCGATAAGGAGCAAGAGAAATGTTCAAATACAAAGAAAAAAGAACCGCGGCGATATTTATTATTTGAAAATGGCTTCGCAACGATTGGGAATTGGCGATAGTCGATGCATACATATATATAGTTGACTGCCAAGAGTAGAATTTTCAATAATTTTCGATAACTCAAACGACGACGCGGTATATTGCAACGAAAGAAATATAGCACGACCTTTTCTCGTTCAGTGCCCGGATGGACATAAACATAGCTGCGCACTTAGAGGAATTTTATGCTGTCGTTTCGGTTGACGCTCTCTACTCGCCCCCATCCATCAACCATATTTCTCTTTTTTCCCCCTTTTTCTCTCATTCTCCCTATCTTTGTATCCTCAAATTCCCCGTTCGTACCCTGTTCGCCCGCGAAATAAATGGATGGTCGTTACTCCCTCGCTCCAAGCTGACCGTTCAAAAACCTCCTCGTCGTTATTCCCCTCCATCGACTTTCCACCCCCTTTCCCTTACCCTCTCTCCCGCACTCTTTCGCTTTCTCTCTTATTGTTAGGCTCACAACAGTCTCATGCCCTCCCTGTGAGAGAATGCCTCACAGGGAATTCATGGTTTCTTCGAGCACGTGACTCGTCAGATCGATCTTCAAATTGAATAATCATAATATTTATTAAAATACTTATATTTAAAAATTGCTCGTAATTAAATAATTCGATAACATTTCGCTACCTTCACCTGAAAAAACAGTGTTAAACTCATGACTACATTGTCAACTGGATTTTTCGTCATAAAATGAAAGTATTTTTAGTTTTATCATGCAAAAAAAATTGATTTTTGTTGAAAATACGTTAGTTTTCCAGTTTCATTACGCACCGAGGTGGAGGAACGAGAAAGGAAAAGAGAAATTGCAAAACTGGAAAGGTGGCCAACAATCAAATTTGCATCTGTTTTCGATTTTGAGTTTGGAAAATTGTCAGGAAATTTGGGAAAATAAAGTTTATTCGATAATTTTTGGAGGAAGTGCGGCTAAAGGGTGGGTGTGTGCAAAAGGTTGTAAAAAAGTAAGCCATAACGGGTATCTGCGCTTATATATCGAAGTGCTCGTTGCAGGTTCATAGCTTCTCACCGAGCCATGCATGAGTTATACGTTACGTCCAAGGGTGTAAAACAGAGCGTATCCGCGACGAGTTGCCCACTCGTGCTGGCACAATACGCTCATTTGAACGACGAAAAATAAAAAGAAAACAAGAAAAGGCTTCGTTCATTTTCAAGAGAGAAAAGGTCATTGGAAGCTATAAAAATTGATCTATGATTAAGGAAGCAAAAAAAACCGTTCTAAATTTTCCAAAGGTCAATTCTTTTATTATCGAGTGCGACTTTATTTCATTCAATCAGCATTCGTTCGAATTTTATCCAATTACACTTTTGTTCAAATGCAAGATTCAATTTAGTAAAATGAATATAGATCTGATTTCGGTAGGTTGATTTTTTTTTATTAAATTATTATGAAATAAATTGATCGAGTGGAAAATTAACGGAAACACTTAATTCGTTTTTTTTTTACATGAGTTAAATCTCGTTAAATTGGACGACTTTTTTCTTTTTTCTTTCTTTATTTAATATTTATTATCGCGATCAGTTTTAATCTCTAGTGTGTCACTTAATACTATTAAATTTGGCACAGTTTTTATAAAATTCTGGGGACAAATTTGAAAAACGTAAAAATAGAGAAATGTAACTCATATTGATACGCATTCACGAGGATCCATCAACCTTCCAGCGACTACATTCGCGGTTATTTTTCGTACGATTCGCAGTCGAAAATTAGAAGAGCTTTTTTCAGTCGTCCCAGTACTCCGACCTGGTTACTACCTCCCTACTGCACTTCATCCCTCTTTCATTTGGTACACGCGAAACTCCAAATTCCATTTTCAAACTCGACGTTTGCTCGTTTCTCGCAAAATACTCTGCGACCTTTGATGTACAATCGTACGTTTCCGCGGCAAGCGTGATTGCGTTGTAACACAGCGAGCACGTAAGATGAAGCGAATCGAAGCGAAAAGCAGAAAGAAAGAGAGAGAACAGGAGAGAGAGAGAAAGATAGTGAGAGAAGAGAAAGAAATAATGAACTTTTTATGGTTTTCAGACTTTGATATTTTTTTCTCAAGTACGTGAATCGTTCGTCCCTCTAGTAACTAATAATACAGAGAAACGGTGACCCTTGGTTAATTGAAAAATAAGACAAATAAAATATCGCATTGTCTCGTTTTCGTTTTAATTGCTATTTATTCAACGAGTCATTATTGCATCGAGACAGACTCCGACTATAATCCTCTTGTACTCTCCGTGTCGTTTTGTTTCCTTCTTTTAATATCAGTCTCAGAGAATTAACGTAGAAAATAAAAAAAAGGAAGAAACGTTCACTCGAGACTCGATGAATTTACTTATTAGATCGTGATTTATTTTGATCGAGGAAACAAGAATTATTAAGAATCTTAAGAATATTTTTCAAAATAATAATTGTATCACGTTCATTATTTTTATATACATAAAATATGGTAAATCCTGTTTATTTTGTGATTTCTATTGTACTACGAAAAATGAGAAAATTATTGAAAAAGAAAAATATTTTTTGACCAACGTTAACGATATCGCGTTTCGATTTTTCAACTCGAATAATAAATTCCTGTCGAGAAAATCCGGACGATTAATTATTCCCATTAATTTATTTATGTCTCATAAAAACGCGTCGATTTTGTGCTCGTGCTTTTAAAACTTATTGTCAAAGGGGATAACTAATTCGCAAAAAGAAAACTACACGAACGAAGTGAAAATAACGCCTAACTGATTTCGTGATCGGAATCGTACTCGCGCAAATATTTTATCGCGGTCGCGGATAGATAACGGCGCGAGCACAAACACAACTACGAGGATCGAGTGACGCACGCGTCCTCGAGAAAACAAGTTTTCACTCGCGAAACTACTACAGCACCACTGCAAGTTTGTACACTCGCTCTGTCAGCTTTTCCATCCGTTTCTCCGCCAACTTTTCGATATAAATTTCTTCGCTCGTTGAGACGTAACGGTGCACCGTAGTAACGCAGTAATTCGCGAACTTTTTTTCCCCCTCTTTTATTTTTTTCTTTATATGCATTCTTTTTTTATTTCCGATTTTTTATCCTCGTTTTCTGTTCTACACTGATTGAAGGGAGCAATCATGGGCATTGGCCACGAGACGTTTGAACCACACTAGGGAAAGAGCCTGTAAAGCTAAACGCGGAGAAGAAGTAGAAGAAAAAGGAGAAGAAAAAGAAAACGGCGTATTATAACAACTCTCTTTCCTCGCCGATAAAACTTTGTCCTGTTGACGCTCTGTTCTCACGCTCGGAAAAAAGAAATAAACAGAAAAATCGCGAACAAACAAAAAGAGTAAGTGACCGAACCAAAGCGCGATTTTCTCCGCGTGTTGCGAGGTAAAATCCTGGGTGAAGAAAAGTATAGAGAAATGGAAGGGGTAGCTTCGGTGGATGAACGAGAGGAAAATAATGAGCAAGAGGCTGAGATTGAAGATTGAGAGGAGAAATCAGTGGGAAAACGTATCGAAAAAGTGTATATAGTTTGGATAAAGAAGAGGGAGAGAATATAAGCACTTGTGGTGTGTTAGAGAGCGAGAGGGAGAGAGAGAAAGAGGGATGTTTCTCACATTTGGCGTATGATCGATGACGAGGCAAGAACGAATGGTCCAATTATGGATTACGCAAGAAACAGCGAGAAAATACGAAAACCTGTTAAAAAAATAACTACCAAATCGAACAATATCGCAAACTTTTAGCCCTTTCGCTGCTCAAAACAACCCTTTTCTGCTTTTTCCTACAATACATCGTGAAATTATTCGATAAAACATTCTTTTAATCGTTGTTTTGATCCTTCGGAAGGAAACGAGAGAGATTCGATAATTTCTCAAACGCCACGGATCTTACGAAAAGTTTCGCGAAAACTTTCGTCGTCGAGAGCTTACGCTTCTGGCTCGTCGTAAATCCGCAAAATTACCGAGAGCTTAACACTCCGAATGACGTATATATATTCTTGGTAAAAGGAAACGTCACGCGCGCGCACTTTTGCCCGGTTCGTGCGCGAGATTAAGGAGTTGCGTTATCGTTCGAGGTCGCCAGGATTGCGAGCGAAAAAGCGAGAGAGAGAGAGAGAGCTGCAAAAAGCAAATTGTAAATTCCCCGACACGTTTCGCCGCTTCTCACGGAAATGTACCTCGATCACTCTGTTCACCGCAATTCCGTACTCGTCCGATCTAAAATTTCCCACTGATCGTTGCGTGTCATGACCGAGAAACCGCGATTCGTGTTTTCCAAATCCGTTACATCGCGTTTTAAGTGCGCATCGCCCTACGGCTATAACAAGCCTTGTTTCCATTTGTTTAAACACGAATCTAGGTGCGAAATTCCCGATAGATCTGATGCAACAGCACGTGTGATAGTTCGAGACATATATTATTGTCGCATCCATTAAACTGGTTAAAAGTTTTGAATATGCTAATCGCCGAAGGGAACCAAAATCCGCGGGTTAATTCTAATGTTTCTGTGGAATATTCACCCTGAACAAACCTATAGACAACGCCTGCCCTCGCACACAATTATATACATAACGCAATATATCGTAATCTGTGTGCGTGTAGGTGTGTGTGTGTGTGTTTGTGTATTTCATATGCACATATAAATGTCAACTACCTCCCCTCTACATATATATATAGGCTGTACATACACACAGATATATATATGATGGTTAAAATTGGTGTAGAACGGCATCACCGGTTCTCATTATTCCGCCGTTGGCGCGAACTTAAACTCATGCACGCGGCTGTTGTACTTTGCCCCATCCGCCCCTTCCCCCACATTGCTCGTCGCGTCTCTTCACACCGCGTACGTTGGTCGAGTAATTACCTACCAGTACCCCGAATACTTAATGAAGTATTTCGCGGAATGACGGGAAAGAGAGAGAGAGGGAGGGAGAATGAGAGGGAGGGGAAGGGTGAGAACTGGTGGAATTATACCGCTTTAAACAAGTCCATTCGTTAACCCTGCTCTCAAACCTTCTACTAAGCCCTTACGAGGGTTATATGATATCACACGACAACTCTACAATGAAATGCACACCCGTTACAGTCCAAAACTATCCACCTTTCTCTCTCCTCCCCTCTTTCTTTCTTTCTCTTTCACGTTCGCTACGTGCTCTCAATTCTCCAACTTTGAGATTGTCGCATTTCTCCAACGCTCTGTGGAAATAGCCTCTCGTACTTTCTCGCTCTCTCTCTCTCTCTCCCTCTCTCTCTCTTAGCAGTAATATAACGAGAAGGAGGAGAATATTTATATATAGACATATCTATATGCATAGGTCGGAAGAGTGTGGCGAGTATTATTGCAAGTACGCGGTAGTCGCATTCACCAGGGGCTAGTCCAGGACTCGACGACGAAACGTCGCTTTCGTCAAAGTTGAAAACTTTTTTAACCGCTTCGCTCTCCATATCCGCATAAAAGACGTGGCGGAGATAGCAGTAAGAGAAAGAGAGAGATAGAAAGAGGGTAAGGGGTCGAAAAGTTTACCAACGTCTCGGTCATATTTTACGGTATGTACAAGGACTGGTGGAACGCATCACTCTCTATGTATATCCTTCCAAGCACTTCTCTTGTCGTTATTGGCATATACATCTTTTTTTTCTTGCTTTCTGCCAGATTTTTTCTTTTTTTTTCTTTTTTTTTGTTACTTATTTCTTTCTTCTCTTACTGTTTTATGCTTTGAGCGGGAGATCATTCGTGCGGACCGACCTACGGATATGGCCGTAACTATTTTATCACATTCTTTAATAATCTCCATGAGTTTGTGTTCGCGGACGCTTCGTGTCTCCACGTAGTATTCCCAAAGTTTACGAGAATTATTAAACCACTGCCCGAAAGTAGGTACGAGATAGATAGAGAGATAAAGAGAGAGCGGAAGGGACGAAACTATTGCCGAGGGTGGTTGTTAAAACGTATATTTACTTTGCTCAATTTTACGAGATAGTACACGAAATAACCGCAATGTTCAAAATTTATAGTCCCAGCTGTCGTACGGTTAATACGTAAAATCATTTCGCGACGAATTATTCGAGGATAACGCCGTTATGTAAATTCGAGTTTGACTATTATTAATATAATTATTTAGTTACAATTATTTAGTTAATTACTCGAATGAGAAATTACTTGACCGAGGATTTGAAGGGCAATTAATTATTTCATTGAAATAATAAATTATTCGTAAAAAGTTTGAAATTTTCAGATTTAATAATTATATTTGATGTTTTAATAAAATAGTTTTAGGACTATCCCGAATAATTTACCGATTTTGAAGTTACCGATTTAATAATTACGTTCGATGTTTTAATAAAATAGTATTCGGGCTATCCCGAGTAATTTACCGATTTTTATGTTACCGATGAATCATTTCGCGATGAATTATTCGAGGCTAACGCCTTTATGTAAATTCGAGTTTGATTATTATTAATATAATTATTTAGTTACAATTATTTAGTTAATTACTCGAATGAGAAATTACTTGATCGAGGATTTGAAGGGCGATTAATTATTTCATTGAAATAATAAATTATTCATGAAAAGTTTGAAATTTTCAGATTTAATAATTGTATTTGATGTTTTAATAAAATAGTTTTAAGATTATCCCGAGTAATTTACCGATTTTTATGTTACCGATGAATCATTTCGCGATGAATTATTCGAGACTAACGCCTTTATGTAAATTCGAGTTTGATTATTATTAATATAATTATTTAGTTACAATTATTTAGTTAATTACTCGAATGAGAAATTACTTGACCGAGGATTTGAAGGGCGATTAATTATTTCATTGAAATAATAAATTATTCGTAAAAAGTTTGAAATTTTCAGATTTAATAATTGTATTTGATGTTTTAATAAAATAGTTTTAAGATTATCCCGAATAATTTACCGATTTTGAAGTTACAGATTTAATAATTACGTTCGATGTGTCAATAAAATAATTTTAGGATTATTCCGAGTAATTTATCGATTTTGAAGTTACAGATTTAATAATTACGTTCGACGTTTTAATAAAATAGTATTCGGGCTATCCCGAGTAATTTACCGATTTTGAAGTTACTGATAAAAATTCTATTCGTTATAGAATACACGAGTATATCGTTCGATTTTCACCGGTTATAACAGCCTGATACGAGAGTTCCCGAGTTGGAATCTTATCTTTAATCGTATACCTTTCGCTCGCTCGCTTTCGATCCTTCCACCCACGAACCCCATCTCTTTATCTCCCTCTCTCTCTCTCTCTCTCCATCTCTCTTTCACAAAGTGATGAAGGATTGCATCGGTCGAATGCCTCGTTAATTTGGATTCCACGGTGTAACAAGCTTCGATGAAGTATTCAGTTCAACGTATCTAGCCTTGTATACCACGTGCGTCAGCATATACGTAGCCCTCTGGAATAACGAAGTCGCATACCTACCCGTTAGAAACTCGATACCCTTATGAGCCCGTAAAAGCCATCGTCCGATGAAGAATTTCGGGGAAACAGCACGTAAAACGATAAAATAATGAGTAAGAACGTGTCGCGTTGATTATAACATATTACGAATGGAGGAAAGAGCGATGAGGATGCTTCGAGACGATGGAAGAAAATTCTTTCGCTATTTTTCAATGACAATTAAAATATTCATAATGAAAATTATCGAGGGAACTTGGCACGTGGTGAGACTGATAAAATATTATTAAAATACATGGCACCTTCTTTACGAGCGCAACTACGACGCAGTCTCCTTCCACGTGATCGATCTCGTCCCTCATCGCGAGAAAAAAAACTATTTCGCTCGAATAAATAATTACAAAAATAATAAATAACAAATACGAGTTTGCAACGCTGTTACTAATACAGCCAAGAGAGACGAAGCTTAAAAGATCTCGTTAAAAAGATAACGACAACATTATTGTTTTTTTTCGATCTTCCTCGATAATCGTTGATTCCAAAAAAAAAAAGTAATTAATCGGCAAATATACGCGATCGTGAGAAAATCGTTTAAAATACATCTCGAATTTTCATCACATCTCGTTACTACCAATTTCAATTTCACGAGATTGACTCTCCCGTCGTCAAGAAAAAAGAAATCATTTTAACCGAATAAATACATCAAACTTGGTATCCGTTTTGGTACCCGGGGGGTGGCCGTGAAGAGAATGAGGTCGAGCCCTCGACGCGGTGGCGAATTTACTGTCGCTCGTACTTTCCACTTATATACCAGCAGCGAGAGAACGAGAGAACGGAAAAGAGAGAGAGGAACGCGCCAGGAGCGAACTTACTCGGAAAACTTTCAATTGTACTTCTAGCTTACCGTAGACCGCAAGAGCCACGGTGCAAAACGGTTTTTTCTCACTCCATCCCTTTCTCTCTCTCTCTCTTGCTCTTACTCGTTGTCCCTCTTTTTCGCTCTTTCCGTCTCGCTTTAGTTCTGTTCCTCATTTACCAGCCGACGACACCCAGCTGTTTTGAATTTAACGCTGGAAGGCCGTGACAGCCCAGCCACGAGAGACGGTTTGTGTCATCATCCGAGCATGTAATTAAACGACGAAAAAAAAACAGGAAACACCAAGAAACAAAAAAATATATACAAAAAAAAAGCAGAAAAATACACCGAGTCTCGATGGCGAGCCAGCGAGTTTACGGAAAAACCGTTATGCAGTCAGCGTTGTTGCATTAATTTCAACGCCTGATAAATTAAAAAGAAAACAGGGGAAAACGAAAACGAGCACGGAAAATAAAAATCACCGCGTCTTCTCGCGTCGCACTGTGCGCAATCTGCATAAAGCTACGGGGTCAAAATATGATTTGTCGACGCATTTTTCATCTTCTTTCGTCGATTTTTGTTTTATTTTCATTCTCATACGTAGAATGTTAGTTTTTTGTGTCGCTTGAGCGAGAATAGAGGACGCTGGATCATCGTAAAAAACGTCGTCTCGCTCGTTTCGCGAAAGCCGGCAGGACTTGAGATGCAAAAAGCACTGTCTCGTGGACGCTCTTGGTACACAGCGAGAAGACTACAAAAGAGGTTTTTACAACGTTGATCCGATGCTTTCGTTACAAAGCGTACAAATTTCCAACCCCGGTTACCACCGTTGTTTTCGTTGAAATTCCTTCGACGTTTCAAACCTCGTGTAAATACACAATCGTTCTTCCTCCAAAATAAATATATCAACGCTCGCAGGAGCTAAAAACAAGATAAAGCGAATTATCAAAAGCAAAGAGAAAAAAAGTACAATTAATTATATTAACGTCGTAATTAGCACAAAATCGTAGCACAGAATAGATCAAATAATTACAATGTTTATAATTTTTCGTTAAAAAATTCTTTCGACAATGTCCAAGAATAACGAAAATTCGTCGACGGGAGAAATTTGTTCGCTTTTTTTATATTCGTTTTTCAGCAAGTGTGTCCAATGCCCTCGACCATACCTGGAATCCCGGAGTCGAGTGGTAGAAAGCATGGAACGACCGGAAGTATGCTACTTTGACGAGAGACGGGCATGCTATTGCAGGCATGGAGCAATGTGCACAGACTGTAGAACGAGTGTCGTCCACCTTGTCTGTGTGTATGTGAACGAGGGCGAGTACGGGTAGCCGGGATATTGCGGACTCTGGGGATGGACTGTGATGATAAAGGGGTGCGAGATGGCAACAAGAGGAACGAGCAATATATATGTATATAGTAAAAGGGTCAGAGGCAGGAGAGAGCGAGGGAGTGAGAGGGAGTGAGCGGGTGAGAGAGGGAGAGGCGGAGTAAGTCAACGCTCTCAGGCCACCATCCACTACATTCAGGAACAATACAACCAGTGACTAGTTCACCAAAGATAATTACATGTCTCTACGTCATATTATTGTTGCGAAGGGCCTATTGTTGAAATCCTCTGCCGCGATACAATGGCTTATACGTGAAGAGCCTGCGAGAAGGGGGTGAGAAGGGAAGTGCTCATTCCTCAACAACACAGACGGCTACATGTTAGATATATGTATGGACTGCGTAGAGGTGAACATGTGAACATGTGTGTGTATGTGTATGTATTAGAGAAAGCACCCTCGGCCTATGTGCGAAGGGTGTTGGTCGCGGCCATAACAAAGAAGGACCTACCACTTCGCGTATTCTCCTACAATTTGTATTTGGGAGATTTGGCTGGTGACCTTTCAGTACGGTTGCGTCCTGCGAGAACGAAAGGGAGGAAGGGTATTAGTATTATATGTACAACACGTCGACAAGACCTCAATGTTGGTATGATCTTGTATATATATATATATATATATATATATATATATATATATATATATATATATATATTACACACACATCCTACACATATATATATATATATATATATATATATGTGTGTAGGATGTTTCTTCATTCAGGGGCCGAGTTATAATCTCAATTGTCGTCGTTGTTGGGATGGATAGAGCTATACGACGACATAGATGGCGGGAAAGGACAAGCAAAACGAGAGCTCAAAGTTCCGGCAATTCGTGAAACGACCCAGAGGGATGGAAAGGCACTGCTTATGTATAGGACACTATGAGAAATTGGAACAGCCCCCACGGAATACGAAAGCCTCTCGTACCAGTTTGTTTCTCAAGATATATATATATATATATATATATATATATATATATATATATACACACACGTGTATGAGCTTCAATTACGACGTTCTTTGTCAGTTAAGAGTCGAGCGATCGAGAATAGAAAATAATAAAAACGATCGTTGTAAGCTCGTTTTCATGTTTTTTTGTTTGTTAATCTACTCGTCACGAAAACAGTCGAGTCAAGGATCAACGATTACTCTTCTTCGAGAATCGCGTGACTCTACGAAAAAGGGGAATTCTTATTAATATTCAATCGCATTGTATATTCATCGACTTGGCTTCTGAACGAAGAGGATAAATTTGTTTCTATCGTTCATACAGTCTTTATTTTATTCGTAATATCGAGCTCGAAATAAGAAGTATGCGGAGTCGGCGATTACGTAAATGACAAGTATTAATTAGCTTTATTTTCGCTTTATGTAATTCATTAATCTCCCTTATCGTCGGCCACGGAGGGAGTCGCGACCGGACTTGAGCAACCCAGGAAAGGGAAGTCTCCCCGCTTCCGAGAGATTGGTGGTGAAAAAAAAAATGGTGGGCTCTTCGTCGCTATATCCGTCTCTTGCTTGCTCTCTCCTAATGTGTTTTTTTTTTCGTCTCTCGATATATGCCTTTCCTCTTCCTTCATCCTGGCACGCTTCGACGATACCCCCACTTTGTACAAGCGAAGAGAGCGTGCTTGGGAAAGTTATATGGGAGGGGATGAAAATAAATTGCATTAATCGCGAGAATGAACAAATATTGTATCGTTACCGAAGCTTGGTTAAAATTTATACTCCTACGATCGATGAATTTTACATTGTCTTGAAAATTTGCTGAGAAAAATGAGCAAACTTTACACGTCGTTATCCTAAGATGAAGAATGATTATTATTATTTAAAAAAAATGTACTTTTACGATTAATTTCTCGTAAGATTCTTGAAGTTATCGTGTTCGAAATGTAATCAAAAGTGAGAAGCGATAGAAGGACAAAGGACGAAGGAAAGTGCGAGGAAATACATGAAAATGAGAGTCCTCGTCTAGACAGGGTGCCAAAAGCGTTGAATCATCTTGACTGTTCTTCGATTTACATTGTCTCGACTGTTCGACGGTTGGGATACTTTTTTTTCTGTTTATTTTAGCTTTTCTTTCAAACGGATTTTCAGGCACTCGGGTTATTTTCAAAAAGACGATGATAAAGAAGTTGAGAAAAGATCGTCGGTGAGGGAAAGATCGAGTGATGGGAAGAGGGAGATGAGAACAGAATTAAAAGGACCGAGAGAATCACGAGCAATGAATACCTAACGGCGTTTTACCTCTTTTACCTCTCTTTCTTGCCTCTCCCGAGTCAGAAAGAGCGAGAATCGTGCTTGATGAATAAAATTTCTTCATCAACTAATGAACGACCCATTCGTCGTCATATTTCCTTCTCTCCTGAATCCAATAACAGCAGCAATAACAAGTATTGCAGCGGCAAAAGCGCTTGAATTATACATCTCGTTGCAATTTTTCTTTTCCTTTTTTCCTTTTCGCCCCTACCCCTCGCCTTTTCTTTTATCTTCTCAGCCTTATTCACTCGAGTCTTATCCTTTTACTCTTGGTCCACTTGCGTATATTAAAATGAACTGCTTAATTAATAAGCTCAATCACAGGGACGAGCCCCAACGGTCATTATCATGTAAATTATATAAATAAAAGTAAAATAATAATAATCATAATTATAATAAACATAATAAATACGTACAGGAGGCTAATGCAACTGGTTTGCAAATTTCCTCTTGGACGCTTTTGTTGTTCGTCGAACCCGAGTTAATGAGCAAAACTGATTAGCAACCCTGGAGTGTTTTGTATTAATGAATTCGCACGTAGAATATTTTAATTTAATTAATGGACGCGGGCAAAAAAAACGTTTCCATGGAATAATTCATCATTCGCGTTACGACACGAAATTGTTTGCAATATCAACATTCATGGAATTTTCTGAAAATTAATACTGCACACATAACGATTTTTGATCGATGAAGACTCGTGCGAGTCGACAAGTGTTGCTAAAATCATCGGCTCGCAGTTTAATAATTTTTTAAACACGGTCGATACATCGTTCATGTATACGATTATTTTTTCCAGATATACAAATAGGCCAAGCAAATAAGGGTTTTTTTTGACAAAAATGGCACCCGATAACGGCGAGTGTCATCGGACGCGGAACAGCCTTCCGATCATAACTGACCACTTTTCGACTCCTGATTCCCATTTTATTTTTTGTTATTAACAAATTAGTGAAAAAAACGAACGATTTTTTTCGTTTTTTGCTTATAAAACAAAAAATAATAAAGGAATCTGTTTGGTCCCGATGGACGAATCGTAGGTAATTAAAATACGCATAGAATGAACGCTGAAAGAAACCGATCGGTTTATAATTAAGAGAGATGCACTGAAAAAACCGAGAAAAAAACGTTTTTTTCAAAAATGCATAACTCCGCCATTTTTAAAGTTGTAGGCCAGGCTCTTCGCGAGATAGTAGGTATTGATATGTAGCTTTTGTGTGCGAAACCTGAGCGCTGTCGGATAATTAGTTCTTGCGTTATTGCAATGAACATTTTATTGTGCCATATTTTGCGGAGAGGCTCGATGCTCCGGAGATCAGCCGAATTAAGTTTAACAAACGGCTTTTGAAACTAGAACTGTTGATCTATAAATCGTCAATGTTAGATTTTCATTTAATTGCGTTTAAGTAGGTGAAAATCGCGCCTAAACATGACCAAAAACGCACGAGCGCGCGAAAGTGGTCAAGTATTTTTGTCAAAATCTGATGATTTTAGAGCTCTATTGCTTGGGCTAATACGATCCAAATTTCATTGAAATTCGGATAAAACATTTATCCCAACGATTTAATCGTCACCCGTTAACATTGATACCGAACGATTGAAGTATTACGATAAAATATCTAATAATTTAACCGACGGTTTGATCGAATTATTAATCGATGTCAAAATCGTTGAACATCAAACATCTCGAATATCGAGTCGTCGAGACGTTTCGATTTCGGCAATTCTAACGAGCGCCTTTTCACGAAATCAACGCCCTATTTAACGCAAAAATCTTGTCAGAGCCCGGAAAAACGAGTCTATCGTGAGAATGATATGAAGCGTGCATAATACGTTGCCAGGATACAGACCGCTCGACCGACATACACACACGTGGATTACCGAGGAAGAGAATCTGGTTGAACGCTATTTACATCTATAGTATTGAATGAATGAAGAGAGAAAGAGAAAGAGGGAGAGTGAGAGGGCCAGTATTCAACCGATAGGGCATCGGTGCGGATATCGCGATCCGCGTCTCTCAGTTACCTCACATCCACTCATCCTCCCTCGAAACTACCCTCCTCTCGCCTACCGAACGCCGTACCGCGAAAATCACGATTAGAACACGCGCATCGATCTAGGTCATACCGATAACGAGCCTTCAATTCTCCCTCTCTCTTTCTCTCTGTCCCTCTCACGACCTCGCTCTGTAGTTGGCAGAAAAAAAATTGTTTTCACGTATACGAAAAATCGTCGAAATAAAAAAATAGAGATTACGTTTATCCATTCGTTAGTTTGTTGGCAAATTATTATTATCGTTTGTACACAAAACAAATGAAACTATCTGACCAGGATATTCTGGTAGAGATCGTTATTTGTTCGATTGAAAAAGGAGAATATGCAATTACAGAGTACGAAACGGTGGATTTTAAGGGGCGTATCGAAAGAATCGAAAGAGTATCGTTAAAATAAACATCGTTTTTTTTGCTATTAATGTTTATTTACTATCATTTTTTATTTCTAGAGAAAATGAAAATCCGATTATTTTAACGATCGAGTTATGAGATAGGCGATTTGTACGTACGAGAAAAACGGTAGGTACATAGATAGAAAGAATGGGCAATACGTCGATCATCACAGATCGAACAATTCTTGTTCGATGGTACGATTATGATGAAAATCGATCGAGCTTTATCATTTCGCAGTGGTTTACCGCGATACTACGCTGTTTTTTTTATCGCCCAAACACATAGACCAAAAAGTATACCGAGAGCTTGTGGTATATGGCTTATTTATAGATAACAAATCTTGTTTGTATCAACCCAAATCTACGTTGCAACATTGAGTTGTTTTTTTTCGGATTATACGACCAACTGTATTTTTTATGTTCAAGTCCCATGATACGATGCCAGAACATGGATAAAACCTTTGTGGTTTAGTGGATTGGAAACCTCGATCGTTCGTCTACCTTAATTCCCTTTTCGCGTTGCCACGAGTCTCGACAGGATAAACAAAATATCCGGCGAATGTATCATCGCGTAAGTAACAAGAACAAAAAAAGAAAAACTTAGCTAATAAATAAATAAATTTTTAAAGAACTAAAAAGAAATAAATTTTTTTTAAATTCATAATCAAAATGATAAATTCGATTTTTACGTTTTTTTTTTTAATCTGTGTCGTTCGTTCGAAAAAAAGAAATTCGACTGAAAGCTTCGGGTCTGAATTTTGCAAACTAAAATCGAGGGAATATATGGTTTTTCATCAGTCAAACCGACCGCGCGAGATAAATGATCTTGTCAACGTCCGCCGAGTGAATTATTTTGTTGGAAAAAATAAAAATAAAAAAAGGATTTTCTTTTTCGCATGAAATATTTCGATGTTATACGCGATATTTGTCACGAGTACGATATATCGCGTATATGTATATACATATATATATATGAGATAACGGCCAGAGATTTCTCCCATCTACGTAATAAGCACAAGAGCACAGGTGGCTATGGTACGATATCGAATATCTAATATCGAGGGCGAGAGTCCGGCCAGTCAAAGGCTGCCTGGGCATAATAATGTACACGTTGATCCGGATAACAAGCACGGCAGACTGAATCTCCCAACCTCGATGGATTATGTAACATACCGCCAGACATAGACAGAGGGAGAGAGAGAGAGAGAAACAAGGAGAGAGCGAGGGTGAGAGAGAGAGTGAGTGAGAGAGAGAAAGAGAAAAGAGCTCTTATATCATGTATATATGGGGAGAGGGAGGATGAGGTTGGTGCCAGAGTATGTTAAACATCCCCCCCTCCCCCCATGTTCTCCCGTTTATCTCCATCGACGAGTTTAAGCCTCGCGAACTTTATCCCAAAATCTTCATAATATTCACGAAGGAGAAGAGAGAGAGAGAGAGAGAGAGAGAGAGAGAGAGAGGAGGGGAGGGATAGAGAGAGGGAGTATCATGGATCATCTCTCCCGATGAGCGATAGATGAGCTTCTGGAAACAACTTATTCTTGTCCTTCCTTTTTTTCGTACTCTTGTTCTCCCATCTCGCACGAACTCTGAATACCGAATTATAAGTACGATGGGAGGAAAACTTTCTCATCCAACCTGTGCTCGTCGTTTAAAATCGTATCAACGTTATATACACACACATATATATACGTAAAAAGGGTGGAATTAAAGAGATTTCCCGCGACCATTTTGAATTTTTTCAAACTCGAGTACGTTATATATAGTTTGACAGTGACAAATTTCCGAAACTAGTTTCGAACACTTGTTGATATTTCTTCTCGTTTTCTTGTTTTAATAATCGCGCGAATTTTAAATTTTCGTTCAAGAAAAGTGTTCTAATCGATATTTCGCAAAATTCATCATCGACAAAGGAAAAAGTCATGGAGATCTTTTTCGTAGCGGATGAACCGAACTTTATTTTTTTATTTTTATTTATTTTTATTATTATTTTATATTATTACTAGCGATACCCGGCATGCGTTGCAATGTCGTTTTGGTGTCATAATTCATTTGACACACAATATTTTTTGTTTTTCTCTCCATGTGTGAAACATGAACTTCCCAAATATAATCTATACTATACACATTTTTAGCGATTGTCCCCGTGCTTCGTTGATGGGCATTGCAAATGCGAGTCGCACTGGAAACTGCAAACGTTTGAAATCGAATAGCATATATTTTGGTATCATTGGGATACGTGATAACAGTACATCGTCTTTTCCTTTAAATTTTCGATTTTAAATTGTTTCGCTGATATTGTTCATCATATTTTTCCCTGGAAGCCCAGTACCGTTGCAAAGTCGTGGTCGATTGATGTTTCGTAAAAGTATGATACGCACGCCCATTTTCAATGTTACAACATGCGGCGCTATGCCTGGCAAATGAAACGAATTCAGAAATTCAGTTGGATAATTCACAAGTGGTTCTTGATTAATAAACGCAGCAATCGACTTGTACAATTTAGCTTCTCATGACATTCTCTTTTGAATCCTGAAATTTATATAATTGACATTGATGTTTTTGCTACTAATATAGCGCGTTCCCTTAACCACTCACGTTTTTTGCAGGTATGTACAATATTTTCAAAAACTTTGTGAATCAATTCGTCTGTTGTTGCTGTTATTTTACGAAAGTTTGTACTTCGTCGTACATACTCTAAACCTCCGTTTCTGAAACTCGTAATGTATGTTTCCTTTTTGATTGAGGTATAGATCTTTCAATCGCTTCCCGATTTAGAGTCACGATTAATTTGACATTCGCCGTCAAATGCAACTAATATATAATATCGATTCGATCGAGTCGTTAAAACAAATGAGTGTCTTTTATTTCGCTTGCCATTTTGGCAGCATACTTTGACAGCTGTCAAATAATCTCTATATATAGATATACATAAATGTTAATTTTGTTTTTGCCCCATACGCGTTTATTTTGGCAAATATAATTATTCCACTAACGCAGAAACCTTCTCGGGAGTGCGGACTACGATTCACCAAATTTTCATCGCAATCGGATGAATGGTATAGGAGCTTACTCGTGACAAACAAACAAACAAACAAACATTCTTCCATTTTTATATATAAGATTATTTATTATTTTATTTTTATATTTTTTTATTTTGCTAACATTATTTAGTATCAAAAAAGATTTCAGTAGTGGGATATTTGCGAAATCTAAAATTTCCCTTACAACATGAATATTACATTTTTAATTTCGCTTTGGCGAAATTGATCGATCAAAAGGAGGCAGTTGATTGTTTTTGTCTCTCGAATTAAATTTGACCGTGGTCTAAACTGTTCGATGCTCTCGAAACCAAGCTTGCGTTTCTACGATTAATTGGGGCTTTCGCCACTCGCGAGGGCACGCATAACTAATTGACGGCACGCTAGTATTACTACCGACAGCCATTTCTACGGCAAGTCCGCTTAGACCGCTCCCAAACCCCTATTCGTACATAGCTCTATACCTAAGGGCCGATCACTGTCGGACGCCTCTATAGATACCTTGACAAGGGTCGTGACGAATATCATCGAATAAATTACGTCATTTTTACTCCGACACGGAGAATCGCGCAAACGAGATCCAAATATACGCGCAATCCCGTCCTATCTCGGACAGATACTGACACCGATGAATCGATCGACCCTCGTACATTTTTCTATTTTATCGAGCCAGAAAAAAACAACGGAAAAATTATTTTTTCGTTTCGTCCTCGAAAAATTTACACCATAATGACCAATTCCCGGAGGTAAAAAAATATATATCGAGTAACGAGGTAAATTGCCATGCAACGATTTCCGAGCGTGATTGTAATCATCGATGAAATCAAGCCATGGACGATGGGCGGTTCACACTTGCTCTCTCCCTCTATATATATATATATATATATATACACACAGCTAAGCCGGCCCATCGGGCCGGTAGAGGATGTCGGCTATATAACAAATCGCCACTTCGCTGCTCTGGCACAAAGCTCAAATACAGATTACATAGATGTACCCACATATATATATATATATATACAAATATAAGTACGCGTGTGCATGTATGAGCCATGTGCAGTTCGGAGGGAGTGCCAAACATGTCCCTTGTGTGTGTAATAAATATATATATATATATATATATATGTATGTATAGCTTTCCATTATACAGGAAATATAGAACACTCTGGTAGGAAGAGCGAATGGCGGCTAGGTGGAGGGGGGGAGGGGAGGTATTTTGGGCCACAGGCGGAAGGGTTGCGTGTCCACGTGCATCATAATTCAATTATCGGAGCGTGCAATGTACACACGCACTAAGCTCCATGGAATAATGATCGTATCGATCTAGACCGCTCATATATTTCGCATACCGTGTTAGTTCTCTCCTTCCGAGTACGGATGACGATGCTCCCTGTGGGTAGTACTTCTGCATTCGCGGCGTGCATGGACTTTCGTAATAAACGCTGCTGGCGATAGAGAGAAAGAGAGAGAGAGAGAGAGAGTCTGGTGGGAGTACGAGCCGAACGAAGGAGGGAGTTTAGGGATGAAGGGGGAGTGAGGGAGGGAGGGAGGGTGGACGGAATGCGAAGTACCTCCAACTATCATTAACGAGCATTGCAGTGAGGAGTTACACACTCGATGGGATCAAGTGAAGGACAGAGGAAGCGAGAAAGAGAGGGAGACAGAGAGAGAGAGAAGAGCAAGATTCAAGGAAGGATCGATCGATGGGATCTATCGGGATTTCTCGCTTCAAACTTGAATTCCGAATGTGTACGGGGGTTGAGTACAATATTCGCATACACGTAGATTGCCGCATGGTAGACCAAGAACTCGCTCACACACTCTCCCTCTCTCTCTCTCTCTCCCTCTGTCTCTCCTTCTCCTCTGCTACCGACAGCCAGAGGGCTGTCGCGTGTATACATGTATAAATATATATCTATATATACATAAGGGCAGTGGAAACTCGGGGTGGTGGTATGGTACGCCGTCAGTAGAGTATCCTTCCATTCGACGAATCTGCATGCAGGAGTTTGGTGACTCTATCTCCCCCCCCCCCCCTCTCCGCCCCCCTATTTCTCTCACTCTCTCGTCGCGTATGGTGATACATGCAGGAACTCGGATATCCAGGATGTTAGGTAGTACAAGCATCGACGGAGTCTAGACGTCTATAAAGGTATTTACGATCAAATATATATAGATGTGTGTATGCATAAAGCGGAGAGTGAGAGAAAGAGAGAGAGAGAAGGCTGAGTACATGGAACTGAATATGTACGTATCCTTGTACCTTCTGGATATATCGAGATCTGCTCCTTGGCATGTAGCTTACGTAGAGAAATGTTCACGATTTCCCATCTGTGCACTATGACGCTTGGTAGTTCGCATCTGTGACTTCGGGTGTACTAAAACCGAGCCATCTTTGGGGGAGTGAATGAAGCGGTTCGGCTAGAGACAAAGAGAAAGAAAGGCGAGGCGGATAGAAAGAGAGAAAGAGAGAGAGAGAGACACACACACATATACAGACACAGTGAATGAGTGAAAGGGAGAAGGGTAAAAAGAGAATCGGGAAACATCAAGGGAATTGTCGTTACGTCCCGAATAAAACTAAAGTTACCCAAACTACAAACAAAGACCTGAATAAAAATTCCTGAATTCTTTTAGTTTCCAACTTAATTCAATAATCGATAAAATTTCAAATTGAGAGATAAACTTCTGTTCTTTACATTCGACAGTGTCGATTCGTCGTTATTTCATTTTCTCGGTAGATAAAAATCGTTGCATCGATTCGCTATCGAAATAACAAATCAGTTTGCCTACGTTCGCTACGATTGGATAGAAAATCGCTACGAGCGTAAATAAACGAGGACTGAGTTAAAGTGGATCGAATAGAGAACCCAATGTACGTTTCCGTCGTCCATTAAAAACACTTTACTGCCGTGGCACAGCGAGACTCACTATCCACTTTCTACTTTACAACGTTGATCTTCGCTCGATTCTCTGTCGCCCGGGAGCAGATGACATCTCCTGTGTCACCGTCTGACGACTTTCTTTGCTTTATTATGCCAAGAGAGTACCATCTCGTATATATGTGCTCACGTCCCATATGCTAAACTACACACGTATATATAGATATATGTAGGTCGATATTACATGTACGAAGTTTATCCTGATGTACACATAAAAATGCGGCAAGGGGGGGGGGGGGGGGTAAAGTAGAGGGTAGCTAAAATATGTGACGGTAAAGTACTCGATCTAATGCACTTCTCCACAATACCGAACGACTAATCCCAGTTCCTTTCATCCTTGACATTTTCAAATTTTTGTTTCCGTTTTATTTTATTCAAATTTTTCAATTTTTTCATTTTCACGAAAATTCTATACACGAGTATCCTTTAATTCATCAAATTTATCAAATTGTTAATTCGTAGAAAACTATAAACAACGAATATTGAAATAATTACAAAGTTTTTATATAATAAAAAAAAACGAAAATTCGTTTTTTCTCGTTAACAAACATCGTTCGGCGCTTCTTGCGTTATCGAAAAAATTGATCAATTCTTGATAAAAAAAAAAAGGAAGTTACAGGGTACGAACAGAAATCGAGAGAAACGAGGAAATTGGTGTAATTTTCGGGAGAAAAAAAAACGCTCAAGCCGTTCCGTCGAGAACGCGCGGAACATCGTTTCGCGATAAATAAATACGAACGTATAAAGACGTGCCATTATCGATAAGAAGAAAACCATTTGCTCCACGATGCCCGGACAAAGGATATATTTTACAACGCTCGAGGAAGCCGGTATGACACAACGCCGGCACACCTACGCACACATACACATGCAAAGTAGGACGTTACGCGCCTATACCGCGATTGTATATCCGCATGAGGCGCAATATACGTACACAATAATGGACATATAATGCCGCGATATATTATGCCCATAAATATGTGTCTATATATATGTATATATTTATATCAGCTGTACAGTAAGAATGGCGAGTCCATTTTTGTGCAGTCGGTAGATATTTTTGTCGCATCGCCGAGGGTCCGCACCCTTTCTCTCCTGCGCTATATATATATATATATGTGTGTGTGTGTGTGTGTGCGAGGGTGTGTGTGTGTGTGTGTGCGCGAGGGGGTGTGTATATACATTTATTCTCCATCTCTTATCTGTCTGTTGCACGAGAGGGAGAGAGAAAAAGCATTAGCCCAATGTCCGCTGGAGGCTTTAGCGATGCTGTATGCCGAGAGACGAGTTCCGGATCCTCTCTTTTTAAGTACACTATATATATATATATATACACATACATATGCATACAATTATATAGATATATATATCTTTTTTAGCATCCACTGCAACGACGTTTCAGTGAACTGGAAATGCTATACCCGACTTGTAAGTGTACATTACAGTCTACTATTGCAGTTCACTCTCATCTTCGTCTTCTTCTTATTCCTCTTCTTCCTCTTTTCCTTCTTCCAGGACGTGTTTTCTCTCTCGACTCTCTTATTCATTTTTCTCATTTTCTTCTATCTTTTATTCTCGTATGCATCTTTCCGACGCATATCGGCACGATCTTGTCATTCTTGGTTCAATGCGAATACGCATATGGATAGATAGCGAGGGGAAGGAAGAGAGAGAGAGAGAGAGAGAGGAATGGGATGTGTTATCTGTCGCGACTGGCGAGTGTCGTCCGCACGCGACAGCTTCTCCTCTGCTCATTCTATCCCTATCCTTATTCTTCTATTGCAACTCGAACATTTATACAGAACGATACTCTACAGAGATACATAGAAAACTACTGCAATGTACTGGGACATATCTGTGTATATGTATATATCATATGGATTTACTATAAAACGAATTATGACGTTATCTTCTGCCACACGACCACTCAACTGGAAAACGTATTTCGCGAACGATCGAGTTTTAGCACGGCACTAAGAGAAGAAATAGGTAAAAAGGCGAAAAGAGAGAGTGTGACAGTGAGAAAGAGAGAGAGAGAGAGAGAGAGAGAGAGAGAGAGAGAGAGGGTGAGAGAGCGAGAGAGAGAGAGAGAGAGAGAGAGAAGAAAACTATAGGATAGTCATGGAATAAGATCTGCTCGCCCGAACGGTTTCCGTATAGAATCTTCAGTAGAAAAGTTAGTCGAGTTTCCACGGCCGAGAGACATATAAAAGGACTTCGCTTTCCAATCAGTCCCCTTGCCTCAACTATCTTTTACCTCTCACCAAATTACTTTCTACGTACAAGCAAAAAAGAAGACGAAGAAGAAGAAAAAAACGAGAAGGAAAAATTTGATAAACCTCGAGACGAAGAAAGTTCGACAATGCGGGAGAGAGCGAGAGAGAGAGAGAGAGAGAGAGAGAGAGAGAGAGAGAGAGAGTAGAGCAAATTTCACTGCAATCAATCGTGTCGAGAGAGACCGAGAGAGGGAGAGAGAACAATCAAGACGTGACGGCACCAGCAGGGTGGTGGTAAAGGGCGATGTAGGACGAAGGGGGCGCGGAGACACGAAACTTGGAGCGTGTAATGGACAGTGGTAGTGGCACGAAGAAAAATTTTCAAATTGTTTTATAATCGACTTCGGCAAGACTGTACTTTCCACGAGAATAGAAACGTCGCGATTCCACGGAGAAAAACAGAGAGAAAGAGAGCGAGAGAGAAAGAGAAAGAGAGCAAGTATTGAAAATAACGAAAGAGGGTTGCGTGGAAAATCCCCGCTAAAGCGCAAATATTACTCTTGACGAGGGCTTTTGCGAAAATCGCTATTACGTTTTTCATAATAATGATAATAATAATAATAATAATAATAATAATAATAATAATAATAATATAGAATCGACTATGCGCCAACATGGAAGAATATTTTCGCACCGAAAGATAAAATGTAATGCACCACTGATAAAATGTACTTCGCGTTCATATACGTGTATTACCGCACGTGAATTCGCAGCAGATGAGGAAAACTTGTGAGGGGTGTGTATACGTGCGAGGGAGAGAGAAAGAGGGGGTGAAAGAGAGAGAGAAAGAGGGGGTGAAAGAGAGAGAGAGTAAGAGAGAGAGTAAGAGAGAGAGAGAGATATGTATCTGCATCATTCGGAAAATTGGTACATCGCCGTCTGAAGTGGCGAGAAGGTAAAGTGCCGAGGGAGGTTGTACATCTACATAGATGCACGAGTACGTACATATCCGTGTTGGTATGTGCGTGTACACGTAGACATTCGCAGACGCGAGTCAAGTTCTATTCGTAAATCGTTTTCGACTTCCATGAAGTTTTTCAGCCGGCAAGTGTGCACGAAAATTCGTCTTCCCACGTCTCACGACTTTCTCATATAAATACGCATATATGTATGTATACGTATTCTATGTAAACTTATATGTACACGTATATATATTATATATAGATATAGATATAGATGTGTGCGAAACGATATATAAATCTACATCTCGACATGCCCTGGCAGCTCTTATGTGAAAACTTTTGACGCTAGAGCTCCACTCGTGTTCACTTCACCTATGTGCACATAGAATTCTCTCTCTCTCTCTCTCTCTCTCTCTCTCTACATATATATATATACATATATGTATATATAAATTCATGTTATACGATACTTCAATTGATTACACCAGGTTTTTCGTTACATTTTCACTGCAGCGTTTCGGTTCGTGCTCCAGGCGATTTTTTTTTCTTTCCTCCCAACCTACCCCTGGTAATCCACTATGTTTGACTATATATATCTTATATATATATATTTATAGCCCTCTCGCATCTTCCCGAATCGTCTTATCTCGAGGGATTTTACGTATGCCAGAGATTCTAATACTGATTATGTAAATGTCTTTCGTTCTTTCTTGGCCTGTAGCAGGCCTCTCGTGGCATATATTTATGTTCCTATATGTGGATATATTTGTTTTCGGGGTGAATTTTAGAAAATAAGAAGAGAATAAAAGAAAAGGTAGCGCATGGACAAAGGTTCCAGCGAGCTTTTTAACGTGGCTAGTGTCCCTCGTCGAAACTGCAAACTCATTCGAATTTTAACACACTCTGTCTTTCCTCTATTTCTCTCGCCCTCTATATCTTTCTCTCAGTCTAGGCTTCCTCTCTCTCTCTCTCTCTCTCTCTCTCTCTCTCTCTCTCTCTCTCTCTCTCTCTCTCTCTCTCGTGATGCAACCAGCCCCTCCAAACTCTCTTCCGAAAACCGTCTCTACGTCTATTCTAAAGTCACGGAAATATGAACCCAGGGGAAATCCCTTTGCAGGATTTTCGAGAGATAGGCGGGCACTCGACTGTAACGAGAATCTCGTTTTGATATATATATATGTATATACATATATACACACATACATATATATATGTATAAATGGGCAATAAGTCGACTCTTCAAATTACTTAAGTGCAATATACACCTACGAGAATCTAGAGCTCAATTTCCCATATCCGTTTTAATAAAAGTAGAATCGCCCTCTTCGCACCTCCCCCTCCCCCCTCCTGACCCCCTTAAGCTCTCCTCGCGAATTTTGCACGTTACAAATTTTCCTCTCACCCTCGACCTCATAAATGTTCCCATAATCCAGACGAAAAATATCGTGCGTTATCAAACCACAAATAAAACGAGTTTTTGGGATTCTTCGTATTTAACGAATCAAATATTTCCCGATGATGTGCAAATTCGAAATTAATTATTTAAATGTCGCGTGCGAGTTGTGCCAATCGTTCTTGAAATTTATCCCATGAATATCTCGATTTTTAACTCGGGGCGGTGAAGGGGTGCTATGAGAGAGCAGGGGGATGAAACAACGTTCGTTGTCATAATAAGCAATGCGCACTAATTCCACCAACCGCATATTAACGTTCGCATTGAATAACCGATATGACGTTTCGCTACGAGAGAATCGTAGTGTCGCGATAGAATTAATCAATCCATGGTACGTTTAATATCGAAGCTGCATCGATTTCGTACCGCGTATATCGATAAATGTTATGCGTTGTAAGCGTGTATAACGACAGTGATACGATGAAATTCTTTGCATCGTTTCCATTACCGTGTAAGTATACGTGGATTTTAGTGTTTATGTGTGTGTGTACGTCGTGCTTCGTTAAATCAAAATATTTGTAATTTGAGGTGAATCACGATATCACGAACGTTGTTTCAATCACGAGTAGAAAATCAGAACGTAACGAGAAAATCTAAACGTAAAATCTGCGCGGTTTCTCATTAATTTCATAAATTTGTTTCTACGTATAGGCGAACAAACGTCGAGCAAAACGTAAATGAATATTATTTAAATAGAGGAAAGTTAATTTTGTTTTCGTTCGTTGCTCGTTGTTATTTTGTATATATTTACTTTCTTTTTTTACTTTTCCGTTCGTCTTTTTGTTTTCATTTTGGAGAAAACGAATTCTGACTGAGGGAGAGGATGACTTGGCGTATACAAATTTGCATCACTTTTATAGGCAGTTACGCGTTATAACAAACAAAATACGAAGGCCCAGGGCCACTGCCTTTAATTTCACCTCGTTAATAGTGGCGCACAATTTTCTCTCTATTTTTCTTCAACTCGAGCGTAATAACAAACGAGATTTTTATACGCCGTTTTCTCTCGTCATCGCAAACCACGGATAACAAGTTCTCGGTTCGCCTTTTTTCCTCTCTCTTTCTTTTTTGTTCATTTTTCTTTTTCTGTTTTTTCATTTCCTTCTTTTTTCCATCGAGACTCCACGAGCTCCGTGGTTTTCGTGAGAATAACGTACATATATGCTCGAAAGCTCTGCTCTCTTTTTCTCTTTCTCTCTCTCTCTCTCTCTCTCTCTCTCTCTCTCTCTCTCGCCCAGTCTTTCCCTCCCCTCCCTCTGTCGTGCACACGATATAATTCAATGTCGGTTGGCCAGCGGGGTGAAATCCCCCGGGGGCTTTACATCAACTTGCCGGCATGGTTCATCCCAACGGGCCTCTCCCTCTCTCTCTCTCTCCCTCATCTTCCAGCAAACACACACGTACCTACAGACTCGCGCAAGCGCGCACCTACATGGATATTTTGTCACTCACACACACACACACACTCACACAAAAACACAGGGGTGTGAGTAAGTGGAAGTAGGGAAGACGCAACTCTGCCGCTAACTGAGATTATGACGTTCACTTATTTATCGTCTGATTAAGTTATGGATAACGCGCTCGGGGAAAACTCCGTGCCGGGCCGACACCGACCACGCCTGGTGATACGTGTCGCGAATTAATTGATCAACGAGCGATCCACGAACGACGCTTCTATCCGACCAATCTATAACATATGGGAAATAAACAAGCCGTATAACTTCTTTCATGAGAATACAAAACAAATAATATATCGAGCGATGAACAATAAATTGCAAAATCCTGTTAATAACGTCGGCAATGTTTGTAAAATTCAATGGAGAGCGAAGGGGAGAAACGGGAAAATGGAAAACTCGTTACGAATTCATTGAAAACCCATGCTCACAGATGCACACGTAGTGAACCAGACACAGATGCACATGAAAATATTGGGACAAAGTCGATAAATATCTTATTTTCGTCCCTCGTGTGGCAATCGCATTTTATTTTTAATATTTAAAACCAAGCAAGGTCGCTCGAACGACGAATAGAAAGTGGTTCAAAAAAGAACAGAAAGAACGTCGGAAGAGGCGAAAGGAAATAGTGATGGAAAAAACGGAACATTTTTTTGTGCCCCGGCAAGCTCGTTTTGTTAAATTTGGAATTTTGCCATCGGCGCGAGAGAAAGTTCGATATCGCACCAGCTATGCGCGCCTTTGTATAACCCGTATATTTATACACATAGACGCATCGCAAAGTCGGAGAAATGGAATGAAATATACACGCTGGACTGCTCTAAACTGTTGCAAAAAGTGTACGAGAAAGAGGAAATTTCCCGGTAATGGCATATAGAACGCCCCGGGGTTCGCTCCTGTGGGAGCAGTTGTCGAGGAGTAAAGACACACGGAGTGAAATGCGCGTGAAGAGCAAAAACGAAATAAAAAACCACGCACCTCCCATACACATAAATGTGAAATAGATGAGAGTCGCTCCGGAGGCAAGACACGGAATGCGTGAGAGACGCAGCGAACAAGTGGCCAGGGGGAGGGAGGGGGGTCGAAAAATCGCGGAGAAAAAAACGGAAAAAATACGATTATACGATATAAAACTTTCCATATGTACGAGAGATTTTAATGTTCAAACGGATTCGAGTCTCGTTCGAAGGAATTTTCAATAAATGGCTGAGAGATCGTGAAAAATGATAAATTTTTCATAGATTTTCGATAACAAAAACACTGTTTTCACGATAATTTTGTATTTCGAATTTTTGTTTTTTTCTTCTTTATATTCGACGATTTTGGTATTTATTGCTTATTTGCGATGGGAAATATTTATATTTTCATGTTTATTTGATTATATTCTTTCGTAACGAATAGCATTGAGAATTGCATTTAGATAATTCTTTCGGTAATCCCGATTCGTAATTTCGATGATTTCCAACAACGAATACTGTTTTTACAAATTCATTTTTTATAAATTTCCATTTGTAATTATGACGAATATAAATTGGAAATTCATGTTTTTAATTTATTTGTCGATTAAAAATAAATTTCGTATAGGTATGTCATTCATTGGTTATATAACAAATTCCTTTTAAAAAAAAAACGCTCACTTCATCAATCATCTGCGATATTTTATAATCGAAAAATTCTCCACATATTTTTAATATCAACCATTTTTTCACGTTTAATACAAATCCCATATTTTTCACATTTTATAAATTCATAATTATATAAATAAAAAGTCAATAAATAAATCAATATTCATATTTTTTAATTATAATTATTCGGTATAAACGTCGTATCGTCGATTGTTTAATCACGGAGGAAACAAGGTTTATTTCTATGGCATTTTTGTCCGACATCGCTTCGTTCGTAGAGCGAAAGAGACAGAGAGACAGAGAGAAAGAAAAAAAACAGGTGTGAACGAAAAATAAACAAACCGGAAGTGAGCGTAATAGCGAAATTTCCACACAAAATGGATCGTGTCCAGTTTTACCGTAAAAGTGGTAATAAATCGACTGCACGGTAGTTCCAACCAATAGTACAGTTAAAAATAAAAAAAATTAACTCCCCCACTTTGGGAGATATGGTCGATATGTTTACGAGTGTGCGACCACAGGCATATACGTTCCCTCCCGCTTACACACGCACACACACACACACATGCGCGTGCGCACACGCACACATCCAAGAACGATAAACCGGCCTTGGCGTAGGTGGAAGTTTCGCAAGCGCGCACCATCGCAACGATAGATAAACCCTCGATGGGTGGGGCACATTTGCGGAAATATAATTATTCCGGATTAACGGGAGGGGGGAATGAGCGAGCTAGCGAGGGAGATAAAGAGAGAGCGTCTGGATTGGAGAGAGTCGTTGCAGGCTATCACGGCGGCAAGGAAGGACGATAGTGAGAAGAGGAGGGGAGGAACGGGCTATCAGTGCAGCAGGGAAAGCTCCCAGGGGAACCGAGAGACGAGCGCATACGGGACGCACTCGGAGAACTCACTTTTTATAGTATTACGGGTGGAATTAAAAAAGGCTTAGTAATTACCGGTAAAGCTAAGCCGCGAGCCACGATGGCGAAACCAGGAGCTAGAATCGTGGTAATGCAAAGATAGATGCATTACCGAGCCCGTTTTCTTCCTCCGCTTCCAGCAGTCTCCTACGTACCGTGTTGGGTCACACTTTTTTCTTCACGTCCTCGTCGCTTTTTCAACCCCCTCTTCATTCTCTCCCCTCTCTCTCACTCTCACCCCCTTTCTCTCTTTGACTCCACCTTTTTTTCTCACCACTGTGTTCGAATTTCTGCCGACGCAGATTATGCTCCACCGCAGTCATACGCTGTCTATAAACCAAAAACACCTACAACGATATCTCGTTTCTTCGTGCGTTCCGAGAAAGGCGACGCCCCATTACCGTGCGATATTATTTATCCCCGGCTACAGTCGAATATCTACCAATTATAACGACCGCGTTTCAATTTTTTTTATTCGCTTTAAAACCCGATTATTTATGCAATCGAGACGAAAAAAACTGTTTTTTTTTTAGTTCGAATAAAAATCGAACGTATATTATGCGACGTTTTATTTTCAAATCAGCCAAACAGAAATCGCGTTTGTGACGAGCGGACGTACAGCAGCCGATCTTTCGGAAGGGAAAAAAAGACTATTTTATTTTTCCATTAAAAATTTCGTAATAAAACAATGTTTACGAATATTCTCATTACGTCACATTCCACGGTTGATCGAATATAAATCGCGAATTGCCCGATACAAATTGCACGGATCAATGTTTACAAAAAAAATAAAGCAAAATACAATATTTTACGAGCGAGCGTAAAGAGATTGTCGCGTAAAAAAATAATTTCTCGTTAACGGAATATATTTGAAGCTAGGTAATATCTACGGATGAATTTAAAAAAAATCCTATAAATATTTGAAAAAGAAATGAGTGGAAACAAACATAGTTTCGTCCGGTGAACCAATGACGGGGCGAAATGAAATTGTGATCGCTATACGCGAATCAACCGCAAAATATTTCATTACCGTCCTGTCCCATTCACGTCGAATTCATTACAAATTCAACGACGTAAAACATTTCCTCAATTCCGAGAGAAAAAATGTTATGAAGATATAAATCGCGTCGTATGAAAAGCCCATTGGCCGTGTCCGGTGAGAGAAGGAGAAAGCAAATATTTTTATCCTGTAAAAAGAAATGCTTTCGCGTTTTCTCGTGACTTTAATGCTCGTGTTGCCGGAAGAGTGCGCTACCGCTTCATTTTAATTCCCGCTCGTATGTACTTTATTTACGCTCGACTGGAATAACGCCCAGTAGTAATCTGCATCAGCTTTTATTACTATCGTACATATGTGTGTATATATATAAATATATTGAAATAACGCACCAAAGAAAAATCTCCCAGAATTTCAAGGAGACTGACAATGAGTAAACGTATCGACCAACGCCATGAAACATTAAATTGCATCCAAAGGCAGTTGAATTTCAATCCTTTTATCCCAACGCATGCAGTGATGCATTCCACGCTGTTCAGGATCAATGAAAATATCGAATTCGCCAATCGCATCGATCCTCGTATCGAATTTTTCACCTTACGTGAAAAAGAAATTCGAGAATCGCGAAAACTCGAATGTCAACGACAATAAAACAACGATTAATTTGTTCTCATTAAACATCGAAAACAAAAAACACGTATAAACACGCGCACAAAATATTGACTGATAAGCAACAAAAAGAGATTTTCTCGTTCCAAGTCGCGATTATTTATCATTAAAAAAAATAACAACGATATACGAGGCGTTTGCTATGAGATAATTATCAAAAATAAAAAATGATTTCCCGTAGAAACGTAACTTCTAAATAATTATTTTAAAAAAACAGAAAGAAAGAACGTATGCGACGATTTCTAATTTGCAATCGCAAGATCGCATCGATTGTGTTTCGGCGACACCGAAATTATGTTTAAATTTGCCGCGCTTGATTTAGATTCGTAATCGATAGAGGAGTAAGCGTCGCTCGATACTAGAGTGGGTCTAAGTAGAGTGTGGCCGATGTAGGGGCTCTTCGCTGATTGGCTCCGCCATATTGAGACCAACTTCCGCTATTTCCATATACAGGGTGAATTGCGTAAGGGGTGCCAGGCGGCATTTCAAGGTAGTTGGGCTCATTACGAACAAAAGTTGCAAATAAACATTTGGGATATTGTTAATAATTTACGAGATATGAATTTTTTTAATCGGACCAATCAGAGCGCGCCGACAAGCGTTGAAGTCACCCACTCCCCGCCTAAATTCAGAGCAGCCAATACCCGAGAAAAAAAAATCACTGCGTACTAATACAATCAATAAAATTGACTGCTCTAAATTTTGTAAACACAAATGTAACGCCCTAATCTATGCTATATCTACGGCTAGGATGGGCGTGGATGGCTTCAATGCTTCTCGGCGCGCTCTGATTGGTCCGATTTAAAAAATTTATATCTCGTAAATTATTAACAATATCCCTAATGTTTATTTGCAACTTTTGTTCGTAATGAGCTCATTTACCTTGAAACACCGACTGGCACCCCTTACGCAATTCACCCTGTATATAGACATACGTTATTAGTATTTTGCTTCATGGTATATCAATCAAATTTTTGACAAAATCTGCAGTTGTACTTTTACACTTATTAATGTAAAAATATGTTTTTCAATAAATTGACTCCTATACAAAATGATACGTGATTATTTATTTATATCCTTTTCAATCTGTTAAAAAATAATTTATCACACGTGCGATTCTATAACTTATTATGCCACAATATCGGAATAATTGGTCTCGGTGCGAGTATGCAACACTTTTCGTGTAAAAATACACCGATAACGATACCAGAACTGCATAACGAGTTACAGAATCATAGTAGAAAGTACATAAATGATCTTTAGCATTTACATATGCTTGGAATAAGCTTTTAACAGCCGCGCATAATTCTATCCATTTGATCTCAACATGGCGGCTTCCGGCTTATCTGCCACACTGTTCCTAGACCCACTCTATTGATACAAGCCTCTCCACCCTCTCCGAGGCTTTCTCGCTTCGTACCTCGCCGAAACCGGGCTCGAATTGACGTTCTGAGAGTACTTATCGAGTGACCACGCGCTTAACTTGTCCTTCGCACCCTTTGATTTCTCTTCTTGTTCTACGACCACGGCTCCACTCGTTCTATTCTTGACCATCGCTGTATTTTCGATAAGTTGAACGCTCAATAATATTCGCGAACTGCTCGATGAGGTGTAGCAGCTCGATGACAGGAGCAGCTCTGTATTTAACCTTGTAACGTAGTTAGAACACGGGTATTTAAGGTAGTCCTATCGTTACAGCGTTTCCGTTAGATTTCACTGAAAATTTGCAGAAACGTTCTTTGATGTCATATGTATATGTGTGTAAAATTTCAGAGGCCTTTATCGACTCAAAAATCACGATATTTATTCTTGAAAATCGTCACTTTTCGCAATCTCCCATAAGAGCCCGTGTTAAATATAGCAACATTATACAACGAGTATCTCGATCATTTGGTCGATGAAGCCTGTTGAAATTTTGCACACATTTTTATATCACATCAAAGAAGCTTCGATTAGTTTTTATAACAAATCTTATGGAAACAAAAATTCATGATTTTGTTTATTATACAACAAATAAACTTTCCGTAGGATCAATTTGAATTTTGAGTATGTTGTTCTTTAGTCGATTTGCAACAACTTTTCTTAATGAACATTAACGCTTGGTCCACTTCCAATATGAGAAAAAACGGGAATAAAATTGTAATCCCCCACCCAACGATAGGACTACCTTAACACCAGAAGACTCGCCATTTTGTACATCGACGTTCGCTCAGACGCTGTCCTCTCATCCTTTATCCGCGCGGTGAGAGTAGGTACTGCTCTGCTCCGGTTGTAATAACCGTCTACTCTTATATGCGTCGGTTCAGTGATAAGAATCATTCTCATGCGATTTATTAGTGTGAACACCAGTCGACCGTATTTAGCTCTCCATTGGATCATTGAGTACGTGATACGCGCTCAGCTCTTGTATAAAGAAAGGTTGCCCGGCTCTATACGTTCATTGCTCTGCGTTGCGATTAGCCGGCTCTTGTTTTGTCGGTAATATGACGCTAAAAATCAAGTGACGCCCAACGAACGTTGTAAACGCTAAATGCTCGATGTAGACGAATTATTATTTTTCCTCGCTCTCCTTTATCCGCTAACCAGGTCCTCGCTAAAACGGATCGAATGATTAGCGAGGCAGCGACGACGAGCGCTGAAATGAAAATGAAGAAAAAAGAAAGACGAAGAAAAAAAATTCGCGAGCAAAAAATAAACTAGTTAACTTCGTCGCACACTTTGCTAAACGCGTTATACGTTGACACAGGCAGCGAGGCGAGGGATAGGTCTAAAGCGGTGAGAGAAGATCGTGGATGATGTTGGGTCGGGTGGCAGGAAGGAGGTCGGGGGCGCCACTGAAGCGAAGGAAAGACCTCTGCGCCTCGAGTGGTTCGCGGTAATAAGCGTTGTTGCGCTTTCGCATTCGTTTCTCTATTCTTCTTCTCCACCATTCTCCAATATATATATTTATCCGTCCTTCTTTCTCTCGTCTTCCGGAAACGCTCTGGCACATTCTCTTTCCGCACAGTCGGACCCCTCTTTATCTTTGTCTCGCTCGAACTTTTCGCGTTTTACTATTGTCGGTATACGTCTGGTTTCTTTCTTCCCTCCCATTCGCCCCCTGTCTTCCTCTCCCCATCTCAACTACCGGACAAACCTTAGTAGAAATCTGAAGAGTGATAAAGATTGAAGGGGGAGGGAGGCACTTCTGACGGTTGACTTTTCTACTTCCGGATTTCACTACTTCAATCTCTCCCTCTCTCTCTCTCCCTTTCGTTCTTGTCCTCTTTCTAACCCTCTCTTCATCCCTCCCGCCTCATTCTTCGCTTGTTTTAGCCTCGTTTTCCGAATCAACGACGGTTAATTGCCTCGGTGGGATAATCCAAGCTCGTCGAGCAGCATTGCCTCGTTATACGTACACCTAGAGGGACCCTGAGGATGAGAGTCGTGGCAGCAAGGGGTCGTCGGGGGGGTTAAGGGCAAAGGGGCGAGGAGAGAGATGGTGGCTGCAAGGGGATAGAGAGAAAAGCGCTGTGGCGCGCACGGAGTAAGCGACATGGCCGAGAGAGCGGTAACCCACCGACCCGACCGACCGAACACTATACCACGCCGCGACATACTGTAGAAACGGGCCGGTGGGGGTTGCGCGACCGCTGCAACGCTACACACTGTATAATTCTATCTTTCTCTCTCGCTCTCTCCCCATAGTTCTATAAATACATATATACATATATATACACATTGCATTCGAAGCTACAAATGGGTGCGGTACGAATTTACTGATGAAACAAACGGCCACGACTCTTCGCCCGACATCGCCGAGGATCAAGAGGGTTGGAACACCCTCTCTCTCTCTCTTTCTCTCTGCGGTGCGCGACCGGGTGAATGCAACCCTCGTCCCATCCTGCCGTAGCCACGTTTTGGTTGATGCCAAGCTACCTCTCTCTCTCTTTCTCTCTCGCGCTCTCGCGGAGTTAGAAACAGCATATCGAGCAGAGACTGCTGCGCTCAACCGCACAATGCGCGAAATGGCCACCCACAAAGTGCGAACACCTCGTGAAACCACAGATCCCAACAGACGACGCGCGCGCATACAACGCACGCCCTCTTTCATTCGAACGTTATCGTACCGGATACGAAAAATCTATTTCAATCGGTTTTTTGTTTGCTTCGCGATACACGCTTCGTACGCGCGAGAACAATTTTTTCACGCCCGACGATACAGAATAACGCGATAATCGATCGCTCGTATCGCAATATCGCGATCGTGGTTGACTTTAGGCTTGTCGATCTTTCTTTTATCCTCGTTTAGTTATCATTTTTTTATTCCATACGAAGAAACCATCGACGTGGAAAAAATTGGTGCTTTTTGTTTTTTTCCCACGTCGCGAAAAGCGCGCGCTTTAGTCACAAAAATACGAACGAATTCGCAATATATCATTCACGCTCGTTTTCTCACCTTCGCGAATCCTCTCGCGAGTCCTTCGCTCCTATTTTCTTTTTTCCTCTCCTTCCTCCTTCCTCCTCCTCGCTTTTTTCTTCCTTCGTTTCTCCTTCAAAAGGCTCTTATCACTCCCTCGTGGTTTCCTCACACGTATATTCCATGCACGAAGATGCACCGTCACGCTTCGAGGTCGAGCCCTTTTTCGTTCCTTTTTTTAGCGACCTGCCTCCCCCCTTTACCTCCCTTAATCCACCTTCGGATCGGAAAAGGTTGAAAAAATGCCTCGTATCGGTGTTATATTGAAAAAGATATTGGTCGACGTAGAATATGTTCATGGCACGATCGACTAAACGGCTCTCCGTGCGTGATACATGGCCTATATATATGTTTTTTATATAATAATAATAAAAAATGTCCGCTTCTTTGTATGCTCCCGCGTGCGTCCACGCGACCGGTTAAAAAACCGTGTACAGCCCAAGCGATATCTCCACAGTAGGTCGTGAATCAAATCGCTATAGATGCTCGGCTTTCTATGAAAGGCAAGGGATTTTGTGCTTACTCTTTCGGTTCGAAGAGGCGTTATATACGTATACGCGTTGCAACGGCGATGGCAAACGCCATGTATCGCGAGGGTGGGTATATTGGTCCAAGGGAAGGGGAGTACGTACCAGTCCCTATAAACGAGCGTATTATACACACGGCGATCGACACTACCGGCGGAAATTGATTGTTAATATCGTCCGAAGCTGACAAGTATCGCACCCCGTCAGCGTTGAAATTTCCCTTTTCAATCCTCCGTTCTCCCTTGCCTCCTCTCTCTCTCCCTCTCTCTTTCTTCATATCTCTCGGTCAACCTTCTTTTATACTGCGTGCATACACACATTAATATATATGTATATATAGGACGTTTCATGGCATTCGATCATTTCGAAAACTCATCATCGTGACGAGAAAAATTTTCAGTCATATTCCCGATAAAACGATGAATCGTCGTAGCTCGACCTCCGAGATGATCATTCAATCGGATCTTTTTCGTTGGAAGGATCCGTCGTTATTCTTAACTTTCCAATCTCGTCGTTGCTTCACTTACGTCCGTGATCGATTCGCGCTGACCCACTTGGGAAGAACGAGGGATGTAAATTGATATTCGCGCGATGTGTATAAGGGAGAAAAAATCTTTCTGTTTATTGATAGGATGTTTTTTTTTTAATCGTTTATTAAATTGAAATGTGTACGAATTTGGTATGCTTCTCGACGACATATTTGCTAATTTAATTGGGCAGTGTGCTTTTTTTTATCAATTTGCTCGGTGCCTCATGGCTCGAACGAAGTCTACACAGGCGACACGTTTCCCCAGAGCGTTATATACGATACGTCAGTTGAGTGTCTGCTATGTTAGTTCCGCCAATTAACGCGCCGAAGCACTTTCCCGCATGGCTGTGTTTAATCGAACCGTACGTCGACACTACCGGCTACACATCGAAGCGTGAATTTTGTACAGCGTTAAATCTCGACGTAGGCGCGCGCGCATACGCGTCTTATTACTCGATCGTTTCATTGAAACGTGACCGGACGCCGCAAAATTATTTTTGTTTTTATGTTTAAAATACAATCTAACGTTAAAGCATTGTCTATTTGTGAAACTGATGGACCAAAAACTTTCTTTACGTGTTATACGAAATTTTGAAATAATTTAAATTACAGAAAAAAAAAAAGATTTAATCATGATTCACTTTTTTCTACGATAGTTCCTGTGAAAATTTTCGTATCGTTTTGCCTAAATCAATTGTATGCATATATTTTGTTTTCAAATGTCAAGGTTGCGTGGAGAAAATTTGTTCACTCGGTTAACTTCTTATCGCGCGTTATTTTATGTATTAATAAATTGCAATAATGATAATAATGATAATGAGGATGATAAGAACAATGCAATAATGATAATAATAACGACATCAAAATATTAATATAGCGAAATTACAAAATAACTTTTTGTCGCGCGTTATTTTATGTATTAATAAATTGCAATAATGATAATGATAACGATAATAATGATGATGAGGATGATAAGAACAATGCAATAATGATAATAATAACGACGTCAAAATATTAATATAGCGAAATTACAAAATAACTTTTTGTGGCGCGGTATTTCATACATAAATAAATTGCAATAATGATAATAATAACAATAATAATGATGAGGATGATAAGAACAATGTAATAATGATAAAAATAGCGACGTCGAAATATTAATATAGCGAAATTACAAAATAACTTTTTATCGCGCGTTATTTTATACATAAATAAATTGCAACAATGATAATAATAACGATAATAATGATGAGGATGATAAGAACAATGCAATAATGATAATAATAACGACGTCAAAATATTAATATAGCGAAATTACAAAATAACTTTTTATCGCGCGTTATTTTATACATAAATAAATTACAATAATGATAATAATAACGATAATAATGATGAGGATGATAAGAACAATGTAATAATGATAATAATAGCGACGCCAAAATATTAACATAGCGAAATTACAAAACACCTTTTTATCGCGCGTTATTTTATATATAAATAACTTGTAATAGTAATATTAATAACAATAATAATGATAATGAGGATGATAAGAAACAATGTAATAATGATAATACCAGAGCGTGTCAAAATATTAATATAGCGAAATTCCAAGCATCTCATCACTGTACCAAGATCAAGCAGTGACGCTACATTCTTGCATTCCTGCCCGTTGTATATTATAAGCCGTTATGGAATACTTATCGTACAACGTCGAGCATATGCTACGTGTTTCCGAGTCTCGAGATGGTAATAGATTAAAATCCACCCGTACGACTCGAGCAAAAAAGCAACAAAAATCACTTGAGCTTGAGGCAGAAACGCGAGGCAATTTTTTTTTGTTTTAATGCCTTTTTTTTAATTTTTTTATTCTGTTTTCCAGTGCCTCGTGCCACTGAGAAAAGAGGTCGAACGAGGTCGGTCACGTGTGCGTCGACGCTGTCGTCGTCGTAGTCGTTCGCGCGATGCGCCCCCGACTGGCGGTAACGGTAAATGTCTCAAAAGAGAGAACGGTAGAAATGGTGAGAGACGGAATTCGCGAGTACATATCGCGGAAAAACTCGTGCCCAGAATTTTTACCGTACCGATATCGTTTCTTTCCACTCTTTCCTTCCTTCCTTCCTCTTTTTGTTTCCTACTTTAAGCGGCCTTCTGCGCTCGATTCGCATTTTCAGCTAAAAACTTTCGACAAACACATTTCTCATAATTTGTCGGAATTGCACGATGGAAGATTCGCGAATGAGATAAAATGATCGGGAAACGATGAGCAAGTTCGTAATTTGCGCGCTTCCTTTTGTCCTTGGTTCGAGCCGAATTTGATTCAAAGACGAGTCGAGATAATTCTAATTAACTGTTATTATACTTTTTCCAATTTTGTTTCTACGACGTTCCGTGCCAAACACTTTCTTACGCTGATAAACAAATATTATCAAAGAGCTACCTCGAGATATCTCGATATCAATTCTGTAATGAAAAAAAAAATCTGCGTTTTGGCGCGAATTTCAAGATTTTTTAAAAGCTTTCAAAAAATTTACGGATTTACGAAATTTTCAAAACTCGCGCGATTTTCTTTGAGCTCAAATAACTGACGGTACCTTTGATGGTACTTCTCAATAGAAAGTTTTGCAAATTATTGTCCCAATGGACTTCGTGAACAAAATTTGAAAATCCCATTCGATCAAAACGAGTGAACGAATAGTCATAAAAATTGGGTCTTAGGGAGGATTTCCGTAGTTTTACTATAGCGTATAAAAGCATACTGCCGGGAACTATACGGCAAAATTTTGGTCCGATCGAATCCGCTGTTCCGGATTTATAAAAGTTCGAATTTCTGAACTGCACACATAAGCACAACCATTTTTTTACCTAACATTATTCGACTTATTGAGAAAAAGAAAACTAAAAATAACATTTTTCTCTATCCACGAAACAAAAAATTAATCATATTAATCAAATCCCATCAAGATTGACCTTCTACACGAAGCAGACGTTTTTATCGAATTACAAATCCACAATCGCAAAATTGATCGTCGGATGAGAATTTATCAGAAAAATAATTCTCTTAATAAATTAAAACGAGATATAAAGATGAGCCCGTGTAAAAGGAATGCAACCACCGATAAATAATCGTCCCTGAAACGAGGAGATAATCTTTCGTACATTCCTACTTAATAGTGAAATATAAACCCATGACCTCGACCCGATAAATCCAAGACCTCGACCCGATCTCCCTTTTGACGAACGTTAGCGGGAATATTATTTTTGACGAAAAACAACAAAAAACGAAGAAACGTAGAGGACATTAATAATAAAATAATCTGGCGTTAACGAGCACGTGTGATGTAAATTCTGTTAGAGGCCGTCAGAAGCTAGAAGGAAGGGAGTGGTTGAAAGCTACTCGAGCTTGTACCCGAATACCGATCGGTACCAGCGTTTACATTCGCTCCTCACTATAGGTCCAATATCATTCTCAATCCGTGACTCTCCAATTAAAAACGACAATAATCCGTTAAGCTTTTCAACACACGAGGCACGTGGTACGAGACGAGACAAAGGTCGTGAAGGAACGAGAATGCAAAATAGAGAATTTTACATTTTGTACCTAAAGCCACCATTTGCAGTTTCAAATTCAACGAAAATTTTCACATTTTTTTAATATAAAACGTATTCACGACCCTTCGACGATTATTAAAAATTCGTCGATCGATTATTCATTTATAAGTTAATCGATCGTGTCGAATTCATTTCAAATCTCTCGATTGAAAATATATCTATACAATTTTTATATCGGGAGAAATTGACGTTAGGGGTAATTTCTGTTTGTTTTGTTATTCGAAGCATCATGGGAATATATTTTCTCCCCATGGAGATCTTATTGTCGGTCGCGAGTTGTTCGTGGTCGTTGAATCTTACGATCGTGGCGCTGTCCACGGCGCAAACTTCTTACGGTCCCATGCCGTTGAGAAATAACCCTCGGCATCTATCCCTTAACTATGGGGGGCATTAAAAAAACATGGAATTCGTAAGACCTCGGAGAGTCTCGTGTTTTCTCATGAATATTAATCGTCCGACGCAATTAGCCTCTTCGCGACGGTCGAGCTTGCGAAACTGCATTAACACTTTGCTTTCTTTTATCTTTAACTCTTTCTCTGGCTCTCTTTACTCTCGCTCTCTCGTTTACCTATTCTTTTTTACCTTCATTTCTCTACCTCAACCCTTCCGTTTTTTTCCCCATTCAAGTCTTTCCCTCTCCTCCAGCTTCACGATTTACGCGGCTCTGATGATCTCGCGAGAGTAGCTCCTTGTATTTTATTCTCTCTTTCTTCGAACCTCCGTCTTGCCTCGTAGACCTTCTTATATAATGAACACTGATAAGCAGAAGTGACAAAAAGAAACTTTTGTCGTCCCTTTTCGTCGAACATCGTAAATTATCAGATAAAACAAAATTTTCATTTTTCTGAAAAGCAGTTCGGATATCTGCGAATTAAAATTGTCGACGACTTTTAACGATTTTTAATACAGTTTTTTTTATACGTTTTAATACATTCAGTATTATTTTTACAATACCTATGAGAAAAATTTAATCTATTTTGTACGTATTGCAAAAAAAAATTATTTTTTTAAATATTATCAATAAAAATTCAACGATCTTCGAATGACTTTTCTTCCCTCCTTAAGGACGCCTATACGGAGACGATAATACGTAACGCACGTGTTAGAGTGTGAAACTTGATGAAAAACCGTAAAATACTTCGTCCGGAACGGAAGCTCGTGGCATCAATAAAAGTCGTGTATTACCTGTTACGAGGGGTGCGTGTCGTGGCGCTATCACTGCGGGGACAATAATGGTCAACGCACATGGTTACGAAATACGACCCGTACGTTTAAAAAATGTACGTTAGAAAATTGAAAAAAACAGTAATAAAATTATCCATAAATAAAAAATATATTAGCTATTGAAGGATTGAAAAAAGAAAATAAGAAATATCTTTCCCAAATAAAAACAAAAGTGAAATTGGTCGATTTAAATTATACGATCGAGACGTACCTTGCACCCCGCACGTTTCAATCACCAATAGTAAGCCAGGTAACAAGTGAAACAGCATTTTTCCACACCAAAACACTTCACAAGCGACGTATGTCACTTTCTTTCCGTCGTGTGTTTTCTCTTCGTTTTCTTTATACTTTTCTATTTAATATTATTTGGTTAATTATAATTTTTGGTTCTCGAATACTTTTATTCCTCCTTGATATCGATCAAATCGATCGAATTACGTTTACACCGTGCACTTGCGATACATTTATTTATTCTTATTCCCTTTTTTTTTATAAAGTCGTTTTCTTCTTCTCTCACCAAAAAAAAGAAACGTCAATTTTCTCTTTCCCAAGTATTTTCTTCTCACTCGACGTTGTATTTGGTCTCACCCCCGTTTCTTTATTTATTATCGTTAACGAGAGAAAAATATTCGCACTCAATGTCCTTCAAACTTTCCCACAAAAAAAATGACATACAATCACTTTCTAGACATATATCTCTCTCTTTCTCTCTTCATATATATAGATATATACACGTATGTGTGTCTCGATATATTTCAACAGTCGTATAAGAGGCTCTTCAAGTAAGACCTCTTCAATAAGACTCGGCGAAGCATAAACCGATCAAAAGTCACCGGGCTACGACCTTGGTGACTAAGGGACGTGATAGCAAGTTGGAAAAGTACTTTTTCTCGCGTGTGTCACTATATATACGTTGGAAATGGAGAAAACGAGGACGAAGAGAACGAGACGATATCCTGGCTGGTCTCGACGTCGCCACAGGAGAGCTTTCCCTCTCTCTCTCTCTCTCTCTCTCTAGCTCTCTCTCTCTCTCTAACTCTGTCTCAATCGTATATCTCGATCACTGCGGATTTCCTAGACGATTTGATTAACCCCGATGAGCTTCTCGGCCTCTCCTCGCACGTATTACTCCAATCGCTGTCGTTCCTTCCCTCTATCCTCCCTTTTTATTAACGCTTCGCCGTTGATCCAACCCGAAGATCCTTGCGACACGAATCTCACGAACGTATTTACGACGCGATAAATTAATTCCTTACTTTCTTTCTTTTTTCAATATTTCAATTCCATCCTTCGATAACTTCGTTCGTTTATCTTCACTCGACGTGACGATAACGAAGTCTCAAATTTTATCCAAATTTAAGGACGATTTATCTCACCACGATCGTTATTTATTAATCTCTCGGGGTCGTATCCTTCGATTCGCTCCCGCACAAATTTATAATCGTCCAATTTCTTTCGTTTCTTTAGCGTTTCATTCGTTATTTCGAGTTTGCGCTTTTTCGTTTTTCAAATATTCGAGATACGAAAAGAACCCGTGAACTCGCGGTTACTTCAAAACTCACGTTCGAGACCGGTTGTTTCACCGTTAATGGCGATCCACCGTTTGTAAAGTTTTGCATCGCGTCGAGCTTTATCGTCTCCGTAAACGGCGAAAAAACGACGAAGGATCACCGATAAGCCGAGATTCGCGGTTTCCGACAATTCCGCTGTTATTTTCTCTATATAAACGATAACATCGTTATCAATCGTTCTTAACCACATTGTCGGTATCGCTTGACCCGCGAGAACTTTTTTTTACCCACGTCGTACGTAAAGAAGAGGAAAAACATAGGAGGAAAACAATTTTTTTTTCCTTTTTCTTTCTGTTCCTTTCTTTCTTTCGTTAATTAAATTGAGCGACCGAACGCCTCCTACGATTCGATGCGCGATCGTTGTTTATCGATGCCGTTTTCCATCGACGAACTTTAATCTCGGCCAATTTTTCACGTAACACACATCGAGCCAAAAAAAAAACAAAATTAGAAAACCTAAAAAAAAATCGACACCAGGTTTAAAACGCGATTCGGTCGATTAAAATAAAACCATGACTACTAGCGACGTGCGATAAGACACACATGAAATAAATTTTTCTTATCTCTCTTTTATCGTTTACAAAAAAACAAATATAATACTCGATTCACTTAGCGAAATTTACGTTTTTTTCCTCTTCTCTTTCTCCTCTCCGTTTCTCCTCGAAACACACAACGCGTAAAAATTGATAACAACGTGCACACGCGTGATAACGAACCAATTGGAGACAGAGAGAGAGAGAGAGAGGAACGCGATGCGAGATCACGCGGCGCCCTCCGTACGAGCGAACGACGGCGGAAGGGCTCTGATCGTGTCACGAACGCGGCGCGAAATGATTCTCAACGGGGTTGTCTTGTTTTCAGAATGGAGCATGCGCACGCGCGCGATTGCGCACGGCGGCGTGCGAGGGGTTTATGTGCCAACGGACGTAGCGCAGACCGACTCGGACGTGTATCCTGAAGTCGTCGTCGTCGGGCTCGTCGTCGTCGTCGGGCTCGTCGTCGTCGTCGTCTTCGTCGTCGCTGAGAGAACGACGAGCTGATGTGATGCAGCAAGAAAGAACGAGGAGGGGGCAAGACGAGGGGTGGAGGAGGGAGAGGAGGAGGATCTCGGAACAAGAAGTACCAAAGTGGTAGTAGTGTGTGTTGGGTGGCGTTTGCGGTCGTATGTTTACTATATAAGTATATATGGGGTAGCGAGAGATGCGCCAGTGGGCGTGATACGATGTTCGTTACACAGCCGTTGCTTTCGGTCAACCCCCGGTGTTACGTAGCGACTATTTCCGTACAGCCCGATGACCTAGTCCTTGCATACGCTGTATTGCCTCCCTCCCTCTGACGGAGTAAGGTTCGTCGGTAGTTTCCTAAGGTGTGTAACGAGGACGAGGAACCCACGGAAAGGCAATCGAGGAAGGAAAAGGAAAGCTCTCGTTCTCTTTCACGACTCTGAGCGAAAAATCTGAGAGGGCGAAAAAACGAAATGTGTAATAACGAGGAATTTGTATCTTTTATTTTTTCTTCTTTTCTTTTCTTTTTTTCTTTTTTACTTTCGCGAAGCTCGTTGGTGCTGTCCGACTCAGCGAAAAACGGGGGAATTAAATTATTCAGGCGGCTATTCTCGTATGCCACTCTTTTTTTATGAGATATATATTTTTTTATAGGCATCTATTATCGTAAAAAAATCGATAGATAAGAGGACGATGAGAAGAGATCGTTGCCATGAAAGGGGTCGATGCACTTTTAATGTTATTCGTCGTTTTGTCATTGTTATTTTTTATGTTATTTCGATGGAACAAGGAAGATGGAATATTAATTAATCGAATGGTACATAATCTTGTTGACCTTCACGACGATTCTGAAATCCGTGTTCATTTTCGAGTATTGAGAAGTTAAAATTTTGATTTTGACTTTTGTTTTTTTTTTTTCAAAAAGAATTTTAATGCATGGGTGCGGATGCGAAATTTATTCGCATGTTGCAAATATCACGGTTTAATTTCCTGATGTAGAAATTTCACAAAGCAGAGAAAAGCGTAATTTTCCAATATTTCCTTTAATTACATTATTGTTATTAAATTTAATGAACATAATAATTCACATAAATTTCAATAAACCTGTTGCGATTAAACGCGCTATAATTTTAATAAGCACAATGTAATTAAAATTGAATGGAGACGGGATAAAAGAGAAGAATGAACACGAATGTTTTCTCGATCCAAATTTGCCGCGCACTTTAATTTATTCGAGCAGACACACTCAATAGATAAAACGAGGAAAATCATATGGAAACAGCAACGACACCCACAAATACTTTTTACTCGTTTCGTTTTTCTTCGTCCAATTAAACGACGAAATATTCACGCATCAAGCTCACCGCAAACAAAATCATAATCCATCGATTCCACAACGCTGATAGCAAGAACGCGCCACGTTATTAGACATATAATCATAAATTCACGTTGCCACAGACCGGTATTTGTACCTTTGAATTAGCCCCGTTGATGCGCGAGAGCGAAAGAGAGACAGTGAGAGAGTTAGAGAGAGACCGCATGAAATATTTGCCGTGAACTTCAGAAAATACTCTCCTCGTGCTAAAGCACTAAAGCACGTTTCGTGCAAGAGAAGACAGAGCTTGTGAGACGGAGAGAGAGAGAGAGAGAGAGAAAGAGAGAGAGAGAAATAGAGAACGAGCGTTTTTCCTCTACAGTGTGTCTTAGCGTTTCTTCGCGCTCTCCGAGAGAACGAACACAAGACCCACTCTCGACTCTCACTCGGATTTCTCTTATATACGTAGGATGGTATTTCAACCCTTGTGCGACTATACTGCGAAAACGGCGACGACGAGGAGAGCGACGAGAACGACGACGACGACGACGACGAGTACGCATTAAAGAACGTGAGCTCCGAAACTTCAAGGTGATTTGTAACTTTGGTAGCGGTGGAAAGGAGGACTGAGGGGTAAGAAAAGAGTGAGATTTTTTTCTATCCGTTCGAGTGTGTACGTACCTACTCATCGGGAATACGCTGAACGCTTCCTCGGCATCGTTTTTCCACAGTCTTTATAACCCTTGTAATCTGATAATAGCGTGACAAGACTCGACCCACTTTCCTTCACTGTTGCACTTTTCAGCATTTATGTCGATACTGCGTTTACTTACGCTTTATTTTAATAAACTCCATATTACGCGTTAAGTCAATAGAAAAAAAGAAAAATTGATGAAAATTAAATTTTGTGCATGAAACGTAATAGGGCGAAAGGGAGTAACTAAAAGTTGTTTTCTAAAATGTTTCTCAGTATGAGGTGTGAAATAATTAATCAAAAAAGAAAGAGAATCTCCTCTTTGGTTAAAAGGTAGAAAATTATGTTTTGCCGAAATTAACTGGAACTGTTGAAAATTTGCATCTATTATACAGTATCGTTTTCACGAATTCAAGATGAGAATAACAAGAAGGTATTAATACCCTTTGATCTTTTGGAAAATTTATCGCGCAGCGAGGACACAACGCGATTATGAATAATTGTTCGATATTCTACTATATTTCCAGGTCGAGAAACATTATTAAGGCCAAGAGAGAGAAAGATAGGAAAGGAGAGAGGAGAAGGAGATGCCACTTGGCAATTTCTAATTTTCCTTCGGTCAGTCATACGAGCCCACTCGTCCGAAACGCAATCTATCCACTTGCTTGGGCTCGTATATATATCTTCACTATGTATGTATATGCAGAGTAGAGATAATGGATTTGTATCAACTGCATGAATCCTTTGATCGCCTTTTCGCAGCCAACGGCACGTGCCTTGTGATCTCCGTCTCTCTCTCTCTCTCTCTCTCCCTCTCTCTCTATTTCAGCTTTCGCTCCCAGTCCCTCGCTGTCGCAGACGATAGTCTACTTCGGAAACACCATTTCCCGTTGCAATCAGCAAATCAAGGACTGGATCAGAGATACGAGAATAGAGCGAGAGAGATGGAGGGATTGAAAAGGCAATTAAATATACGTATATATTTATATACGTATCTTTGATTGCCTTTTGTTGATATATCGCCTCTGCTATATACATATATATATATATGTGTATCCATTGCTCGTGAAACGTTGACTCCATTCTCTTTGTTCATCCCTTGTCTCACTGTTAACGTCCACGAGTGCAGTAGTTTCTGCGATTACAGAGCAACCTGTGTACCACACAATCGACCCCTGTCTTGTAGATATGCACCAACAGCTTCACAGAAGCCGCAGATTCAGGAACATCTATCGTATGTAGATGTATTGGTATACAATCCCTAGAGCTGTCTCTCTCCACAATTCTAGATATTAAGCTGCAATTACCAACTATTGGGGAGTTACAATAATTCAATATTGATCTCCAATCAATGCATTTGTTTCACAATTTTCGTGGCTTTGTCTTCGAATGTGGACACTTCCTCCACCATGTCACGTAGTGCACATCAACTTTTCCAACAGCCCCGATCAATTCTTTGTTTATTCCAGCTAGTATCAACTTACGGTTATTGCTAAAGGTCAAATAAACAGCCTGTTAATATATTTTATTAATCAGTTTTGTTATTCTCGAAACTGGAACGTGTAAATGGAAATAAAAAGTTCAAAGTTCGGACGCGAAAGGTTCTCTCACTGTCTAATTCTTCAAGATAAATATTTCACACGAAATGTGAAATTAGATTTTTATTAAATCGGTCTCAACAAATATATCGACCATAGACAGCTACTAAGGGATCTTCCTTTTTTCGAAAATCGAAAATGTCCCTAGTAAAAATTGTTACAGTAGTAAAATAGTTGTGTCTGTTCAAATAAATTTAATTGAAGAATTTTACTTCCGCCCCTTCCTCCCATTACATTTACTCGAATAAGGGTAACAAATTACAGGAATTTGTTCTTATCTAATAACAAGTAAATTTGAACGATGAATAATTGCGCTATTTACCGCGTTAACAATATTAATAAAAAAAAACAGTAAAAATTACAATCTCGCTACTCCCTCGTTATAATTCCAATCGCGAACAAGCTTTTTGTATCAATTTTGTTAACAATTACATATTTATTTTCATTCTGCCGTGACAGGCAAGCTATAATATCACTTTGCGATCCATTCTCTTATCGAACGGAGAAAAAGCAATCGTGCACAGTCAAAATCCGATAAATTATGCGAACTTCCATAGGTCTCAAATTTTATCGTAGCTAGATATAATATAATCGAATTATGTACAAGCTCTAATTGAATAGCTTTATCAAAAGCTCGCGAGAGTGCGAAAATGGCGATAGTTAGTAGTATCGCGTATGTAGCACGAAAGCGATGTCGTACACTTTTGTCCAAATAGACCTTTTAAAGTGAAGCTGCCAGCTCTCTATTATACGCGAGCATACGTACATAGGTATATAATAATAATAAGTACAGCATGCTGCATTCAACATGTACTCTGTACTGACAGTGCTACTAAGCTGACACAGTTGGTAGGTACTTCCCTATTTCCGAATTCATTTGCTTTCATGTTTCGTACCGCATCAACCGTTTCACCGAACGTTTACCGATGAAAAGCTATCGTTTCACCGAACGTTTACCGATGAAAAGCTATTCTAGACCTGACATCCCAGTCTTGACGAAAATGGACTGTACCGCATAATAAGCACGAAGGGGCGTATAACGTTCGAATCATGTAATACGCGCCATGTAACGTATACGATTAATTTCTCAACCAGTTAATAACTCGTGATTAACCACTTTCGCGTTTAATCGAATAATCGAAAATTGACAATTTTCAAAATCCAAAATTTTCATCGAGCGAATCGCTTTTGTTTTTGTCGAAAGGGCCAAAATTTCAATGAAACTTTGGAAATATTTAGATAATTTTCAATGCATTTTGCAAAATTGCGTTTTAATTCATCCAAATATTACGCAATGGCTGATCAAACTTTTCAACATTATGAAAATTCGAATATTTTTTTTTGTAAAGCTTCAAATTGACTTTTTATAGAAAAAAAACGCAATTACTTTTCGAAAAATCGTAAGTGTATTCACTTAGGAAAAAAATTCACTCGCGATATTAAATTAACTCGTCGGAATTTCGACTGTATTTCATGACAATAAAATCGCAGAAATATGTTGATTGGAAGGACGATGTCAAGGCGTTGCGAATATATAGCAATGAAAAAAAGGCTAGAATAATGTAGCGCGGAATACTTACCAATTAATATATATATATAAACACCTTACATAGCTATACAATTATGTAAGATCTCTCCGTTACACAGCATGAAAATGCGGAGAAAGGAAGATAAGAAAAGAGAGAAAAAAAAGAAGTGCGATTCGTATAACGAGCTGGGAAAAAGCTCCCAGCGAAATTTTGTTGCAATTCTGCTCGTTTCTTCTTCACCTTCTCGGTCCACCCTCCAACATCCCCGCCACGCTTAACCCTCCCACCTCTCTCATCCACCAACGCAGTCGCTTCTTTTCCTGTCAGACTCTCTTTTAACTAACACAGCATCAGCGAGATACAGAAAACTCTGTGCCAGTGCAGGACCCTCAGGCAATCAACTTTGAAACCCGCGAGCAGCGTTCACTCTTCCTTCACTATTCTTTCTCTCTTTATCTTGTGCCCTCACTCTCCGTCTGTCTGTCTGTCTCTTTCTCGTTCTCTCTTTCTCTCTCCCTTCTTCTCTCGAGCTTTCTCTCGCTCTCTCGTTCCCACTCGGCCTCGGCGAAGCCTGCAGAACAAACACAGAGAAATTGTAGTTAAGGCCTCGCGAACTTTCGCCCCGGCTTCGCACAGCTTTCTCTCTCGCTGTTCATGATATTTTGTTTTTATTTCCCTTCTTCTTTCTTTTATTTCGTTTTTTTTCAACCGCGCGTGCATTAATTAATAAGCAGATTTTTGCCGCGTCCGGGTCTCGCGACTGCCTCGCGATGCATTTTCCACCGTACAATCCTTAGTTCGGCCCGTCTCGCTCCCTCTCTCTCCTTCTCCATCTCTATCTCCCTCTCATGCCCGAGGTCGTTTATATTCATTAATAAATATTCGTATACGCACGCGGTACAATTCAAGAAATTAATATGCTACGTATTTAGAAATTTATTATATAATAAATTTCTAAATATATTTGCGGTTCTAAATATATTTGCGGTTATTATATAATAAATTTATATATATATGATTTGGGGATAATTACGTACAATATATGTTATATTGTATGTAAATGGCATTATTATATATGAATATACCCAGATATATGTATATATATATATATACACACATCCATATAATTTGATATTCTATATGAAAATATATATAAAGCTGTCGCGAACATACTCTTCTCGGTGACATTCAAACACTTATAAATTCCCTTCGCTCTTTAAATATGTGCATATATTTGCCATCGCCAAACCATATATATATATATATATATATATATATATATATATATATATATATATATGGTTTGGCGATATATATATATATATATATATATATATGTGAATATAGTTATACATAAAGCAATCTCACCTCGAGCCGGGCATTTTCCCTCTTTCCTCGGCACACCGTAAAGAGTATCCTATCACGAACAAAACTTTTTTTTATTTTCCCACCGACGCGTAGTTTCAGGATACACGATGCATATATGGATAGCTACATGTATGTATGTACCTAAACGGAGATGTACTACGTGAACGAAGAGTTGAGGGTGAAAGATGCAACGCTCGGCCTTCTTACATCGATACGTAGAGAGACTAGCTGACAAGAGTGTTAGTTTTCTCTCCCTCCCCCCTTCCTCTCCTCCTCCCTCTCTCTCCCACTCTCCCCCTCACTCTTTCTCTCTTTCTCTGTATATCCAACGGTTCAGAGAAGGTTTATACGATACATAGTGTACGTAGTGCAGGGGTAACGTAGAGTGGTAGCTACTGTCGCACACAAGGCTCTCCGGCTCTCTTTCTCTGTCGTTCTCTCTTTTAGTCGAGTCCTTCATCCCCGTTCTTTCCTTCGTTCGCCGTTCCCCGCCGTATACATTCTTTTTTTCTTTAGTCTCCTTGCTCCTGGCAGTAAAGCTCGATCGAACGAAGGAAAAGTGGAGTGTTCTCTCTTCATCCTCATGTACTATGATCCCGTCGTGTCAAACTTTTCTAGTGCCTTTAACGTAGACTCCGGAGGACCTCGTTCCTCGCTCGCTCTTCCTCTCTCTCTCTGTCTTACTCTCAGTCTGTCGCTCTCTTTCTCTCTCTCTTTCTCTCGCGCACACGTTGCCTTTCCCCGTGTACCTTTATTTCTCTCTCTTTCAACTTCGACTTCTATCCATCTGCAGACAGAATAATGTCAAATTTACATCTCAAATTTAGTACAGTCAACGAGACAGACAACCAACCGGTGTATCTCTTGATGTGTATCTACGAGAAATCTGCATATGTAACGTCAAAAGTTTTCCCTCAATCTTGCGAGATAGCGCGTTTAATTGGAGTTCACCTTATGCAAAACTCACTTCCAACTTTCTGTTTCTTCGAGCCGTTGAAAAAATACTTGAGAAATTAGTGTTAGGTGAAATTTGTCTTTATCACGTGTTATTGCATCCTCGTGACAAAATAAATGATTTTTTTAATGATGACTTGCATACAAAGGGGTTGATAAGTAGTAAGGGTTAAACGTAACGTTTCACTCAAGCCTTATTCGGCCTCAGGTAATGTTATTTGCGATGGTTTGTACTCGATCGGTAACCACCAAAGGTCGACCGGTAATAACCGATCGAATGCTGATAAGTTACCGACCAAGTCCGAAAACTGTTGTCTTTTTCGGTCGGTAAATTCGTTTCGGTCGATCAGTTTATCGACGGATGGGAAAGTCGGAAATTAATTTCTACGTCAAACTCAACAAAATCTGTAAGCACGACAGTTTTTATATATCAAAAGTCGTGATTATTTTGTTACTATCTGAGTCGCAAAATGGTGATCTTACCCCCGTGCGGTTCCAGAAGAGATTAGCAACGCTCGACAAAAGTTGAAATCGCGAGAGTTGGTTCTGCGACATCTGAGTGTCCAAAGGGTGAACTTTTTTGTACCCACGTGAAGTTGGCAGCAAACTTTCGTACTCAAAAAACAAAGATTACCAATTTAAGATCGATAAAATATGAAAATTATAAATCAAAACCGTGCTTTTCTTGTTGTAGGAGAAATTTGCGATCGACATAGGCTCTTAGAGATTGAGAAAGGGGTAAAATTCACCGGAATGCAATGTGACCAATTTAAAAAATCAGCTTTTCACGATAGCTCAAAGATGAGCAAAAAAATGCGAGTTTATTTAGAAAGCAATCTACAATACCGAAAGCCTACACGCTGCATACTCCACCTTTTTCTTCTCAAAAAGTCGCAAATCATAAATAAATAAAAGCACAAATTCGAATAATCATAAAAAGCGGACAGAAAGACGAGCAGATGCGTGTAAAAAATTGAAAAACGTCACACGAAATTTAAAAAAGGCTGTGCAGTTTTCAAGATGTTATTAAAAAATTAGGAAAGCGCATGATGATGACAAATTTTAATGCGTACGAAGGAGACTGATGCAATTATGGAAAACAATGATTTTTAAAAGTGACAGACATTTTGCAAGCTTTTTTTATCGACTGATGATGATTAATGCGTACGAAGGAGACTGATGCAATTATGGAAAACAATGATTTTTAAAACTGACAGACATTTTGCAAGCTTTTTTTATCGACTGATGATGCGTTTCAGTTTACCTTGTCGTATCAAGCGATAAAATAAAATGGCGATTTTACGTGTTTAATTACGAAGTAAAAACTCTTCTCGATTATACAATACTATATCGATATACACTCGTATCCGTATATATCGCGTGGGAAAATTTACATTACAATTTTAAAAAACTCATGAAAAATCGATAATGAAGCCTGCGTAATAAACTGTAAAGTAGTTGAAAATTTGAAAACAAAATTTTACACAACCCCTAAAAATATCTCTAACAACAAGTTTATATTATTTCAATTTTGCCTACTGGTAGTCATTGAACCGGGCCTGCCATCTGGTGGTTGCGTGGCTAACGAAAATTCCCATCCGATCGGTAAGCTCGATTCGACCTCAGAGCTTTTTGAACATTCACTGCTCTGACTTATCGATACCTCTATTCTACGATATTATTCTCGGCCAGTTCACGATTACCCATCGATAACAAATTTCTTTATCAACGACCGGTCGTCGTGCGATTCTTATCAACTTTTCGATTATCTACGTGAGCTCATTTTTTAAATTCCCTTGTCGAACTCAAATTTGTCGTGTCGCGACATTATTGTTTCATGTAAACTCGATATTTTTTCAACGATTTTTAACGATCGGTGGAAAATTTCCTCCGTTCTACGCACCTGCTTTAACGTTTCGTACATTAAATTCGCGATTGCAATTCTTTTTTTTTTTTTTTAATAATTTCCTCGTAGTAGTAAAAAAAGCTCGAGAAATAATTGCCCTCAAGTACGACCACCAATCGACCCAAAGTTACATTATCGGTGGTACCATGTTCTTGTATCTCCCACAAGTACCAACCTTGGCTTCTCCATGAAATCTTCTCCAAGACTTTACGAGTAATCCTTACTAATTGCCGATGGAGATAACATGTATCGAGTAAGAAGAATAAAAAAAAGTAGAGAAAAAGAACAAACTGAAAAGGACGAAGTTCCGAAGCGAGAAGGTCGCCATTTATTTCATTTGGTATTTTCGCTCGTTCCCTCGTACCGTCTCGTAGCGCTTTCTGGCGTCAGAAACACTCAACGAGAGAAAGCACAAACAATCCACGTTGCGACGAAATCAAAAAACCAAGAAAATGAAGTTAAAACATTAACAGTTGAAATTCTCTACGAAAGTACCTTTGATTTAACCTCGACCCGAAGCGAAAATGGACGTCGGTGGCCATTGTTCGCGGACTTTGAACGAAACAACGAAGAGACAAACGATGAAACTATGTGGTATTCGCGAAAATTTGCCAGAAACAGAAAGAGAAACAGAAGAGAGAGAGAGAGATAGAGAGAGAGAGAGAGATGGAGAAATTATTGAGAGAAAAAGGACAAATGGCGGAGATGGCGAGAAAGGGAGGAAGGGGGGAAAATGGAGAAAAGTAGAAGCGAGCGCATAGAGCTTCTAGATCCGTCATTCAGTTTAATCGTTTCCTATGCACTTCGCTGTGCCCATTGTCGGTGCCTCGGCTCTATAATAATTTAATGCCAGATATAATAAGTTACTTGCTGTCTGGCTTGCTGCCAGTCCTGCCCTATTCATCCCTCTATGAAAGCTTGAAAAGCGCGCGCGACACTCTCCGCTTCGGCCTGCCGGTAGGATTTCTACTGTGCGATTCTCTCTTACCCCCCAGCCCTCCTCTAACCGTCGTTGCCGACGCCATCACCACGAACTCACACCGTGCGCCCCCTCGCTCTCGCGCTCGCCGTTGCTCGCTCTTTCTCTTCCACTTGCTAGCTCGCTCGCTCCCTCGGTTTAAATTTTGCCATCCAAAATTATCCCCGCGCGTCCTCGCGACTAGGCGGTACCCAAACCCACCTACCGGTCCAAGTGTTAAGTTACGGACTTGTCCGCCTCTTGATTGGAGTCGACGCATTAAAAAGGGCCGATCCTTAATTGGTCGTGACTAATTGAAAAGACTATTACGGATCCATTAATGCTCTCGCCGCCGCGCGTGATTTCACCTCGGCGGAGACGTCGAAATTTACGATAGAAAATAAAAGGCCGAATCGAAGTAATTAAGAATTTTGCGAATAGCTAAGGGACGCGGAGAGGGAGAGAAGGCATGAAGATAACATATGGAAGGAAGAAACGATCAAATGTAATAATTGATCAAAATTGCAAGAAGTTACGATGTTTTTATTTTTTATTATCATTGTTGTATACAGCGACGAATCTTCGAATGTTCCTACCGACGCGACGAACGATTGTAATTGTCGAAAGTGCGCGACGATGCGCGGATCTCGTCAATGATAAATGAGTCGCCGTGGTCTACCATCGGATAATTTTGCGGCAAAGTTTTCACGAAAGTGCCTGGCAATATGTAGGAAACGATGGTTAGGTATACACGTACCCCCATGCAGCTTCTCAAAACTCGTTTGAGGACAACGAAGTAGAGAATCAAGGGGAGAGAGAGCGTGGGACAAAGAGAGAGAGAGAGAGAGAGAGAGAGAGAGAGAGATAGTGACAGGATGAGAGAGAGAGAGAGAGTGAGTGGGAGGGAGGGACAGGATGAGAGAGAGAGGGTGAGTGGGAGGGAGGGACAGAGAAATAAGGGTAAGGGGTGAATCTTGTGCAGTCGGGTTATAAGGGAGGTAGAGAGTTGCTTGATATTACCACGAAATTCGTAATGTGTCGCAGGGCATAACACATTTTAATTACGGCAATTTAAATTCAATAATTTCGGTGGTATTTTGCACGAAGGTAGAGAGAGAGAGAAGAAGAGAGAGAAAGATGCTGTGGAGAAACCGGAGCAGCTGTTGAACGAATTAGCATACTAAACTTTATCACCAACATCTCTACAAAGACGTGCCAAGACGGGCGGCTGAACTAATTCCGAAGATAGAATAAAGTTTTGAAGCGAGACGGAAATTCTCTCTCTCGCTCTCCCTTGCTCGATCTCTCTTGGGTCCCAATGTCTTTCCTTCGCTTGCTCGTCATTCCCACAATTTCGATGATGCCCTCTCGCGCGTGGTTCGTTTCGTCCATCTCTCTTTCTTTCTCTCTCTCTCTCTCTCTCTCTCTCTCTCTCTCTCTCTCTCTCTCTCTCTCTCCCGATCTTTCTCTCAGACTGCGATAACTCCGAAGCGAATTAAAGCCATCATTACTATTGATATGCGAGGAGTTTACCAAGAGTGAGGGAGAGAAGGAGTGAGCGAAAGAGAGATGGATAGAGATACTGAGAATGTGATTTCACGAGAGAAACATCTGGTAGTTTACTTTACACCAAACTTCTACGCCGATAACTACACGACTACGAAGCTGAGATTGTCGGAAAAGCAATTGCCTACATGACGATCTTAATCCAAAATTCACTTCTAGCCCGAATTATTTCATACATTTCTTACGTTATCAGGCTCACCGATAACTCATCGCGCCTTTTCCCTCCCAGACAAACATAGACACCTTGAATGTAACAAAATCAATTACTTTTAGGTCAACCGGATATCGTCAAATCATTATCATTGTAAATGGCAATCTTGCTTCACCTCTTTTCAACTTTTCATCAAGAACAAAGTACCTACAGCTTTCGTCCCATTACAGAATCAACGTTGTCTTAATACAACATACAATAGCGATATCGTCGTAACGAGTCGTCGAATCGATTATAAGCATTGTAAACATCGTATCCTTCAATAACGCGCTACACAATAAACCAACCTATAACGAGCATTATCAAAATAGAACTTCTCGCCGTATACTTTGGAAATCCACCGATCAATGAAAATTTATTCATCCCCTTCTCCCTTCCCGGACCGTCGTCATCATTTGCCTTCTTTACAAAACTTGAGCCTATCGATGAAGCTGAGAGTTCATATTTCGAACCGATCGAAAGTCAATGCTCACAAACAAAGTCGGAATTCTATTAGCGGTATGAAATATCCACTTCAGATTGTGCGTACCGTTATATATGGATCGTTATAGTGCCTATATACATATATATGTATATCTAGTTTTGAGGAGCAACACTTGCCTGGTCTCAGGCACGTCTCGTTATACACTATAATTGGGATGAATATTGAGAAGTTGGCGGGAAGTTGTAAGTAAACTTGGACGCCTCGGGCGGTCGGGATGCTTGAGAGCAGAGACGTGTTGCGGACAGCTTTCACCCCCTCCCTGCGCGCCACTACTCTCACACTCGCTCGTTTTCTCTCACTCTCTCCCTTGCTCGGTATACACTTCTCTCGACTACATCGGCTACAACGACCCCTCACCTTCGCCAACCTTACTCTTCTGCAACGAGTACCTTTAAACCTCCATCCCCGTTCAACCCTTCTTCCACCTCAGCATCGTCCCTCCTCACCGCCTCTTCGCACTATCCTTAGTCTCGTACCCAAACCCACTTCTATGAGAGAGGTTTTAACGGTATTTGCCGATAATCAGGCATTCCACGTATAAAGTTGTAAACGCATAACGCATCCCCGCCCCCTGCGCCGGTGGAATTCAATAAATATAGATATAGGCGTATGTACAGAATAGCGATGAATTAATACGGATGTTTATTTATAGGGATGAAAATGTGGGACGTATTTCATATTGAAAATCATCGAGCTTTGGAGAGGAACAATTATTTTGCACGGGAAATATTAAACATTATTTTATTTACATATCGTATATACAAATGTTTTATAATCGAACCGCTATTTATATTAATAATTCTATTATATTATTTATATTATTTATATTATTATACTATTTATATTATTTACATTATTTATATTATTTATATTATTTACATTATTTATATTATTTATATTATTTATATTATTTATATTATTTACATTATTTATATTATTTATATTATTTACATTATTGTATTAATTATATTATAATTACGTATATTAATTATTATATCTAATGGGAATGAAAACAATGATAACATCTTAGGGATGTCAAAACTTTTAAGTAAAAGCCACGATGTTTGTTTTTCAAAAACCACAAACATTATTCGAATCGGTGAAATTTATATTACGTTGTTCACAATGGTCGACATTTGATAAGAAACAAATGTTAGTAATACTACTGATGATATAGCATTATCCGATGGAAATAATCAGACAATTTATTTCAAGCATTTATCGTTAATGTTACGAGGTGAAGAAAAATTGAACCAAAACCAAATTTCTTGTTTCAGTGTGAAAACTAAATTATTTCGTAGCGTCTTTATGAAATTAGGTCATTTGGCCGAATTGGTTACGTAGAGATTATTACAATTCATGGCAAATCTTCGCTCGAGCATCGGTGAGGGAGAAGGATTAAAAAATCACACGAAATAACTAGTTCAGTTATTTGAATTGGTATTTTTATTCTAACTTGAAGTACGAAAACAACAACATTGCAAGTAAGAAGTGAAGGTATTTTTATTTTGACTTGAAGTAGTTTGCAATTGAGCGTCACATACGAAAGTTCTTCACATTGAAATTATTGTAAAAACATTTTCAATCCTAATTAATTATACAGCATGGAAAACTTGCCTTCGAACCATATTCTTGTGGAAACTTCGTTACCGGAACCCTCGAACATTTACCGGACTTACATACCTAGAACATTGAAAAACCACATTTATCTCGTAGATTTAGTCAATAAACGATACTTTTGTAATGTTCATCATTGCGTTCGTAAAGATATGATGAAGATCTCATATTGGCCGAACATGTTAGAAATTACGAAAGATAACTCGCGTGTCACGAGATACTCACATTCAACTGGCCACAGATCGTCCCGTCTAAAGGAGTAATTTCCTCGAAATTTCCTACACTGTCAACGCAATATATTCCCTTGCATACTCGGGGAAAATGCTCGGGGCGGCCCCCATTCTAAAAAACAAAGAATATTCCAAATATTTGTACGTATTAGCTTGTGTAGCATAAAAGATTCATTCTCACATTACAACGTCCTCGTAAATGGTGTTCAATACATTGCTGGCTAGCCGTCGGAACACGGCGTGGCTAATGTCCAAAGAAAAAGAAACAAAGTTTTATTTTTTGTCATATTTCATATATAGTTTATAAGTCGAATCACTTTTAGATTCGTTCACTTCGAAATTTTACCCAATTTAATAAGAAAATTTGGAAAAAGGGTTACAATTGGTCCAAATGATTTTTCAACCAAATCTCTATGCTAGATTTCATGACTTATCGAGTTGAAAAAATTTCGAGAGCATTTCCGAAGTAATACAGTAGAGTGATTCGACTTACAATAAAACAATAATCGATGTATTAATATTTGTTCATATTACAATCCAGGACCAGTCTTCGGCCGTGGCGAGTGAAATCATCAATGCGAAGACCAAGAGCATGAGACGGAACATCTTGGCCAAAATTCAATCTAATGGCCATAGAGAAAACGATATTTAGTCTCATAAATTTCAGTCCACATTCCTCAACTTTATCACGATATTGCGACGATCGACATCAAAAGAAATTCATTTATCGCAAAATTTGAAAAATCTCGAAACTCATAAGCGCAAGTTTTTGCTCCAACTTTAATGCGTAAAAAAAATGTTAACTCCAAAAAACAGGATGAATCGATGCAATAATCGCGTTACTTGTTTCGTAAGATGAAGATTTAATATCTCCCAAATACTTGGATAATTAGTCGATTAATAATCGTTCCCAATATGGTTTATAAAGAGGAATATACTTACGTTGGATACTGTATAGCGTGAATAATAGTTGGAACTCCTGAACAAAAATTTGGCTCGCTATATATACTTGTGAGTAGAAGCGCTTATTGTCATAAATAAATGCATAAAAAGATTTCCTAGCACGAGTAAAACCATTAACCGGAGCGATAAATTCAGTGACATTGGCCTGACCTCATTATTTCCTGTAAACAATAAAATCTAATCGCCGTTTTGCTAAAAGAAAAAACCACGTAGCCGAATCGTCCACCAAATATAAGGCAATTAACACATTAGTCAACTGCAATCTCGGCTCTTTCCTCAGACCGGAAGTGGTATTCGCTCCTAACCACGAACCCCTACGATTTCTCCGTTCCCTCGCGCGGTTACGCACAACCTCGTGACTGTCCACTCTCCCGAAATAATGAAAATGAAAAAAAGCCCAATAATTCCGATAAAAATCACGATCATTTTTTTCCGAATGACCATGAAATTCTTATAGTTTCCTGGCTCGTTTGCCCTCAAATGACCTAGGCAGTGGATTTCCGCTGTACTTTTTTTCTCTCTCTTGAGTTTCCCTTTGTAGCATTCAACAGTAATCTGCAAACATATTTACTCTTGGCTGTTCCTGAAATCGCTGTTCAAATTTCTTTAGATCTTGGTGAAATCTTTCGCCTTACTTTTCACTAAAATCTCCGTTATTCTCCAGAAATTCAAGATGAGAATCAAGAAGGTGAATTTTCAAATACCTGGCACGATGGTAGGTGAGTCAGCCGCCCTAGGGGTGATAACCCTCATACCTCCCCAGGCTTAAGTATGAGGGCTTTTCAACGTTTACAAAGACAATGTCACTACGGCATCATTTTCATATTGTAGCGCTTCCTTGCAAAACAGCGCGCTCTCGCTGGCTTCGATACCACGGAATGTTGACTAGCGAATCATTGTACACATTTGATTAAAGGGCAGTAGTCATCGTAGTCCGAACATTCCGTGGTAGCACGTTTCATCCGGTAAATGTATCGATTTTTCATTTTTTCTCAACGACAAAAAATGAAAAATGTATTTCATCTGTGTAAAACCTAAATGACAAACAATAGGCAGTGAATCGACATATTTACAAATTACGGGTGGATACTACAAAGAGAAAGAAGCAAAAATCGCATGATGATAATGATATGCCGAACAAATTACGAAATCGTGAGTTTTATTGTTTTTGGGGTTTTTCTCGATTATTTCGGGTTTTTATATGCAGCATCATTAGACGGGTTATATGTAATAAAATAATAAATTGGCGAATCAATCGATAGCATTCAGTACCCGGAATGCATGCGACTTTTGTAATTACCGAAGTTAAGCAGCATTTAACACCACCGATACTTGGTGCGGTGACCAATGGGAGGTCATTCTACCGAAACCTATTGATGCCCTGTCAAAACATTAGATTTTAAAGGGCTAGATCGTACTTGAGGTCGGTTTTCTTGCAATTTCACCGTGCCCTTGGCACATGTGTAGAAAATCATCTAAGGACTCAACCGAAAAGCTAAACGTGGTTAGTAAAGTACAAGTAGCTAAGAGCTAGCAACATAGAATCAAAAGATGATTTCTAAAGATCCCAGAGAGTTAATATTGAAAAATATGGAATAAAAAAAGTGAGATAACGTCGTAACTCACGACATTATCACAAAAGTAATTCGTTTCTTAACAGCCCGCGTCGAGGTCAGAAAAATTTATTGAACGTTTGCTGATACCAGTTAAAAATACAAACTTGCAGTAGCACCGAATAACTTGGAATCGAGAACAATTTTTACCGTCGAAGTCTACTATTATGTTACAACAAATTTATTCAAAAAATTGTTAAATTTTTCAATATACGTTACATATTAATATTATTATTATTAATTAATTATAATATCATTGATTAACAGACAATGCGTAACAAGTTAATTTTTACATGATAAAAAATACGAAAAATTAAGGGACAACTTTTTTTTATATATAAATATACTAGCGGTACCCAACATGCGTTGCATCGCCGTTTTAGTGTCATAATTTATTTGGCACACAATATTTTTGGTTTTTTTGTCCATATGCGGAGTATAGACTTTCCAAATATAATCTATACTACACACACTTGTAGCGATTGTCCCTGTGCTTAGTTAGTGGGCATGACAAATACGAGTCGCACTGGAAACTGCGAACATTTGAATTCGAATGGCATATATTTTGATATCATTAGGATATGTGGCAATAGTACATCTTTTCCTTTCAATTATCAATTTTTAATTGTTGTCTCATTCGAATTGTTCATCACATTTTTCCCGAAAACCATAGTACCGTTGCAAAGTCGTTGTGGATTGATGTTTTAACGATTCGATAAACGAATTATAGGTACGCCCATTTTTAATGTTAGAACGTGCGGCGGTATCCTAGCAAATTAGGAGAATTCAAGAATTTAGTTAGATAATTAGGGGAATGGGGGGTAGCTCCGGCCAGTTTTCTATTTTTATAAGTACGCTGCGAATTAAGGGTGGATAATTAATCGGAAATGCGCGAATATGATAATCAATATATATTTTAACAGAATATCGTACAGAAAAAAATTTTAATTATCAAAAACTTAAAAAAAAAATGTTAATGTTTGATGAGAATTTGGCCTCTCAAGAAACATGGCGGGTAGCTCCAGCCACTACGAAATTTAACAGTTAAATCGTCTTTTGGCTACACAAACGTTGCATGTGTAATAAAAATCGTCTGGATTCATATTTACACACGCCTCATGAGCCCAGTCTTGACATTTTTGGCATTGAATCCAATCTTCGTCGAATATTTCGTCACAAATAATACATTCGGTGTCTTCCTTTTTGGCACGCGATTTCCCTGCTGCTTTTTCTTTTGTGACGTTCCTTTTCTTCATCGAAATCTTTCGTTTCTTCTTTAGATCTATTGATTTCTTAATTAGTTCATTTTGTTAAGGAGATGATGTTAAAATCTCACTTCTATCGCTCTTCTCATATTTTCGCCACTGCAATTTCCTCGATTTGTTGTTCTCCCTTTGAACTTTGGCATTTTGGCATGCGCTTGCTAAAGCAAAGGACAAATAATTGAAGCAAAGCTTTTTTTATGAATTTTTGATAAGAAACAGGCATTCGAATGAATGGCCGGAGCTACCCGCCAAAGCGGTGGGTGGCCGGGGCTACCCGATTCAATTTTAAACAAAATTATGGCTCTTGCACTTAAATAAATATTAATTTACCCAAACCAAAAATTACACGTAAGATAATAATGCTTATACTAAATGTTGACCAGGTAAACAATATTATTACTTACGTATTTTCAACGGTACACTGTTTTTATTTCAAGCGTAACGTGATCGTGTCTTACAAAAATCACCATTAACGTTTTCACGACCGAACACAAAGACGAACTGAGTTCTAATAGTTGCGCGTGTCTGGTAGGACGCGAGAGAACACAAGACAACGAAAAAATTACTAGTAAAGGCAAAGTGAGCATACATTTAGCGCATGGCCGGGGGTACCCGCTGGCCGGGGCTGCCCCCCTTACCCTAACAACTTGTTCTTGATTAATAAAAACAGCAATCGACTTATACATTTCAGCTTCTCATGGTCTTCTGTTTTGAGTCGTGAAATTTATATAATTGATATTGATGTTTTGCTGTTAATATAGCACGTTCCCTTAATCTCTTATAACTTTTGTAATTTTGTGCAATATTTTCAAAAACTTTGTTAATTAATTCGTCTGTTATGGCTGTAATTTCAAGAAATCACGTGTAAGTTCAAGAGTACGTACATCATCGTACGTACTCTAACTGCTTCCTGTCTTGCTTCTCGTTGCTCGTTCGTTTCTGAAAGCTCGTAATGTATTTTTCATTTGTGACTGACGTGTATATCTCCCAATCGCTTCCCGATTTAATGTCACGATTAAGGAAATTTATCTGGTCAGCGAATTAACAAACATATATTGATTAAAAAATCAGAATATAGTTATCAGTATCTACAAATTCATGTTCTTAAAATTTGAAGACTCGAGGATACCTTGTTCGCGAGAAATAAATAAAAACATATTTTTCCTAAATTAACACATGCCTTTATGGGTTTCAGTGATTTTTCCATCAACGAACATTAAATTCACAACCATTGACAAACAGTTTTTGAGCAAAATTGGAGAATTAATAAAATAATATCTAAGGAACATTTGTAGAGCTTCATAAAATCGATTAAGTACTCATGAGATTCATAATAAATTAATTTGTCTCGAATAATAGCAATTTTTGCGAGGTTAAGCAGTCGCGGCACCGTCAAACATGCTGAATTGACTAAGTACATTTGACACACACATTTTTCTTTTGACTTACTCGATACCAGATAAACCTCCTTAATTTGACATTCGCTGTCAAATGAATTATGCAATCGATATATGTAATGTCGAGTCGATCGAGTCGTTAAAACAAATGAGTGCCTTTTATTTCGCTTGTCATTTTGGTAGCATACTTTGACAGCTATCAAATAATCTCTATATATAGATATACATAAATGGTAATTCTTGTCAAATAAATTTATTCTGCTAACGCAGAAACCTTCTCGCGAGTGCGGACTATAATTCGCCAAATTTTCATCGCAATCGGATGAATGGTATAGGCACCTATGCAGGACAAACAGACAGACAAACGAACAATCATTCTTCCATTTTTATATTATAAGATTATTTTATTTACATATCATATACAAATATTTTATAATCGAACCGCTATTTATATTAATAATTCTATTATATTATGTATATTATTTATTATATATCGTTATATTATTTACATTATTATATTAATTATATTATAATTACGTATATTAATTATTATATCTAATGGGAATGGAAACAATGATAACATCTTAGCGATATCAAAACGTTTAAGTAAAAGCCACGATTTCTTTTTTTCAAAAACCAAAAACGTTATTCGATTCGGTGAATTTTACATTACGTTGTTTACAAAGGTAATACTACTGACGATATCGCATTATCCGATGGAAATAATGAGTCAATTTATTTCAAGCATTTATCGTTAATGTCACGAGGTGAAGAAAAATTCAACGAAAACCAAATTTTTCGTTTCAGTGTAAAAACTAAATTATTTCGTTGCGTCTTTATAAAATTAGGATATTAGGCCGAATTGATTACGTAGAGATTATTACAGTTCATGGAAAATCTTCGCTAGAGCATCGGTGAGGGAGAAGGATTAAAAATCACACGAAATAACTAGTTCAGTTATTTGAATTGGTATTTTTATTTTGACTTGAAGTAGTTTGCAATTGAGCGTTACATGCGAAAGTCCTTCACATTGAGATTATTGTAAAAACATTTTTAATCCCGATTAAGGTGTACAGCATGGAAAACTGGCCCTCGAACCATATTCTTTTGGAAACTTCTTTATCGGAATCCTCAAACATTTACCGAACCAACATACCTAGAACATTGAAAAACCACATTTATCTCGTAGATTTAGTCAATAAACCATACTTTTGTAATTTTCATCATTGCATTTGTAAAGATATGATGAAGATCTTCCCATATTGGCCGAACGTGTTAGAAATTACAAAAGATAACTCGCGTGTCACGAGATACTCACATTCAACTGGCCACAGATCGTCCCGTCTAAAGGAGTAATTTCCTTGAGATTTTCTTCATGGTCAACACAATATATTCCCTTGCATATTTGGGGATGATGCTCGGCGCGGCCCGCATTCTAAAATAATAAAGAACGTCCTAAGTATTTGTACGTGTTAGCTTGCGTAGCATAAAAGATTCATTCTCACACTACAAAGTCCTCGTAAATGGTGGTGAATACATTGCTGGCTAGCCGTTGGAACACGGCGTGGCTAATGTCCAAAGAAAAAGAAACAAAGTTTTATTTTTCGTCATATTTCATATATAGTTTATAAATCGAATCACTTTTACATTCGATCACTTCGAAATTTTACCCAATTTAATAAAAAAATTTTTAAAAAACGGTTACAATTGGTCCAAACGATTTTTCAACCGAATCTCTATGCTAGATTTCCTGACTTATCGAGTTGAAAAAATTTCGAGAGCATTTCCGAAGTAATACAGTAGAGTGATTCGATTTACAATAAAACAGTAATCGATGTATTAATATTTGTTCATATTACAATCCAGGACCAGTCTTCGGCCGTGGCGAGTGAAATCATCAATGCGAAGACCAAGAGCATGAGACGGAACATCTTGGCCAAAATTCAATCTAATGGCCATAGAGAAAACGATATTTAGTCTCATAAATTTCAGTCCACATTCCTCAACTTTATCACGATATTGCGACGATCGACATCAAAAGAAATTCATTTATCGCAAAATTTGAAAAATCTCGAAACTCATAAGCGCAAGTTTTTGCTCCAATTTTAATGCGTAAAAAAAATGTTAACTCCAAAAAACAGGATGAATCGATGCAATAATCGTGTTACTTGTTTCGTAAGATGAAGCTTTAATATCTCCCAAATGCTTGGGTAATTCGTCGATTAATAAATCGTTCCCAACATGGTTTATAAAGAGGAATATACTTACGTTGGATACTGTATAGCGTAAATAATAGTTGGAACTCCTCAGCAAAAATTTGGCTCGCTATATATACTTGTGAATAGAAGCGCTTATTCTCATAAATAAATGCATAAAAAGATTTCCTAGCACGAGTAAAACCATTAACCGGAGCGATAAAATCAGTGACATTGGTCTAACCTGACTCATTATTTCCTGTAAATATTAAAATCTAATCGCCGTGTTGCTAAAAGAAAAAACCACGTAGCCGAATCGTCCACCAAATATAAGGCAATTAACACATTAGTCAACTGCAATCTCGGCCCTTTCCTCAGACCGGTAGTGGTATTCGCTCCTAACCTTGAACCCCTACGATTGCTCCGTTCCCTCGCGCGGGTACGCACAACCTCGTGTCTGTCGACTCTCCCGAAATAACGAAAATGAAAAAAAGCCCAATAAATCCGATAAAAATCACGATCTAATAATTTTTTCTGAATGACGATAAAATTCTTATCGTGTTTATCGTTTCCTGCCTCTTTTGTCCTCAAATGACCTATGCAGTGGATTTCCGCTGCCCTTTTTTCCTCTCTCTTGAGTTTCCCTTTGTAGCATTCAACAGTAATCTGCAAACATATTTATTCTTCACTGTCCCTGAAATCGCTGTGCAAATTTCTTTAGATCTTGGTGAAATCTTTCGCCTTGCTTTTCACTAAAATCTCCGTTATTCTCCAGAAATTCGAAATGAGAATCACGAAAGTGAATTTTCAAATACCTTGCCCGATCGTAGGTGACTCAGCCGCCCTAGGGGTGATAACCCTCATACCTCCCCAGGCTTAAGTATGAAGGCTTTTCAACTTTGACGAAGACAATGTCACTACGACATCATTCTCATATTCTAGCGCTTCCCTGCAAAACAGCGCGCCTTCGCTGACTTCGATACCACGAAATGTTGACTAGCGAATCATTGTACACATTTCATTAAAGGGCAGTTGCCATCGTAGTCCGAACATTCCGTAGTAGCACGTTTCATCCGGTAAATGTATCGATTTTTCATTTTTTCTCAAAGACAAAAAATAAAAAATGTATTTCATCTGTTTAAAATCTAAATGACAAACAATAGGCAGTGTATCGACATATTTACAAATTACGGTTGGATACTACAAAGAGAAAGAAGCAAAAATCGCGTGATGATAATGATATGCCGAACAAATTACGAAATCGTGAGTTTTATCGTTTTTGGGGTTTTTCTCGATTATTTCGGGTTTTTATTTGTAGCATCATTAGACGGGTTATATGTAATAACATAATAAATTGGCGAATCAATCGATAGCATGGTGTACCCGGAATGCATGCGACTTTTGTAATTACCGAAGTTAAGCAGCATTTAACACCACCGATACTTGGCGCGGTGACCAATGGAAGGTCATTCTTCCGGAACCTGTTGATGCCCTGTCAACACATTAGATTTTAAAGGGCTAGATTGCACTTGAGATCGGTTTTCTTGCAATTCCACCGTGCCCTTGGCACATGCGTAGAAAATTAGTGAAGTACAAGTAGCTAAGAGCTAGAAAAATAGGATCAAAAGATGACTTCTAAAGATCCCAGAGAGTAAATATTGAAAAATAAGGAATTAAAAAACTGAGATAACGTCGTGACCCACGACATTATCACAAAAGGAATTGGTTTCTTAACAGACCGCGTCGAAGTCATAAAATTTTATTGAACGTTTGCTGATACCAGCTAGAAATACAAACTTGCGATAGCACCGAATAACTTGGAAGCGAGAACAATTTCTACCGTCGAAGTCTATTGTAATGTTACAACAAATTTATTCAAAAAATTGTTACATTTTTCAATATACGTTACAGATTAATATTATTATTGTTAATTAACTAGCCGTACCCGGCATGCGTTGCAACGCCGTTTTGGTATCATAATTTATGACACACAATATTTTTTGTTTTTTTGTCCATGTGCGGAGTATAGACTTTCCAAATATAATCTATACTATACACACTTGTTAGTCCAAGCAATAGAGCTCTAAAATCACCAGTTTTTGACAAAAATGGCACCCGATAACGGCGAGTGCCATCAGACGCAGAGCAGCCTCCCGATCATAACTTACCACTTGTTGACTCCTGATTCCCATTTTATTTTTTGTTATTAACAAATTAGTAAAAAAAAACACATTTTTTTAGTTTTTTGCTTATAAAACAAAAAATAATGAAGGAATCTGTTTGGTCCCAATGGATGAATTGTAGTTAATTAAACTACGCATAAAATAAGCGCTGAAAGAAGCCGATCGGTCAATAATGAAGGGAGATACGCTAACAGAACCGAGAAAAAAAAAACGCTTTTTTCAAAAATGTATGACTCCGCCATTTTTAAAGTTGTAGGCCAGGCTCTGCGCGAGATAGTAGGTATTGATACGTACTTTTGGTGTGCGAAATCTGGCCCTGTCGGATAATTAGTTTTTGCGTTATTGCAATGAACATTTAATTGTGCCATATATTGCGGAGAGGCTCGATGCTCTGGAGGTCGTCCGATTTAAGTTTAACAAGCGGCTTATGAAACTAGAACTCTTGACCTATAAATCGTCAACTTTAGATTTTCCTTTAATTACGTTTTAGTAGGTGAAAATCGCGCCTAAACATGACCAAAAACGCCCGAGCGCGCGAAAGTGGTCGAGTAGTGGGGGCAGACCGGCAGACGCGGGGAAGCCGCATATATAGTAATAGAAGCGCGCTCGGCCCAAGTTTCGTATCTATTTATTTGATTATTTCAAGAACCAGTGGGACAATGTTAACATTTTTTTTAATTTGGGGTAACTCGCTCACCGGAATCTGATTCTTTACTCAGGTTTCATGTAAAATGAACGAAAAACTTGTTTTCCGATGTTTTAACCTACACGTCCTCACATTAATTATAATGCAATTATCATTTTTTAATATTCAATGTTTCACTTCGTACATTGAACAATTAAGAATATTATGGAATATTATTCGAATATTATTCAAATATTTCAAATATTATTTAAATATTTCAAATATTATTCAAATATTTGAATATTATTATTATTATTATTATTATTTGAATATTATTGGAATATTATTCGAATAATATTTAATAATATTGTTAATTGTTCAATATATATTATTATATATTAATGTAAGGACGTGTAGGTTAAAACATCTGAAAAAAGATGCTCGTTCATTTTACATGAAACCTGAGTAAAGAATCAGATTCCGGTGAGCGAGTTACCCCAAATTAAAAAAAAATGTTAACATTGTCCCACTGGTTCTTGAAATAATCAAATAAATAGATACGAAACTTGGGCCGAGCGCGCTTCTATTACTATATATGCGGCTTCCCCGCGGCTGCCGATCTACCCCTAGTACTCGACCACTTTCGCGCGCTCGGGCGTTTTTGGTCATGTTTAGGCGCGATGTTCACCTACTAAAACGTAATTAAAGGAAAATCTAAAGTTGACGATTTATAGGTCAAGAGTTCTAGTTTCATAAGCCGCTTGTTAAACTTAAATCGGACGACCTCCAGAGCATGGAGCCTCTCCGCAAAATATGGCACAATTAAATGTTCATTGCACTAACGCAAAAACTAAGTATCCGACAGCGCCCAAATTTCGCACACAAAAATTATGTATCAATACCTACAATCTCGCGAAGGGCCTGGCCTACAACTTAAAAAAATCGCGGAGTTATACATTTAAAAAAAAACGTTTTTTTTCTCGGTTCTGTTAGCGTATCTCCCTTCATTATTGACCGATCGGCTTCTTTCAGCGCTTATTTTATGCGTAGTTTAATTAACTACAATTCATCCATTGGGACCAAACAGATACCTTCATTATTTTTTGTTTTATCAGCAAAAAACGAAAAAATGTGTTTTTTTCACTAATTTATTAATAACAAAAAATAAACTGGGAATCAGGAGTCGAAAAGTGGTCAGTTATGATCGGGAGGCTGTTCCGCGTCTGATGGCACTCGCCGTTATCGGGTGCTATTTATGTCAAAAACTGGTGATTTTAGAGCTGAGGTGCGTCCTCTTTAATGAAAAAGAGACCGCGTAATTTTATGAATTTATATTAAACTAAAAACGAAATAAATGAACACATTTTTTAAGCCATATATTTTCAAGTTTTATTATGACTCCAAGAGGAAAATCTCCGAGGTGTGAACCTCAGAGAAAAAACCCCTCGCAAGAATGAATTTACAGTCAATGTAATCTTAGAATTATCGAATACATTTTTTGATAATTATTGTGGCGATGAAATCTACAATCAAAGTGGGTTTTTATTGTTTATGTATTGTATCGTTAAATGATTATTTCGTATACTAGTCGCTGGCGACTCCGTAAGCATTGCGCTTTTGATAAATAAGTCGGCATACGACTTATTGTCACGCGTTGCGCTTGCTTGATTATACAACCGGGCCGTGCCGGTGTACTTGACGGAATGTACCGCCCTTATTTAGTGTACTCACCGTTAATTTTCAGCATCCTTGTATGCAGCCAATTTGACAACCTGTTGATCAGCCAGAGCTCCTAAGACTCCTGAATCACGATGTAATGATACTAACAACTCTATCTTTTTTTCGTATCTATGCACAACGTACGGAGAAAAACGACTGTGTTCCATTTTCACCACCGCTCGACCCGAGATATGTGCCAAAAGAAGACGATCGGCCGCGCGATACATGTGTTCGTATACATATGTGAGCGACCGTTGGTACTGATACAAACATTTGATGCCTGAGCATCTTTATCTATTAGTTCGACCGAACATCATCGAACCGCTATTTATATTAATAATTCTATTATATTATTTATATTTTGTTTGTTTGTTTGTTATTTGTTGGCGGACTCCGTGCATTGAGCCATTGTTGACCATTGTGCACGAGCCCTGAGGGCGCCACAATTTTTATTCCGTGATAGGGGTCCTGAGGCCCGCCCTCTCCGCAAAGAGCAGGACGTTTCGGATGCCCAGGTCCGCCATCTCCGTACTCACGAGGGCCACTGCCCCAAAAACTTGGTATCTCACCTTATCCCAGGCTGTGCAGTGGGCGATAATGTGTAGAGAATTATTTATATTATTTATATCATTATATTATTTACATTATCATATTAATTATATTATAATTACGTATATTAATTATTATATCTAATGGCAATGGAAACAATGATAACATCTTAGGGATGTCAAAACGTTTAAGTAAAAGCCACGATTTCTTTTTTTCAAAAACCAGAGACGTTATTCGATTCGGTGAATTTTACATTACGTTGTTTACAAAGGTAATAGTACTGACGATATCGCATTATCCGATGGAAATAATCAGTCAATTTATTTCAAGCATTTATCGTTAATGTCACGAGGTGAAGAAAAGTTCAATGAAAACCAAATTTCTCGTTTCGGTGTAAAAACTAAATTATTTCGTTGCGTCTTTATAAAATTAGGATATTAGGCCGAATTGGTTACGTAGAGATTATTACGATTCATCACAAACCTTCGCTAAAGCATCGGTGAGGGAAAAGGATTAAAAAATCACACGAAATAACTAGTTCAGTTATTTGAATTGGTATTTTTATTTTGACTTGAAGTAGTTTGCAATTGAGCGTTACATACGAAAGTCTTTCACATTGAGATTATTGTAAAAACATTTTTAATCTCGATTAAGCTGTACAGCATATAAAACTGGCCCTCGAACCATATTCTCTTGGTAACTTCGTTATCGGAACCCTCGAACATTTACCGAACGAGCATACCTAGAACATTGAAAAACCACATTTATCTCGTAGACATCAATAAACCATACTTTTGTAATTTTCATCATTGCGTTCGTAAATATATGATGAAGATCTTCTCATATTGGCCGAATATGTTAGAAATTACGAAAGATAACTCGCGTGTCACGAGATACTCACATTCAACTGGCCACAGATCGTCCCGATTGCAGGCTCAATTTCCTTGACATTTCCTTTACTGTCAGCGCAATATATTCCCTTGCATATATCGGGATGATGCTCGCCGCGGCCCACATTCTAAAAAACAAAGAACGTTCCAAGTATTTGTCCGTGTTAGCTTGTGTAGCGTAAAAGATTAATTCTCACATTACAACGTCCTTGGTGATGGTTTGCAATACATTGGTGGCTAGCCGTTGGAACACGGCGTGGCTAATGTCCAAAGAAAAAGAAACAAAGTTTTATTTTTCGTCATATTTCATATATAGTTTATAAGTCGAATCACTTTTACATTCGATCACTTCGAAATTTTACCCAATTTAATAAGAAAATTTTAAAAAAGGGTTACAATTGGTCCAAATGATTTTTCAACCGAATCTCTATGCTAGGTTTTATGACTTATCGAGTTGAAAAAAATGTCGAGAGCATTTCCGAAGTAATACAGTAGAGTGATTCGATTTACAATAAAACAGTAATCGATGTATTAATATTTGTTCATATTACAATCCAGGACCAGTCTTCGGCCGTGGCGAGTGAAATCATCAATGCGAAGACCAAGAGCATGAGACGGAACATCTTGGCCAAAATTCAATCTAATGGCGATAGAGAAAACGATATTTAGTCTGACAAATTTCAGTTCACATCCCTGAACTTTATCATGATATTGCGACGATAGATGTCAAAAGAAATTCATTTATCGCAAAATTCGAAAAATCTCGAAATTCATAAGCACAAGTTTTTGCTCCAATTTTAATGCGTAAAAAAAATGTTAACTCCAAAAAACAGGACGAATCGATGCAATAATCGTGTTACTTGTTTCGTAAGATGAAGATTTAATATCTCCCAAATGCTTGGGTAATTCGTCGATTCATAAATCGTTCCCAACATGGTTTATAAAGAGGAATATACTTACGTTGGATACTGTATAGCGTAAATAATAGTTGGAACTCCTGAGCAAAAATTTGGCTCGCTATATATACTTGTGAATAGAAGCGCTTATTCTCATAAATAAATGCATAAAAAGATTTCCTAGCGCGAGTAAAACCATTAACCGGAGCGATAAAATCAGTGACATTGGTCTAACCTCTGACTCATTATTTCCTGTAAATATTAAAATCTAATCGCTGTTTTGCTAAAAAAAAAAACCACGTAGCCGAATCGTCGACCAAATATAAGGGAATTAACATATTAGTCAACTGCAATTTCGGCCCTTTCCTCAGACCGGAAGTGGCATTCGCTCCTAATCTCGATCCCCTACGATTACTCCGTTCCCTCGCGCGGTTGCGTACAACCTCGCGTCTGTCGACACTCCCGAAATAACGAAACTGAAAAAAGCCCAATAAATCCGATAAAACTCACGATCTAATCATTTTTTCTGAATGACGATAAAATTCTTATAGTGTTCATCGTTTCCTGGCTCTATTGTCCTCAAATGGCCTATGCAATGGATTTCCGCTGCCCTTTTTTCCTCTCTCTTGAGTTTCCCTTTGTAGCATTCAACAGTAATCTGCACACATATTTACTCTTTCCTGTCCCTGAAATCGCTGTTCAAATTTCTTTAGATCTTGGTGAAATCTTTCGCCTTGCTTTTCACTGAAATCTCCGTTATTCTCTAGAAATTCGAGATGAGAATCAAGAAAGTGCATTTTCAAATACCTGGCCCGATCGTAGGTGACAGCTGCCCTAGGGGTGATAACCCTCATACCTCCCCAGGCTTAAGTATGAGAGCTTTTCAACTCTGACGAAAACAATATCGCTACATAATTCTCATATTCTAGCGCTTCCCTGCAAAACAGCGCACCTTCACTGGCTTCGATACCATGAAATGTTCAACTAGCGAATCATTGTACATATTTCATTAAAGGGCAGGTGTCATCGTAGTCCGAACATTCCGTGGTAGCACGTTTTGTCAACGATAAAAAATAAAAAATGTATTTCATCTGTGTAAAACCTAAATGACAAATAATAGGCAGGGAATCGACATATTTACAAATTACGGTTGGATACTACAAAGAGAAAGAAGCAAAAATTGCGTGATGATAATAACATGCTGAACAAATTACGAAATCGTGAGTTTTATCGTTTTTGGGGTTTTTCCCCGTGTCATTCTTCCGGAACCTATTGATGCCCTGTCAAAACATTAGATTTTAAAGGGCTAGATCGTACGGGAGTTCGGTTTTCTTGCAATTTCCCGGTGCCATTGGCACATGCGTAAAAAATCATCTAAGGACTCAACCGAAAAGTTAAACGTGGTTAGTGAAGTACAAGTAGCTAAGAGCTAGCCAAATAGGACCAAAAGATGACTTCTAAAGGTCCCAGAGAGTAAATATTGAAAAAAAAGAAAAAAAACTGAGATAAGGTTGTGACTCACGGCATTAGCACAAAAGTAATTCGTTTCTTAACAGACCGAGTCGAGGTCAGAAAATTTTATTGAACGTTTGCTGATATCAATGAAAAATACAAACTTGCGATAGCACGGAATAACTTAGAAACAAGAACAATTTCTACCCTCGAAGTCTACTATAATGTTACAACAAATTTATTCAAAAAATTGTTACATTTTTCAATGTACGTTACAGATTAATATTATTATTATTAATTAACTATAATATTATTAATTAACAGACAATGCGTAACAAGTTAATTTTTACATGATAAAAAACACGAAAAATTAAGGGCGAACTTTTCTTATATATAAATATATAATAGGAAGAAATTAGATCATCTCGAACAATCTTTATAACAAATAGAGCATTTTAATCCTTAATAGTCCCACTGGGTCCATGGGACCCTTTTTTGACCTGGAATGCTGCTCACTAAAATCCATCGATTGGGTTTTGTGGCACCATCTAACGATAGTTTGAATCTTCGACTTCAGTACCGAGAAGGTAGATTTTGAATCGGACCGTTAGTCGGATTTCCGTTTCATTCTTCCTTTCTAAATTGCACCTGCGTTGCATGAAATACATATACTTTTCGAACAATCCACAGAAACCGCTAAGTATGTCTATTTAAAAATACATTATTTCCAAATTACAAAACCATTGTTTTTTGTCAATAATTACAAGAGTTACACCAATCTTTGTAAACAAAAAGTCATTTTTCACGAGTGTTTATTTGCATAATTTTTGTAGCATTTTTAAAATTTAATTTTTGATTTCTAACCAATATCCTTGTATTACACAAGATTCTAATTGTACCTCACTATTTTTTTCATATCGCTTAATACATTATTTCATTATTTATAACAATTTAAAAACGCCTCGGTCCAATGGACCCAGTATGACTATAACGCGATTCTAACTAAGTGTGACTACTAACGGTTAATTTACGTTTGTCTATAAATATGTGGTCGATATTGTAAATTCGAAATATTTTACGATGCACACATTCTATCGTAAATTTCGATGCCCAAAATAGAGAGAGAGAGAGAGAGAGAGAGAGGGAGTGAGAAACAGACAGAGATTTTTTAATATATGACATCGAGACGTTACTGCTCACGATGTTGTCTCGATTTTCCAATAATCTCAAGTTGCGTGTGCGTCTCGTCTGCGCATCGGACGAATTGTGAAAACCGTCAAAGGAAAATTGTAGGGAAACCTCGGTGAGTAGTTCTCCAAGCTGACACGCGGACAAGCCTTTCCCCCTTTTCTTTCTCTCGCTTCCTCTTTCTCTCTCTTTCTCTCTCGCACTCTTTTCCTACAGCAAAATCGGCAGTTCACCCAGCTCCGTCCAACCTTCGTATATGAACAAATCAAAATGTATATATATACATACATGCATACGTATATACTTCTACGCTTCGAGATTCGCATACAACATTCGCTCTTCTGTTTTCGTTACGATATATATTTCGTCCGAAAAGAGACGGTTCGTAAAACTTTTCGCTCTTCTACCATTGTATGCGTAGCAAACCTCAAAGTTTTTACATGCCAACTCCCAAGCTTCGGAAGGGCGGGGATTCTTTTTTCTCCCTTTGTTCCTACCCTTCCGACCGGATTCTTCGGATATACACTATATATATAGATATATCTTTAAGTATAAGGTCGTATTGAACTTGTGCGGTCGTTGTCAATGACATAGGGGCAAACCAAATTTTCATCTCCCTTCTTTCTGCACTCGTGACAAAACTCATTTACGTATCGCGTTTCGTACCAGTCGTAAATATCTTTCTGTTTCCAAACCGAAGGAGAATTCGAGCGATACGCGTAATAAAGCAAACAAAAAGTAAGTCCTTGAGAAGAGACGTTCCAAGTTCGGAGATCTTCGTCGTAATATATTTATTATTTATTATTTATTTGAATTATTATCATTTATTTTCAATCATCGTTGTTTTTTATTGTTTAATAAAACCTTCGACTGAAAAAGTCGAAGAGAAATTTCGAAAAGTCGAAGAAAGTCGATCGAGAAATTTTCAATTTTGTTCACGGAGAGAAATATAACTTTTCAGTTATATTTCTGTCCATGAACAAAATTGAAAATTTCTCGATAACATTACAAATACAATTTACATCTTAAAAAAAATACAGTAATTACGATACGATTTTTTAAAAACTTCCCTTACTTCAATTTAATGAATTTTGAATGATTCCTACAGTCCGATTGTCGATATCTACGCGCATAGTTAATGTGCAAAGACCGCATAATTGTTCCAAGTCCATCTCAGATGGGTGTGCAACTCTCGGGACAGCCCGCGCGCGGTTTGGCTCTAATATCCTCGGGTATTTAGCATCCGTTCCTAAATTCTCTTCTCCCTCCCTCTTTTCCTCTCTCATTCAGTTCCACATTAACTATATACATCTTCCTACCCTCCCACCTTCATCCCCCAATCCTGCTGCCACGTCCCTCCTGCAAAATAGCTTGCTCGTCGCTTCTATCTACGAAGCGATCCTCTTTAGTATGTACAGTACATAACACCGATGGAAAGAGGACCAGTTGGTCGAGACAGAGAGATAGAGAGAGAGAGAGAGAGAGAGAGAGAGAGAGAGAGAGAGAAAGTGAGAGAACGGAGAGGCTGGTGGTAGCGGCGCATATAGGTAAACGGTGTGGATAATAAGTCACTTACACGGATTCTGGACCTGGGGGGTTGGCCGTACGCCAGTTCTATTCGCGCTTCGGTTGTTCCGATCTATTCTATACCGGTGCACGTCACACGCATGACGCTCTTAACTAAATTATGGACAAAGTAGTACGATTCTCTCGTCCTCTCTCTCTGCGTTTCTCTCTCTTTCTCTCTATCTCTCTCTCTCTCTCTGTATCTCGTTCTCTCTCGTTCTCATCCGGCCCACGTGGATCTAAAGGGGCATTCACAAAGTTTCGCGAAAATTATATACTCCCCGAATATATCTCTTCTAGTTACGAGAATCATATATTCAGTCCATTATACGATATAATATCGCATATCTCACCCTCGTAACCCTCATTTTTGTCTGTAGCCGACAATCGACTCTTGTCGGCCGTCTCTTGGTAATACGCATTGTCACGGATTAACCGAGAGATTTATCGTCGAGAAGGTCGAAAGGTTGGTATAAAAATCTAATTTGTCGCTTCTGCTCCCAGACATGCGCAAATTTTGTTGCAATAGTGTTTCAGTCCTACTTCCTCGAGAAATACGATTTTCTTTTAATTTTAAAGTATATTTTTGTCGAATTTATTTCCGCGCTTTTTTTGTTTTTTTTTTGTTTTGTTTCTTTAAATTTGCATTATTTTATTCGAGTGTGGTTGATTCCGGTGCGGCTAACTTTTATTTACATCAACGATAAAATTGATGCGAGTAATTCGTTGAACGAGGAAGCGAAATATGTAATGAAGAAGGACACATATGGCGCAATAAGCAGATGATATCCAATTTCGATGTCTCTCTCTCTCTCTCTCTCTCTCTCGCTCTCTCTCTCTCTCTCTCTCTCTCTCTCTCTCTCTCTCTCTCTCTCTCTCTCTCTCTCTCTTTCTCTCTAGCTCGCTCGCTCATCTCGAGAACGCATATTTGCGAGTATAATTCGCGTAATTTATGCTGATAGGACGTCAATCGAGTAGATATTCGTTCTTCTGCAATATCCGATGATATCAGCGCGCCGAATCCTTTGGTGAATTCTGGCCGATATTTGGAAACAATGTGAAAAATTCGTTTAACCGGTTACGCGCGCTGTCCATTATCGGCAATGCCGATCAAAATTCGATGCTTCTAATGCGATCGTTGATAAATCCGATTGAAATTTTGCAAATTTAATGTTTTGACATTTCGCGCAGAGAAAAATATGAATTTTACAATTTTACGCAATCGCGGCTCTCAAAAGTATCTTAAAAACTTGAATAACGTTTTTACAATTTTATTACGTCATTCTAACAAACAGTGTTCTAAATATTATTGAAATTATTAATATACATAATTCATTAATTCACACAAATTTAAATAAATTTCATTCGCTTACAATTATCGCTAATTACAATTTATAGAATAATTAATCGACAAATTATGTTTAACTTTATCGTTAACAACTTTTATGAATTATTATGACTTATACAACCTCCAGGGGATTCAATACGTATAGTTTTACTTCTACCTTCAATCTTTGTACCTTTGCATTAACCATTTCTGGGTGAGAACTTATGCACGATGCATCTTTAACAGAATTTCGAACTATCCATCAAGGAACAACTTGGAGCTCTGCTAGTGAGCATTAAGCATATATGTATGCGCAGATGATTACCGGTAACTCTTGATTCCTTCCTCTTTCACTCTCTCCCTATCCCTTTCTCTCTCTCCCTCTATTTCCCTCTATCTAACATTCCATTGTATTGTATGGGTTATAATGTACCACTCTCCTATGAAGCTGCATAATTAAACCGGAAGCATTAGCTGCTTCGATGCACGCACAGCGCTTTTCACGAAAATACTATTTCTGGGCGTACTCGGTGGAAAGGTATTTTGTATTGCGTATATATAATACGCACACCCCCTCACGCATATATATATATATATATATATATATATATATACATATATATATATATACACGCTGGAAGGGTGAGTGGCTCGAATCTCAGAGGGACTATCGCATTATGTTACAACGTCGTCTTGTTCACAGTGGTTTCGGCGAGATTTTGTTATCACACAAAGACTGTGGAAATGAAGAGTTTTTCGACGAGTATCTTGGACTTTGTTCTAATTCCAATGTGCTGTGCAACTCGTGAGATCAAAAAAATCAAGGATCAAAAAAATCGTCAACGAGACATTTTTATCTTGTTTTTTAATTTCATTCTTATTATCGATAAAAATATATTATTATTGAATTTTATCCATATTTATTTCATATGTAGTATGTTATTCATTTGTCAATTTTCGTTCAGAGATGTGAGACCTCTGCCCACTACACGTGTCAGGCAATTTTTTTTTAATCGAGAATTTCTCATTTTTTGCGTTTTTGTAGAGCTCTTAATTTTATATCGTCAAATCATTTGTTTTATATCGTCAAATTATAGCGATATTGCAATTTCGCCATTTGCCAACGACAGCCCTTCGTTTTATATGACTTGCACAATTTTGTTGTGAACCGTTAGAAAATTATCGCTTGGCCGAAGAAGCGATAAGCTTTTTGGAAATCCCTTGCGAAGCTTGACAACGGTGAAAGTAAACGAAACGAGCGTACTCGAAAATGGCATGAAAGGATTCCTCGAATAGGGAAAAAGGGTTGGAGCGTTGTAGGGACTGGGAAAGGGCGAAGAGTTGGCACGGTGGTTTCACGTGGAGATGCATCTCAATTAAAGTACCGGTATGTGGCTGGTACGACTAGAGTGGCGCGTCTTCCCTGTCCACACACGGGAATAGCAAATGAGACAAAATTGAATCCTCTATGCCCGGTAAATTCTAAAGAAGCATTGTCGGCGCGCGCGCTTGGATTTTAACCCCCCACAGTGATGCATACAATTCGCTAATAGGCCGAATATCTGTTGTCTGAGTTCGTGTACGAATGGTTCGTATAAAAAAAAAAGAAACGTATGAGAAAATAAACCTGAAGCATAGAAAGTAAATATTTCAACAATTTATTTGACGTCAATTGTTATCGATTGATAATTCAATTTATTAGTACTTTATAATTATAATTTCATTAGTCGAACAATAATTCCATCAATATTAGCAACTGTTATTTAATCAGATATAACGATGATAATTTCGATATTATTTTTCTCACTATTCGGCTCGTATAAAAAAAAGGAACGTATGAGAATAAAAAGTTGACGCAAAGAAAGTAAATATGTCAACAATTTATTTGACGTCAATTGTTATCGATTAATAAATCAATTTATTAGTACTTTATAATTATTATTTCATTAATCGAAAAATAATTACATCAATACTAGTATCTATTATTCAATCAGATACAATGATGATAATTTCGATATTATTTTTCTTACTATCCGTTTCGTGTAAAAAAAAAAAGAAATATACGAAATAAACCTAAAGCATAGAAAGTAAATATTTCAACAATTTATTTAACGTCAATTGTTATTGAGTAATAAATCAATTTATCAGTACATTATAATTATTATTTCATTAGTCGAACAATAATTCCATCAATATTAGCAACTGTTATTTAATCAGATATAACGATGATAATTTCGATATTATTTTTCTCACTATTCGGCTCGTATAAAAAAAGGAACGTATGAGAATATAAAGCTGAACCAAAGAAAGTAAATAATATGTCAACAATTTATTTGACGTCAATTGTTATCGATTGATAAATCGATTTATTAATACATTATAATTATTATTTTATTAATCGAACAATAATTACATCAATACTAGTATCTATTATTCAATCAGATACAATGATGATAATTTCGGTATTATTTTTCTTACTATCCGTTTCGTGTAAAAAAAAAAAGGAATATACGAAATAAACCTTAAGCATAGAAAGTAAATATTTCAACAATTTATTTAACGTCAATTGTTATTGAGTAATAAATCAATTTATCAGTACATTATAATTATTATTTTATTAATCGAACCATAATTTCATTAATATTAGTAACTATTATTTAATCAGATATAACGATGATAATTTCGATATTATTTTTCTCACTATTCGGCTCGTATAAAAAAAGAAACGTATGAGAATATAAAGCTGAAGCAAAGAAAGTAAATGTTTCAACAATTTATTTAACGTCAATTGTTATTGAGTAATAAATCAATTTATCAGTACATTATAATTATTATTTTATTAATCGAACAATAATTCGATCAATATTAGTAACTATTATTTAATCAGATATAACGATGATAATTTCGATATTATTTTTCTCACTATTCGGCTCGTATAAAAAAAGAAACGTATGAGAATATAAAGCTGAACCAAAGAAAGTAAATAATATGTCAACAATTTATTTGACGTCAATTGTTATCGATTGATAAATCGATTTATTAATACATTATAATTATTATTTTATTAATCGAACAATAATTACATCAATACTAGTATCTATTATTCAATCAGATACAATGATGATAATTTCGGTATTATTTTTCTTACTATCCGTTTCGTGTAAAAAAAAAAGGAATATACGAAATAAACCTTAAGCATAGAAAGTAAATATTTCAACAATTTATTTAACGTCAATTGTTATTGAGTAATAAATCAATTTATCAGTACATTATAATTATTATTTTATTAATCGAACAATAATTTCATTAATATTAGTAACTATTATTTAATCAGATATAACGATGATAATTTCGATATTATTTTTCTCACTATTCGGCTCGTATAAAAAAAGAAACGTATAAGAATATAAAGCTGAAGCAAAGAAAGTAAATGTTTCAACAATTTATTTAACGTCAATTGTTATTGAGTAATAAATCAATTTATCAGTACATTATAATTATTATTTTATTAATCGAACAATAATTCGATCAATATTAGTAACTATTATTTAATCAGATATAACGATGATAATTTCGATATTATTTTTCTCACTATTCGGCTCGTATAAAAAAAGAAACGTATAAGAATAAAAAGCTCAAGCAAAGAAAGTAAATATTTCAACAATTTATTTGACGTCAATTATTATCGATTAATAAATCAATTCATTAGTACATCATAATTATTATTTCATTAATCAAACAATAATTACATCAATACTAGTATCTATTATTCAATCAGATACAACAATGATAATTTCGATATTATTCTCCTCACTAGTCGTTCACGACAACGGCGTTCAAAAGTCAAAAAATTATCGATATATGTAGATACAAGAGTAAATCGTCGTAATCGTAGTCCACAGCCGTTGTCTCGATCGCCTAGATAAATCTTATCGGTTAGTACTATTGGCGTAGTTGTTCCGTTCATGCTCCGCGGCAAGTGCGGTTCTTGGCGAGCGGCAGACCAGGTCCTTTATACGCATGTATGGACCAATCATTTTTCACGCTCGATAATTTTTCCGTTCGAAGCGGCTTTTTCCGATGGTGATGGTACGTGCCAGAAAGGACTTAAAACCCGTGTCAGAATCTTGCCTCGATAATAATAACGTACGGAGCTGCAAGAGGGCGCTGAGATTGCGACGTTATATATCAGAGACGAAAGAGAGAGAGAGAGAGAGAGAGAGAGAGGAAAAGCTGCTTCCGGTATAGTAGATGGAGCCCCTAAGGAACGGCCAACACCAGGGCTTCTTTGACGCCTAACGAGGGCCTCTTGCCAAAGAGCTTTCGAGGTGAAACGTCCGAAAGTTTGTTGCTAGTCGACCTATACACGATTCGTATATATATGGGTGTGTGTGTGTGTGGGTGTGTGTAGATACGTTAGAATATGATAACTGTTAGCGAAAGACGAACAGGACACCTCAGCAGAAGTATCTGTGACTGTCATAACGAGACCAGGTCACCTAGATCAGAAAGTAATTCTTTTTCACCCGTAAAACATTCGATTAATTCCATTAGTTATTTGGTGTTAATCGTTCACTCGAGAAATAGATTTTCTTTTTAAGAAAACTAGAATTAAAGAGGAGAGAACAGTTTGTCGGAAGGGAACTCATAAACATTTTATTGAAACGAGGATTTCCCTTAAGTTAGAAATTTAATATTCACGTTTTTGGAATTTAGAGATTTGTTTATCGAAATAATCGAAAAAGTTGAGAGTCAGGTTGACCAAAATTTGTTTTCGCTCAAATCAAAGACGTAAAATAATTGACGAATCGACAATTCTCATAGAACACGAATATTATCGCCGCTTTATCCATTTTCATTTATCAGTCGAAAGATGAAAATATTGAAAAAAAACTTTTTTTAAACCGTTCACACGTAAAATGGTAAAAAGCAGAAATCAGAATATTTTATTCGTGTCTATAGAAACGTTCCATTAGAAAACAAAATCAAAATTTGTATACTTGGTTTTTAAAAAGCTCAAAAAGTTGTACGTTTTTTTTACTCTCAACCAAATCACGAAAGTACTTCGAATTTTTATCGAAATTAAAAAAAAATCGAAATAACTAGAACCCTCAGCTTGTATTATACGTACCTACGCGTGTCCTTTGACGATTTCCAAAGTCCTCGCGTTCCTGCCGTGCGAGATGAATGAGAGAGGACAGATCCGCTTACAGAAGGGATGAAAAGTCGTGGCTGTTGGTCGTGCGGTCATCGGAGACAAGCGAGATAGTATTTAGCGAAGGTTTCTCTTACTTCACCAATGGCGTTCGCAGTTAAATTAACGTGATCTATAACGTCGTACTGTCGGTGAACTGTGACCGGTATATTCACGTAGCCGAGACCGTTCCAACGTTGTAGTTCCTGACGGTGGCAAGGAGTTGCACGATGTACGTAAGCCTTAGCCTCGTTTTCGTTGATCAAGCGACACACGAAGAGTACAAAATCGGGTTCTCCGTTGCGAAACTGTGTATCTCGTGTACGTTCCACACTGTCCATCAGGAACGTTCGTTCGCGGTGGCGAACGAGAAACGTCCACACGGGCGCGCCCTCCTGTAATTATCTATCGTCCCCTGACCGACCCAAGTAATTTTCTTTAATCACAGAACGAGAGCTCTTCCCTCACTTTGAACGCCCCCGCGTGTTACCGAAGTGCACTACAGGAGAATAGCTATCGGACCGTATAACTTCGTTCCAGAAAGGTTTTCGAACTTGCGTACTACGTCTTTCATCAAACACATATATATTTATTGTAAATAATAATAAAACAAAAAAGAAAAGGAAAAACATAAAAAAGCTCTGTATTGATTGAAAAAATAAATATGATTGAGTTAAATTGGAGTGAATCATACCACTAGAACATTTTCGTTTCATTCAAAATCGTTGTTACCAAAAGGAATTATTGACTTTAGAAAAAAAAGGGGTAATTTATTTTTTCATACGAATTTCATCGAGTCGAAAGAAATGCGTATTTTTTTCGTCGTTTTATAAGAATCAAAGCAATCATGGGCGAAACTGTAACTCGGCTTTGCATTGGCCCGAAAGGATTCTCGTCTTCGTCGACCACTTGGAAATTCGTAATATCGAAACGGTGAGACATTTCATCCCGTAAATTTCTCAACCGCCTATATCTCTCCCCCATCCTGTCCTAAATATATCTACATATATATTAGATACGTAGAGCGAGAGAGACAGAGGGTCCAAAACACGTGGCAAAATGCCTCGATACTTCCGCGCACGAGCAACAGCCCTCAACTTCTTGAAATGGCCCGAATGCGAAATAGGGGAGTGGCGAGGCCACAGTGGCGAAAGTGGGAGGGTAGGTTGAGGGAAAGGGGGTGCAACGAGATGCCGCGAAAGTTTCGCGGTTCCACACGGCGATACGAGCGAGCTTGTTCCGGGGCTTTTCGAACTGTGTACTATATATAATATAAATATATACCCGGGGTTCCCTATGCCGGTACTGTACCCGTGCTCTATTACTGCTGCTGCCACTGTTGCTCCTGCGGCGACGGCGGCGGTGACAGCGAGAAAATCTAAGATTCTCTCTCTCTCTCTCTCTCTCTCTCTCTCTCTCTCTCTCTCTCTCTCTCTCTCTCTCTCACTCTCTCCCTCCCTCTCTCTCTCTCTCGCCCTCTCCCCCCTCTATTTCTGTCCCTCTCCCACTCTCAGTAAGAGAAATGCAACGTATACAATCGTTATATACACGACGCTCGTCAAGGCGTTTGTCTCAGACATTCAACGAAATTGTAAAACAATTTACAGTGATAAAATACATTCGCGATAAATTAATACGACATGAAACGAAAACAAATACGTACCTATTATCGTATTTTTAAAATACGATAGTTATCTATTATATATAATAGCGATATATAATATAATAGTATATATATATATATATATATATATATATATATATATATATTAATAAGAGAGGCAGTGGCACAGGGGTTAGCGTTCTCGGCTCTCAACTCGGGGGTCCCGGGTTCGATTCCCCGCCGGCACCAATGGAATTTTTCTATGTGTTTATTCTGTGCTCTCGGTGGTTCGGAACCCACCTAACCAAAAACTGTAGGTCCACCGAAGTGGTTGATGGTGGAAATGAGGATCGCGGTGATTGTAAGAGAGGAGGAATGTAAAAACCCGCAAGGGTTATACATTGGAAAAAAGAAAGACACTACTACTATATATATATTAATATATATAATATATACAACATATATATTAATTATTAATTAATGCGATAATCTACAAATAGCAGTATTATAATAATCGATGAAGAAGAGCAGCGATGAACCAGAGTACGTGACTAATAAACGCGTATGCAAGACGAATGAATAAATTTTGGAAAATTTATTTGCGCTTATGATAAAAAAAAATTATATTTTATATTCTTCGTATTAATATTGAATATAACCCGTTTTAATGAAGATATTAATATTAATTTTCATCGTGCACATAAATTTTAATATACGATATTAATATTTATGTTGAGTATAAAATTTGTCATTAATATTTCATATTTAATTTCGTTCTCATCTAATATCCGAAAAAAAACCCCGAGATATTCGATAAATGAATTATAAATTTATTCACGCGACAATTCCGTCTATGCAAATATTAAGATAAGAAGAGAAAATCTACCGTCGACGTTGATCCAATATTTAATATTTTTTCATATTTTAATATCTCTTTATTTCTTCATAATTTTTTTTGTTTTTTGTGTTTTTTTTTTCATTTGCAATATCTGCCACGTAATTGTTTCATACCGAGATATATAATCGAGGCATTCTTGCATTCTTAGATGTTATTTTTTGTTCCCGGTTTGAAAATCTTCTTCGGGCGAGGTCGAGGATAATATCGCAGCAACACTTTACTCTCGACAAAGCCTTTAAATTTTCGTTCCTTTTTTTAATATTCTATTTCGTGCAAGCTGTAAGAAAAATTGAGATATAACGGTGAAACGATGTAACACGATGTTTTAATAATGGAAATATTTATACACGACTTGTACACGTTAATACGATATAATATTTTTATTCGCATAATCGTACGTCTGACATTTGTATGATCGAATATCCGTTCTTGCAGTGGGAAATGATAATATCGAGGGATAAGAGGATAACGCGGTGTCTAGCTCATTTCCGAGAACAATTTCCGCCGCGGTGAATCCATTTAGCATGTACTGTTAAACGTGATTACTTTGAAAAACGTTTTGGAAATTTGGTGTAAGTAGCTATTTTTTAACATCCTAAATTCCAACTTTTTTTCTCTGACATAACAATGTATTTTGTGGTTATCAAATATATATAAAAAAAAAAAAAAAAAAAAAAAAAAAAAAAAAAAAAGTCAAGCCCTACCAACCCCTACTATTTAATTATACAGGGTGGGGCATTAACGATTGCCACCGTAAATATCTCTGTAATTATCGACATCACAAAAAGAAGTTGCAAACAAAAGCATTTGATAGCTCCTTTCGTACGATACAACTTTTGTTTGCAACATCTTTTTGTGATGTCGATAATTACAGAGATATTTACGGTGGCAATATCATCGTAAAATGACCTTGAACTGCTTTGACCCCTTAATGTTTTTATGCAGTTTGCGATGCTCTACAAGATGGTAAGAAAAAAAATGTACCGTCCCATTTAAAAAAGTGGAGGTGACCTTCACTGTGCGTCAGCGCCTCCACTGAAATGAAACAAAATGGTTGCATTTGATGGCCCCTTTCGTACGGTACAACTTTTGTTTGCAACATTTTTTTGAGATGTCGATAATTACGGAGATATTTAAGGTAGCAATATTAATGCCTCACCCTGTATTTTTTAAAAAGTGTCAAAGTAACCACGAGTAGGTATAGGTTTTATTTAAAAAGGCATAAAATTTAATTTATATTTATTAAATTACATAAAAATGCAATATATACTTTTGACATCATTTTGATAAGAAATTTTGATAGGAAATTTCCGATTCCGTAACCACCCTACAAAGTTTTTTTGGACGAAAACAAATTTTCATCCTTGGCGGGTGTTGACAGTTGACATTCCTGATTTACTTTCGAGACTTTGGGGGGTCCAGAGAGGTCAAAATTTGTTTTCGTCCAAAAAGTCTTTGTAGCGTCATTGCGGAATCGGAATTTCGTCGCTGATGAAGATTATCCCCTAATTTTGGCCGGTATCTCAAAAACTCTAGGAGAAAAACGCAAAAAACCCGAAATAACAATTTACCCACTTAAGGTCGATAGAATCTGAAAATTCCAAAATGAAACTGTGGTTTTCTGATTATACGGGAAATTTGCAGTCGATATAGGCTCTTAGAGCTTGAGAAAGAATTGAAATTCACCGGAAAACAGTATATCGCAATATTGAAGGATTCGCGAAACCTGGAAAAAGTCACTTTTTGCGAAGCTGTATCTCCGTTCTCGTTCGTCCGACAGAAAATTTCACGAACAATTTTTTGAAGAACTCACCGAACACTTGACAGCCCGCTGAGAATTATCCAGATAGCTGAATATTTCTGGCCGTGGTGACACTTCAAAAATGGCGATTTTTGGGACCCATAAAAAGGAATCTGCGAAAAAACCCCTAAACGATGAGGTCAATTTTTTTTTGCTCCACAACCCCTTTATTTCATCACATCCATGTTACGCGGAAAATTTCCGATTCCGAAATGATGCTACAAAGCCTTTTTGGGTGAAAACAAATTTTGACCCTCGCCAGACCCCCCAAAATCAGGAAAGTGAATCGCGAATGTCGACTACCGGCACCTGCTGACGGTCGAAATTTTTTTTCACCCAAAAAGGCTTTGCAGGATGGTTACGTAATCGGAAATACGTCGCTGATTAAGAAATAACGTTATTTTGCCCGATACCTCAAAAACTCTAGGAGAAAAATGCAAAAACCCGAAAATAACAAGTTACCCACTTAACTTGAATAAAATTTTAAAAATCTAAAACGAAACTATGATTCTCCTGTTTTACGGGAGTTTACGATCAACATAGGCTCTTTTATATATACTTGTATGAACGAGAGGGTGAAGAGTTGCATGGTGAGGCTTTTCCACGTCTCTATCTACCTCTTTCTCCTCGTCCTCACTGCTCGTTGACGACATCGCGACCGCGAAGAATCTTCTGCTGTTAATTAACGCCGAGGGCCCCTACCGGCTATCGCGATCGAAACGGGTGGAAAGGAACACGAGGAGGGAATACTACGGGAGGGAGGAGGACTCATAGTAAAGATAACAGAAGCGTGACGGAAAGCGGACGAAGTACGGGAAGATCGCAAAGAGGATGGGGACGGTAGCACCACGCGTTTTGGTTGTTTGACTCTCGACGGCTAAGCGTCGAGGGTTCAACTTGAACGTACACGAATATGCATATATACAAAACCACACACATAGAAATGTATTGATATACGGGGCGTTCCAGCACAACTCGTTTTAACTATTTTTCCTCAATTTTTGAATGAATCGTTCAACTCTTTTCAATTTATTCTATTGATATTACGACCCAAAATTACGCCAAAAATTGTCTCGAATTATTAGATTTATTCCATTATAATAATCCCAATTGTCAAATAAGATAACAAATTTCAATATTTCTTTTCCTCATTAATTCATTTCGCTAGAAACAATAAAAAATTATATTACAAACTTAAATCCACCGACAGAAAAAATGATTAAATTACATTTTTATAGTAAGTATTGCAAAAACCCGCGATAAAAAGTCATTGGAAAAAAAGTCTGGTAGAATGTAAGATCGCGCGAACTTGTCGATTTGTGCCGGCATGACCCGTAGGTATATATGTATGTAGAATAGTATGTAGGTTGCTAAAAGCGAGAGGGTCGACCGTGTACCGCTAGGTTGGAGAAGGCACCACCTTGTTGCCCAGAGCCCTCATATCCCGCCAACAGCCAGGCAGCATATTCTCGCGGAGTTCTTGCTGATGGTTGGAAATGCCGCTTGTTGTTGTTGTTGTTATCTCGAGCTGTTTCCTGGTAATTGTCTTCCCTCTTAGTGTCGCCCGAGCGTTCACAGATGCTTGTTATCTATAGTGAATAATTCAATAACTGGGGTATACTCGACAGAAACGACGGGGAATTGCCCTGGACGAGAGGCAGAATTTTCACGACTTTCTCTCTCTCTCTCTCTTCCTCACTCTTCTCTTCTCTCTCGCTCTTTCTCCCGACCTCTCTTTCGCCCTCATTCTCTCTATCTCTCTCGTTGCTAAGGGGAAGGGGGTTTTGGCGCAGTAGGGGATGAAAAAAGAATACAATGCCTGGAGTTACTTCGAGATTAGAGCTTGAACGAGCGCATGAGGGGGTCGGACTGAGAGCAAGAGGGAGGAAGAAAGAGAAAGCGGAAGAGAGAGAAAGAGATTGAAGATCGCGAGTAAAGGAGAAACGGCGGAGCCCTGAAATGATTTATAAGGAGATTCTTGTCTCGACACGCGTGAACGAGAGAAGAAGGATTCTCGAGTTCGTCAAACTGACTCTTTTTCTTCGTATATCTTCCCGAGTTCCCTGTATGCGCGTACGAAGGAACGGTGGATAAACGGTGAAACGTTGCGATTCGGTTTAGCCCAGTTAGCGTCGAGCTTTGAAGAACCGTCCCGGATAAATTGCCGAGTATTAGACGCGTGCGTTCGAACCGGCTCGAACGCAGCCGCGAGCGAAGCGTATTTGCATTTTACTTCTCTTTCATCCACGAGGCATATAACGAACCCTCCGACGTTTACTTCAGCCAAAACGTGACCGAAAAGCAACGAAGAAGGAGGTCGATTTTACGGTCGTTATACGCGATGGTAAAAAATAAGACGGGATTTCTTCTTCAGACGTGTCATTATTTAATCTTGAAGTTACGTTTGTGAACTATTCGAATATTATCGTTAATAATAATATTACCATTGTTGTTGTTGCTATTGTTATTGTTATCGTAATTATTATTACATACCATTATTGCATATTATTATTAGTTCATATTATTATTGTTATCATTACTCACACGAGCCGATTTTTAATTTATCGTAATTATTCTAATTGACACTAAGTTAGTAAAAAAATTTAATAATGATACTAATGCTTTTTTAACAATAATAATAATAATAATAATAATAATAACCGTAATTGTTAATAAAATCATAATAATAATTTAACAATAATAATAATAAGAAGAAGAAGAAGAAGAAGAAGAAGAAGAAGAAGAAGAAAAAGAAGAAGAAGAAGAAGAAGAAGAAGAAGAAGAAGAAGAAGAAGAAGAAGAAGAAGAAGAAGAAGAAGAAGAATAAGAATAAGAATAAGAATAAGAATAATACGAATAAGAATAATAAGAATAAGAATAATAATAATAAGAGTAATTGTTATAAAGTATTGTCGTTATTATTCATATACAGACAATTATACTTAACCCTGCTTCTTCTGACTTCTATAACGTTAACCAATTGTCCTTTTTTGCATTAATCGACCGAGTATTTATGTTATTCGTTAAAAAATGAAGTCGATATCGAGAGAGCAGTAAATTTTATTACAGCCGCGATGACAAAAAAGAAAAATGAAAAAACTTCATCAACCGCCATTTTCGTTATTACGACGAAGATCGAGGTATGGAAAAGTAGACGATATATCGAGGCGATACCTTTCCTCTCTTGAGAAAACGTTCTCTTTACGCGGTCCGCCATGAGGGATATCGCAGGTTGCTCTGCTACGAAGCGATAAGCGCGAAGGAGACGAAAAAAAAAGTGATTACCGACCAGTGATAGAAGAAACGAGTAGTCGTGGCTTTGCGATCGTCCAGGCAGCGTATCAAGGGCTCGAGTCTCTCTTCGAATTGTTGACATTCGTCATATGCGCTATTGCTGACTTGCTCGAACGACCGGCCCTTTGGTATTTCTTCTATTCATTCATTTTCTTTGCCTCTTTTCCCCTTCTCTCTCTCTCTCTCTCTCTCGATCTCTCACTCGTACAAGTTTTTCGTCCACTGATCGACAAAGAATAGCCGAGGAAAAAAAGGCCTCGAAGCAATCGTCAATCGCGAACAACGATGTTTCAAATTTACCAAAAGATAAAAAGAAAAAACATAAAAAAAATGAAAAACACACACACACACACACACACACACACACACACACACACACAAAAGTAACGTCACGTATTTTCATTTTTTATCATTAATCGGATAATTCGTCTTTCGAACTTGTCAAAATGCGACAAATTGATGAGAAATTAATGAGACATCGGCTACGAATGATTAAGAGCTTAAACGTTATTTCGTTGGACGTTTGAAAATGCGCATAACGTTTACGATACGTACGAAACGACGATAGGGTTTACTCCCTTCAGATTCGAAAACAATTTATTATACCAGTCGTTACCCCTTGTTACATATATATATATATATAAATGGTTATGTGCCGCTGACCCCTCGCCCCTTTTGCTCGTTCGGTCCATCACTTCGTAGCTAGCGTTCGGTGTTCTTTCGCGCATGCGCGGCTCGGTTACGCGCCGAAGTCACGAATGCAGCCGGCGTCGCCTCCGCCACCACCACCGCCGCCGCCGCTGGTAATACTTTACAAAGTAAGGAGACACAAATTGGAGATTAGTCGGGCTGGAAATTAATAGGACGGCGTTCCTTGACAGCAGGGCGTCGCGATCCACCTGAGCACGAAGTACGGAAGCCGGCCAACGACGTACCTCTCCAAAGATCTCTTCTACTCCTTACAATCGAACAAGAGAGAACCCACCCTCGCTCTCTTCGGGATTCAACCAACCAGAGAATACTGAAAAATCTTAATAATAACAATAATTTTCCCTGATTCCTTTGTAATTACTCGATATTGCGATATTTTCATTACCGAGTTATACACGCACCTTGAGACACGGTGGATGTTATTTATGTAGAAATGTGGCCCCATAAATGCGCAGGAAATGCGGAAGGGATGATGGTAGGAAAGGTGAAAGGGAGGGGAGGGGGAGACCTTCAGGAAGGCAGAAACCGTGAAACGTCACGGTTCTACCAAAGTGAGATATAACACGATGTAACTTGGGACGTTCAACGGTAATATAGCAAACTCCCTTCTCTCCGGCTATCACCATCGCACATAGAGCCAGACCTATTTCCAACATGGCGCATATACCAAGCTAGATACGTGCTCGTATCCTCGTATATATATAAATACATAACACACACACACACACACACATATATATATATGTATATATATATATATACACATAAATATACATATAGATATATATAGATATATGTAGATATATATAGATATATGTAGATATATATAGATATATGTAGATATATATAGATATAGATATATATAAATATAGATATAGACAGAGATAGATATAGATAGATATAGATAGATATATATAGATATAGATATAGATATATATAGATATAGATATAGATATAGGTATAGATAGATATATTTAGATAGATAGATAGATAGATATGTGTCTATATACATATAGATGTATATGGATAGGCAACTCTCGGTAGTACCTGATAGCTAACGGAGTAAAACGTACAAGAGAGGAGAAGCGTCTGATTAACGACGGCCATTCGACGCGCGTAACGCTCTCGGTACCCCATTGTCTGCCAGCCAACGACGATGACTCCCTTCTCGATCATCTTTCTTTCTACTTCATCTCTCATACGTGAAAGTTCCTCCTTACACGACTTATCGCCTCTTCTTTCCTCTTTTCTCTTGCCTCTGTCTGTCTGTCTGTCTCTCTCTCTCTCTCTCTCTCTCTCTCTCTCTCTCTCTCTCTCTCTCTCTCTCTCTCTCTCTCTCTCTCTCTCTCTCTCTCTCTCTCTCTCTCTCTTTCTTACTCGTGGTTTCCTTCGTTGGCTCCGTCTCTCTCTTCCCATATTCTTCACTGATATCCAACATTCATGACTCCTCTATCACCTATGTCTCTTACTTTTACGCTATGTTTCGAGAGGGAATCATTACGAGGGTTTCAATATTCTTCGAAGTGCGGTGGTAAGAAGAAAAAAAAACATAATGTAACGTAAAGCAACAGCTTTATCGAATTTGTATTATTCAAAGTTTGTTTATATATTGGAATAGATCGTCAACTATATGTCTATGTTTAAATACATTTTAATATAAGTACAGATATTTAATCAAATATTGGATAAAATATATTTTTAATAGATTTTTAACCGAAAACGTTTCGTCGACGATTTTTCAATTCAATTATTTATTTTATATATTTACAACCGTACTGAAAAATACACACCGAGACGTATATTACGTACGTACGATCCCAACAGCGTTGCAATACCACGCGACGTTTCACTTCCCTTTACCGGAGTGGAATATATTTGAATTTTCTCATTCGCGAATATAAGAACTGGTCGAGAGTAGCTTATGAGTGGATGGTCCATATTTTCATAGAAATACGAGAGTCGTTCGTGTTTGAGAATTCTTAATACATGGCTTTAATAATATCCCGCGGTTTTTCATATGTGCTGACCACAAGAATCCTTCGAGTCGCGTTTACTTCAATCCTGCGAGGATTATATTATATATACGTACAATATAAATAAACACGTGTATTTCTCGTTTATATTTTATCAACGAGTCCTCGTTCTATTTCCAATATAAGTCCGAATGAACAAAAATTACATTGCGAGGCAAAGAGATTATTTACAATGGGTTTATCTACATAATTAAATCGTGGTCCATGTCTTGAGGACAAATTTAATTATATACTCTCTCTTCCTCTCTTTCTTGGACTATTTTCATATAATCCAGACACCGTGTACCCATGCCAATTATATATACAGTAGCGGACAAAAGTTTAAGACGGAGAGGAAAAAAAAAGAAATCGTTTATTTTTTATAAAAAGAGATTTATGAAAAATTCGACGGCTTACATACAATATCCCATTGGAACGATTTCGGTTGAATTTGGATTCGTCCGAAAATAGCACATTTTGCCAATCCTCACCTGTCCAATGCCGATAAGCTTTAGCAAATTGCAGTCGTAATTTTTTATTATTTTTACTCAACATTGGCTTCTTCCGTGCTTCGGAATTCGCGCTTTTAAATTGAATTCGTCTAATCGTCTTCGGACAGTTCTTACACTAATTTGTGTATTATTATTGCTGGATATTTCAGCTCTGATATCGACTGCTGAACGAAAACGATCTCTCTCGCTTAATCGATGAATCCGACGATCCATCGTTGGCGTCGTTTTCCGCGGTCGACCGCTTTTTGATCGATCAAAATAGTCCCCAGTCTTTACAAACTTGTACCACGTTTGCTTACAAGCAGCTTGCGATCGATCCATTTTAGTTGCAATTGAAGAAAATGTCTCATTTTGCTTCCGTAGAGATACGATTAGTCTTCTTTCAGTGGATGAAAAATTGCAGGCTTTACCCATACTTTTTTCGTACGTAATTAAACTTAAGACACTGGATGATACACCACAAACTATTTACAGTATTAACATATCAAATTATTGTGTGGATCGCCTATGGGTATCTCGTTCGACAGATCGTCTTAAACTAATGTCCGCTGTTTACAGATGGTCGGAAGAGAAAATAATTGTACAGTCTATATTGTTTACATTTGACGACCGAGGCTTCTACATTATGAAAGTCAAACATACACATGTATTGTAACAAACTAACAAGCCGAAGGAAACGTTAGTATTTCTATGACAGATCTATGAACCAAATTGTAATTCATCGTCTTAAATTTTTGTCCGCTACTGTATATATATAGATTGTTACTTTAATTTATATATATATACATTTATATAAATTAAAGTAAAAATCTCAAGCAGTCGACGTCTCCTTCTCACCGTCTCCTTCGCTATCTCAACGTCCCACAGGATTTGGTGCGAATATACCATTGCTCACTTCCTTCGTCGACCTACTAAATTATTACTTCGCACGTGTTGGAATACATTGTAAATGTCGCTGGGTGAAGTGTCCTTGTGTACTTTACGTTTTTCTATGCTTCTCTTTCTGTCTCTCTCTCTCTCTCTCTCTCTCTCTCTCTCTCTCTCTCACCCCCGCCCCCCCACTCTCTCTATATACAGATACATATATGTATGTATATATATATATTTTTTTCTGTCATTTCTCCATCCCTCTAACGGAACATGTTCGAACCGTTCGGTGTTGACGATTGCCAAACGTTTCTTCAAATGCATCGGTCATATTTTATTTCGTCCGACAAACACCCTCAAATCCGAATGAGATTCACGAGGCTCTACGACATTCCATGCGCTCGATAGGAAACGTGAAAGATATTTAAAATTCATGATGGTACGATCGTGTAATCGCAAGATCGATCTCGTTGAACCATATCCGTTGTAAAAAAAAATAACATATACGTATATCGAGATTTTACATGTATACAAGTGACATGTCAATTAAATTGTTTTCTTTTTCAATGTCTACGCGATCAGTGTTTTGTCAAGACGGACGAGAATTTGCAGATTTTCGTGATATTTATGACGAACGAGAGCATAGAAATTCATGCTCGAATTGTCAGAGACCTTCTCACGCAGAGTTTCGCACAACCGTTTCGCCAAACCCCAGTTCCACTCTCTCTCTCTCACTCCCTCACTTCCTCATTTTCTCTTTCGCTCTAGCCTCACCCTCATTTCTAAAGATATAAATCACGAAACTTGCCTACGTAATGCCGGCTGGTAGAGCAAAGGCAAAGAGCGAGAGACTGGCATCGTGTTTGATGGGGCTACTGCTGCCGTCGCTGATGTTGGGCCACTGTGCGCTGTTTGGATGCTGGGCTGCACTCGCTTTTGGGGTTGTTCGCGTTACTGGACCCGGCAGTCGCACATACAGTGCAACCGTACCACGTAGAGAACAGCCAGTAAAACAGTCCCGCTTCCCCAACGCGTAACGTGCTCCAGACACTCCGACAAGGAAAACGACAACGTGCTGACTACTCCCACCCCACCCTCATCACACACCCCTTCGTCCCCTACCCCCTGTCCTTAAACACGAATACAATAATTATATAATCCTAGCTCTTTGAGAATGAACAGTACGACAATATAATAACAATAATTAATAAAGAAACAAAAATAAATGTTCCGAGGTGAGCAGTGAATTGCTCGAATGCTTTAACCCCCTCCCTCACACTACCATTAAATACGAATTCAACAATCTTCCCGCTTAACCACCTTTTACCTTTATACACGAATAGAAGGACCGTCACTCTTTGAGAACAAAGAGTACGAAAAAAAAATTGTTAATGACGAAACGAAAATAACTATTGTAGGGTGAGCTTCGATTTACCCTCATCCTCCCCTCTCCCATCCTCTACCCTTACATATGAATAGAGTAATTGTCGCCCTTGACAAGGATGAGTACGAAAAATAATAATAATTAATAACGAAACAAAAATTAATATTGCAAGATGTACGTCGACTTACCCTCATCCTCCCCTCCAACACTCTCTACCCTTACAGATGAATAGAGTAATCATCGCCCTTGAGAAAGAAGAGTATGAAAAAATAATAATAATTAATAACGAAATAAAAATAACTATTGCACGGTGCAACAAAAACTCCTTACTCCTTACACAGTGACAGACCCTTATCCTCCCTTCCCCCACTCTCTACCCTTACAGATGAATAGAGTAATCATCGTCCTTGAGAGCGAAGAGTATGAAATAATAACAATAATTAATAACGAAACAAAAATAACTATTGCACGGTCAGCTTCCTTACTATTTACACGGTGACTTACCCTTATCCTTCCCTCCCCTACCATCTACCCTCACAGACGAATAGAGTAATCATCGCCCTTGAGAAAGAAGAGTATGAAAAAATAATAATAATTAATAACGAAACAAAAATAACTATTGCACGGTGCAATAAAAACTCTTTGCTCCTTACACAGTGACAGACCCTTAACCTCCCCTCCCCCACCCTCTACCCTTACAGATGAATAGAGTAATCATGTTCATTGAGAAAGAAGAGTACGAAAATGTAATAATAATTAATAACGAAAGAAAAATACCGATTACATAGTAAGCATGGACTTACCCTCATTCTCCTCCCTCCATCCCTCTCCCACCCTCTGCCATTAAACACGAATAGAATAATCATCGCTCGTCGAGAACGTACAGGATAAAAATCAAATAATAAATAAAAAAAAATAAAATTAAAATAATTGCCGCGCCAAACGAGCGAAAACGTAACATTAAACGTATCCACGGGGTAATGCATAATCGTCGCGCGTGTGCGATGGAACCTTACGCTCGTGATATTTTACAATTACGCGTTTGATACGAAACGATGATTAGCAAAAATAATACTAATAATAATAATAAAAAAAAAACAGGATCAGAACAAACAAATGAAATAAATAATTCGAAGTTATACACGCGCTAATGGTTACACAACGCGACAATCAAGCGTGTAATCCCGCGTAAATAAGTTTTTTATTTAACGTTACGAGCTTCACGGGATTTATCCATACGCGCGCAAGGTGGTTAATAGGATTTGCTTGTGGGATTTTGATAAGCACGAAGAGGGAAGGGGTAGTTGGGGTAGTCGTTTTCGCGATTACGATTGAATCTCGTTTTATATTCATGATGTATTCTCGCGAATATGAGAAAAAAAAAGGGAGAAAAACAATGAAATAAAACAACAAAACCAAAAAAAAATCCTTATCGCTCGGCGAATCATCATTGCCATAAAATTCCAAAATTGGCCATCTTTGAAACGACGCGATATTACTATTTTGTTTTCCTTATTTTTCTAATATTTTGAAAATCGTATCTCTCCCGGTAGATGCGACATTGGGAGAGAACGATAACTCGATAGGCATCGCCTAGAAAATCTCGCGAGAAAATGAAACGCGAAACCAGCGAGGGAGTTTAAAACGATTCCCAAATTCAACCGGAGAGGCGAGATCCTCGAGTGAAAATGCGACCGGGCGAACCCCCTCGGGCGCGTTTATAACCGAGGAAAGGAGGGATGCGAAGATACACAAGGATGCGTCTTTTCCGTAGCTGGTGAGATTCAACGAGTGGCCCACCCGTGTTACGGCGAAATAAATACAATCTTGTCGACATTCGAGTAAGTTCAGCGACCATTCAGGATTCCGACCACCCTCGTCGAAAATGATGATGGAGTTCGGGGTTCGCGTAAGTGAGAGTAGATAAGGAGGATTGCGGGTATCGTTGAGTAAAAAAAAAGGAAAAAGAAAGAAGCAGGAAGAAAAGAAAACGGTCCTCGTCCCGCGTAGTTCCATCGTCCTTCGCAAGCTCGATCCTATTCATCGTTCCTCACGGCTATTGTTCTTCCTACCTCAAGCGCAAACTCGTTCTCTCCCCAGCTTCTCTAAAATCGTATCGAAGCAACGGGACGAAAGTAAAATGTTCGTTGTTTCGCAGCGACAATCCTTATCCTCGAAAGCTTTTGCGCGTTATTTTAAACATGCGTGAAAATTCGAAAATGTATTCTCTCTATCGCGTTTCGTTAAATTTCTCGATCGTTACCGATTCGAATTTTCACCAACGACCCAAGTCTGTCGAAGTAGTGGATGGAATTTTTGACATTCCTCTGGCAACGAGAAAGTCACGTTGGGAAATCTTGCTAATGAAAGCGAGCAGAAGATTTCATGATACGAGGAGGGTAAAAGAGAGAGAGTGAGGGGAAATATGGAGGGGAGGATTGCGAAATTATCGCAATATAGAACGATATCTCATTTCACACGGGACTAGAGAACGAACGAGTAATTTCATGCGTTCATAGCTGGGATGAGACGAAGAGGTAGGTAACGTAGAATATGTGCCACGTGTATATACATAACGTACCAAGTATTGTCCAGGTATCATAATCCTCCCCTATATATCATGTTGTATTATCGCTAGAGGCTGTGCATCGTTATGGAGAAACGGGAACGTATGCATGTCATATATATGTTATACCGAGAAAGAACAGAGCGAGGAGGGTGAGTTGGAGAAAGAGAGAAAGCCAGAGGACAGACGAAACGTTCATGAGGTGTGTATCTCCGCGGAAACGTCAAAGCACGAAGAGAGAAAAAGAAAAAGAGGGATAGCTATGTTTGTGGTGCTAGTGACGGAAACCCTAGCTTTTATAGAGATGCTCCGCACGTCACATTAACGACGAAATGGATCACGTCCTTCTCCGCTCGTAAAGTAATACGCGGGCCGAAGCGTCCTACCTAGCCTCGCCAACGGTAGCTGGACTTTGTTTAGCGCTGCGCGAAAGTGCACGTAAGCCGTTTCACGCTTGATCCTGGTAGTGGAATGAGCGAAGTATCGTGGCATGTCGAAGGTGAAAAGGAGAGGATGGGAGAGCTAACGTGCCACTCTATGGTTCACTCGGTCGTTCCCTCTCTCCTATCACTCTCCCACTGTCTTTTTATCTATCCATGTTCGAACCATCCCCGGTGAGAAGAGAACATCGCGTTAACGGTTGCGAGAGAAGTAGGGGGATGCTTTTTATCCTCTACTTTTTTATAGGGTGGGCGACCTTACTGGTTGTGCGTTTGACCAGCCAGGAAGCTACAGGAAAGAGATCCTGCCTGACTATGCTTTCTGTTCTTTCACGTTTCTCTCTCCTCTCTCTCTCTCTCTCTCTCTCTCTCTCTCTCTCATCGTTCGGCCAATGGCCCGGCAAGCATCACGAGCTGACGTGGTAAATTGCAATTCGACCTTCTCTTCCACTCGCAGCATCATGACTCTAGGCAACATGACCTCCACCCACTCACCCCCCTTGTCACCCTCTTGCCGACCATCCCTCGCGCGCAATTCGCACTTTTTTCTACACGTATCTACATTACGCATACAACGGTGTTTTTGTGCCGTGAAAACAGCCCGCGCTACAAACCAACCCACACCAGCTTTCACACCCTCCAGCCCCCTTTCCTCCTCATCACGATGACGGCGGAACACGTTCTTCTCACGTGGCGAAACGTGCGAAAACCTCCCTCGAGTGTAGCCCAGGATATAGGTATAATCTTGCTACACGTAATAATAAAGTGCACACGTGTGTCCTTGGACCTCATACGTAACTTGTTTGAGCAAGAATTGTTCCCTCACGCGCGCATCCAATGATATCTTTCGTGGGCGGTTTACGCGCGCTTATCCCTCGTTACGAAAGGAAAATATTGCGTTTTGTCCGCTAATGAAATTTACCACACGTCTACGCGAGAAATGGACTATTTAAATCGTGTCGAGGTATTTCCAAAACGCGAGTCAACCATCGAGTTCTGTCTATAAACTCCTCCTCGTCTCAATCGAGATAATTTCTTTTTTGACTGCGTTTCTTTTTATTGAACAATATTGTTTACAACTTCTGTACTATTCAACATTGACAGCTGCGTTTGTTTAAATAATTGAGAATCCTCCCAAATATAATATAGGGACGAAAAACGAAATGAAAAAAAAAATTCCGAAACATTTTTTCCTCGATATCGGAACATTTATCGCGCGAAATATCAAAATTTGATTCTTTTTGTTTCGTTTTTTGTTCCAAAGCAGCGTTCTGGAATTTTTTGTGTTATTTTTTTGTTAAATATAAATCATCGATGTTGTCGAAAGAGGGGAGGGGGAGGGGGTAGGGGAGAAGGGAAAAAAACGAGAGAAAGAGAGAAAAAGCGCGGTAACGACGACGAAAGCGGATGAAACAGTTTTTGTCGGGTTCTGATAGGAAGCGAGAGATTCTTGTTTTTTCCATACATATATATCTATATACTTATCACGATATAATACGATGCCTTGAACTCCGTACGGCGTAGCGTGCGGCCGAATGGATTTTCCGCTGGACGTAAACAAACAAGTTTTCGTAGGTGTGCACATCTTTCCATAATGAAGGGCTCGCGTAGTCTCGTGTCAGTGACGTTGACTCTTGTATATTTGGGTGTTAAAAATGAAAAGTAGGCAAAAAAAAAAAAATAGAAAAAAATATGTCATGTTGGAGTAATATGCGTGGAAAAATATAGAGAGAATGTTTTTGATGCGACTATGACGCCGTGGAAATGAATAAATAGAAGAGCGTTGCGTGAATCGTTTCCATTATATGTTTATATATATATATATAGTGTAAAAATCCGCCGGCTTGCAATTCTGGAACGAGAGAGGCTGATGAAAAAGGGAAACGCTCTGCCGTTACTGCCCACCATGCAGTGCATAAAGGCAGGTCTTTTGGAGCATGGTCCGCGCTTTTTGCCATTCCGTTTCATCACTGTGGGATTTCTCGTCCTGTCCGCTCTCTCTTTCTCTCTCTCTCTCTCTCTCTCTCTCTCTATCGTTCTTCCTATCGTGTATTTTAAACATGTATTTGAACGGCCAACTTTTCAAGTGTTTGTACGAGGATTGATGAAGAGTACCATGAAAAGAGACAATACTCGATGCGTCGTATTCGTTACATTCGGCCTTTTCTTCTCGAAAGTTTAAAGACTTATTGACTTTGCAACGTAAAGCTTCAGTCTCAGCCCCCCCCCCCCCCCCTCCACTTCTTCCCCTTCGTCGGTACGTTTTCTCTCTCGCCTCTTCCTCCCTCTTTCTTTCTCTGCCTCTGTCTTGTTCTTTTTCTTCTTCTTCTTCTTCTTCTTCTTCTTCTTCTTCTTCTTCTTCTACTTCTCCTCTTTGGCTCATGGCCCTCTGGCCTTTCTCATCCATTCGACCTTTCGAAAATCGTTCGAAATCGTAGTCGGTGGAATTAGAGTGTATTCCTCTTATCGATTCCGCACGCATCTTCGCAGGTCGACGAGGGTCGAACGCTCGAAGAAGAAGAAGGATAAGAAGGAACAGAAGAAAAAAGAAAAGCAAAAAACGAATGTAATCGCCTCGTTCGAATATTTTTCGGGGTAGAAATTCCAAGGTTTTCTTCCCTCGCGTAACCGACAAATAAGTATTTCTTCCCCCTCTCCTCCACCTTTTTGCTCAACCCCCGTTCGTTTCACCGGGCAAAAATCAGCGCAACCCAAAGTCGACGACAATTAAACAACCGCGAACGAGCCCGCATTCGGGAATCGAGTCCCGGCGTTTCAATCAATTCTTCGGCTGTGTTTTTTTCTGCCAAATTAATCGAGCGCTTTTTGTCGAACGAGGGAAAAAAAAGAAACGGGCCAAAAAAATCCTTGCGTACTTCCGTCTATCATATATGTCGTCCGATACATTCCGGTGTACAGATTCGACACATATATATATATAAACTCAATGCACTTTATCTTTTATTTAATTGACGTGTGAACGAACAGAGAGAAAGGGAGAATGAACGCTCGATGCAATCGTATTTCCCCCTCACCCCGCCCCCCTCCCGCTCCCTGCCGCGCCTCGTCACACCTCGCTCTCAAGCTCGGCCCTCTGGCTACGTTCGAATCGGTCACGCGCGAATCTACGTAGTAATTACGAGAGTTCGAGAGCGTCCGAAAGTATTTAAGGAGATTTTCAACTATATTGCAATTTCGTTGGAGGAGAGAGCGAAAATTTTTTTTCTTTCGCGGAATTTATGTTTATTTCGTGTCGAATTGTTTGGAAATTAATCAGAGACAAATGATCGAGGTGAGGGCAGAAATGTTTTTAAGGCTGTGTAATATTAGTCAGTGGTTGTAATGAGAAATAAATAAGTTGAAATTAAACGAGGATATGGAGACAATGACTGAAAAATCGTTGGTTAAGTGATGAATTTTTATATATCAAAAAACGTACAAAAATATTTTGTAGTATTTTATTTTGTGTGTGTTCGAATTTTGCGAACGAAAAATTCGATGCGATAAAAAAAAAGGAAATGGTACGCTCAAGACTGTTTTTTTTTACGGTTTTCCCGTGAACACGATTGAGCGAACATCAATATTCGTAATTGAAAAAGGAACTTACAAAAGAGAAGAACACTCCGGTGTAATTAAACAAACAGGAAAATTTCATTTTCCTGTTTGTTTAATTAATTTCCTGTTTGTTTGTTTAATTCCTGTTTGAAGTAAACAAACAGGAAAATTTCATTTTCCTGTTTGTTTTCTTCAAAAAGAAGAAAACAAACAAAAAATGAAATTTTCCTGTTTGATGAAAACAAACAGGAAAATGAAATTTTCCTGTTTGTTTACTTCAAACAGGAAAATTTCATTTTTTGTTTGTTTTCTTCTTTTCTCTAAAAAGTAACGATACACGTTCAAACAAAATGTGTGCTTAGGGCATTTATACGAATCTTTGCCGTGAGACAAACAAGATAACGATAAATGCGACGCGTATTTAAACTAGGAAAAATGGTTCATCGTGCAATTTTCCAACTTTTACATATAAATTAGTATTTAGAAAAATCCTCGACGTTTTTATGAAACAGCCTCCATAACGATTTTGTGGATTCCAGACTCGTGTTTATAGTCGTGAAGCTCGAAAGTGTTTCTCAAAAAACTGTTTTATTTGACATAGAAAAAAAATAAAACATTATCCCTAGATAAGTGTCTCCCATCTTCAAATAAGAAATAATGTCGTTATTTGCATCACTTACGTACTACTCTCTAAATCTGAATTAGTGAAAAATTTAATTAATGCAATTAGTAAATGCACGTTCTACTGGTGAAATAGTGATAAACGCACCGTTTCACTGATAGAATAGTAAAAAAATAGTAAATTAGCGTTACTAAAGCAAATTAGTAATAAGATTGGCTATTATTTAGTGAATACAGTTTACTAATTCATTAGTGATATTACATGATCACTAATCAATTAGTACAGGATTCAGCGATCGACCAATCACAGGCGCCTGCACCCGACCCGATACTTCCTTTGTTCTGCCATTGTGATGTCGGAGGCGCCATTTTCTCGGGTCAGTGAGTTCGTGTGCAGTGCGAAACAACGAATCTTATTTTATAAAAGTTTTAAGGGGAAAAGCAAAAAGTGTATGAACGTTTCGTTTTCTTGTCGGTACGTATGAGATTATTACATATTATTCACGGGAGGAATTACAATCGGCTGGTGCATGAACATATCAGCTATGCTGATTACTAATTGTGCAGTCAAATGTTACTAATTTTTATAGTAATCATTTTTTACTAATCGAATTAGGGATTTTTCACTAATCATTATTGACCCACTTTTCGCTAAATGAATTAGTAAAATATGACTAAAATTTCATGAAATTGGACTAATTCAGATTTAGAGAGATAATATTCGATATACAAAAAGGGACAAAGTGATCGAAAATTTTCGAGCGACCGCAAAGGGAACTCGAATATTCGAGTCGAAGATTATTTTCTTTCCTCGAGTTAATGGTCTTAATGTAAATCCGTCGCGTTTTCCATAGGTATGTCAAATGGCGTTCGCGATGCAGCATATCTTATTAGAAACAAATATTCATGTCACATACCCGGCGCCGGCTGGTGCCAAGTGTTTGAATGTTACCCTTACAGTGCACGTGCGTGGCCAGAACCACCCGGGTGCACGTATGTATGTATGTGTGTGTGCCAATGGAACTATATATATATACATATACACGGAAAATGAGGAAGAGAGAGAGAGAGAGAGAGAGAGAGAGAGAGAGAGAGAGAGAGAAGTATAGAAACACTATATGCCATATATAGCACGCGCTCGCAACACAACCCCCGAAGGAGTTGGAAGCCACCCTCAAGCACGACACGGCCCTCGCAAGAAGCGAGAGAAACGATAGCGCTTCCTCTCTACGCTCGCGTAACCCCCGACCCCCATCTCGCACAAGTTTAACATAATATCAGATAAATTTTACTGTTCTCGAGCGTAAAAGAAGAAAAAAATAAATCTAGGCGTATAAAACAAAAAAAAATGAGAATATTTCCACGACACTTGGATATTACGAGAGATCCCTTTGATAAAATTCGAATTTTTCAGGAATGTTTTAGAAATCGATATCGCGAGTAATATTTTAAACGAGAAATCTTCGGATTTTATTCGAAAAATTGTGAATCGAATATTTTTGAGAAATAGCTAGTTAAATAATTTATTAAATCGAAATATTGTTATATTAATACTAGTGAAATCAACCGATTACTATACCTGTGTTGATATATCTTGCATATCGTGAACTCCGAGAGATTTCTTCCCACGTGTCGTGGTAAGGGCTGCAACGAATCGTCATCACGATTTATTCAAAGTTGAAAGACGAGAAGGGTGCCCAGACGCGTGTGTACGTGTATATATATGTAAAAGATGGAAGGAAAAGCACAGATACGAGATAGCTTGAAAATACTAGCGCGATGAAGAAAGAGAGAGTGAGAGGGAGAGAACGCGCAAGAGAGAGCGAGAGAGAGAGATGAGTCTTAAGCGGGCCGTGAAGTTCTCTTCACTGGCTGAATATGCCAGTTCGATGAGCCATATTTTACGCGGCCATTATACCCTGGGTAATAAAATATAATACCGCACAATTACTGAGAGATCTCAAAGTTCGCGAAAGAAGGGAAATAAAATCAGCATAAAGCGCTCGCAGCTTTCTCTCGGTTAGGAAGAAAAGAGGAAGAGGGCGAGAGAGAGAGAGAGAGAGAGAGAAAGAGAGAAAACGGACCAAATGGCGCCGGCAGACCTTAATGAAAGTACCAGTGCCGCAAAGGAAAGCGCACACGGTGAGCCCTTAAATTAATTCGCGATGAATTACGTCCGCGCCAGATGTTCGGGCAGTTGTGTTTATTTATGAAGGAACCTCTCGCGGATCGTCTTCGTAGAGTCCGCGTAGGAACAACCGGAATCTTCTACATCCTCCCATCCTCTTCCTCCGTCAGGCTCAAACCCGAAGCACTACCCGCATAGCTCGCTGAAGAGCTTGTAGCTTTAATCCAAGATTTCTTGATTTTACTCGATTTCCACCGCTCTCTCCCTTTCTTTTTTACTTTCCCACGACGAGCTTCTTTCATAAGAAAAATTCGATTATACCGCGAGATCTACCCGGGAAGAGCACTTTAAGTGCTCCGATAATATCTAATTACGTATGAAAATGAAGAACAAGTTCCATTCTGTGCGTAAAAAGTTGTTTTATTTTATTTATTTTGACAATATAATTAAAAATAATTACGTAGATAATCGAAGCTGGGGAAAAATAATAGAGTCGGTAATAGCGGGAGGTCAGCAGATTTATTCAACAACGCGAATACACAATTTTGTATGATTTCGTTGTTTTTTAAAATTTTTTTTTATTCATTCGTAGCATTCTTCAATGTCAGTTGCACCACTGGTATCTGTGTATGTTATTATATATATATATATATATATATATATATATGTATGTATGTATGTATGTATATATATATATATATATATAGTCATCACAGAAACACGTGTCCCAATGTTTTTCTAAGGATAATTCTTTTTTTGCTTTATTCATCTCGAGGACTTTAGCTGCTAAAACGCAATAAAACAATCTCGACACTGACGGCAGTATTCTCCTATTTTTTTGTTTGTTTGTTTTCTTCTTGTCAACACGATACAAAATTGTAACTCTCCGCATTCGTACTTTTATCTTGTTCATGCGCACACTCATCCCGTCTATTTAATATTTATACTAACGCTACTTTTCACAAGCATCTTCGTCGCTACCCTCGCCATTTTCCTCGCGAACAAATTTTAATTTCTCTCTCTCTCTCTCTCTCTCTCTCTCTCTCTCCCATCTCCGTCTATTGTCATCGATGAACGGAGCTAAGAACGTAACATCGTCGAAACTTATTATTTTCATGTTTAGCATTTTGTCACTCTTAACGTTAAGCTTACAACTTAATTCACAAGCCTCGCCGATACATGTTTCTTTGTTCTTGAAACTCGTCGTCGTACAAGCGCGTCGGATCGTTTTTGCGATTTTTCTTCGTCGCTCGTTTACTCTCTTCTTTCATATGCGTCCATTTTCTTTCATGCATATGTATACGTACGTGTGATAAAGCTTTTTCGTTCTAATATCGTAATTTCTCCACGTCCACGAAACCTGATGTAGTTACCCTGACGTTCATCACGTTGAATCAACAATTACATCATCGCGATCGTAGCGCTAATTTTTTTATAGTTTTCATTTTGTTTTTTTTTGTTTGGATTTCATTATACAACTAACACGAAATATTTCTGAAACATTTCGGTGGAATTTGTTCTCGCGAGGTTCGCAAAACGCTCCTAGGTCTCTCGAGTACCATCGAGGAACTAGAAATATTTGTGTATTGAACTGTTGCTCGAGAAAAGAAAAATGATAATTGATAAATAGCGAAAAAACAACGTTCTATAGTGATAAAATATACTATACAACGAAGGGTGTATCATACACTCATATACAATAATTTTTACACGACGATCGCCCACACTTATAACGTCTCATTTTTTTTTGTTTTTGTTTGTTTATTCCACTGAAGAAGCTGCTATATAGTTTGTCACTATTTTTCTCAGCATCAATAATTCTAATATTTATATATATATATATATATTTATATAGGATACGTGTGTTTGATATCACGATAAGCAATTTTTAGCTTTCGATATGACATTTGAAAAACAAATTCGCCTCATCTATCTCTTTCATTATCTCATTGAAATCAAATCTCAAAATATTGCGTTCTTGAGACCAAAAAAATATATCGATATTATTCACTCGCTCCTTTTGGCAAATAACCTCGACAAGTGTTTTTATATTTATCAACATGTAATTTACATTATGCACACCAATGAAAAAACTACTTACGATTCTCAAAACTCATTGGAATTAATTTTTACTCGATAAACGAGACAAGAGCTATGAGTAGCTTTTGTAAAAGATTATTTAAAAAATAGCACTCCTCTGGCTCTCTCGTATCTCTCTCTCTCTCTCTCTCTATTTTTCGCAAATTTTCGTCACACTCTCGAGGAAGACGATAGATCCGTTGAAAACTGCGATGTACAAAATTCAATGCGGATTTTGGTTTCTTTTTCTTTTGTTCTTTTTTTTTAGGCGCGATCGAGAATGTTTCACGCTTTTATTTAAATTTCCATTTTTCACGCGATGCAAGTAATATAATTTATTTGTCTATGCGTAGATTTACTATGAGGAATATTAGTTACAATATATGAGGACTCAAGGTAGCAGACAACAATAAATACAACGTGATATACAAGACATTCTCGCTATGAAGTCAGCCATTTTCCTTGCTCAAACTTTTCAGAATCGATCTTCTTTATTAGACCTTCGTCCATCGATATACAAATTTTCGCTGATATTTGAATTACGATAGAAAATTTACTTCACCAGAAACATTGTATAAATGACGAACTGTTTAATTGTATGACACACATGTAAATAAAAGTACAAACCACAATTGCGACCACGAAGAAAACAGGCGAGGCAAAAAATGAAAAACAAAAAAAAACGTAGCTTCAAAATTGCTGATAAAACAAAAATTCCAAACGTTTGCCAACAGTACTTTCGAGACGAAATATGAGAAGTAGCGAAGAACTTTGGGAAAAAATGTCGCTGATTTCACACTGAACGATGCTCCAGATGTTCTTGAGTGCTATCTTATATATATATATATATATATATATATATATATATATATATACATATATAAATATATATATCAAATTATATATCGTTATATATTATATATATATATAGTTATATATTATATATATATATATATTTATATAGTTATATATTATATATATATATTATTATATATATATATTTCTTGACTGATATATATATATATATCAGTCAAGAAACCTGCGATTCTATAATAAAAGTAGGCAAACATTTTTTCTCTTTCGTTATATGGCGAATTAAATGACAAACACGTACGCTTTATTTCGTGCATACACTCTCCATTATCCGCGTCCAGAGTAAAAATGTGTATGTTCCGACGAAAATTTCATATTACGTTAAAAAAAGAATAAAAAAACAAACAAAAAATAAAACAACGAAAAAATTTCACAATGGAGATCGAGAGGAGGATAGTGTAGGTACTTACACGTGTTTGACACACTGCGTCATGGGTCGTAAATGTAAGCCGTACTCCATGAGCCGGTTAAAGTAAAGTCCATCCTCGCCCGCTGACTCTCGGATCTCGAAACGTCCGAAACACTCGTAGAAAGTCCCGGGGATTAAATTGCGTTATTATTATTATTATTATTATCATCAGTATTATTATTAGTTTTAATATTAGTATTATTATTATTATTATTATTATTATTATTATTATTATTATTATTATTATTATTAGTATTATTATACGAAAGAGCCCGCGTCCGAGTGAGGGCGCTGCGGCGTAGCATCTTATCGGACCCGCGGACTCGTGCGTCCAGAACGATTTTGCTTGGTTACCGGTGTTTTTTTGTTTTGCTTTTTTAATTTATTATGGAGTGCGCCAAAATTTTATAAACATTTTGGTAAATCGCATACACCGAGAAAAACTGGCGATTGCGCGTCTCATTTTCAACACGTCGCGCGCTCGTGTTTATCACGGTACGCGGAACAAAAAATGTTAATTTTTTTTACCCGCCGACGTGTCTCCCTTCGCGTACAGGAGGGAAGGGGGAGATTGTGAAATGTGGATGGCGCCTTGACGCGAAAAAGACTTCGAAAATTTGCGGACAGGTTATGCGATAAAATTATGCAAATAAAAAAAAATGTTTCGACGATGGTTTTATGACATTCACGAGTGAATAATCACTATTTTTGATTGACTGGATAATTTGACTCGCGAAAAATAAATTTTTCATTCCTTAACGCAGAAAAAATGAAAAATACAAATACTAAAAATTAATAACAAGCATAAAAGGAATTGTTTGCACTTTCTCCACGCGCGTGTAACTTGTACAAAGTATATCGTTCGCCTTTCGAAGATCGATCTTCCGAAAAGTTTGATTTTTCGAGATTATAACGATTTATCAAATATTTCGTATTTTAAATATTTCTTTGCTTAAACGAATATTTACGATCTCGTCGTAATAAACGTAATAATATCATATTTGCGCTGGAACGCGACTAGATTTTATGTCACCCTCTCGCTTTACGTTTTTCTACATAGCGTTTTTTTTTCATTCTTTGAATTTTTGATAATTTTCGACAAAATCTCAAAAGACGAAAAACCAGTTAACCAACGCCAGCTGGGTCGCCATCTACTCGGCAAAATCGACGAAGCTTTCACGGAAATAGTTTTTTTTCCCTTTCCCCAACCCCCTGCCTCCACTAAACCATTCTGCGTGCGGGAAAAATGGCGAGATAAGCTGGATTCACCGTGTCTACTCGTACCGAAACTTTCTCATCGTCCTTTATCCCGTATTATTTTTCCCTTTGTATGGTGAAAACTGTCAGTCTCCTCGTTTTAGTCGAATTTGCTTTAGCTTACCCTCACTGTCTTACATTAGTTTAGGTGCTCTTTGTATATATTTGAAGAAACACACGTGGATTTCGGCGTCTCTCGCTCGTCGCAATCTTCATAGTCGTTCGGATCCAACGATCGCGAAAACCGTCACGAGCATTAGACTAATAGGACAGCCAAAATCTCGCGAACCCGATGACGACGTTGTGTCAAGACCCGTTCGCGATTTTTTGTTCATTTTTACAGTAGGCGTTGGACTCGAGGCCGATGGATAGCTCACGTGTCCGTGAACGGTATTGTCAACGGGCAAAAATTTGTTGCCGTTGTAATTATTGCCGATTCCATCGTTTTTTTCGTTATCGGCCGAGCCGAACGAAACCTCGTCCTCTTCGTCGTAAAATGGTGGTAAGCCGACCGTCTGTGTTCTCCCAGAACCCGATATTTCTATGGAACAGAGTTCATTTTCGAAGATTTAAAACAAAAAAATGATAACGTTTCTTTTGTGAAAATGTGTTTTTTGTCTTTTGCAAGTGGGGTGTGATGATAGAGAGTTTTTCGAGAAGAGAGAATTTGCGTTACGTGTTTTTATCACATTAAAAATCACACCAAATTCAATTTTTCTAGGAAAAATAATGGATTATATATATATGTATGTTTGAAAACACATTTTTTCCTTCTATCCTACGGAATTGTAGTAATATTTTCTCATAGGCGAATTCAAAAATAAATAAAACTGTTCTAAATAAAATCTCCTTTAAGGAGGCTCGACATATTCGGAAGCCTCTATTTGGACCCAAAATTTTTCTTTACTTCAAATTAAGATTTCTTCAAAAATATTCAACATTTTTCGACAATTTTTTTTAGTTTTGTTCACAACGACTTTATTGATAATTCTATGTAGGGTTTTAGAGAATATTTGTAAAAGAAGAATTCTGGGACCAATTGGAAGTCGAAAAACATTAGTTCGAAAAATGTCTATTTTCAATGTACCTTTTCTCGACATCTACTCATCGTATCGGCATATATTTATTTTTGACGTAACAAATACATCCAAATTAAAGCTGTGTCGAGCTATTAAAAAACAAACGATTCAGACCCGAGAAAAATATATTTGAAGGTAAAAAAACGTGATCAAAAATGTTAACAAAATTTCAAAGCGATGTGAATAAATTCTGAAACAAAATATCGAAAAAAATGGCTCGACATATTATTTATGACACTTTAATATACACACGCAACAAAAATGGTAAAAATCAAACATACGGTTCCTGAGAAAAGGTACATTTTTCCCCCCAACAAGGTTTTCCCGAGTTACAACCCCCAACAAAATTTCCCAGCGTAAATTATCCGTCGAAGTATTTCGCGTGACCGTTGGTCCATCAAGAATCACCGGTCGTTCGTTTCACGACTCGAGCAACGTCGGGTCATGTTCATCCCCGAAATTGATTAACGAGGCAACATGCAGTACCGTGAGATGAAATCGGTCGTGCAACGATTCGCGATAAAACATAATTTACGAGATCGAGAAGTGTATCGATAAAGCAAGGGTGACGCGGGTGATAAAAGTATAAAGAGGTCATATCCGGTCGTAAGGTGAATATATCCGGTACATAGGCGCGCCCTAAGGGGTTGAAACGCCCCGGGCCGACAGCAAAGAGCTTCCGACGAAGTGCCCTGTACTCAACCTTATCCCGCCCCCTCTTACCTTTAAACCAGTGGATACGCGCACGTAAAGCGCAAGAGAAGTAGCGAGAGGCCAGACTGACAGAATGTTTCACCGGGTCGGGCGTTTACACGAGCGAATCGGAGAGGGGGTGAAACAAAAAGAAAAATAAAGATATATATATATATATATGTAATATAACTATGTAAGAGCGTTTCGCTGCGGCGGAGTCCCCAAGGCGAAAAACAATGGTGGCAAGCTCGAGTTCTCGTCCGGCGGTACGGTAAGTGATGCCCGAAGAAGAATAAGAAGGGAAAAGTGTATACGGCAACGCCGATGGGAGTGAAACGACGCGAGAGAGAAAGACTGGAAGGAAAGTTCCTCAAATTCGTATCAGAGAACAACTCCCTGATCGGAGCGTGCTTGGGGGATGAAGCTAGGGGTAGGGGTAGTTGAGAAGAAAAAAAAACAAAGTTTTCTCTTTTTTGCGCCTCCCCTGAGCTAGAAATCGCGATCCTCTTGCCTCTGATATATCCGGAAGAAACGAAGTCGCTCTCGGTTCATACGATATTCTCCTTATTTTCAACGTTCGTAAATTTTTACGCTCCCCTTTGTTCTCCAAGTCGCGAGGTAACGTCGCGTTAAAAAGGCAGCTTATACGATTTTCTCGAAATATTTTGAAGGTATGCGTGATGTTATTTCGAAATGAATTTTTGCATCCTCGAAAGATTTGGGTTTTTGTGTGTTTTCTAATTAATTCGTAGGGAATTTAAAAAATGCAAATTTTTGAATTCAACAAAAAGTAACTGCGTTTTTGATACAACGTTACGTGTGCTTGTCCATTGGAAAAAAACGCAGTTACTTTTTGGCCAAGGTAATAAATAATTCAAAACAATTCAAAGTAATGGAATGAAATCCTGTCTAATTTATAAAATTAAATGCAATGCAAGAACTTCACTGTTACACTTTTGAGGATTTAATGTAATCAAGATTTCATTTTATCGAAAACAGAAATTAATGGAAAAATCGATATAATCGATAATCTTGTTAAATCGCGATTAAATAATATCAATTTACTCGGAACTTACCGTACAATCGAATGTTGCTGTCAACTTCCCCCAGTGAATTTTTCGCCGCGCAACGATACTTTCCCATGTCCTGTATTTGAAGATTTCGTATCGTCAACAACATACGAACCTGAAATGCCAATTTCGGGACCATCTGAACGTCGTGACGCGCGCTGGAAATTATCATCTCTTCTGGAACAAATTGTCGATCGTTGACACTTTCACAAATCGAGCGAAATTTATCGATAAACATTGTAACTAATACACGAAAGTAAGATGAAGAAACGTTCGAACTAACTAATCGATTGAAAAAATAGTACGGATAAAAAAAACTTCGAAAACGCAGCAAAGTTTCGTGAAAAAGAAAAATGACAAACTGTCTATTTAAAAAACGATAATAAATCAAATCATTCCGTATCGTACGAGGAAATGAAAAAAGAAAATCATTGAAACGGATTACCGATGCTTTTCGCTGATTTTAACGCTTGATAACGTAATCGATCGTATTGGAAAAACGGACCGATGCTTTTTTTTATTTCCGGGAACAAGAAAAAAGGAAAAAAAAATAGAAACCTACGAACGCGAGAACCATGAGAATAGAGTATCGTGCCAGAAAAGCCCGGTAGCCGAGGGAATTCGCAACTATCGAACTTTTCGACGAAATGTATTCGATTACATCGCGATAAAATGGACGATGTATATCCCACGAACGTACGTAACACGTCATGAAATGGTTTCTCGAGGGTCGATCGTGCCAAAATCTCTCAACGTTCCTCGTAAACGCATAAACAATAATTATCAACCCCCTTGAACGACGAGGCTTTCTTCCTTTCTTCAAAGTATGCCAAAAAGTTTTCTCCCTTATCTTTATCTACGAAGGGAGTGAAAATAAATCACGCTTCGACTTCAAACCGGAAGTGAGACAAGAAAACACACAAACGTACACAATTTTATAATTTTTCAATTTGTCTTTGACCTTGAACGAGGAATGAAAAATTAAATAACATTTTCTTTGACTACTTTCGGAATCTCATCGTTTCAATGTTGATAATCATCCTCTCACCCTTGTCCTTGACCCAATAATTGATCGACATCGGCGATGCCTCGACCAAGCATTCCAGGGCAACGTCGGTGCCCAACGGCGCGCCGACCAGTTGATTAGGTGCGTGAATTACCGGTGCAACTGCGAACCGATAAAGCATATACGTGGATCCTCGATCCTCTCGTTGCGTCGCACATGCCATGGTACTCTCCTACGTATATAGGATGATTGTACAGCACGAAATTCCGGAGCTGTGCCCGGGAGGCTCCCCGAGAGTTTAACCAATCCCTCCACTCTCGCGATATTGTACACGGTATTCATCTCGTATATACATATATCTGTACATATGGGACATTCCACGCCCGCCCAACCACGCAAAATATTAAAATTCCTTTTTTTATAAAACCAAAAATATCATTTCGCGACGAATGAAATTTTAAAAACTTCGAAAACCTAAAAACTCCTGGGATCTAACTCGTTTCTCATCCTCGTTTGAAAACGCAATTAATTTTCCTAGTTTTCTTTAAATTTGTGTTAAATCGATCATTTTGTTTCTTACGCTTTATCGATATTCTATCAATTTTTGTATTTTTTTATTAGTGTTAATACGATCAAACGTCTCGAAGGATGAACGAGCAAATCTAATTGTTTGTCATTTATCTATTATTACCAAAGTACCACGATGAAAAAGTACTTTACACGTTGTTTCTATGTCTCGTAGATTGCATTCGTATCATGGAATTCTTATCAATAGGGTAGAGCGGGGATAGTTGAGCAGTTTCTGGCTTAATCGATCATAACTCTTAAAAAATACATCCGATTTCCTTGATTCTTGCACCGTTAGATCCGCAAATTCTCCAGCTCAAAACGCCTTCAGAAACATTATCCAATTCAGGTCTGATATAGGAGATATTATCGTAAATGTGAGAGAGTGTCGAGCTGCTCAACCTGCCCCATAGGTGGGGCAAGTTGAGCAAGGGTATGAGGTGAGTTGAGCAAGGTAATAATTCTATCAACAAATCAGACACATGCAAGACCATTTGATGCAATGCAGTAATAAACCAATAGCTACATTAATTAGCTACATTTTGAATCATGAACATTAACTGCAACAACCTGTGAAATGTTTTTTCTTAAATAAACAAGGAGGACTGGCGATAGCGTGATGTATTCACCTCCGCCATGTTATGCGTGCCAGCCGATGAGGACAGTTGCGCATCGTTTAACTAGCCCCATCGAAAACTGCTCAACTAGCCCCTTCTTAGATTTTTTAACAAATGTTAATTTATAATGAAATCCGTACCACGTGCGTTCAAAAAATTATTGCAGATTGATAGCCACTTAAATGTACTACATACTAGTACTCGTCTAGTTGATGCCCTGGTTTTTTACACAATGCTAGAAGAAAAATACTTAATCACGTATTTTTTACTTTTGGGCGCAATAATAATAAAACGTCTCGTGTCATCGTCTCGTGCGCCGTGTGGCTACCGGCAATGATTTGTTGTATTCCCCTCCCACATATCTCTCTTTCGTCCATTTGATGCACCAGCGTGTGATGCTTAGTTTTCGAGATATTACGATTGCACAACTTACCCGCTTGCTCAACTATCCCCGCTCTACCCTATTCTTATCATTTAAATTTATTTTTTGAGATTAGTTGCGTGGAATGCCTTATATGTATACGGAAAGGGGCATAGCTTCGGGGCTCAATCACGGAATTCTCTCACACACAGCATCCCCATCCGCTCTCTCTCCCTCTCCCTCCCTCTCTCCCTCCGTGTCATTCACGCTCTTACTATATCCCCTTCTCATATCCCCATTTTCTCCTATATCCCCGGGTTCGCGCGGTAACTTACACCTGTACCGTTTTCAGTGTGCGCTACTAATTGTTAATTAACTCACAATGAACGTTGATCGTTATGCGTTTGCTTATCGAGGGAGGTACGCGATTGCTCGCTATGCACAGATAAGCGCCCATATCGTGTCTCGATACCTTCGTCAAACGCAATTCTTCCCCGTGAAATTCCTTCGCTGACGTCGCTGCGACAGAAAAATATTCGTTTTGTTCCATAATAAATATTCCTTTTTATAAACGAAATACCTACGTTTGCGGAAATAAAATTTTTCCCAACAATTTCGCACGTTTGACAAAAAGATAAGAGTGCAAACAAAATAAAATAGAAATATATTCTTGTATTATTAAATAAAATAATTATCACCGAATTAACGATAACCTTTATGATAAAAAAAAAGAAGAATCCTCGTGCAATCTGCTTATCAATTACGAACATATCACCGCTCAGAATAATTAATCATTATTCAGAAAAAATATAAATCTTCTTTTTTCCTTCTCCTCCTTTTTTTCGTAATTATTTACGTTTTACGAACATATAATAATTCGCGACGCAGCGCTCGTCATGCTTCGAATATTTCAATCACTCACTTCGTGTCTTCTGGTTCGGCGAATTCGAGGATATCGGGTCGCGTATGACGATCTCTCTGCCATCCTCTCGTCGCCAGATAACGTGCGGTGGTGGTACACCATTCGCGCGACAAGTCAGCTTCACCTGTAGATACGTGTACCATTTCGTGTTCGAATTTCGTGTTACTAAACGTAACGAGAATAACAACAAATAAAAAATTGAAAAAAAAAACGATAAAAACAAGTCGAAAACGAAATATTTCGTTTCAAACAATATTCACCTGGACGTGTTCGAATTTCGTGTCAATAAACGTAACGATAAGAACGATAACGAAAAAATTTAAAAAAAGAAAACAATAAAAACAAGTCGAAAACGAAAATTTTCGTTTTAAACAATATTCACCTGGACGTGTTCGAATTTCGTGTCAATAAACGTAACGATAATAACAATAACCAAAAAATTAAAAAAAAGAAAAACGATAAAAACAAGTCGAAAACGAAAGATTTTGCTTTATACCTGTATGTCGACTATTTCGCGTTCGAATTTCGTGTCGATAAACGTAACGATAATAACAACAAATAAAAAATTTAAAAAAAAACGATAAGAACAAGTCGAAAACGAAAGATTTCGCTTTATAACTGTACGTCGACTATTTCGCGTTCGAATTTCGTGTCGATAAACGTAACGATAATAACAACAAATACAAAATTTAAAAAAAAACGATAAGAACAAGTCGAAAACGAAAGATTTCGCTTTATAACTGTACGTCGACTATTTCGCGTTCGAATTTCGTGTCGATAAACGTAACGATAATAACAACAAATACAAAATTTAAAAAAAAACCATAAAAACAAGTCGAAAACGAAAGATTTCGCTTTAAACAATATTCACTTGTACGTGTACCATTTCCTGTCGACAAACGTAACGATAATAACAATAACTAAAAAATTTAAAAAAAAAACAGTAAAAACAAGTCGAAAACGAAAATTTTCGCTTTAAACAATATTCGTTATTCCAATAATTCTTACATTCGACCCTCGTCGAAATAATTCGTAATACTTGTTGCATATTTTTGTATATTTTTTCGCGGTTGAATAAAATATCAACCCCCAGCAGTGAGGGAAAGAGAGAAGACACCTGAGATATTTATTTTCATCGTGAAATTCACGAATTCCTCCGAGATATATCCGCCCCCCCCCCTCCCTCCCTCCACACAGATTCGCGAGAGGGAACTTCACGGAACGATAATACACTCCACGTTTTGCTTTCCCTCGCTCGCGTTATACAATTTTGGCCAAACGCCCCGGGAGAACTATCGGGGAGAGGGGCGATAGAGGTGAAGGGTGGGAGGTGGATCCGTTTACTGTGAAATTGAATGCGGACGAGCTCTTCGCGTATGTGCAGAGTATACCTTCGCTCGAAATTGAATCGTTTTCTCGAATGTAAACATCTCTGAAAACGAATTACGAGGCTCACATAACCAGCAAAACGTTAATTATCTAATCAGCCGCATTCCCCATAATGCCCAGTTTGCGTTCGTGCTTCGGTGATTTTTGGAGGTGGTTAGAGGGAGGAGAGGCACGAGGAGGCACGAATTTCATACCTGTCCACCTTCGCCGATCATCACGTCGCCGGACGTCTCATCTGCTATAAAATCCGGCGGTACTTCGATCGATAGAACCCCAGTCTGCAAACATTGAGCAAAAAAAAACAAAATATTGAAAATTACGATTTATTCAGGAACAATTCCAAATTTGACAAAATAAAAATTAACTCACTAAATATCGAACACACGCTGCGATTTAAAACGTGCGAGCGATAGAAAAAGATTGCGCCAGTCGTAAAATAGATCGAAGAGAAATTTGTTTTTGTATTTCTTCGTTTTTCCACAGCCATGAAACAGGGAAAGTTCGTTAAAAATGTGAGGATTATATTCGAAGGGTGCAATATTTTTTATCGAACAAACGGATAACGAACTGGACCAATGTTGGATCGGAGAATAATCTGGGGATGCGCCAATGATCGGAAACATTGTCGGTATCGCGATTGACCCCAGATGCAACTGACCCCGAGCTCCTCAATTATATACCTGTATATATGTATGGACTAATTATAGCGTCGCTCGTACCGAAAGCTTGCTGTTGAAACTTTTGTCGAAGCGAAACGTGCTGGTCGAAAGTGCGGGTCGAAGCGGTTGGACGGAGAAAACAAAAAAAAGGGATGGGAGAGAGAGGGAGAGACAGAGACAGAATAAGAGAAACTGTTGGATTCGAGCGAACAAGAAAAGGGTTTGATGCCTCTCCCAAGAGTGCAATCGGGGGCAGAAAGGGCGAAAGGTACGCGGTGTCGGTATAAACGAGGTTTTTCGTTAATTAAAGCGCCGTTCTTTTTCACTCCCTCTTGCACCTCGTCCCTCGACGCTTCGGACTGTACAATTATAACAAAATTTTCGCTATTGTAGTACCATCGTTCGAGAACCCTTCTGCCACTCGATGTGCCCAGGGTTTTTTTTCATCCAGCTTTGTAGATATTATATTGTACGAATTTCGTGTATTTGCAGTGTAAAAAGGACGAAAAGAGGTTGAGGGTGAGATAACGGGGGATGAAAAGTGCGTTCGCGAAATAGTTAGAGAAATTGAGAATTCGCTGAAATTGTCGAAATAAAAGAAACTACGTTCGTGATATTCATCGAGTTATAATTTTGTAATCTGCAACTCAAAATCCGTCTGTAACGATTGACAACATCCCCCACCCCACTTTCCCACCCGCACCTCTTCCTTTCACTCAGCCAACAGCTAAAAACGTCGAACACCAATATAAATAAAGCATCGTGTCAATGATCGATTTTATCAATATCGTATTTCCACGAATTATAATTTGTTTTAATTAATACCGCGAAAACCTTCACACATTTCATACGACGATGTCCATGATATTAATATAACAGCTTCCTGTGTACAAAAGAGAGCTTTGTCGGTATTTCACATGTTCCAGGGTATTATTTTCCGACTAATGTTGCAACGTACGAGCAATAATACATCAAAAACTGTCAAAAAAATAAAATCGAACATTTTAACTACATAATATCGTGTGTCGGATTGATCACAAAGGCATTACATTTTGTATCAACGAATTGACGTATACCATGCGTTAAGAACCCATTTTTATGCCAAATTAATTTTTGATCAAAGGAATTTATACAATGGACGAAAATTTCGTATTGACAAATACGAAGTTTTATCGTTTAATTGATAGTTAGAACGTTTAGTTAAAATTTGAAAATGTACTTCGAGTCGTACGAATAAAAGTGCACGCGTGTAATTGGACGAATATTTCTTGAAAGTTGCTACATTCATATATATATATATAAGACTTCAACCTCCAACTCCTTCTGTCTTCAACGTGTAAGACTAACTGGATTTCGCACGTATGCAATTATCTTTATGTAATCGCTCTCGGCGATGTTCCCTCTCTCACGTGCAGGGATCTGTGAGCGAGAGGTGAGAGCTTTTAAAGCGAAGAACTGCTTTTGTCGGGGGATGAAATACGAGAGAGAGCGCGCGAGAGAGAGAGAGAGAGCGAGAGAGAGAGAGAGAAAGTGACTCTAAACTTCAATCATTATAACGAAATTGTCTTGTGAACGAGAAACGCCTTGGGTTTGTAAACTCGTTGAGAAACGTTGTAATGAATGGCTCGCACTTTGCGAAACTCTTAAGATGCAAGTTTTACCACTCCCTTCCATCTCTAACGTATATCGGTGTGCAAGCTCCCAAAACTGCCTACGTCGAGAGGAGCAACTCGTACACGGTATATATATGGATAAACGTATATTGCATCTCGTGAGAGAGTCGTGATTACAACGCTCTCTCGTGATGTTTTGATGGTCCCGCGAGGTGCTATATAAATCTCTATAGCTCAGCGCTTTATGAGAACTATTCAACGAAAATCACCTTGAATTCGTTTAATTCGATTCATTTCCTTCTTTTTTCCTCCGTTCCTTCGTTTATCGAGAGAAAATTTTTTTTTATCATAATCATAATAAAATTAAAAAGAGTGAATGATTTTTGTTTAAAAAGTAATCCAATGTTTTTTACGGTTCGTAGTCGAGTATATATATTGTAAAAGTCATAGCAATAATAATAATAATAATATGCCATTAAAACAGGGGTAACATCGTAAAATGATAAGACGAGACGACTGATAAGCTACCAGCATTAAAGCCAAGGCTCATATATATATATATATGGGGGATATGACGCGTTCCCTCAATTCCCAAGCAAGACCATCGACAATGCTAATTTCGGTCCATCATTCTCGAGTCGTAAAAAACAAATTTTATGAACAAAATTTCAGCTCGACTTTACAAACTTTCAAAAAACTCGCGATTACGATATAATTTCGTTTATCGCGAAACAAATGTATTATAAATTTCCGTAAAAAAAAGTAAGAAAGTTATTCGACAAATTTTCGTTATTTTTTTGGAAAATCTGTTTATTCTTTTTGTCATTGTCGACAGAAACGATCGAGCTTAAAATTAACGATGCTAAGATCGTTCGGCTTATTGATAAAAATAAATTAACATCGAAATCCCCATAGATATTACACGGATCAAAACTTTACGAAGCATCTCGTTTCATTGCACGTGATAAGAGACAAGAACGACGGATGAAACAGCGATTCGTTGCCGGAAGCCGATTTTCGTGAAAATCGTCGGTACGACACGCGCAAGGGAGAATACACGCGAGCGAGAGAAATTCTATACAACCATGAGAATCTCATGCGCCTTAACTAACGAAGTGAGGATTTACCTGTCACACGCATATTTCATCGCTTTAACTTCTCGCGAGTTCTCCGCACTATTGCGCGCGCGCACGCCACGTCGTTTTGCGTTCTAACGGCGAATAGGATTGCTCACGCACTCATGAATAAGTACAGTGTTTGGCTCAGAGAAGATGAGAGGGCTTGAGACTTGAGACAAGAGGGCGCCTGCCAGAGGCAAGCGACAGCTCCGACATAAGCAACGGCCCATATATATATATATATGTGTGTTTGTTTATGTGTGTGTGTGTGTGTGTGTGTGTGTGTGTGTGTGTGTGTGTGTGTGTGTGTGTGTGTGTGTGTGTGTGTGTGTGTGTGTGTGTGTGTGTGTGTGTGTGTGTGTGTGTGTGTGTGTGTGTGTGTGTGTGTGTGTGTGTGTGTGTGTGTGTGTGTGTGTGTGTGTGTGTGTGTGTGTGTGTGTGTGTGTGTGTGTGTGTGTGTGTGTGTGTGTGTGTGTGTGTGTGTGTGTGTGTGTGTGTGTGTGTGTGTGTGTGTGTGTGTGTGTGTGTGTGTGTGTGTGTGTGTGTGTGTGTGTGTGTGTGTGTGTGTGTGTGTGTGTGTGTGTGTGTGTGTGTGTGTGTGTGTGTGTGTGTGTGTGTGTGTGTGTGTGTGTGTGTGTGTGTGTGTGTGTGTGTGTGTGTGTGTGTGTGTGTGTGTGTGTGTGTGTGTGTGTGTGTGTGTGTGTGTGTGTGTGTGTGTGTGTGTGTGTGTGTGTGTGTGTGTGTGTGTGTGTGTGTGTGTGTGTGTGTGTGTGTGTGTGTGTGTGTGTGTGTGTGTGTGTGTGTGTGTGTGTGTGTGTGTGTGTGTGTGTGTGTGTGTGTGTGTGTGTGTGTGTGTGTGTGTGTGTGTGTGTGTGTGTGCTTTACGATATAACATATATATATATATATATATATATATATATATATATATATATATATATATATCTTAAAGCTAGCGCCAGAGAGATTGCAGCTTTATGGAATAACTCGTGAAGCAACATAGTCTGTGTGTGCGTTGCATCAGCCGATCGGAACGAGCTTTAAACTCGATCATCGCTTACACATGCGATAAGCATAATAGAATTTTCATAATCGAGGTAATACGCAAAATCTCGAATACAAAAAAAATTACAACAACGTTCTTGTCGAGTGACGTGTTTTTTACTCAATCAACATCTCAGATTGAGGTAAATATTTCATTTACGAGGTAGACGAAATAATTCAACGAGCTTAATAGACGTCCTGTAGCGAGTGTGATTTAAAGATGAATAATTTATTTTCTTTCTGTTAGATAGGAAATTATTACAGGCGATTGCTCATTGGATGAAAAATTAGCATGCATAATCGGAAATAATTGATTGGATTAAAATCAATGTAAATGCTAGGCCGTAACGTCGATCTTGGAAAAAATATTCAACGTTGCCTCGTCTTTACCCTCGTTTAGTTAAGATATAATTTTTAGGGGTAGATTTTCTCAGAGTTACGTGTAAATACGTGTTCAAATGTGAGAGAGTTTATAGATCTGTGGATGCGTGTTAGTGCGTCTGTACGCCTGCAGAAGAGCAAACGAGAATCTCTCGCACACCATTTGAGATATTACGGTTTATTCGAGGGGTGCGGTGGATGAGAGGAGTGAGTAGAGGGTTTGAGTTAGGGAAGAAACGGGAGTGAGCGAAGAGAAGAGTCTGTCTGATGTGAGAGGGAGAAGGATGAAAGCATTTTGGTGGATTAGCCGTGATAACGATAACGAGAGGCCGAGAGAGAAAGAGAGAGGGAGAATGAGAGAACGAAGGAGAGGGATGAAAGAGAAACGGAGAACGAGTGTACCCGCATAAATTCAATCTGATTTCTCGACTTACGAAACTAACCCCAACCCCGTACGCGTTTCCTTCGTTCGGTAGAATCGCACGCCGCCTCTTACCTCGACTATATACGTACACCTAGACAGCACCACCGAGAGAAATTTTCGGCCCTCTCTTCTCGGTGGAGTTTCTTCGAAGGAAAAAGAAAAGAAGAAGAAGAAAAAAAGAATGAATTCTCCGTGCCCGATGCAGACTTTTGTCCTCTAAACTTTCGTTGCAAGATTTAATTCCAAATTGGTGTTACTAATCCGTAATTGGCCGGCGTTAATTCATCGTCTTTATTATTCCTTCGTTGTATTTTCATCGCACTTTTTTTTTCATAATACTACAACTTTGCCCAAAATATGTTTTTCATTTGGGAGTTATTGCAAATCGCGAATGAGAATAATTCGAAGAAATTGGATAATTTATTAATTAAATTATCAATTTTTCTTCACTCCCTTAGTGTGCTTTGTCCTTGATTTTCTCATAACGTATTTTTTGTTCAATTTTTCGCAAAATTCTGTTTTTTTTTTGTTTTTGGTAACGACACACGGTATTAATATTTTTGAGATATTGTGGAAATCGTGATCAAAAGAATGTTGATGAAAGTATTATCAATCTCCTATCTATCGATAACGTATTTATCGATTTAGCGAGTTTCCATGAATCCCTCGGATTCAAGATCCTCCATTAACGTTGCTCGTTACCAATTAGAAATGTTTGATACCAAACCAACCCGGCTTACGAAGCGAGGAGAGTTTCGGGATTGCGAAAGGTTTGCGGTCGCGGTTCCAAACCCTGCGATGACCGGGATGACCTTTTGCGGTTGCCAAGGGAAGCTGGTGCCAAAGGAACATCGGGGCTGTTTAAATGTTATCTACATATATATATAGATACATCTGTCACGAAAATATTGAAAACCGAGGTATAACCATCGGACCAACACCTGCTACTGCGATAAACTTGATCGGGAAACTCATCAATGATAATAACGTAGCGCATAATCGTTCGAAACAAATAAATTAATATTAAAGTGAAACGAAGAAGTATTTTGATAACGTTGTTAAATCCATGTCTATTATCAATGATATACGTAAAAATATATGGAAGACTATAAATTCTGAAGAGAGAAAGAGAGAGAGAGATATGACATGATATGATTATTTTATTATGCTCTTATATGCTTTGGGCAATCTGTAACAGTTTTCCAAAATACAGGAATAAATTCGATCCATTCACATAACAGTTCACAGGAAAGTTCAGAAAATTAAACGCGATTCAAGAATAAACACAGAATAATAATAATGATAATAATAATAATGTGATAATACTAATGATAATAATAATAACGCTAAAAATCGAGAGAGAGTGAGGTTACAAAATAACGTTGATGCAATAAATTGTCTATATGACAAAATTGGCTGTACGATGTAACGAGAAAGCCCAAATGTGACACCGCGAATCGATAATTCCGTCGAAATTATTATCATCTCGCAACTATAAACGAGAACTTGAAATAAAGGCAAAGTTTAATCCGCTTCATGCACGATCCTTGAATATACGGGTATTTCTTCCGAAAATAGAGGTTTTTGATTGTTTTCGGGTGAGCGATGGCGTTATTTCTATGCTAAAGAAAAAGTAAAAAGAAAAATGAAGTATACGTCATAAAGCGATGACCGAATTATAATCTTTCCGAATTGTTTTCAAACGAGGCAAAAAACTTGTGTGACAGTAGGAATGAATTTATCCGCTTTTTTTAACCACTCGCATTTTCGTGACCTTAATCTCACTCTGACAGGGATCGCACACTGAGAAGGTATAGCGATCGGGGATTTCGGCTCGAGGAAGAACACAGTATTGGGTTCGTCGCTTTTGTGGTATTTGGTCCATACAACCATTCGACGCATAACTGGAGTCTAATTAGTGCTACTCGGAATCGCGGGTCTATAGGGTCGCGAATACGTACCTATATCGACTCGGCTCGATATCACTCTACTACCCCCTCTTCGATCTCATCCCCTTCATAAAATTAAGCTGATCGACGGCTTGTGCTGTACCATTCTAAATAGCTCCCTTCGCATTATTGATGCGGGTGATGAAGGGAGTTGGGGGAGAGAGGAGCGTTTACTACATCACTTGTTGCAATAACGATAACGATACAGAGGAGATTCGAAACTGCGACTGAAAACCATTTCCTCCAACACGAATTGCCAAGCCAAAACCACTATTTCCAAGTCCTTTTGATGATTTAATCCACCACGGGTTGAATATAATCGCTTCAGTCTCGAAACACCACACGACGTTACTCAATACAAATCGGTGAAAATTAATACCGACGTATTCCACATGCACAAAAAGCCATCATTGTTATTTATTAATTTATTCATGCGTGTATTGATTTTTATTGTGGGTTTGTATTATAGACAGAATTTATAAAATTTACTTTTTATTTCATTTCGTTCATAAACAATAATAAGTAATTATGTTTTAAAACAAAGTTTGATTCGTTTACTCGGTAATAAAAGAGAATGAAAAATTGATAAACCCACCGAAAATTTAATGAACGTGGGAACTAAATATTTGAGACTCTGACTCGTAACAAATTTTCTGAGGGGAATGGATAATTTATTCCAGTTGAAGAATAGATGAGATTCGAGCAGGTCCAATACTATAAGTCAGCCATTCTTCGGATTAATCGCAGGAAAGTAAAGTTGCCTAATCTAAGTATTTCATATTTTATCCCGGATGAAAATAGTGAAAATTTCAAAAGAGGAAATGAAATTAAATTTTTTTATTTTTTAACGAAGTATTTTGAATTGGATTTCGATGATTTACGTTGGGATTTTCGCACTCACCTGACTCTTCATCGGATCGGTGTTGATTTGGCACATGTACAATCCAGCGTCCTCGAGCTCGACACCCTTTATATGAAGATTCCACATCGTGTGATCGCTCCTCGTTACCGATACTCGTGGATTGTGAGTTATCACGTGATCGTGAATCGCTTGGATGGCCTTCGTGTCGGCTTTTATCCAACCGACCTGTCATCATACATATCCATATTTTCCATGAAAATTTCGAATCAAGCTCGTCAAATTTAGCGCTTCGACGAATAAAAAGGGAACGAATTTTCGTTCATTCACCATTTCCAAGAGAGATGGTAATTTTTATTGGAAGAAATATACATATATTTATCTGGCTAAAAACAAAAATGAAAGATTTTCAATAGAAATCATCCACAGCGCTTCACATTTTATTATACAACTATAAATAGATGACAGATAAACCTAGGGTTCGTTTTTGATTATCTGGTGATAAAAATTAATGATAATCGTTATTAAAAAAAAAAACAAACGTTTGACTTAAATCAATCAAAATATTTAAAAAAGAAAATCATCCTCGCGTCAAACTTTGTACAACTCTAACAACAATTAGATGACAGATAAACCTAGGATTAATTTTTGATTATTTGAAGTGACAAAAATTAATGATAATCGTTATTAAAAAAAAAAACGTTTGACTTAAAACAATCAAAATATTTAAAAAAGAAAATCATCCTCGCGTCAAACTTTGCACAACTCTAACAATAAGTGGATAACAGATAAACCTAGGCTTCATTTTTGATTATTTAAAGTGACAAAAGTAAATGATAATGGTTATTAAAAAAAAACAAAGGTTTGACTTAAATCAATCAAAATATTTAAAAAAGAAAATCATCCTCGCGTCAAACTTTACACAACTCTGAATTGGTATATTTTCTTGTATCAGTTGAGTTATACATGTATACATATCTATGTATATATATTTAAACGATCATAGAAACATCGCCAAACTTCGGACGGAAAATTTGCATTTTCACCGGGAATATTCCAAGCCCCAAGGCACTCTGTATAAAGGAGTAAAGAGAAAGAGAGCTGTCTGCTCAACGTATATTTCCAGCACGTGGCGTTCGTATCGTTTTACCAAGCTCAAGACTGTATAGCACGAGTCACGTAGATCCAAAACATTGAAATTCTAATATACATGTTACTCGTGCCTAATAATATATTCTCGACGACGAAAGAATCCGAATATTCTCCTTTTTTCGTGCTTCGAACAATCTTCGATACGAATCCGTGCTTATTCCTATTACGGTCGAACGCGATGCGGAAAATAAACATTTGTTTCCAACAAGATACAAAAAACGATAATATTTAAATAAAAAATCTAGTACTTACCCTGTATCCACCGAGATGTTCAACGAGACAGGTGAACATTGCATCTCTTCCAAGCGGTATTGTCAGATTTGCTATGGGACCTCCGAATTCGGGCTGGAAAGCTCCGCCTTAGAAGAAACAAAAAAGCAGAGAAAAAAGGAATCGTGACAATTTTACAAATTTTCGAGATACGTCATTTATTTTCCTGAACCTTAATTATTTCCTGATCCTTAATTCATCCTGATTTCCTGATCCTTAATTCAATTTTATTCAACTCACAAAAATTGTCACAACGTATTTATTCTTTAATTTTTTTTTCTTTGAATAATAAATTTTCTCTAAAGTCAAATGAGATTTATAAGAAAAAATAAATAAATTAAATTAAAAAAGTGGCGAAACTATTCAACCGCACGACTGAAAAATATTCGAAATTCTATACAACGAATGCGTACGTACAGAAAACACGGGCCGACAATCTGTCGATTCAATGAAATGACCGATTTGTTAGTCGGTGAATCGTGGTTAGTACCGAAAAGAACCACGGGGAAGCGCGATTGAAAGGAATCAAAGGAAGAAATAAAGTTTTCCTTTGATAAAAGTGAAGGATAAAGAAAGAGAAAGAGAAGAGGGGAATGAAACACGGCTTTCGAATAAGAGACGTAGCGAGGATTTTCACAAGTAGCGTCCGAGAACTGAGAAATGAACACAGACAGAAAGAGATATAGAGCGAGAGGGAGCGTGGCCGCGCTCGATTTCCAATAGCGAAAACGAGAGCCCTCTCGAGGCAGCGTGGGTGAAGTCCACCACGAGTCGTAATAAGCGACGCCAAGTGAATAAGAGATCCCATAGTTGAGATGAGTATCGAATAAGCGGGTGAAGAGGGCGCGCGAGTGCCGAGGTGAGAAGATGAAAGACATTCTAAAAACGGTGAAGAAAAGAAAAAGGCGAAGGACTAAAAAAAGAGAAAGGAAAGAAAGAATGGAAAGAAAAAAAGAGGAGAAAGCATATCCGAGAGCTTTTGGCCAGTTGAGTAGAGAACGTAAGAGCTGAAAATGTCGACAGTGGACAAGGCAAAGGAAAACGCAAACCCCGCAAGAGGGCGCAAAGACAAAAATCCAGAAGACGAAGAGTAAAAAGAGGAAGAAGAAGAAGAAGAAGAAAAAGAGAATGAATGAGAATATATTTATGTATATACGTATGGGAAGGAGAAAGACGAGCTAGAGTGAACCATACGGAAGCGTTGAGATATAAAGTGATTGAGGCAGTGGAGCGGCAACAGCAGTGATGCCGGTAGATGGCGCGCGAGCAAGCGCCGTGAAGACTACAGAAGCGACAAGGTTGACCCATTTATCTCATAACAGGAATAATAGGATCGGAAAGTGTTATAAGTAGACAATCGCCGTGGGATATTCGAGAATGCTGCTCTATGAAACCGTTCTTTTTGTTCCCAAAATGTTGTCCAATTTGTTATATAAATATATATATATATATGTAAGGCAACGAATGGAAGATATAAGGTGTCTCCGCTTACTAAACGAAAGGAGCTTTTCATTTGCGTCGTTGTTGGTATACAGCTTTCACGCTTTAACCTCTATTAACTCTGAGGGTGAGAGGAAGAGAGTGACAAAGAGAAAAGAAGGAAGGGTAAGAGAAAAAGAGAGACAAAGAGAGATAGTGAAAGAGCGAGAGGGTGATATTTATTTCGAAGAATGAATGTTACAAATAGTGATTCTCATTTACGTAGTGAAAGAGTACTTTCTTCTCATTATGCCGGAATACAATAAACGTAATGTTCATTGAATTTGTATTTGTTAAAAAGAACTTTCGACAGTTTTATTCCCGTTGATCTTTTCGTATCTCTTTTGCCCTACCTTCTGTCTGGCATAAAAAGGATGTTTTTACTTTCACAAAAATCGGGGATGGTTCGACTGCACCGCGCGACAAATCACGAGTGTGCCAATTATTCGACGATAACGACCGCGTACTTTTGTCACGAGATCGAGACGACGATAGTAGTCGAACATAGCTCGAGTCGAGTCTTATTAATTCTAATTTATTCAAGCCAATGAATTGTATAGAAGGTGAACATGGGAGAGGGAAGTGATGTCAAGATATTCAAAAGACTTTATCGTCGTAGCTCTCCATTAATATCCCAAATTTAATTTTTAATTTGATTCTGATTTTAAGTAATATTTCAAGATTCGATAAAATTTTGTATGTATAATTTCGAACATCCAGAAATATTCCAATTTCCCAAAGTAGAACGTATAATTATCTTAAGGTAGTTTTATCGTTTTATCGTTTACTTAAGATTTTATTGAAAATTTGGATATATCTTCTTTGACGTCATACGTACGTGTGTAAAAATTTTTGGAAGGTTTTACCACGCGGAAATTAAGATATTTATTGGTGAAAATCAGAATTTTCGGTAGTCTCTCATAAAAGCGCGTGTTAAAAATTGCATTTTCATCCATAAATATCTTGGCTTCTACTCGGTGAAGCCTTTTAAAACTGTGCATACATTTTTATGCAACAACAAAGAAGCTTTATTTAGTTTTTTTTTTAAATTTAAAGAAAACAATTTTCGCAATTTTTGTAATTATACAGCAAGTATGTATTGCCTTGAATGACCTTGAATTTGGAGTATGTTGTTCTTTAGTCAGTGTGCAACAATTTTTCTTTATTAACTTGAGCCCGCAAACCATTTTGTATGTGACAAAAACTGAAAAATAATTTTTCGATTTTAATGTCACGATAGAACTACCTTAATAATGATTTTTGTCTAAAGAAAATGAAACTTTTGTCGTTCTTTGACGAATAATTTTATTTACATCATCGATAAGAATATGAATAAAATTTCACTAAAAATATAACGAAACGTGACAATTTTTAGTCCTTACAATTTTTTTTCTCTAGGTCTGATATTTCTTGAGATACTTTGCTTCGAAAAAAGATCTACAAATTTTCGAACAGACTCGAATTAAAAAAATGTCAAATTATCCACTTTGCCTAAACACCAAAAAAAAATTGTTAAAATTTACGAGGCTGGTATGAAAAAATAATCGACCAAACCGTTAGAGAATGTTTCATACAGTACGGAGATGTGTTTGTGTAACCCGTTTAAACGAAAATGCATGTATAAAATACGAGAGTATAATATCAAAACTTTTGAACGACGGTTAACCAACGTCGCGAACAACGAACGATCCATATACCCGAACAATGTTTAATAGAGTCTGCATACGATGAACATTTGTCGGTTGTAAAGTGGGCGAGAAAGGAGAAGGAATCGAGGGGTAAAAAGGAGACAGAGGAAGAGAGAGAGGGAGAGGTGAAGCGACGAACCAGCTCGTTTCCCAATCACAAATACACTCGAAGTTTGTAACTTTATCGAAATGCCTGTGGCGACGTTACATATCCAAAGTCTGCCCACTCGGATTTCGCATCAAAGCTCTGCCTTGTTCAACCCATACCCCTGAAATCCCTCTCGCTCCCGGTACTAAATGGTCGGTCACCAGGCCTTACAAAAGCGAGGTACCGTGCCGCACAAACCAACGATATAAAGCTCGATGTACGGAGAAATACCGAATGAGCGAGCATGTGCGAGAATGAGCTTTTATTACGAGAGTTTTGGTTGTCCCACGAGGTATAGACATAACGCGTAGATATGTGTAAATGTACGATAAGGAAGATAAAAATGCCAGAGGGCGTTACCGTTCGGTTACCGTTTTGTATCAAATTCCTCGCCAAATTTTCATGACTTATTCATTTAATTGTCTTACTTTCTAGGAAACAAAAGGTTAAGGACGTAATTTAATCCTCTGGGACTCACGTGACGTCTGTCAGACGCGAACTCAACGCGAGTTCCCACGTTATCTTTCGAGGCACGAATTCCAGAGAATTAAGAATGCGATGTATGAATTTTGATTTTATTTGGAAAGTTAAGTTAAGTAAATAAAAGAGTGAGGTACTTACCAAAATTGTCGTTTGGATATGTGAGAAGAACGATCAACATCGTGATAAGGGCTTTTTCACGAACAACCATTTTGCCGGAATCATCGGATCAACTGTAAATATCGTTAATTTATGTGAATTTAAAATGTTCAATGCTGTTGGAACGTTGAATCGTACGAACGAATTGGGCTAAAATTACATTCACATTTTGCATAATTTTCATCGCGTTCTCTTGCTCTCATCTAACGAAATTTGAGTACATATACAGCACTAAAATAGCGCATATTCTCGAGACGAAATAACGTAAGAAGATTTATAATCATATGGTACTGGGTCACATTTGATAAATTCCTAAAGCGACGATATGAAATGACATTCGTACTTGTACTCGAACACGGCTTCGTCCAAATGTGAAAATCGTGTCACACTCGTATCTGTTTGCGTAGGTATAATGCATCCCGGGCGTTTCCCCTCTTGACTCAACCGTATATTAAACTTCGTTCCAAAATACTTTGATTCGGTACCGTGTGTATATAAAACATCCCGTGTGTTGTTCTTCACGGACGAGAAACCGCGGCTCGCGATATTATTTTCTTGATGTCGAACGTACGGTCGAAATACCCAAGTACGTCAAAGAAAAAGATATTTAAATAGATTTTGCCGATAAACGAAATTGTCCAATATAAACCAAGAATAGAAATAGTATTTTACGATTGACCAAGGCGGCTATGAACTCGTTTTGGACCTAAAAGAAGCGTCACCCTCGTAAAAAAATAATTAGTTAACATTTATTTTTATTCGAATTACAGAGATAAGATGGTTTCAGAATCGTAAATTTTCCGTACAACGCGAATATAATATGCTTTCTTGGATTTTTTTGAAATTTGACAGTCGAAAATTCAAAAAACGATAAATATTTACGATTTTTCATTTTTTAACCGAGCAATTACTAAAAAAAACAAATAACAGTATCATATTCTTATTGTACGGGAAATTTTCGATGGAAATATGCATTTATAAAGTAATTTATGATGAAAAAAAATGTGCCTCCCCTTAACGTCACTAACCCTCAGTCATCCCAGGATTTTCGGCACTTGGGGTAAGCAAGGGGTCAGATAACCTCACAGAGTATTTACGGAATCTCAAATTATCCGGAGAATACAAATACAATTTAATAACAGCATATAATTTTGACAATTTTAAGCAATTTATGTTTCAAAAATTTTTTAAAACTATAAAATTTAATCGAATTATCGACAAGTAGATTTCATAAATACATATCATTGTGTCTAACAGCATATAAGCGTGGCTGCACAATGTCTCATTGACAACAGGATAATCCGAAAATTTCCCACAAGTGAACTAATCGAATGACGAAACTTTTCCCCTGCGACTGTGGTTAAAATAATTATCCCTCGGCTCTAGGTCGTGTCTACTTTTTCCTGCGACTCAGACTGTTTTAATATTAACGTATAATGTAAGTAATCAACATAAATGATTAACTCAATATACCCGTAATTCGCCGGCGGGTCAACGTCGATAAATAGATTGAAATACTTTTACCTCCTTGTCTCGTGTTAGATATTCGTTCTTGAAAGATAGAAATAACAATCTCAGAGCCTCGTCTAAAATATTTCACCGCAAATTGCCGGTAATTCCATTCCAATTATTTAGTCGAAGCGAACGATGCGACAGAAGTCGTTCAAAAATTGTACAACGAACGAAAAATATAGTAAAATGCAATTAGCGTAGAAAACAAAAATATTTCTTACTAATTAATAATAAGAATAATTCTAAACAAAAATAAATTTAAACAATAATTTCATGTAAATAAGAAAATCAGTCATTTTCCATGACATTTTCCATGAATTTGAATAATCTCCGTTAGCCCAACATTAAGTATTATTCCCAAAAGTGTCCGTGGCAAGCGGAAGGTAGTTGGTTTTTTTTATTTCTTTTTTTACATTCGTGTTATTTTCCTTAATACGATTCTGTCTCGGAGGGTATAAAGCGCGGGAGAGAAATAAAGATTGACGGTATAATAGAGAAAAAATTCTAAAACGTGCCATAAACGGCGAAACGAAATTCAACGAGTCGGGTCTCGCGGTTCGCGAGACTCGTCTCTGTCCTTGACATTCGAACTAATGATCCAGATCGTTTTGCATGAGAATACGTCCGACCGCACGTGAATGATCGATCGCAACGTGGTGTAAAGCGATCGGGTTGGTAAGTGGAAAGGGGTGGAGAGTGAGGCCAAGAACGATTTCACGAAGCGCGGTAGAAAATTCTCTGAGCCGACACGAGGATATTTTCTCTCTCTCTCTCTCTTTTTCCCATCTCTCTCCCTCGCTCTTGCTCTCTCTCTCTCTCTCTCCGTAAATTTCCAACTCGACTTGGCGCTGCATTCGCGAGCGCCATTAAAAAGAAAACAAAAAAGAAACGAGATAAAAAAAGAAAGAAAGAGTGAGAGTAAATAAGGGAGTAAAATAAAAAGGGGTAGCAAAAAGAAGAAAAAAAAAGGAAAGTAAAATCCTGGAAAAACAAAAGAAAAACAAAACAAAATTTCGCGTCGTCGCTGTGTGTCACGTTTCAACGTATTTTTTTCCTTCTTTCTACCACTTTTTACTTTTTGTTGTTGTTTTTTTTTTCAAATTTTCTCTACGCGCACAATCTCCGGTGTACATACGCGTATATATAGTACGTCGCTCTCTCGCCACCCCCGTTAACGTTCTACATCTGGCGCGCGAGTTTCACCCTCCATGTGTCTCTCTCCTTTCCACCCTCTCTCTCTCTCCCTGTTTCTCTCGTCCGCTCTCTTCCTCCCGTCGAGTCACAACGAATATATGCACTAACTACGATTCACCGACACTGAATAACTTCTTTTTTTGCTTTCCTACGCGTTACTCCCCTCGTATACAACGACAACTGTCTTCCTTTTTTTGACACCGACGCTTTACATACACAAGCGACATTAGAACTCTTTTCGAGACATTTTCAGGCCACTCGATATCGCGATATTAAATTTGTTTAATCTTTTAAACCGTTGATTTGACAAAAAAAAAAAGAAAACGAAGATAATGAATGAATGCTTGAAGCGAATACGTTGACAACTGTCTTCCTTTTTTTGACACCGACGTTTCACAAACACAAGGGACATTAGAAACCTTTTCGAGAAATTTTCAGCCCCCTCGATATTACGATATCAACCATGATACACGTGTGTCTGTGCTGTCCAGCCCGTTTCTATAAATCGCCAGATCTCAATCGGTTTTCATTAAATAACAATAATAAAAATTCAATTTTTATCCATCAGCCAATGCACGCTCTCTTTCTACAGATCTCAAATTACTCTCCTGAATTATTTCAGATATTTTAAACATGTCTAAGTATGATAAAAAAAACGGTGGGGGAGCAATTAAATTTTGTTAATTTTTTAAATCGTCGATTTGATAAAAAAAAAGAACGATAATGGTACGTAACAATATTCACGTTTCAGGTAATATACGCTTGAATCGAATACGACGATTAACTAGTTTATTAATTAACCAGTAACGAGTAATTACTATTTTTATTATTTCTTAACGCGCTTAAACATACCTAATATTCCCACGTATATCGTGTTAATCGATCGAGCGGTACAAAATTACAAAGTATTTGGGAGCAACGGTACGTATTACAGATTAAAATAATTCCCGAGGAAAAACAAACGAGAGCGAGGCGCGACGAAAAACAATTTACGCGGAATAACAATTAAAAATCGCTGAGGCGTTCAACGTCCAGTTTACTTTTCTACCTCACTGTTATATGGATCCGTATATATAATTCCATTATATAAATATATGTATATAAAAGCGTTGCATATAGTTCCATCGCACACGCTGCCACCTCGAACCGGAGCATCAGCGGCCAGTACCATGGAAGGTTCTCGGTACGTGTATATAAAACTACGAGATCCTTTCACTTTATTCCTAACCGGTGAGAGAAGCGCAAGGACGTTTAAATAATCGTCCAATTACGGAGTAACCTAGGTTACTCGAGGCGGAGGGAGAGGGTGAGATTTTTAAAGGCTAATTAAGGATTCTTACGGTACCCAAAAAAATGGCCGACGGAAAAAAAATATGACACAACATCCCACCATCTGTAGTAATGCTCGTCGAGATCTTTTTTGCGCGAATTTTTTTGGACAAATTGAGAATAGTGGCGTTGGAAATAGGGACAAAGAAAATTACGAAGAAGAGACGCAGTCTCGGTACTTACGTTTTTTTTTTCAGTTTCCATTTCGTGAAATTCTTCTGTTTAACGACTAATTGAAAATCGTGAGAAAAACTCGGTCAGAGAAATTAGGATGAGAAAATTGCTATATTTTTAATAAGTCTGGTTGATTTATTTGGGTAGATTAATTTTTGGTCTGATACAAAGCAGATTCGTGTATCGAATTTCCTGCCAACTATCGCTGATACGATTAGACTGATATCTTTATCATCCATTGAGATAGACTTTCTTCGAGCTTTCTTTGGCTGAGGAGGGGAGAAAGAGAGAGAGAGCAAGAGAGATACAGAGGACGAGAGAATGAGAGAGTAAAAGCGAGAACATGGAAGCCCTATCGCGATTTATGGGGCAAGGGAAGTCGGGCTGTGGGAGGGGAGTAGCAACGTCGGCGAAACGTGAAAGGTATAGAGCTCTGCGGCGGTTCACCGCGTCCGACCACGCGACAAGGCGACGAGAACGAGGAAGGCGCGAGTAGGGATCGCCGAATTGCGATTGCCTCCAGGACAGGAGAAGCTCTCATTGGTCTCTTTCCCCGATAGATTTCCGTTTCAATTATTGAAAGTTTCGATATTATTGATGAAACAACGCCGATTAATTCGCTCTTGTTTCTCACAGTGATTTGTAAATAAATCGATCATTCGTCAACCAAGTAATTATAATTTTAAGAAGGGAAATTATTATTTTGGATACGAACTTTAAAAAAAAGAAAGAATGTTGAATTGAACCAACGGTTCAATTATATTTTTGATAAATAAGTAGTCACAGTTGTCGTTTAGCTTAGTTAATGAAATAAACTTTAATTTCACCAAATGATAAAATAATTCATCAATTATTGATTTTATGAATTTAGGAAATAATTAAGGAAACATCGATTTCGACAATTGATTAAATAATCGATAAAACATTGATTTTATCAATTCATAAAATAATTGACTAAATATTGACTTTTTCCCAATTATTAATATGTACCTACTTTTTATCATAGAAGGATGAAAACAATAGATTTATAAAAATTTTCAATATTAAATGAAACGCATTGAGAAATAAGTGATGGTGGGGTAGGAGTAAAAATATCATCAATCGATTAAATAATTCATCAAATATTGATTTTATGAATTGACGAAACATCGATTTCGCCAATTGATTAAATAATCGATAAAACATTGATTCTCTCAATTAATAAAATAATTGACTAAATATTCACTTTTTCCCAATTATTAATATGTACTTTTTATCATAGAAGGTTAAAAATAATATGTTTATAAAAGTTTTCAATATTAAATTAAACGCATTGAGAAACAAGTGGTGGTGGAGTGGGGGTAAATTTACCTACCATTCGATAAATTTGTCTGGAAGAAAGTAGGCCCAAGGAGAATAAGGGAAAGGACGTAGAAACGGGGGTATAAAAAAATTAGAGACGTTCGGCCACCATCTGAGAATTACGAGGACGAGGCGGGTGCGAAGCTGAGACAGGCGGCAAGGCACTAGAAGCGGAGAAAGGGGTACCTAGCTTATAGAAGGAATGAGGGGGTAAGAGAGAGAGACAGAGAGGGAGAATGCCGTTCTTCGTAGCCAAACTACTCGCGAACATTAAGGGTCATTACAATGGCCATAAATTGCGGCTACCGTCCGCCGCAATATTTATGTTATCAATTCCGAGCCTAGTTCTTCTCTCTCCCTCTCGTTTTCTCTCTTTCACAAAAGAGTGCAAGAGAGACAGAGGGAGAGACAGCGAGAGAGGGGAAAAGTTGCCCCACAGTGGCAAACATACCTAATGCCACCGCGCACTTGCATCGTCTTCGTTTGGCTTCGCAACCTGCGCTTGCGGCAATAAAAAGTTGCCGTAGAAAGCGAGAGAGAAAGCAACGAGGTAAGGTCCTTGGTCGAGAAAGAAAACGAGCACCCAGTCGCGTCGCTTCCTGGCATTGCGTCTACGTGTGACTTGGTTTGTCTGTCCTATTGATATTTCACACCCCCTCGCGCCCTTCCTCACCCACGTGACACCAAAAGTTAAATAAAAGAATCTGCCGGTGGGATTTTCTATACGTAGTAATCTCGTATATAAATATATATATAGGTATGTGTTGCAGGGAGGCATTTTTTTCAAACAAAATTTCACTTAAACTACACGGAATCTTGAAATTCATTTTATCAAAATAATAATAATAATAATAAGAAGAAGAAGAAGAAGAAGAAGAAGAAGAAGGAGAAGAAGAAGAAGAAGAAGAAGAAGAAGAAGAAGAATACAATAATAATATTTATTTTTTGCACTTTTAATATATAATAATAATGATAATAATAATTACAATAATAATAATAATAAGAAGAAGAAGAAGAAGAAGAAGAAGAAGAGTAGAATAATAATATTTGTTTTTTTCTTTTTTTCGTAAATTGACATTCAAATTTCATTTTTAAAGAGAATCCAACTTACGAAACTTTCAAAAGAATCCTAACTTACGAAATTCCATGGAACTTATAAAAAAAAACAGAATTTTCGAACCATTCGTTTTCTTCAAAAATCTATCGCGCTTTTCACAATTTTCGACGAGTCGCGAGCGAAGAATCGTTACAACGATAATTACGAACAATTTTAAATAACCCCTCCCCTAATTCTAATACGTATTCGTAGAATTAAATTTAATATTTCGTTCGAAAACTTCGTCGACTCTTACACCCAAAAATTTACGGCGACGATTCGTTCGGCCCGAATTCACGCGACTTCTTTCATTTACAAAAATTCAATTCTTTCGCACTTACGAAATTGAACAAACGATAAGAAAGGAAAGAAACCGTTTGATAAAAGAAGAATAGATTTTAATTCGATGCAATTTTCCTTATGTAAGTCGCGATATTTTATTAATTGAAAAAGAAACACATACACACCGACACACACACAATTTATCAGAGACTGATTAATTTTCGATTAGGATACGACGCTTCAAAGTCCTGATTTAGCCTCATTCTGCGGGAGCTTACGAGGAAGAGCAATCGGAGAAATGCAGTTTCCCGCAGTTTCTAGAATGAATAAGAAACTTTCGAGCTCCCTCCCTCTTTTCCCTTTACATATATATATCTATATCTTACACATATACGAACTCGCGGCAACTTGGCATTACGCTAATAGCGGAACTTAAAATCTCATCCATTCCTCCAGACGAGTGCTTGCTGCTTCATCTCTCTTCAACCTCCACCCTCTCCTCCCTCACCCCTTTGCTCCTCCGTCTCTTTCACTCTTTCGCTGAATGTCTAAATCTTCCGAGCTCTCGCAGACGAACAGGTGCGAACTGTGAGAAAACCGAGCCAAGAAATGTAAGAAGAAATGGAAAAAGCAATGTCAATAAAAAAAAAAAAAAAAAAAAAAGAGAGAGAAAGAAAAAAAGAAAGGGAAAACCTTCTCAGTATTTCCAAGGCGACGGAATGAAGGGCGAGCGAACGAGAGAAAAAAAAAGAAGAGTAAAACGTCACCTGGATATTCGTGATAAAGTCACACTCGACGAACGGGATGTGTTTGCCGTGCGTTTCGCGTTACGGTGCGAAAACGCGCGCTTTTACCTCGACCTGTACATTTATATGTATATACGTATAATGATGTATAAAAAAAATATATATATATATATACACGTGTGTGTATGTCCATGTGCGTTGGTGTTGATGTCGGAGCTCAGAGAACACGCGATCGTGAAACTTTTCCTCGCTCTGACGTCAGAAACAAAACAAAAAGCAAACGGTCCACGTGTGCGGATCGCGATCGACGCGAAAACGAGAGAAAGACGGTGTCGTAGATTCGAAAAAGTTACGCGAGATACGGTAATAATATATCAGGTTTTGACAAAAAAGTCATCGCGTTTCTTTTTTGCCCCCGATAGATCGACGTACACGAGTGTGTGTTAAAAGCGCGATTAATTATTGAGCCGACTCAATATGTGTGCAATGTTTCGTAAAAAGAATAATTGTTCAAAGGTATTTTTTTTTGTTTTTGTGAGTTTTTTTCGATAAAAGGAACAGAATTGCGTCTTTTTTTTAAAGATAATTGGAAAACGTAATTGTTGTAATAATTGTTGTAAATTTGGGAACAATATTTTTCGTCAATATTGTAAAAAAATGATTATTATCCGTGACTCATTATATTGCAAAAAGAATAATCGTTTAAAGATAATATTGTTGTTTTTGTTTTTTTTTCGATAAGAGGAATAGAATCGCGTTTGCTTTTTTATAAATAATTGAAAAACGTAATTGTTGTAAATTTGGGAAAAATAATTTTCGTCGATATTCTAAGATGTAATTATCGTGGCAAAATTTAGTTTTAAGATTTGTCTCGATATTCCCTGTTTTTATCGAAAAAAAAATAGTACTATTTTAATTATCGCGCAAATTTCGTTTGATTTTGTTTTCTGACGACGTTTCTAACAATGAGTTCTCATTTTTACACTCAAAACAATTGTTGTGCGGACGTCCGAGAATCCGTAATAATTTCATGCTCTATGGGGCATTTTTCGAGATTTTACGTTAATTTTATCATATTAAAAATCGCTCATTCGTGACGATGGAAATTAATTCGGGGCATTGAACAAAAACTATATATGTGTAGAACGAATAATCTCGTACACTGGCCGGTTGTTTTTTCCCTCGGAATTTAATTTTTTTTCCTTCGTTTTTTTCCTTTCTCTCTCTCTCTCTCTCTTTCACTCTCGCCATGCGCACGATTCCACCACTCAAGAATGCATCCGAAACCCATTCATCTTTGTATCTATATCTATATTACGTATCTTTCAACAAGCGGGAGAATTTTCCGGGAAAGGCTACGAACTGAGTACGAGCTATTAATATCCTTGTTATTATCATTATTATTATTATTTTTATTATTATTATTATTAATATTATTATTATTATTTAACTTCAAAGCCGAAATGTACGAGTAATCCAGCGGTCGGTCATATATTTTTATTATTTTTGTTCTCCCCCTTTGTTCTTTTTGTTTACCCTTTTGTTCTTTTTGGTTCTCTCGATTGAATTTCAGGCGAAAGTTTGGCTCGATCCCCTTCACCGGACGGATTATTTACTACGAGTCAGTTCGAACATTTCCCGTTCCCGCCCTCGTGTCACGCAACAAATGAATTCAGGTATGCTCGTCGTGTAACTCGCGAGTAAGAGAGAGAGAGAGAGAGAGAGAGAGAGAGCAAGTGTGCGCGCGTGCGCACATAATACACACGTAAAAACGAGAGCTTATTGTTCGCCGAGTGAAAAAAGAGGTAATTAAGAAAGTTTTTAAGTCTAATACCCGTATACACGATGCTTCGTTGATAAAAATAATAGTGCAACGTGATTATTCGATAAACGAATTCTATAAAACAAAAAATTTTTAAAAAACCAGCTAATTACGACGTCGCGATAAAAATCGCGTCAAAAATCGCGATTAATCAATCACGATTTTCTTCATCGTATTTCTAGCGAATGAAATTTTTGTACCGAACGATTTTTCTTCAAAAAAAAAAAAGAAAAACCCTAACTAATTCCGACGTCGTGACAAAAATCGCGATTTATCAATTACGATTTTCTTCGTCGCATTTCAATCGATTGAAATTTTTGTACCGAACGCTTTTTCTTCAAAGATATTGGGATGAAAATAAAAAATAAAATAAAAAAACTCACGTGAGTCGAACGTGCTTGAAGCGTGGAAGAAGGAGACGACCAACGAGCGGCGAAAGACGAAAGAGGAGGAACGTACGAAGAAATATACCAAGTCATATTCGATTCTTTCACCGAATTATTGTCGTGCTTATTCACATGTGAGATTATACGTCGTGATCGACGAATCGAGAGATTTTTTTATCGTTTGTTCGATTTGTTTTTTTTTTGTATTATCACGTTTTGTTCTTTAACTCTTTGAAAATTATACGCGCACGTGACACGAAAGCGTAACGGGAGTTTGAAATTCGTTTTCGCGATAGAGAGGCTCTTCCGGGTTCTCGACGAGAACCGTGTGCACCGGTTGATGCCGGTAAACTGTTCGACGATCCTGATGGTTCTCGTACTCGCGGAACGGACCGAGTGTATATTCCTCGAACGAGCGAAGTAGCGCAAAGTAGGAGGCGAGATGGAAAACGATGGAAACGCGCAAACTCGACGTCGCCACGACCGCGAGATCCGACAGGAGGAGGAATCCCTTGCTACGGGAATCGAGGGTTTTCCTCGAACATATAAATCCTATTCTTATAAAGTATAATAAAAAGGGAGAAAAGAATTTTTTTTTTTTTTTTTTGTAATTTCATTAATTTTCGAAACGTGACAATTTTGTTATTCTTCAAATGACATTTTTTCTGAAATTCTCCCAACGATTGCTTTGTAGGTAATGAATAAAATATTGGAAAACGTATATATTCAACTCATTATTATTAATTACAATGTTCAAAAATTGATTTCATATTATATAATCGCATAACGTGCCAGTGATATCGCGTTCCACCCCCGTCTGTCTCTCGTTCTCGCTTCTCTCTCTCTCTCTCTCTCTCTCTCTCTCTCTCTCTCTCTCTCTCTCTCTCTCTCTCTCTCTCTCTCTCTCACTGTGACAAGGATTAGCAACTTTAATCATTATCGAATTTATATTAAAAATAATTATCACGTGTAATCCATAATATTCTTGCGTATTTTTTAACGACGATAATCGCATCGTTATCGAGTCAGAAATTCCATCTCTCGCATCGCGATATGAGAACGATGTTGAATGAACGATCGGAGAGTAATAAAATTCGTCGAAAATACTATTCGAAGTTGGACCAAAATTTTGAAAAGAGTAATAAGAGAGAGAGAGAGAGGGAGAGAGGGAAGAGTGAGCGAGAAAGGAAAAGATGAAATATATTAGCGGGAAGGAAAAAAACGATTATCCACTTCGGTACGCTGTAAAGGTAACTGCTGGTCGGCTCTTTACCCCAACCACCACCAACACTCGCCATCCCTCGCGCAAACTCTCTTTTTCTTCCACACTCCAAGATTTCCTCTTCAACTTATATACTTTTGAGAATATACAATTCGCAAGATTCGTTTCTATGTCGTTTCTGTTTTTTTTTCACTTTTTCGTTTTCTTCATTCTTTCTTCGTTTTTTTTGCTCATACTTTCTATTCGTTTCGCTCGCTCTCGGAATTGCTCACGGTCCCGCTGCAATTAGGAGTCCGGAGACGCGATAACGTTACTCCTCTCCTCAACCCCCAACCCCCAAGCCCCAACCCTTCCTGCATGCTGCTCAGCACGACGAATCCTTCCTTCTACCGAACCCAACCCCCTTGCGGCGTTCTCTCAGCTGGACCGCAATAGAACGAGGAAGAGAGAGAGAGACAAAGGGAGAAGGAGCGAGAGAGAGAGAGAGAGAAAGAGGGAGAGAGAGGGAGAGAGAGAAAGAGAGGAGGTACAAGAGACCGTCGAGAACCGCATCTAGTTTCTGAATATTATCGTCTCTAGGGACACTTGAACACCGTACCGGCCACGCCAGTTTCCGGTACGACATGAAAACACATACATATTATATATATAATCTGTATGTGTTATGTATATGTACATATACATACGAAAAATGTCTGGACATCGTCCGGTCTTCATCCGCTCGCCGCACACTCTACCACGCTTATCTATTTATAAAATTTTTGATGGCAGTACCCACACGTACACCGTCGTGTATTCCCACGACGCATATAAACATTACAAAAATTGATGAAAAAATCCAAAACAAAAATGACTTGGACGTAAAAAGTTTTGAATTATTCCAATATCCATATTTATATCTAGAGAAGTATTGTTATTAACATTATTATTTCACCACGCTCTCGAATATCGTTGAAAAACTTCCAACGTTATTTGTTTTTTAACGAGGTTTTTGTAAAAAGAAATCAATTAAATTATTAAAAATGATTTTTTTCGTCGAAAATTTTCAATTATTCCATTCTCCATGTCTGTATTTGGCAAATTACTACGCCCGAATGTTAATTTACTTAACGAATTTTCAATTTCCGTTTTTTATTCAAGATTTCTCCTTCATCAAATCGTTGTCATGAAATATCGTTGAAAAACTTCGAACGTTATTTGTTTTAACGATTTTTTTGTAAAAAGAGATCAATAAAATCATTAAAAAACAATTATTTCATCGAGAATTTTGAATTATTCCATTCTCCATGTCTGTATTTGGCAAATTACTACGCCCGAACGTTAATTTACTTAACGAATTTTCAATTTCCGTTCTTTATTCAAGATTTTTCCTTCATCAAATCGTTGTCATGAAATATCGTTGAAAAACTTCGAACGTTATTTGTTTTAACGATTTTTTTATAAAAAGAGATCAATAAAGTCATTAAAAAACAATTATTTCGTCGAAAATTTTGAATTATTCCATTCCCCGTGTCTGTATTTGGCAAATTACTACGCCCGAACGTTAATTTACTTAACGAATTTTCAATTCCCGTTTTTTATTCAAGATTTTTCCTTCATCAAATCGTTGTCATGAAATATCGTTAAAAAAACTTCGAACGTTATTTGTTTTAACGATTTTTTTATAAAAAGAGATCAATAAAGTCATTAAAAAATGATTTTTTCATCGAGTTTTGTGAATCTTTCCATTCTACGTGTTTGTATTTGGCAAATTACTACGCACGAACGTTAATTTTATCATCCTTGAAACCATTTTCGATTACTTTTATCTGTGTTACATGCGGTGTACGGATCAAAAATTTTATCAATGAACATACGAGCACTAAACCGATCAGGTTAAAAGTTGGCTCTTGCCATTTTGTTTGCAAAATTTTTGCCATAATTCTCTAGATATCCTCAAAATGTTAACGCTCAGTGCCGAAAAAAGTACGAATAGCGTTGTTGAATCGCTCATCCCCTGCGACACCATTTCCAAAATTGTAGGGAAAAAATACTAAGAGCCATTTTTTGCCATAATTCTCTACGTATCTGCGAATTTTTAATCCGATCAGTTGTTCAATGCTTGCTGAAATACTGCTTAAAATTTCGAAGCGCACGTCGCATGTAACACTGACAAGTCCAGTTTTCCACAACCAATGATCGATATTTGGTTCGAAATATTTGAATTTTTAGCGAAGTGAATATTTAGTTTTTTATATTTTTATTTGTTATTCTTTGTTTTTATCGACAAATGTTCACTGCCACGACGGTCCGTTCATGCGCGAGCTCACATTCTCCCTTTTGGCCTCGTTTTTCCATGAGCTTTTCCTACGTGGTATATTGCGCTCGCGGTTCCACGCGCCGAGCTATACATATACATATATACGCATATATACATATATATACACACACATAAACGCGGCGTGCCTCCGGAAAAGCTGCTGCGCGAAACCATTTGGTAATTTACATACGTAAAGAGCAATGTAAACAGACGTGCGGTCGGTACGGCAAACAAGACGAAAAAAAGAGTACGAGAAAACAGACAGTCTCGTAAAAAAGAAAGAAAACTAGCCCCGCGTGCGCATCGCAGTCGTCGTTGGTTCCGTGGCGGTGCGGTCTCTGCGTCGCTTCGAACATCTCGAATTTCCGGCAATCTTCTCGCATTCTTTGAAATAACACAGTTACACAAATTCCCAAAACGGCAAAGAATTACTTTTTACACCAAACAATTTGCATAATTTAAGTCATCAACGAGATCTAATTAATACCAGATCGTATGACTCACGTTCGAGCAAAAGTATCAAATGATTGGAACGATTCGTTTTATTTGCGAGATTATAAATCAAGGAATATCGTGTAAGGAGATCGCTAATTATTCTCTCTTTTTCTCTTTTGCTATCGATTCATTATTCTCTCCTCCTTTCTCCACCATACCTTGCCATCTCACCCTAGCACCTTACAGTCATCCTCATTCCCTCTCTCTCTTCCGCCGTGCTATGTTTCGTCGCGCTACGCGAGCACATTACATATATAAGTATAAAAACTGCTGACTCGATTTTCCTCGCACGATGAAATTGGGTTACGATAAATTCGATACAGGTAGTCGAGGAGAGTCAACTAGATATAGAACCGTGCAAGATGCTTTGGGTCACTGCCATATGTACTTGCGTATATACTCGCCGATACTAAACATTGCGTTACTATGTGAGTGTTTGAGTAGGCGTGTATGTGTGTGTATGTGTAACGTAAGGTGGATCGTTGGAAACGGTAATAGAAGAGTATACACTCTCATATCCGGCCAACGACGACGAAGACGACGACGACGACGACGAAACGACAACTCGATTCCCGAAGAAAACTACCATACTCTGCCCTCTCCGACTCTCGATTCTCTTCGCCATCCACCAGCGTTCTCCCCGAACTTCCCTTCCCGACCCCTGCATCTCGTGAAAATCGCCGATTGGGCGCACACGCGATAGTAATAATGGCTATAAACTATGAAAGGTTGCCGAGGTGAGGCGCCATGCGCGCACGTGTGCCACTGCTACTTTTTCCGGCCGTGAACGACGCCAGCGCCCTCTTTCGGCTCACTTTTGTACAAATCATTGGGCGTCCCGCTAGAGCGCGAGGTCGGGCGTCGGTGTGCTCGTCGCGTTTGTATAATACGATATCTTCGATTTTCGATGAAGTTTTGTAACTTTGAGCTTGGGTTTTGTACCAACTTTAGTTTAATTCTATAAATATCTATATACTGTATATTTTTGTTACATCGCATATAACGCTTTTTAATTTTGTATCGGCGCACAAAATAATCATTTTGCTTTTGACCAATCATGGTGGGAAAGAGGTTTTTTTCTTTTTAAGAGAAGAAGATTTATTCCAGGTCGATGTATTCATATCTTTTTCTCGAGATGACCGTGACGTGAAAAAGACTTTTTTCTTACTTTCGATAAATTCATAAATTGCCCATACTGTAATAAAAGGGCCCCTCGGACCCTGCGAAAGGAAAGGATACACCGCTGGACACGTCCGAGACGTCTCGTATTCTTTATCTTCTTTCAAACTCTCTTTGACCCATCTCGTTTTTTTTTCTCCTTTCTCCTTCCATCGCGCTCGCATTCGGATTTTTTTTCCAAAGCATAAAAACAACGCACAATACAGTGATTTTATTTAACGCGAATAAATATCGTTTCGGCTGAAAGAAATTGTACGCAAATATAGGAAAAGAATAATTTTCCGGTACAATTTACAAATTACCTCGTTAAAGCTTTAATTTTCTTAATTTCAATGAATGGTGCAATTTGTTTTTTTCATTCGTTCTTATTGTTTATAAAAATATCCCGTCGCTTTTCCAATGCTAATGTCGAAAATTCTCTTCTACGAGAAAAACACGCAAATTCAAAAGTTTTCTCGTCCGGTATTTACGATTATCTGTACGGAGGGCCGAGACCTCCTTCACGAGTCTGACGTTTGGTTAAAAATAAACAAGGGAAAAAAGAAGAACCGATAAAGGGAAACAAAAATTCTGAGCCACAGTCAAGGAATGAAGTTCGTACGCGATATATCCGGGACGAGTCTCGTTGGAACTTCGAGGTCCTTTCCACTGGTGGTCCGTACATCGTCATGTAGAGCGAGAGACCAGAGAGTGATGCGCATTTTCAGTTCGAGAAGACGCTCACGTTGGTCCACGAGGAGAAAACTCCGCAATACGTGTCTGAACCTTTTTCTCCTCTCTCTCCCTCTCTCTCTCTCACTCTGTCTCTCACACACAGGCTCTGTCTGTCTGTGTATGTGTGTGTCTCTCTCTCTCTCTCTCTCTCTCTACTTGATCTACTCTCCACTCTGAACGCGTCAACTTCTCTGACTTTCCCGTACCACCCCTAACAATTTTTCTTGAAATCGCGTGCGGCAAACGCGAAGGCAAACGCACGCGCGCAGAAAAAGAGAAGGAGCGAAAGAGAGAGAGAGAGAGAGAGAGAGATAGTTCGGACGCGGCGTGGATGAAAAATTGCGGCGTACCTTCAACGACTATTTCTACTTCCTCACGTCTCTCTTCCCGTACGTTTTCTCTTCAAGGTGTCCTTATTCAGCATCCTCTCTCCTTCTCTCCATCTCACCGTCTCACTCTCCCTCATCCCCCCTCCCCCTCTCCAGAGTTTCCTCTACTCTACATTTTTACATACACGTTTAGAGATAAAATTTCCACGATGTCAATCACTCTTATGTGACGAAAAATATGAAGAAAAATTCTATGGTAAAATTTAAGATGCGTCCTTGGTTGGAAAATAATTTCTAGACACGCGCAACTTTTCATCACGATATTTCTGGAATATTCGATTATTCTCGATTGATGAGAAAACTCGATCCGATCCGTGGGATTAAAATAATTTAATATCCTTTATCGTACATTCAAATTATTGTCAGAATTTAACAATTGTTTAAATGACTTTTCTCGTACGCCTGAAAATACAAAATTTGCAGCAAGTTCAAGATTCGCTCGACATTTTGACATCGCTTTCCCTCCACATCGCGAAATTATCGATCGATGAATAATTAAAAAGTCTGAATCAATTATAGGTATTATGCACGATCGATATACCAATTTCCTGAAGAGAGGGTTCCCTCGTCCAAAGAAGAAGAGGTCAAAATCCGTCGTGAAAATGACACAGACCCAAAGTCATTTATAAACCTCGATGGATAAAAGTATAAGAATGAGATTCGAAATATCGGTCGGAGTCGAAAAGGATAAGCACATTGAAAGGGAGTTGTCGTGGAGCAGGGAGGTGAAAGGGTTGAAGGGATGGGTGGGAAATCTCACTCCGTTCTTTTCACCCAACATCAATGAAGTTTGTATCTGGCGCACATGGCGCGTGTGTATCCAGGTTGAGTTAGTGACGGGCGGGCTGTCGCCAGTATGTACCAGCTGTTTCAGCTACTAGCCTCTCTATACCCCCCATCTCACCGTTCTCCCCTTGTCCCTCAGCCCCAACCTCCTCTCAAGCAACCCCTGTAACCCATTCTGCAGTATCCACCTTGAGAATCTTACCCCACTCCTTGAGCAAGATCTACCCTGCCGTAGCGCCGAGAGGAAGAAAAAGGAAACGGTGAGAGGGCACGACGACAGAGAAAGGAAGAAGAAAGGAGAGAGAGAGAGGGAGACCTGTATGAGTTTTAACAATCTTGTATGACGCGGGACGAGGGACCTTTGCTCGTTCCGACCAAGCTGTGACACAGCTCGGCATATCATCGAAATATTATTTTCGCGTGCGAATTTTTAAGTCCCTCTCCTCGCTTCTCCTTATTTTTTTTATTTCATTTTTTTTGTACTTTTTTCTACCGACCTTTTTCTTTCGTCGCCAAAGGGCGCTTGTACAGAGATAGGCCAGGTACGTACGGTACAAGTGGCTTTAAGCTCGTTTCGTTTCTCGTCGTTTTCTTTTCCCCCTGCGCTGCTTATTTTCCACACGAAAGAGGAGGGGGGGGGGGGGGGCAAGAAGTAAGAGAAACAAAAAAATGAAAAACTTTCAGTCCCGGGCCGAGCTGACGTCTCGGGTACAGAGACGATAAACGCGACGATATTTCTTTCGAGGCCCTCGTGCAAGCTCACTCGTTAAGCGTTATTATTATTTTACGGAGGGAAGTGAGTGGGACGGTTGGATAATAAAAACCAAAATTTATGAAAACGAATCGACAGATTTTTTTTCACGTAAGTACTCTGCGGGAAATTTCTGTATAGCTATTGATTACTCGACGGTTACATCGACAAGCCGCTAGACACGTTTTAAAAAGTTTTTAAATATATTCATAACTTTGCGACGCATAGTGATCTACGAAATTTGAAAAATAGTGACATAGGAATGGATTTGGGAGAAAGAAAAAGTGACGAAACTATGTGTAGGCGCTTTTGTTGCCATTACGCATTTGCCACGGGTCTCTGTCGCTCTCCTCTCTCTATTACATACTTACACAATACGTACAACCTAGGCTGCGTGCGAATGTACATATGAGACGTCTAGTTTACGACGAAACGCACGTTGTCCAAAAGTTATGGCTCGTTGTGAAAACGACCGAGGGAGAGGGCAACCGAACCGACCGATCGCGTCTGTGCTACACGTTCGTTCGGGTATACGAGCGTGGGTAGCGCTGCGCCACGACACGAGCGCCACCGGCGGTAGCTGTTTGTACGACACGCCGTAGTGACGCACGGTGTCCCCTGTACACTCGTACCGTACACTCTGCCCAAATCGGTTATAACGTGTAGAAGTCGCGCATTTGTACGAATATGTATCTACGTATATATATGACGACAATACCAAAACCACCGACTATAACACCAGAGCATTACGATTTCAATCTCAGTCGAAGCTTTGTGTTTTATGAGTTTATACCTTGTTTCACGGGAAAGAGAGAAATCGAGATATTTCTCCATCGATATAAAAAAAAGAATATCGAATATCACCCATACGGACAACAGAAAACTAAATCAATCCGATTCCAATAATTATTATTCCTAAAAAGCTGTTAAGGTAAATACGCAAACGACGGATAAATTTGCCTTGACGGTCAGTTAGATCCACGGAATTTAATATTCCCTGTATTGTCGAATAATACGAGTTAGCTCGTGTGCAATTTTGTAATCCAAATATACAACTAATACCTAAAGTAAGATATCATAATACGAGAAATCGATAAGACGGAACGAAAGTCGTCGTCGTTCGTCTTAATTGTTGTTTTCTCGCGCCCCAAAGAGTTATTAATGTGCCAAAAATCTGTTTTATCAAGGTTTTCGTTCCGATCGTACTTCGACCAAAAATTCGGGAAAAGTATATCGGGGAAAATGATTTTTTTTCAACCTCGATTCTCATCACGTTCGGATTCTCGCCGGCGCGGGTGGGATCTTCATCATTACACCCGGAAGTGGCAGGTTGGCGGTGGGGTGGGAAGAGAAAGAGAACGGGTGAAGCATTTTCGTGTGTTCGGGATAGAGATCGTCTCTTGGACAATATACCGTGTATATCTATGTAAAAGGAAATAAAAGAAATAATAAAAAATATGGCGAAAGATGCGGTAGAAATGTGGAAGGCACATCTGAGAAAGGATATATTACAGCCCGAGGCTCTCGTCCCTTCCCTCCATCGCAATCGTTCCTCGCCGTACCGACAATCTGAACAATTTTTGTTGCACGACGGAATAATGAAACGAAAAATGAAATGAAAAAGAATAAGGGATAAAATGGTAGAACCGAAAAAAAAAACGAAAAAAAAAACAAAAGAAAATTGAGATCGGGGTATCGCCCATATTAAAGTGGAAGGGAAAATGTTTTACGATTTTTCTTTTTTGTTTTGCTCGTACACACAACGACTGAGTCGAGTGGAAGAAATCGTGGAACTCGCGCATTCGAGAGAAATACAATACTGGGTCTCAAGATTCTCGTTCATTGTTCTACCACGCGATATGCGAACGGAAAATGCAACGTTGACAAGGTCATCGTCGAGCTACGAATCTGCTCCAAATTATACGAAGAACGAAGGGAATCTAAGAGGGACCCCGTAGGAAAGACCGATTCTATATTCGAATCTTCGAAAAGACAAGTTGGGCAACGTAAAGTAACGAAGAAATATAAAATAAAATTAATTAATTGGGACAAGAAAATTATACATAAAAATAAAGTTAAATAATCTATAAAGCAATTAGCTATACGGTTATTAATTATTGTTCGATGTACTGCCGATGGCGAATCTTACCTCGACTTGGGAAGTTTCAACATCATCGTCCTTCGTGAATTTCTGTCACGAGGTTGCGCTTCCTATTATGAGAGACTTAATGAGCTTAGAATGCTGTAACTTTTCAATTATCTGAATAATTTCACAGTGTATATAGATATATATGCTGGGGCTTGTATGTCAGGGAACTTAGAATCCCTCGCGTTATCAATATCCTGAATAGTTCCTCCATATACCTAACATATATGAAATTAAAACTGCTGACATTGACGAGTGTTCTGGCAACGATCTGCGATTTTGTTTCTATTAGTATTGCTCGAGGTCAAAACAGGATAAAAATACTCATACTTTTTTTATTAAAAAAATGAAGATGTCTACATACGAATTTTCATCATTTTAAATAAAAACCGTTCACACTGTATTTTTGTTTGAAATTGGAAGAAAAAAAAACACAAAACAGACAAGAGCTGGAATAAAAATAAATGTAATAAAAAATGTTGTTTCGTGGATTCTTCTCGATACCAGGGAATTTTTTATTTTCCCTAATACTTATGACGATCGAGAAACAGAATATTTAAAAAATGACAAACAGAATCTGGGGAGAAGAGTTAATTTTCAAGTTTGTTTCCCCTTCTCGAACGACAATAATTATATCCAATAAAATCACGATATTCTTTCTATTATATACAAAATTTTCGATTGGACGACAATTTTTTATACGAAAAAGAATTTCTTTCTCTATGTCCATGTGCTACAAGCTTTACACTGCGCCATTAGTTTAGAAATCTTCGATATACCTGTGCCTCCTCTTCAAATCGGACGCCCGAGGTATTATTCATCCCATTGAAATATGAGACTAATGAACTCCCGTATTACATAAAAACGGGATGATTAATATACGAATTAAACAAAATTTGCGGACGTCAATGACAAGATTTAAAAAAAAATATTATTGCATGTATGTATACATACATATACTTATATACATGAATAAAGAGGCGGCAATATTTGCATTTTTTTTCTCTTTCATTCAACGAAGTCAAGGATCGAGTCAAAATCCATGTATACACAGTTCTCAATGCTGAGGTCGGACGTATAGGTATTCCATTAGACCGGATATAGTTTTAATACCCACTATTCAAGGCGGTGTTTGCCAATGCAAAAATGCGGAGTGTGCATTGCCCGTGCTAGCCTCGCAACGAAAGAGCGATATGGCCGCGTACACCCACAAACACACACACACACGCACACAATGACACACATAAATCTATATATGCACACAGATAGCATTCGTGGTACCGAGAAAAAAAGATGAGCCGTCCAGGGTGGGAGAGTCGGAGAGAATGCGAGGCAAGAGGCCACACAGCGAGAGATTGGCGAGAGGGAAAGCACACGACGAAAGCGAATGGGAACGAAAAGAGCGATAAAGAAGAGAGGGAGAGGGAAAGAGTGAAAAAGAATGAGAGGAAAAGGTTCGAAAACGCGCGAACGAAGGGAAAAAAGGAAGAAAAGGGCGCGAGAGCGAGGGAGAGGTTCCAGGGAGATGGCGCTAGTGTACATAGCCGCCAGTGTGAGCGGAAGGACGCTAGAGGGCGCTGCCGCACAGTTCACGGCACACAATGGGGGGAAAATTAATCGCTGAAATCTGGGTACAATGTAAAAGAGTCTTCTCTGTCCCCTCTTCCACCTCCCTCCCACCTCTCGCCACGACTCTTCGTGTGCACCGTCAAGTCCGTGGGCTATGAAGTAAAAAAAAAAAAAAAACGGAAAAAGAGAGGGAAAAGGTAAAAATAAAGGAAAAAACGAGCACGATGCGGGGCCGGAGGAGGGGGGTGAGAAAAAAATGGAAAAACGTCGAGGTACCTATGACTCGACCGCGGAGGCATAAGTCAGCGATTTCCTCCGGAACATTGACTCGGAGCGGACAAGAGAGAGAGAGAGAGAGAGAGACAGAGAAAAAGAGAGACAGGGAGACCTCACCAACACACGGTAGATTACCGGGGTAGTATGAGAGACACAAATATAAACTCGCGTAACATAAAGAGTTCCCACAAACACATGGAAATAAAATCGGAGAAAGATAGAACGAGACTTATAGAGGGTTGGATGGCACGTACATTATATGCGTATAGGAAGGACGTATGTAGGAGACATATATCTAGATATGTGTTATAACTACGTGAGCGGGCACAGAGTCGCCCTGTTGGCTCTGCGAACGGTCCGCGCTCCCAGAGCCAACCAACTACCCTATATCTATCCATCTACCTCCTTCCCCCTCCAGGAATCTTACCTAAAATGTTACTATATCTCTACCACCCCTATTACATGTTTTTATATATATATATATATATATATATATATAAACATGTGGGTGTGTGTGTGTGTGTGTGTGTGTGTGTGCGGGTGGGCGGGTGGGTGGCCGTGTGTATGGATGTCTATGTATGTGCTTTTTTTTTCTATAAAACGATGTGGTTTGGGGCACCGAGATGCGGTCAGACACGTACGTCATTCCTGCAGAACGAAGACTTGCGCACGGTTCACGGTACGATGCACAGTACTACGTCTCTACCTCCCTTTACCTTTCTCTCTCCTTCTCACTTTTTATCTCCCTCTCTCTCTCTCTCTTACTCTCTCATTTTGTGGTTTCTAGAAGGCCCTCTGTTATCTTCACACTTTATATACGATAGAAAGTTGGAAGACGACATATGGGAAGGCGAGAGAAATCGAGAGATGAAAGAAAGAGGGGTGGAAAGAGAAAGAGAGAGAGAACGAAGGCCTGAAAAAATTAGGAGAAACATTACCCTTATCTCTGCGTCATTCGTCCGGAAGGAAAAGACCAGTTTCGCTGGACTTAGGTTGGTGGTATAGCTGTATGTTTGAGGAATATCGTACATGCATGTAGCGAAAACTACGCGCCCACTGATCTTGTTGAATGAAATCTCGTCCAGCGACCTAGGTTACACGCTTTTCTCTCTCTTTCTCGTTCTCATTCTTTCTTTGTTTCCCCTTTTGGCCTCTTTCTCTCTTTCTCTCTCTCTCTCTCTCTCTCTCTCTCTCTCTCTCTCTCTCTCTCTCTCTCTCGCTCTCTCGCTCTTTCGAGAACGGTGTCTGTTTCTTTCGCTCGCTTTCTTATTTTCCGCCTCGCACGAAAGGATCATCGTCCTCGCCACTTTTCCACCCCTTCTCCCTCGCTCACGTAATCCTCTCTTCTCCAGCGACCTAAGTCCCCGCGTATTTTGTGCTTCTTACCGCGTGAAAGATGTTCAGGGAGACGGAAAGAGATGCTAAGATGGAGAAAATCGTCAGGAGACGATGGCAAGGACGAAGATCTCAAGGACGACAAATATTTAACCGTCGAATTTTTGAGACACTTCGATATCTCAATGATAAACGAAGAGAAACGAATCCAGGAACGAGAATAATTGTAGAATTTTTATCTAATTTAGAATTTTGAAAATTTATACAGCAGCAATGTAATATTATTCTTTCGAACTAATTTGTAAATCAAATGTAAAAATAAACTACAAACTCATCATCCTCTGTCCATTTAAAATCCATAAATTAATAAAAACAAAATATCGCAATTTTGTTGCAATCGACGTTCGAGTTTTCATTCCACTCACAATCAGTTCCATCGCCAGAAGAGCTTGATAAATCCCAAATATCTCATATAGGTAAAACAAATGTATATATTTTCGAGGCTGTGAAAACAATAACGTTGAGAAGACAGTCCTATCACGATCATAGAATTTCGCAATATGGGCGATTCCGTGAGGGAAAGTACCGAGGAAAGCAACTATGTATAGAGGCCTCGAAACTTGCACGTTATCTTGAATGTCCTCGACATTCGTATACACATCCTTAGACACGGAGCACAATCCTTCTCTTGGCTATCAAAAGTCCTATACAGATGCTACGTTTGTTATATATGTATTGCCACATACACACACGCACTCATATATATATAATACAATGCTATACACGATGTCCCGATTCTCTTCCTTGCTCATATCGCAGGATCACTACACAAGAAACTTGCGAAACGATCGGTGTAAGGATAATGAAAACAGTCGGGTGCATAACTACGAACAATATGGCCTTCTAAAAGACTATGGACAGAAATGCAGGAACATTTCTGCTAGGAAGAAAAGAGATAGAGAGAAAGAGGCATACGTTACAACAACGGATCTCTCGTACACTCGCTCTAAAGATACGGGACGAGAGAAGAATTATTACCATCTCTGCACATACATATATATAGATCACTTAAACTCGAGAGGATTCACAATTAAAATATTTTACAACATTCTCGAGCCCTTTACACCCTGCTGCTGCGAGAAACAAATTGGCCCCCTCGCCAGACGAGGAATTCGAGCTCGTTCATAATGTATAAATTCATATTTCTTACACACACACATGTATCTATGTATTTGTGTATATGTAGTAGTTAATTAAATTGTTCAGATGCTGAAAAATAAATTAAATGAAAACTGTATTAAAGTTGTGATATTTAACATTGGACATATAATGAGGAATCGATATGTCGAGATAGAAGTAAATAGGTTTAATATTATTCGTTAAAATATGCTCCAACAAAGATTACACACACACACACACACACACACACACACACACACACACACACACACACACACACACACACACACACACACATATATATATATATATATATATATATATATATATATATATATATATATATATATATATATATATATATATATATATATATATATATATATATATATATATATAATTATATTATATTATATTATATTATATTATATTATATTATATTATATTATATTATATTATATTATATTATATTATATTATATTATATTATATTATATTATATTATATTATATTATATTATATTATATTATATTATACCTATTATATTATATTATATTATATTATACCTATTATATTATATTATATTATAGGTATTATATTATATTATATTATATTATATTATATTATATTATATTATATTATACCTATTATATTATATTATATTATAGGTATTATATTATATTATATTATATTATATTATATTATATGGTATATTATATTATATTGTATATTATATTATATGTTATATTATATTATATATCAGGATAAATGTAAGTATGAACGTTGAATTGCAACGTCGAAAATTCCTTTTTCGGTCGAGCTTATGTTTCGCTGTACCTACACATTATAATATCATTATCGTTGCGACTGGTAGCTCTGCATTCTTCTATTTTGAATAACAAGGAGTACAGTTTCATTGTCAATATTCGATAGGAGTTCGTGATTGTACGAGGATTATTGATTTTCGCAGTAATTACCCGCATCGTTATCGAACTAACCCATGACCTAACCACACGATCGAGAGCTATCGCGATCCCGGAAATTTCCAAAAGCTTCGTGTTTCGTGATGAAATTTAAAATGGCTAAGCGTTAAGATCGAATGAGAACACAGAAAACGAATGAAATGCCTGAGAAAGAAAAACAAATCGATAATTACAAAATAGAAATATTTTCGAGTTAAAATGAATTTTCGATTTTTCAATCAGGACGAGTCTCGATCGCGTGCGTTATACAGGAATTAGGCAACATAAAAAAATACGATTGACGCGAAAAATCGTAAATCACAGGATCGTATTCGCTCAGCCACCTCGGAAATATTTCACGAAGCGATCGTTTCATCCGTGTGATAAAACGCAAATCTTATCAGCCCTTTTTTTCCCAATACACCTTAATCCCATTTACATTCAAACTGTATATCGATAAACCTCGCGTCTAGCTACTTTCCATCTTTCTCGCCGAAGGATTTGATTATTTGTCGAGAAAGAAAACAGAAGAAAAATAGAGGTAAATGGAAGTAAAAAATGCATTCGTCCGCTACGAGGAAGCACTCTGGCATTGTGTGTATGTGTGTGCTGCCTGTTAACGCGGATCAGTGGCGATAAGCTCGCAAGCTTGCCCAGAAGCTCTCGGACGTCTGGTATTATACAGGATTAACGGTGAAATTTAATTATTCTCCTCAGGCTTTTCGGCGATGGATAAAAAGATGGCATGTCGGCTCACTGGATATCCATCGCGTGTTACTATCTTATAAACTCGTATATATATAGTATAATAATAAAAGTAATATATGTTATATTATTTTATATTATATTACATTATATCATATTATGTTATTATATCACATTATATTCATATTATATTATATTATTATTTTATATTATTATATTGTATTATATTATATTATTATTTTATATTATTATATTGTATTATATTATATTATATTATATTATATTATATTATATTATATTATATTATATTATATTATATTATATTTATATTATATTATATTATATTATATTATATTATATTATATTATATTATATTATATTATATTATATTATATTATATTATATTATATTATATTATATTATATTATATTATATTATATTATATTATATTATTATATTATATTATATTATATCATATTATATCATATTATATTATATGATTATAATATATTATTTTATATTATTATCTTACATTATATAATATTATATTATATTACATTATATTATATTATATTATATTATATTATATTATATTATATTATAGTATATTATATTATATTATATTATATCATATTATATTATCTTATATTATATTGTACTATATAATATTATATTATATTATATTATATATTACATTATCTTATATTATATTATATTATTATATTATATTATATTATTATGTTATATAATATTATTATTATGCTATATATGTATATATATATATATATATACCGGTATGTGTATGTGTATATCGCAAGACTGCTGTCGCTCTTTTGCTACTGCTTATATATTATCCTGCTGGTGCACCGACGTTTATCGTTTCCTTTCCCGCTCGCTCTCCACCATCCTTCTCTTCTCCTTCTTTCTCTCCCTCGCACACACTTTCGCCGTGCAAAAAAAGACCGCTTGGACAGCCAGAGGAAAACGTTAGAGGGCGCTCGCGCTGCTGCGATGCGGAATACCGCGAAACTTTAGACTCTCGTTGGGATCGTTGTAGCAACGCCGCGGTTACACGCTTATTAAATTCTTATCGCGCGACTGTATTAGAGGATAAAAAGTTTCCTCCCGAGACTCTACGTCCTTTCCTATACGTAAACAGTTTGAGTATCGCAATATATTCGCAATATTACAACAACACACACACACACACACACACACACACACACCTTTATACGTATGTATATTACATGTAATGTGTACAGAATGTAAGCCAGAAATAATTTTGTAACAGCAGTCTGCCCGACAAATATATACGTATACAAGGAAGTATATAGGGACGTGATATCACGAATGATAAGACGTCATTGACAAAACGTCAATGTCACTAGCAAAAAAATATGACGCCAGTAACAATTAGAGTTCGATGAACAATTCACCCTCCGAATGTAGTGAACAAAATTTTGATTTTTGTTTGTTCGCTCGTTTTCGAACCTTAAACGAATTTAAGGGAGTCATCCGACGAGATCTTTTTTCCTCCGAAAGAACTTTCTTTTTGGAAAACAAAAAAAACGCTGGAGGTGGCGCTTAATCTAAGGAATCGTTAATTTTTTTATATGCGATTTATAATAATAACTTGGACAGGCTATGATTCTCGAACCTTGAAACTTGTTCATCGATCCGGTTTATATAATATATATATATATATGTAATTGCAACGTATAGACAGTGAGTATAATATAAATTCAAGAGAGGAACATGTCTCTCTCGCTCTCCCTCTCTCGAATGCTTCCCAGTTCAGTCGCTCCAACTGTCAAAGATTAACTTAGTGTTCCCTCTCCCATTTTGTATGGCTCCTCTCTCTCCCTCCTTCTGTTTCTGTCTCTCTCCATTCTCTTCCTTCCTCCTTCCCTCCCATCAACGTAAATTATAAAAGTAAGATCGGAATAGCGAAAGATTTTCTCCCTGGATGCACCATAATGAGAAAAGTAATTCCAATTTGAATAATGCCTCGAAGTGTGAGCCTCGGCAACGAGGGAAAAATAATATTCCACGATTGCGTATCTCTCTTTCTTTCTCTCTCTCTCTCTCTTTCTCGTTTCTTCCTCAGTCCGTTTCTCTCTCTCTCTCTCCCTCGCGTTAAATATTTGTTCGCAGTAATATCATATCGCGATCGAGAAAAGCATACATTTATGTAAACTCTCGTATATCACGATATTTTTAAACGGAAACTGAGCGATATATGTGTACTTCGAGGTAGCGTATTTCAAAATATTATTCATTTGTCGATAATTAAAAAAGAATTCACAAACGTTATCTTTGTTAATTCGATCTGTCTCGTGTGCAGAATTAAATTGATGAACTTTTATTTTCCTTACTCGTGATAAAACAATATTAGTTGAATTTGATCGAAATAGGAATAAATTTCGTTCGTCTCAACATTTTCATCTCGTATTATTATTCCTCGTTTCGTATCACCGCACACTGAATAAAACGATACGAAAGGAAAGTTTAATATGCATTGTCCGAATCGTTCATCGATGTAATGCCAAAATTTCAAATCCAAAAGGCTACACGGGCAAATGTTATCACGTTACACAGCCAGATTGCAATCGAATATCGGTTTCTATGATATTTCATATGCCCTTCTCTGACGACCTATTTCCTCCTCTCTCCCTCTCTTTCTGTATCTCTCACTCTCCCGCGATCGCTCTTTCTCTCCTCCCTTTATCTCTTCCCTTTGACCCCTCCCCCTTCCTCCCGACAAAACCGAGAATGAAGCAAACTGTCGAAATGCCTCGCATTTTGATATCGCGAATCGATACTATCGAATTATTCATTATTTCACGAACCCTTCGACCATTACGGGAGAATGTTTATATACCATAAGCACAAATCGCGCATCACCAAGTTGAACGATAACAAACATATTTTGTATGCTCGTATCATCTGCGATCGTTCACGGTCGCGCAGCTTTTTCTTTCTTTTTCTTACTTCCTCGCAATCGCCGTGTTTTGTCTATATAAAAATAATATTACGATCAAACAATGGAGAACGTTTAATGAATTTTAATGATAGGTATGTAATAATTCTCATTTAATTCAAACGACGATAATATTTTCTTGATTTTTTTTGAAATATCGATCGATCGGAAAATTGCCAAAAAACGAGAATAAGATCGTTTCGCGTGGATGCAAATTTCGCGAGCAATCGAAGACACGAAATATTGGCAACGGTGAAAATCGACTTCCCAGACTTTGAATACCGCTTCGAAATATTTTTTTCCCTCAAAGTTAACTTCTTACGATCGTTATGAAGTCAAAACTAACTCGTACGATAGCGAACGTGTACGCGCGAATAAAATAGCTTTCTCGTGTAATATCGCGAGAACTCGATTCCATCTCGAGTTAAAATCTCCATTTTACAAATTCGAATTTCTGATATATATTTATTCAAAGTTTAAAGACTTTATCCGTTATCATCAATTTTCAAATTATTGATTTTGAAAAGATAAAACGAGAGTTTCTACGATATAAGAAAAATTGTAAATTTTCCGGTGCGGATAACCGCTCGAGGGTTAATGATAAAAAGGCATGGGCGTGTTAAGGCGAGGCTAAACACGTCATACATCTCTTTCTCTCTCTCTCTCTCTCTCTCTCTCTCTCTCTCTCTCTCTCTCTCTCTCCCCCTCTCCCATCACCGCCTGTTGCCCATGACGTCGTTCCTCCAGCTACTTAAAGGGATTTAAACCAGGGCCCTTAAGTCTCACCGACATATATCTATATTCACGGTCGGAAATGATGCGTAACGTAAATTTCTCTAAAGACCGTTGGGGGTCGAACCGAGAGGACGATGGCAAAACTCACGACGGCGCTTGAATAACTGAATCACCCGACATGCTTCCCCTCGCCTCGTTCATTCTCCACCGACGGTTCACCCACGCGCGCTCGACTCGCGTCGCCTCTAAATAAGCCACGGGAACGTTATTCATCGTCAAACTGACTGACTTACCTTGACTGATGGGACTTTTCACTAAAGCTAAATAATAATAATAATAATAATGATAATGATAATAATAAAATAATATCGAGTTTACGGTACGAAACCTTCCTACGAAATGTACGTCGACAAGAACGAGAGAGAGAGAGAGAGAGAACGATTCACAGGGAATTAATTACGCCGGATCGGTGGATTGCGGCGCGTATTGCGCCGCAAAATCCCTTGACCCGGAAACTCGTAAAATCCTCGTCGTTTTCCCGACTTTTGCTTAACACAAGAATATTCACGATCCGATCGTATCCTCGACAACTCTTTTCTACTTCGGTAGGAAAATATCCTTCGACTTCGATATTTTCTCGAAACTATAATCGTTAATCAACAAATGAAATTCGAATTGTTCTACTTGTTTTTGTTTAAATTCGTTTATGAAAAACGTTAAATTTTCTCATTACCGTTACATTTATTTATTTCATTATTCATTTGTTTATTTATAATAAGAAATATCGACGATTTTTCAGTAGAAAAAATGGAAAAATCGACGGTGGAAAAAATGGGAGCACGGACTCGCGCCGTTTCGCTTTAATCCGCTCGCCGGAACGAAGCGCTGATGACGAGAAAAAAAGCCGAGGATGAGAAAAGGTGTGAATAGTGGTGTAGGGCCGGTGAGAGAGGAAATTAAAGAGATAACATTTCGGGGTCGGGCGTCGAGGCGAGAAGCGAACCTTGATGATCGGGGGGGGGGGGGGGGGGGGGGGGGGGGTAATTTCGACGCGGTTTAAGACGCCAACGTCTACGGTATGTTTATTCGGAGCTTCGTAATCGGATAAGCAGCCATGAGGTCATATCGAACGACCCACGATAATATATATATGTATAATACTATATATAGTATAACAATAATAACAATAATAATAATGATAATAATAATAATAGTATAATTATTGTTATTATTAGTATTTATAGATAACATAAATATATAATATGTAAATAATAATAGTAATTATTATTATTATTATAGTTATAGTATATAGATACACCCACGAAAGAGCTTGGGGGTGAAAATAAGATTCACCCCTGTAAAACCTAAACTATGTAAACTTAAACTGAGCCAGATCATTCGACATATATTACACATGTATATCGAGGGCGTTCGATCGCACTGTTAGTTTATCGCTCAAATGGTAGGACACTTTAAACAACAGAAAAAAACAGTTTGGTCGTAGCGACGCTAATTAGCTTAATATTTTCCATGTCTACATAGTTGCCTAATGATCTATATATACATATATATATATTGCTTGATGATTTATATATATATATGTGTGTGTGTGTTTATAATAAAAAATATCCTCGTCGCTGTAAACAAGAATCGAGATCCGTCTGGTAAATTGGACCACTCTACCGGGCGGTTGCCAAAGTGTGCAGAGCGGCACGGCTTCTCTAGTATATATATATGTATTACGTATATACTAGAGAAGCACGCTGCAAGCTTTGTATATATATATAATTGCAGTAGTCGAATAAAGTTTTGCTTAACAAGTGTAACTTTTGGAAGCTTTCATTCCGACAGTCTCTGTCGCGCTTTGCGGTTGAATATTCATAAGTCAGTACCACGACGAAGAACACGAATCGATGTATATATTATTAACGTACGCCCGAAAGTAGTACATCGAGAGTTAGCGTGAGAGAGCGAGAGAGAAAGAGAGAGAGAGAGAGAGAGACGGGACACAAGACCCAAAGGGATGATAGATATGTTTTTCGTACTTAGTGGTAAAGCTTGTAACGTTGTCAAGGGTATATGATATTAATGATCACTTGTAGAATATATATACATATATTCTAATGCATCAAGGACGAAGCAGCAACCTTTGACCGATTATATAGCACACGAGTAGAAAGAAAAAAGGTCACACGAGTGACGGAATAAAACACCCTTAAGGAAACTATCCCCCTCGTTACTACTCACAGTACATCGCATGGGTGAAGGTAAATAATACACGGCGCGACCGTAACCAGGTTCGCCCACGCTATCGCCAGATGGCGCCACCGCTACCGACGCACATCTTTTTTTCCATTTCGTTTTTATACGAACGAAAATAATACGGAGCTCGTTAGCGTTTCGTTGTAAAAAAAACTTTTGTTACTACAGGACACTTGCGCATAGATAGCAGGACGAAAGGTGAACAACGTAAATCGAAAAGAAAAGTAAAAAAGAAAAAAAAAACAAAAGAAAAAAGATAAAAAGAAGGACAAGAAACGAAGCGACGTGGAAAATTGCGGAAGCTCGATCGTATTTCCAGCGCGTTCGCGTTTATCAATACCGATTCCTGTCATGCGCACACTTTTTATTCGGCTCCTTCCTAATTGAACTTTTATTAACTCTCCGTTGCTGCAATCTATTTTCTCATTTTTTTTTTATCTCCGATATCGAATCGTCGATTTTTATCCGACGTAAAATGGAACGGATATGTCTCGAGCAGAAAAAATAAAAAATGTAAGAAAAAAATATGTTTTTTCTTACGCGCGTGCCCTCGACGCAAAATCTTGAAACAACCGGACACGATCGATTCTTGGCGAATTATGTTTTTGCCGAGTCTCGAGTAAAGATCGCGTCTCTTATCTCACTACTTTCGCGATCTTAATCCATAAATCGAAACGATTATGGATCCAATTCGAACTAAGTACGAAATAATGGAGAATTTCTAATAAAGATGAAATGCTGAAACGGAAATGAAAAGAGATATTCCTGCGTGACTCGATGAAAGATACGACGGGAAATCTTACCGGTCTGTCCGGACAATCGAGACTTTGCGGGACAAAGTAGACCTGAAATGAATGTGATTTCCTCCAAATCCGTCCAGTGCGAACCGCTATGTGCTCTTCTATAGATTCAAGTTGGGTTCGGGAGACCGTAAGCAAGCGCGAGGGAAAAATGTGTACGAGCGAGAAAGGAAAGGAACGAAAGTGGATGAAGATGGCGAAGGAAACGTCGACGAGAAGAGATTCTCTTCGGGGAATTTGCAGACATCCCGTTTTAATGAGGTGAGACGTCGTTTCCGAGAGTAAAGTATTATTCGAAAAAGAGGATTTAAAGTTCTATTCGGACCTGGGCTTGTTTTCTGAAATCCTTCGATGGCGCGTAGGTCGTGAAGCGAAGCGTAAATAATATGGTAATCCCGACAATGCGCCCCCTATGCTCTCTCTCTCTCTCCCGAATTCTTTTTCTCGTGTTTTTCTTTCCGAAACCCCCCAACCTCTACGACATCGCCTCCTACTCTCCTTTTCTCTTTCTCTCGCTGACTTGTAATTCTTACGTGCCGCCCGCACGGACAGCGCGTCGCTGCCGATCTCATGCGCCCTCTCGCGGACTAATGCATGTTATTTCGAAGATTTCGTGAAAATAAAAGCGGGCGAACGTGATAAAGAGGGAGGGCGCGAGTGTCTCTCGGTAAAAGAGGACGGGACAGGCTCGAGGTTGTGTATAGCTATGTTTATCGTCTCGTCTTTCGTCTCGTTTGCACTTTGTGATCGCATCACCGCTCGCTCGAGATCCGTTTAATCCTTGGCCGAATCTTGGAGGAAATATCAGAGCGGGTCGAGAGCGTGGTGCGATATTCTCTTTTTTTTCGACGTCTTTCGTTATCCACTGAGGAAAACCGTTATAAAATACGGTAAAATTTGTAAATAATTATTTAATTTTTCAAAATATAATCGTTTTGATAATTAATCGTTCGGTAATTTGAATTTTTTCATTGGTTTAAAAACGGTATTTTCTTACATAGTTGCAAATTTAAGCATTTTAAAAATTTGCGACTTTTGTAAATAATCATACGCTTAATAAAGTTTAGTTTTTATCATCTTATATATAAAAATGGAAGAATGTTTGTTTGTTTGTTTGTCTGTCTGTCACGAGTAATCTCCTATACCATTCGTTCGATTGCGATGAAAATTTGGTGAATTGTAGTCCGCACTCCCGAGAAGGTTTCTGCGTTAGTACAATAATTTTAATTGCCAAAATAAACGCGTACGGGGCAAAACAAAATTAACATTTATGTATATCTATATATAGACATTATTTGACAGCTGTCAAAGTATGCTACCAAAATGACATGCGAAATAAAAGACACGCATTTGTTTTAATGACTCGATCGACTCGATATTACACATATCGATTGCATAATTCATTTGACAGCGAATGTCAAATTAAGGAGGTTTATCTGGTATCGACTAAGTCAAAAGAAAAATTTGTGTGACAAACGTAGTCAATTCAGCATGTTTGACGGTGCCGCGAATGCTTAATTCGCAAAAATTTCTATTATTCGAGACAAATTAATTTATTATGAATCTCATGAGTACTTAATCGATTTTATGAAGCTCTACAAATGTTCCTTAGATATTGTTTTATTAATTCTGCAATTTTGGTAAAAAACTGTTTGTCAATGGTTGTAAATTTAATGTTCGTAGACGGAAAAACCACTGAAACCCATAAAGGTACGTGTTAATTTAGGAAAAATATGTTTTTATTTATGTCCCGGGAACAAGGTATCCTCGAGTCTTCAAATTTGAAGAACATGACTTTATAGATACTGATAACTATATTCTGATTTTTTAATCAATATATGTTTGTTAATTCGGTGTCCAGATAACTTTCCTTAATCGTGACATTAAATCGGGAAACGATTGGAAGATATGCACGTCAGTCACAAAGGAAAGATACATTACGAGTTTCAGAAACGGACGAGCACCGAGAAGAAAGACTCAAAACCATTAGAGTATGTGCGACGAGGTACAAACTTTTGTAAAATAACAGCAAGAATAGACGAATTGATTCACAAAGTTTTTGAAAATATTGTACATAACTGCAAAAAAACATAAGTGGTTAAGGGAACTTGCTATATTAGCAGAAAAAAGCACCAATGTCAATTATATTATTTTCACGATTCAAAAGAGAATATCATGAGAAACTAAAACGTACAAGTCGATTGCTGCTTTTATTAATCAAGAACAAGTTGTTAATTATCCAACTGAATTCCTGAATTCGTTTTATTTACCAGGCATACTGTCGTAAGTTGTAACATTGAAAATTGACGTGCCTATCATACTTTTACGAAACATCAATCCACCACGACTTTGCAAGGGTACTGGGCTTCCAGGGAGAAATATGATGAACAATATCAGCAAAACTACAATTTAAAATAGAAAATTTGAAGGAAAAGACGATGTACTGTTATCACGTATCCCAATGATACCAAAATATATGCCATTCGATTTCAAACGTTTGCAGTTTCCAGTGCGACATGCATTTGCAACGTCCATCAACGAAGCACGGGGATAATCGCTAAAAATGTCTATAGTATAGATTATATTTGGAAAGTTCGTGCTTCACACATGGAGAGAAAAACAAAAAATATTTTGTGTCAAATGAATTAAGACACCAAAACGGCATTGCAACGCAAGCTGGGTACCGCTAGTTTATAAATATATTTTTCAGAACTAGCAGCAGAGAACTATTCGTTAAAATGTAAAAATTTGGAAAAAGATGGGGATTAAAATGGTACATCGCAACAGAAGATCGACATCGCATATCGAAAGAAAGGCAGGACTGAAAATTAATAAGCCGGGGAGCATGTTTTCCGCACACGTCAGAAATAACCTTTTATATAAAGATTTTCTTACCAAGATGATAATCTGTTTTACGAGCCTGATGAAAATACATCTGTCAAAAAAGCAGCTATTTTAAATATAGGATTGGTAAAAGCGGATTAAATTAATTACTCCAATTTTTGAGTTTTCGCTATTTACGGTTAAGAGAGGCGTGCAACGATAAAAAAACGATTGGCTTATCAACTGCGATGTTTTTCCCTCAAAATAGCGCTTGTTTCGTCCTTCCGTAGGTCGACTCGTGTAGAGGCAACAACTTGTTGGAATCAAACATTTCAGTGTTGTAACTACTGCTGTTGGGATCAACGACATCATCCGATAGGGTCAGTAGTAGCACGATGAAAAATTGCACGTGATAATTTAACAGTCCGAATCACCAAAGTCACGAAAGTAATTTATGAATATCGATTATTGACACCTTCCGAGGGTTCAAATTTTGTCGTCAGAAAAGGGTTCAATTGGCGTTTACGGAATCGGAAATTTGTCGTTGATGAAGATTATGGCGTTATTTTGGCCGATATCTTAAGAACGCCAAGAAAAAATGCAAAAAAACTTGAAATAACGATTTACCCACTTAAGCTCGATAAAATCTGAAAATTCTAAAACGAAACTATAATTTTCTTGTTGGACGGGAACTTTGCGATTGACATAGGCTTTTAGAGCTAGAGAAAGGGTGAAAGTTCACCGGAATGCAATATGACCAATTTCGATGGGTATCGCCTAAACCTCGAAAAATCGACTTTTCGCGATGCTGTATCTCCGTTCGTGCTTATCCGACAGAAAATTTCACGGATAACTTTTCGAAGAGGTCGCCACGATCTCCAGAACGAGCCCAGGATCATCCAGATAGCTCAATTTTTATGGCCATGGTGACACTTCGAAAATCGAGATTTTCAGAACCAAAGGGTTCGGAAAAAAACGTCCCGCGAAGGTGTACGGTTCTTTTTCTCAAAAACGATTCCAAAATAGTTTTATTACATCGGAAATTTCTTGTACATCGCGAAAATAATAGTTATTCTTTCGATAGTTCGAAACTAATGGACGAAAAACCGAAAAAAACGGCGGCAAGAACCTGCCTTCCGGCAACATAGCGGAACGAATCCAGCCTGGCGTCCTCGCAAATGTTTTGCCGGTCCATAATGGATGAACGCTGAGACAATTTGAATATATACGCGTAAAATTGTCATATCCGTGCGATTACATAATAATTCGTGCTGTATAGTTTGAAGTAACCTTAATTCGTTCGTTCGGATCTCGGAACATTCCAGCAACACGTACGGGCCTCGAATATAGACACGTATAATCATTACACAGTCTCTCTTGTCAATCATAAAAACACCCAAGCATCACCCTTTGATCGCTCAGATCTCCAAGAACCAACTCTCGAGTCTTCAGCTTTTGTCGGACGTTGCTGATTCCTCTCCTAATCTCTGATTTCTGATATCACTGAGATCGAAGCTGGAAGATTCTATATATCAATGGCAATTTATCTAATAACATATCGTCGTAATTAGTTGTACATGATCACTTATCGACTCCATAAAAAAATTAGTATTTTTCCATGATAAAAAAGAATTTCTCATTACTTTGCGACCGGACTCTCGATATTCGAACGGTTCTATGGGAACACTTTTTATCACAAGATTTTTTTTTCTATCTTCCAGGGTTGGGTGAAAGATTCATAGACTTTTTCATTATTTTTATTCGCCCTTTTTACAAATCTGATTACTTGCCCAAGTATATGGTATATGTATAGAATATATATTTATATATTGCATGGAGAATATCTCTCTCTCTCTTCTCCTCCTCCTCCTCGTCCTCCTCCTCCTCCTCTCTCTCTCTCTTACTCCCACTTTCTCGGTTTCTCTTTGGTTGTTCGCACCGGTATGGTGGCGGGTCAGTGTGCGGCGAGCCGCAAGGATCTTACAGGTCTCGACCCTATATTTTCCGATATTCCGTCAGTCTAGCCAGCGAGATATCAACCTTACCTCTCTCTCTCTCGCTTCCTTCCCCGCTCTGTCTCTCTGTCTGTCTGTCTCCCTCTCCCTCTCTATGTCTCCATCTCGCTCTCTCTCTCTGTCCAGGCATAGATGGCGACAGAGCGAAGGAGGGAAATACACATATAGTTATACCTATATTTCGTCAGAGTTCGGTATATCTGTTCGTGAATCCGGGTCTTCCGACAAACTTTCCACCAGTTGGCAACGCCCCGGCTGGATGGATAGGGACTGAAAGGAAGGAGAGTTCGAAAACGCGTACGGACGAGTAGATGAGATACATAGACCAAGTAAGACAGAGATAGAGAGAGAGAGAGAGAGAGTGAGAAGGGAAAGAGAAACTGGGAGGAGAAGGAAGAAACGTTGAATATAGTAATATAAGAGAAACCTTAGAGAATACAGTCAGTGGGGTTAAGAGAGAACGGGCAAATGGGGACAGGAAGTAAAAGGAGAGACGTGTCCTGAGAGATGGATAGATCGTCGAGCGATGGAGGAGAGCGAGCATGGAGAGAATGACGGAGAACGAGAGACGGAGAAATCTTTGAAGAGTAATATATATATACATACACATATGTGTACCTGTATGTGTACATATATTACATCCACTATGTAGACGCGTATGTAGGGGAGAAGTCCGTTTGCGGATTGAAGACACGCGCCATGCAGTATTTTCTTATGTAGGCTTACAACTACGACTGGGGGTTGAGAGAAAGATAGAGAGAGAGAGAGAGAAAGAGAGTGTTTCGTCGAAGCCTATCCTCGAAGCTTTCCCCGACCCTGAAATTTACGAGCATCGCCCTGATGGGGTTTCCTTGCTTTTCACCCATCTAATATCTTTACCCGGGGCTTCCGTTGCTCCTGCTGCTGTTGGTACCACCCCCTCTCTCTCTCTCTCTCTCTCTCTCTCTCTTTCGCTCTCTCTCTCTATCTGTTCTCAAATCTTCGTGCTCCTCATCGTCTGCACAACCCGGGCAAATGTACCCCACATTTCGGAGGCAAATCAGTGTATATAGACACCTTCAATGTATTATCGCCACTATCCGTCTATATATATGTGCGTGTGTATGTGTGTAAGGGTTCCGCGCGATTCGGACGCTAAGCACCCTTACCATCGCACACGTGAGGCTTGAGTCGGAATTACATCGTACAAAAATTGTCTCCACGAGGGACCGTAGTACGTAACGGATAAAGAAAATTTAAAAAGCCGATTTGTAAACGTTGCGAAATTTTATATGCTCGAATACGTATAAACAATTAATCGCGTTTTGATTGGGATATAAATACCAATGATAAGGACGTTAAGAAATTATGCAATAATTTAATTATCAATTATTCGTTGAATATAAATTACAACTTACATAAATGCATTTATATCGAACGATGTTTATTAACGTATCGATCCTGAAATAAACAATTTCGAAAAAATTCATAAATTCCTAACTTGGTACATGCGAATTAGAACTAATTTAATGAATGTACGCGAGAAAATGCCGCATACTCTATCTAACATAAAGGGGCAGTCGAGGGATTTATCACCCGCAGATTCGGTGGCACAACGATTTCCAAAAAGAAACGATTTCTTGCGATTTCCACTGCGATTCTCGTAGTTTCCGAATCAAGATAACTTACGATTTCACATGATTTTTAGTGACTCCTAGCCTCATTTCAGATGAAATGATTCACTAATTTCTCGAGTTATTAACGCCTAAGACACAGTAGCATTAGGGTAGCATTACCGGCTCAAACGCAGTGGGCCAGGGTTCGATTTCCGCTGGCACCAATGGACTTTTTTTCTATGTGCTTTTTCTGTGCTCTCGGTGGTTCGGAACCCACTTAAGAAAAAAACTGTAGGTCCAACAGAGTGGTTGATGGTGGAATTAAAGGTAGTGATGTGTATGAGAAGAGATATGTAAAAAAAAAGCGAAGTAAGACGTACCTACATTGGAGTCTGCGCATACAACCACCCCGGTCTGAGAGCTATGCACCAAATTTTACTATCTATATACCTAACCTCGTGCATTTATTAATTACCAAATAGGATTTTTCGAAATTAAACATGTATCTTTTTTTTGTGAAAAGATAGTAGCGTCATTACCATCATATGTGAGAGTCCGACAAACGGAAGTGTCCACAGACCTCTCTTATGGGCGTAATGCATTTTTCCCCTCCCCCTAAATAATAATAATAATAATAGTAATAATAATAATAATAATAATTGTCGAAGAGACAAAATATGTTTTACACGTCCTCGTAAAGGCGATGATAATACGCCGTTAGAGAGGTATTATCGCCAAGCTCGACCGCAAGGAACGTGTCCATCGAAGCACACGGAGTAGAATTCGAGTCGTTCTCAGGTTTGCACACAAGTTCGCACGAGTGATAACGCGAACTCTCTACCGCGCGTGCGCGTTACGGAAAATACTCCTCCGTACACCTTACCTCGCGCTTTGCTTGTTCTACCGCGAGCTGATAAGCGTAACAACGACGATGGGCGCGAACGTGATTCGAAAAATAATAGTGCCCTAACGCGCGCTCGCGACGCCCTCTCGTCGCTACGTCTCTCTACATGTTAGTTGCTGTAAACGTGGACTTCCCCCCCCCCCCCCCCCCCACTTCATAAAGCAGCGAGTTCACCCTCGAAGTCCTATATAATGCTCGAATGTCCCTTCAACACGTTTTTCCCCTTATTTTCTTTTTTTTGCCCAATGTTGTTTCTTTTTCAACTCGTGTCTCTCGCACTCTCGCCACAGATATTGTCGCTAAACGATGAACGATCCGGGATAATCGAATTTTTTTTTACTAAACTCTGTTCTTATCAAAATTCAAATTGTCTCTTCCTTTGTTTTTGCTCGAAAATATGTTGAAGAAACAAATCCTTCATTCGACCTTTTAAAGGACGTATATATGCGTCAGCTTATGCGTCTGCGGACCGCATAGGCTGAGAGTTCTTAGGACTCTAAGGGTTAATTCACCCCAATATCTAACGTAACAAAATTGGCGATTTTTTTCAGAAGTGCTTATGGCCCAACTTGATCAACTGTTCGAATTTTTAATTCTATTTTTCGAAACATTCGTTTCATTATTTTTTCGGCGCAGTTTCTTCTCACGTTCGTCTCTGTTCCGTATGATAAAATTTCGAAACGATGGTAAAGATACCATTTCTATTTTAACAATTAGTAACGATAAAGGGCGTACAAAGTTCGTTATTAATTTTAGACTCGAGAGGTTGGTGGTCGATGTCGAGAGTACCTACGTTGATTAATAATGGAGAAAGATAACGTCGACTCGCCCGACGTAATCGAAGTACGACTATGAAGCAACGCGTAGGCAGGATCGCATCACGAACTCCCTTTTCCTTCGCTACATTCTCGTGAATTTGGGGCATCTCGACTATACATAGACACGTAAAAAAAAACTAAGGAGCGGGAGCGACTCTTGATCTTCTTGAGTGGTTCCTTATTTAGCCGCTAAATTGGGTGGTGAACGATTATACCGATCGGCTATCGAGCTTAATCGACTAATTATGATAACGATGAAGGCAAAAAAACAACACGGTCGAGCAGCCTATCAATCACCAAGCTTTTTGATAGCGTCCCACACAACGAACGATGCGTTCCTCGTCATATCGAACGTACCCACGAGGCTCCTGTAGTTCATCAAAAAACGATAAACGCAAATTGCTCGCCGATGAACACACTCTACAACAAAGAAAAAAGAACAAAATTAAATCATAGAATTTTGAACCCAAGTTTTATATTCGCTAGGAAATAGCTTCTCTCGGCTCGTTGAATTTTTTTCGGAGACTAACAAAATTCTTATCGTATTCGACGAAACGTACCGAAGTATTCCGATGTTCTAGAAACTTGTTTTTCTTCTTTTTGATTTTGTAGCTATAAAAGTCTATTGGGAAGTTTTCCCTCTGCTCGAAGATCTACATGTCGATGATTAAACCTTCCATACGTATAGTTCGAAACGCAAATTACAAAGATAAATGTACATCGATATACATGAACATAGAGATATTCGAGCATAGGAAAAGTTTGTCAAGGATTGAGTTCGAATCCGTGTAGAGTTGAGGTGATCTTCGTGAAACGGCGTTTACGTGTGTCGAGCCGGCGTCTTCTTGCATAGAACACTTTCCGGTCATTCGCCGCTTTCCTCGTCAGAAATTGCGTGCACAAGGAGGATGGAAGATTCTTAAGGATACTACACTATATATATAACGCTTTATGTTACTGTGTGTGTGTCTGTGTGTACGATCGTGTCGCCGTATGACAGGGTCATTGACCATTGAAATTCTCCCTCGTCTCGAGTATCTATCGAGCCAAAAAGCCCCATCGAGTACCCGCTCCCCTTTACTCTCGTTTAATTGTCGTCAAAAGTCCTTTTCAATGGAACGAGGAGGGGAGAAGGTACACCGGAATGCTCTGCGCAGACGTGTGTGTGTGTGTATGTGTGTTTTCCAATGACAACAGTGCAGCAGGATCTGCGAGTATTGGTTAATTCGATCGACAAATATTTGCACTTGGACAAGACGAATACCAGAGAGAGAGAGATAGAGAGAGAGAGAGAGAGAGAGAGAGAGAGAGAGAGAGAGAGAGAGAGAGAGAGAAAGAGGGCGAAGAAACGCAGCTGAAGAATTCGTATCCCAGATTATATGAGACTGTATATAACGTGTGTACGCTGAGACCATAGATTGAATCTTCATCAGTTATATAGTTATCAACTATAATCGAATAACGAGCAGAACATCACTTCCTTAGCGTGTAATCGAATACGAATTGTCAATTGTTAATGAAACAAAAACAATGAAACATTCACCGAGTTTTATTTTAAACTCCCCTGCAACAATGTCCTTTTTACTATTTTTTTTTATTTTTCTTTTAGCGGGGAAAAACTGTAAATTCAATTTTTTTGCACTTTCTCACAATTCTTGAGATCTCGCTAAAGATAATCCGATATTTTTCAACTCAAACTATAATCTGGAAGTACCTTTTCTCGAGGCTACTCAAGGATATATTTACAAAGGAAATTGTTCGCAGGACTCGAATATCACAGAAATTTTTGTCTCACATAGCAAATTTATACTTCAAGAGTGAAAAAGAGAACGTGAGTGTTTATAATCCTTTTTTCTCTTTATCGTTTATTAATTGTCGTGTTTCGGTTAAATGATCTAAGACAATGTCTTAATACTTGATAATTAGATTGTAAAGTTTATTGGCTTATGGGAACAGAGAGAAAAAAAAGCGAGAGAGACAGAACTATCTTTGAGTCGATTACCTTGCGAATATTCTTCCTTCCTTTCAAAGCGAATATCAGATGGACAAAAAAACGTATACCGATATAGCAAGTTTTACCGATAAGAGGTCACGAATAATCCTGCGGCGATTCGCGACCTGCCTGTCGATCCGTCTTTGTCTCTCTCGCTCCTTTGAGGCACCCTGCATCAGTTATTTATATATTCTATGTGTGTGTGTTTGTATGTGTATACGTATTCTTCCATCTAAGGTTATATACACGCTTATCGATAAAGAGATACCGAGCGGTATTCAATTTTCTTTCGGGGTCGTATCGTCGATATATCTACACACGTTGTACATATGTATAGGTACTAATAAATTTGTATGATATAACATATACATATTTATCTACGAGATAGCCGTAAGATATATCTATGGATACAGATATATTGTTGTAATACAGTAATCGTGGCAGAGATGATAATAGTAATTCGTAAGATCCATTATCGAATAAATAATGTCGAACCTATCGCCCAATGTTTCTTTCCTCATTGGCAAATCTCTCTCTGTCTCCCTTTCTTCCTTTCTGTAATGTGGGCATTGAACGTTCCACCTTGAGAAAAGAAGAGAATAATGAAAAGAAAGACATCAGAAAGCGCGTTTTTTACTTCGTCACTTATTGTGACTCTCCTACGATAAGCACCGAGATAAGGCACCGCCCACTCATAACTTCGTTGCAGCTTCATTTGACCTCTGTGTAGCTTCACCATTCTATTTTGTTCCTTTTTTGTTCTTGATTGTCAACTATTGTTGTCTCTGACGCCTGAAAAATAAGCATACTTAAGTCGGGAATATTGAAAGAAAACATTTGTATCGGCGAATCATCGATAGCTGCATCAAATTCAGAGTTTCAATATTCCTCCTGTACCTTCATGCGCGAATTCTCGTACCTACTCGTAAAGAAGATTTAAGAGGCAGTGTAACTGGCCACGAGCTACTTGCACTTCGAAAACGGGATCCGTAAATTGTCCGGTACTGAGCAACCGATCGCCTTAAAATTTGGAGGGTACATATAGAATTATGGCATAAAGTGAATGACAGTCTTATTTTTTCAAAATTTTGGAAAAATTTTTGCAGATTCAGTTACCACCGGAAAATTTTTTCCAAAATTTTGGAAAAATAAGACTGTCATGCACTTTATGCCATAATTCTCTATGTATCCTCCAAATTTTAAGGCCATCGGTTGTTCAGTGCTGGACAATTTACGGATCCCGTTTTCGAAGTGCAAGTAGCTCGTCGCCAGTTACACTGACTCTTAAGGCGTGTAGGTTGTTTACATTCGCAATATAATGGCCGACATCTCACCGTCAAATATACACTCACCCATACATGTGCACATTTTTATTTTCTCAATCTCGTCTGGCTCGACATGAACATAATTCGAAACTCAAAAGCATCGCATCGTATCGCGAGAACCTAATAACGTAATAAATCGAATTAGTATGAGCTCATTGCTCAATCACGGTGTAATTATTTCTCAGACTTTCCTTCCTCGTGTGCCTCCAGTCGGTTCACGGAGTCTCATCAAACTCGTAGCAGTATTAGCTGTATAAATACACAAGAATTATTCCCACTCGATCGAACGAACGTAAGAATGTTTTTGGACAATTTTTTCGTCCAAATTAACTTTAGTAGACAATTGCGAAAGCGCGAACTTTTACGATCAAATAGGAAAACATTCGATTTTCCCGTTTGTTTCGACCGGGTAATGAAGTTGGATTAAAAAATCTTAAATCAAGCACTGATATTTACACTTTATATCGGGATTACACAATATCGTGAGTCGCGACCAGGGGGGTGACACTCAACGAAATTCAACGGGCTTCGATGACGTAGGATGGTTCGCTTAGTGTCGCCGTTTGTAGTTCGCATTGTGCGGCGCTGCCAGTCGTCCGCGCTGTACCCCACACCCCCGTCCTCCCCTTGCCGCTTACCATTATAACCTCAACTAAATAGAGAGAGAGAGAGAAAGATGTTTATTCCGTACTCTGGATACAAGATCCCTAAGAGTACCGTGCAATACAAATCAGATGACAATTATATAGAAAGGGTCTTCACTCCCATGCAACCTCATACTCATTCGCATATTAATTAAAGTAGCAAAATAGAATAGTAGCAGTAGTCTAGTACAATAGAATAGCATAGATTAAAGAATAAAGTGATGCAGGATAAAATTAATAGAGCAGATAGATGTCGTAATTCACGCCTGATAAATAAATAGACAGCTACTGCAATCGTGAAAATCGTGATACTTCCGATAATTTTATACAAATGCATGGCGTGGTAAAAAGAATTATAATTGAATTCACAAAGAAACTATTGAAGTAGAGAACATTTGTTAGTCTTCAAAAAATATTGAATAAAAATTGTGCAAATCAGAAAATGAAAAAATTGCCAAAATTGTTTATATTTTTTTCGGAAGAAAAACCCCAAATTTGTGTGCAATTATTTGTCTACTACAAATTCATGAAGTCATATAACATATATATATATATATATATATATATATATATAATGTTATATAATGTAATATAATATAATACGAATCTATACTATTATATACATATCTTCAAATTATTTAATTATATTTTGTGGGTTGCTGTAATTATCTATAGCATAATAGATAATGTTTGCATCAGCCATAGCCCGCGGCTGCGGCGCGGATTACTACTAGCGCCACATGGTGGCTGGCGACGCTAAAAGAACCACCCTATATATGTTGAGTACCAGGGATCTGGTCGCGACGCCGTATAACTACATAGGTAAAGTCACAGAAACAAAATGAGTGAATTTAATATTTTTCCGTGAGTTTAGCCAATTGTTTCAAGTAACGGAGAAATAGTTCAACTTTTAGCCGTTCGACTAGGTTACCGCGCGCATGCGCCCGTGCATATAGGCACGCGTACGTGTTGCGAGTGTATTTTTCATTCATATAATATAAACTCTACTATGTACTATATGGGCAGTACCGCGAGGGACGAGAACGCGTCTCGAATCGATTTCACGGGAACTGTTGAATCCCATGTGCATTCTTTAGGTGTAAAGAAGATCAGAACAGGATCAAAGGATTGAAGGATTCTGATCGGATGGATGGATAAGGCATGGTTGCATATACCACGTATAGATACTTTTGATCGCAAATCTGCGTATATATATATATATAAATATACGCAGGTCGGGATACAAATCCTCCGAAGGACTCGAGAAAAATCACACCTCCGACTGCGAAAGGGGGAGAGCCAGAGAGAGACATAGACGACACCACAGGCACGACTGCTCTCTAGATGAGGTCTCCTTCCACGAGTTGAAATCCCAACCGCTATGTAGCCACACTCATCCTTATCTACCGAAGTCTCGGGCATCTATTTAAATTTATTGAAGCGGGAAAGTACGAGACGGGTCGAGAAAAGAAAGACGCTAGTTTGCCGGAGGATCGTGAAAAGTGAGAGAACACAACACATCACAAATAAGACTCATCCTTGCTTTGATCTAACCTTGAAGATGCAGAGGATATATATATTTGTACAGTTGAATCGGTGTAAATGTATACTACCCTGGAATATCAAAAACCAAAGAGAAGACTTTAAATATCTCAAGGGAAATAATCGCAGCCACTACTAGCGAAACGGTGGAAGTTACAATGCACACGTGTCTCTTTTCACAGAGGGCGTTAATGCGGTGAGGAAAATTATAGTACAGTCGCCCTAGCCAACTTCACGGAAGTACAACGCAAGATACTCGCATTCTGTGACAGATGGACGAAAATACAGCAGATTACTTTTAATAGAATCAGTCTATAAAAATTGATTTCACGATTAAGAGCCACACTGTTTAAAGCATAATTAATGTTCTCAATATATTACATATAATATTTCGTGAAAGCCGGGAATTGTTTTGACGTTGTTCGAATCTCTCACACAAACACACACACGCATATATATATATATATATATATGCGTGTGTGTGTTTTTGTGTGTGTGTGTGTGTGTGTGTGCGCGTGTATATATTTATGTATATATGTATATTTTAAACGTGACTATATGTATATATACGTACCTAGTTCGCGCATCTGCGAAATTTGCGGTTCACTAAACAACGCAATTCAATTAGTACGACGATTAATTAAGTAATGTGGGAACTCACCTCTCTTGCGTTAGCTATATCAGCACACACTCGAAAGGTCTCTTGAGATCTTGGGGAAAATCGAAGCTTACCGTAACTAGTCACGCGTTATATCTCTATTCTCGTACGATTTGGGCAATGAAATGAAATGTTTTTTTTTTTTTCTTAATACAATCATTTCGACTGTTTATCGATCGTGACTAGTAGATATATAACAAGCTAAAAAAGGGCAGTCCTATAATTACAAACTACCGTAAGAATATGCGAATAATTAATCGACGAGGTGAAAATACACGCGAGAGCGTCTCGAAACGTCCAAATGATGGAAACGTGTCGGAGCAAAAGTTATGTTTTAGCGAAGCATGTTTTTAGAATTCGTGGTTGTAGATTTCTTAAGAAGACATAAACAATATATAGAACGGGACGCGAGAAGAAAATTAGGATCGCGTGACGTCGTGACACGAGACGCTGATATATTCGAACGTTATTAACGCTCGATTTAACTCCTCGTGAAACCGTTTCGAGTCACGAGGGCGCTGCGAGCTCACACACGTATGCTCGAATATACACATATACAGCGACGGAGTTATTTATAAAGACAATTTCGGACGAATGGCTTTTGCATATTCTTCGTACAATTATCATTGTTCTGTAATAGATCGAGCGTACGAAGCGAGGTGTCATGTACTTTAACTCGATAATAATGACACAAAAGGCACTATGAACTTAAACCTTCGCGAGCGTCGATAACGCCACAGAGGGCGCATCGATCGCAAAAGGTTAATCCTATTACCTATACCAAATGCGGAGATTAATTCGCAGAAAACTTATCGATCGAGCTGTACCGTAATTAAAGAATAGTAAACCAGCAAGATGAAAATTAAACCATACTGTAACTGAAGATGATAAAAGTCAAGTTAGCGGATGAAGAGAAGAGTACGAAAGGTCATCAAGCTAGCTGTTTGCAGAGCAGAACAAATCTCAAATGGCTATGTCGATAATGCAGAGCGAGCACGGATCCGATGTAAAAACAGTGTAATTTTATACGGTGCGAGGGAATTTTCGAACATCATTTTATTCTAATTCTGAGCTAGCAATCGGAAAAACACACACAGAAGTAAAAAAGGTCTACTGTTTCTCGAGCTGCCAATAAATCACATTCGAGTTGCACAAATTAACGAGTAATCCATCGAGATTATACAGAGTATACAACTCGACTACTTTCAGCGTTTATATTTTACCTTTTCACTTTTGTGAAGTAGGCAATATGTATGAAGTTGAAAAAATAATTATCTATTTGGAATAATCGCAATTGATGATTTTCACGGTTTACACTGAATTAAAAGACAATTTACATGATGTACAATTACTATTTGACGATCTCTACAAATGTCTCGTTTTTCATTCTCTTGTTTCTCTTTGTTTGGATAGCGAAACTTAAAATTTTTCGCCGATACAGCCTGGATAAAAGAGAAAAGAAAAACGCAATCGTTTTCAAAAGGCTTGACTAGAAGGTACGATTTTACGCACAGAAACATTGACGAAGCGTTATCATTTTTTTGTTTTCGCAGACTAATCTCAATGTGAGTTTCGCGACTATCGTTCTTCTAACTAAAATCGACCGGAATGCTTCTCTCAGTCCTTACGATTGCGCGAAATTTTCGAGGTGTGACTTTCATACGTGCTGTCCCATCTTCTCGTCATACAGGAAAAATACGCTCCAACTTCGGAACAAATACGCTCTCCACACATCTTTCCGACGTTTACAATGGCAACGAATTATCATATTTATCATTATCGTATATCTATACATACTATTGAAAAAGAGAAAGATCATGCGATTCGAAATTTTTAGAATGCGCATTTTGATAAAACATATCGAATTAAACTTTATTTCGTATTGGTGTGTATATATATATGTATATATATATATATATGTATATATATATATAAATATACATATATATATACTTATATATATATGTGTGTATATGCAGCTGCTAATGACAACATAAAGATGACGTTCTCGTACACGTGATTTCTTTTCGCTTCTTCTTTCTTGCTCACAAGCAAACAAAATGTGTATTACATCTTAAATATTTCTGTGTGCGCACTTTTTTCGTTTGCTCGTTTTGTTTTCTTTTTTTCATTCGCATCTCATCTTCAGTTTCACTCTCAAATCTCTTGATTGTCCTCCCCCGTCTCGTTGTCGACAAACTCGACGTGGGTAAACGGAAAGTGTCCGACTTTGCCGTGTAGCTCGCCCTCCCACTGTCCATTTATATTAGTCTTTGTCACCTTTATCATATCGCCAACTTCAAGCTTCAGTGCTGTTTTATCGTAAGCGTTAGGCACCCTTGCCTGTTTGACCTTCGCGAATGCTGGCAGAGTTCGCTGTATGTTTGAACGACGTGTCGTCGCGGCTGGTGCTGTATCCTGCCCTCCAAGCTGGGACGAGTTCTGCAATGAATTCGAATTCGAGCCAGAACTCAAAGTACTCGTACCACCACTGTCTTGCCGCACGCTGTTTTCTGTGCTTGTTTGACCATCTTCCTCGTACTTTTGCACGTATGGCACAGGTACTAGTCCCATTTGGCCCACACTATTCTTTGCCGTCCACCATTGCTCCTCGTCCCTCGTCATTACCGTTAATATCTCACCTATGAGATAAAAAAAAGTATTAGGTCACAACGTCTTGATGTCTGGAACCTCTAAATATGACAAAATATCGACGGATGGTCAATACAAGAACTGCAATAATCCTTTTCGAATATTCTTCTTAAATTTCATTAAAAAATGAATCCATCTCTCTGGCAGACGATGAACATATTTGCCATTGCTTTTTATTCGAACAACGACCCTTGAAAAAACTAAACTAGTCTTTTATACCGCCCATTGGTAACCCCTATAACCTCAAATTTATACTTGCACTAGTACGGGGCGTTTTTTACCTTTTCTGAATGGCAAATCATCGGGATCGTTTCCCTCGAAATCGTACTTGGCTATGACCTTGTGAATTTTCTTTGGTGCCGGCCTTATCAATGGCGTTGTATCGAGATAATGGAGTTTGTAGAATGCCAACAGGCTCGGTATGTCTGGAAACATCTGGTCGCCAATACGATAACGTATTTGATCACCCTGCTGGATTTTGTTTATTATATAGTGGCTGACTTTGCTGTCCTCGCGTACACATAGTACGAAATCTCCATGTATCGATGTACTGTCGCGGACGAGAAAAACTCCACCCTCTTTCTCACCCATAAGCAAGTCCGAGGCATCCTGTCTGGACATAGCCCCGAAGTACCAGCTGAAAGAGAAAATAACAATCTTTAATAATAATTCATAAATGACAAATTTTACACTTGAACCAGTGGCACTTATCGAACTTTGTCACCTGTTTTTGTCATACAAATCGAATGTAGCAGCCATCGTGATGAAATATTTGACGTAGGAATCGGTTTTTCAACAATAAAACCGTCCCTCGATAAATCGTTCTTTACTAACTCATCACAAAATCACGTCGATACTGTTGACGACTAATCACAAGCATATCAATGATACCGTGTGATTAAACGAGGGCACACACACCTCGCATGTATTAACGAGATGTCGAGACTGATAGAAACACGTTGAACAAAAAAAAAATAAATCACTGCAAACGTCGTGACGAGTAGTCTCTCAATATTTCGATCAACACAAATGAATTCACCAAAAAAATTCTTTCGATCGCACACACACGCACACACTCGTGAACAAATAGTCACACGTTTTGATTACAACTGTGCTCGCTGATGAATTTCACGGTTTTATACATTTTCCACTCCGTCTCCTAGAACTCGAGTGAATTTCTTTGCTTATGCTATCGTTATCGGATTACCCGTCTTAATAGTTCACCATAATCTTTCTTTCTGCTTACACAGAGTGCCGGATTATACTTTTTCGCGATGCGACGAAGCACAAAATCGGTCTCACTCTCCAGTCGCGATAATTGCCAACAAATTTACTACGGAATGCGGTGTGCCGCTAATATGGTCGCGAGAGTGGCAATTCACAAGTGAGAGAGAGAGAAAGAGAGACAGAAAATGAGAGTGAGAGGAGAGCACACACAAATGCAATCTCGCGTTATTGTGCGATTTAGAATGAAGCAAGAGAACGCAAAGAGGTGGTGAATTGTAATGTGACGGTTACGGTTAAGGAGTGGGAGTAGAGCGAGAAAGAAAAAAATTTTAATCGACTACGTCGACAGAGAGGATGCTGGAGAGACTCTGGAGGCTTAGCGCGCGCGTCTCCAGTCCCAGAGCAGACATCAGAGCCACCATCGGAGAAGAGACGCATCACTCCATACATATCCATGGGGCATTTCATGCCATTTATATTCGGCCATCTGGAAAATAAATATGTATATAAAAATAATTCTTAAAAGTGCAATACGATATTTTCATTGAAATTATGGAACCCTTGTTTTTTCTTTCTTTCTTCTTCGATGAAAACCACGATTATCATATTATTCTGTGAATGTAACAAATTAAAAATCGAACATTTGTCATATCACAATCTGATGCATCCTCGCCATGATGATTTTGTTTCAACGCCATTTATTGCACGCAATTTATATATAAGTTGATAAATTTATAAAATTGCCCATATATCGTAATGGTAATATTTGTGGTCTACTATACATACATATATATCATGTCTCAATATATATATATAATAGTCAAGGAATTTGTTCTATATTATAATTCACATGACACTGATTATGTTAGCCAGCCAAAAAGTGATGAATCTTTTCTTATCTTCACAATACTGCATTCTGCTTTTAACCGCAAAGATCGCGTTTGCACGTCTTCTCCATAGGAAACATTAGCACACGAGCCAGTTTTTCATCGAGTCATTTCTTTGATATGCTTTAATTTCCTCGTTCAATACAACACAACAAAAAAGACGTGCAAACCGAGATTACGATTTTCTGTAGGAATATCCTTACAAGTCAATATATATATATTTTTGCTTTAAATGTTCACGTACTATACATACATATATATTAATTACAAAAGTACTTTTACGAATTTTTATTATCAAAGCACTCGAACGAAAAACGAGAGGATGTCAGTCAGTATTTTGTATATGTATTTTTTTTCTTATTTCAATGTCCTCGTTTCAGCGCAATAATGATAGTGCGATGGAATATTCAATTGAATGCGCCCAAATCAATATCATTATCATTGATATTTCGTTTACTCGAATCTATTCTCAATCATGGTGAAACGATTGCAGTAATCGTAAAACAAATTTGTTGCACATTCGTGCGTATCGATCACTTTTCTTCTATACATTGCGCTTTGCAGTACATTGACGAAAATAATTACAACGCAGAAGCTGGAGCTAGTAAATTCTTTGACCTCATTGGTACATCTTCGAATTACTCGATGCTAGTATCGTTGAATAGAACGCGCGATGCGACTCGATAAATATTGTGTCGTATCCAGATATACCAAAGTTTCGTTGGTAATCTCACGGATAAATCGACAATGAAGCTTAATTTACAGACGCACTTATACACAACTTGATCGAGAGAAACATCTTTTTTTTTCGTATCTATGTAAGGAATTGTTCTTTAAAATTCCTACCATAACACACATATTTCACTCGATCTACCTCAAAAAATGTATAGACTAAGGCCTCTTTGATTTCTTTTTTTTGTCCTTTTTTCATCTTTCTTTTGAGTAACAATACCGATAACAATAGGAGGGCAAGCGATTTCAGAGTTTTACTTTTATTTTTTTTTTCTACTCGCCTCATATCGAAGTAGTTTCGTCCCTTGTTTTGTCAACATCAACTTCGTCGTTGTGACGAAAATTGGTCGATTAGGAAATTAAGCTGCTCGTTTATTCTACACGAGCGATTTCACGGTATTATTTTTAACCGTGAAATAGCGAATACCCTGCGAATCGTGAAAATTCTGTTTTTTCCATTTAGCTTCTTGTTTGTTTTTTTCTATTACTCCGCCAATTTTAGTTATTTTGTTGCGTAATTTATATTGGCTTTGCGATCGAGGAGGATAGAGTGCATAGGTCAAACGCCGTTCGAAGCTGGCGCCGAATTGTCGATCGGAGGTCTCAAAAGATCGTGGTACTGCATGAGTGCCTCGCGCAACGATCGCGATACTTGTGTCGATGCGGTTGCTATCGTGCACTCAACGAGGCAAGGATAGAGTCCTATCAGTTGTTCCCAGACCGATCGTTCCACTATTGGGAAAACAGGTCAATGAACTCTGATAAACATCTTTGTTTTTCGATTTATTCATGAAATATGTTGTTGTATCTTACCTTTATTCGGAGGTGCCTTTTTTAACGACACGACAAGGGTCGCGACAGCCTTAAGGACAAACGATATCTCCGAAAGTCTGAATCTAGAAAGCAGGATAACAACAAAAATTCAGGCAAACAACTAATTGCAGGCAGTTTTCTATACGCTTAATTAAAAACTATATTAGTAAGAAACTAAACCACCTTGGCAATGGACATTTTCCACTGCGTCTCTCGTCCTCGATGTAACGCCACAGAACTTCCTGAAATCTGTGAAGAAGAGCAGTAACGGCGAGTCGTCCGGCGACTCCCCCCTCGTCACTCTCAGTTGCCACGTCGTTTACGATATCAGATGGTTTGCTCAAACCATCAAGAAGGGAAAATTGCAACAGCGTCTCGAAGCACGTTTTTGCAAACTCTTCTCGCAGTTTGGTCTCGCCATTTTTTTCTACCGAAAGGATATAACAAAATATTAAACACAATTAAATTAAGTAGGAATATAAAGTATTGAAAAAAAAATTCAAAGTTTACCTATATTCGTCGTAGTTGCTGAATGAATCGATCCCTTATTTAATAGCATAACAACTCTCAAAATGAATTGATGAGGTATACGCTGCGAGTGAGGCAAAACTTCATTTCGTAAAAGTTCCATAACTTGACAATCAACCGCCTCATCAGCTTGAATCTCTTCAAGACCTCGATCAACTTTAAGTGGGCTAAAAATAATCAACTCCAACATTATAAAATCTTGTTGAACACGCCATAATAAAAAACGAAATACAACATCGACGAATACCTTTTTGGAAACAAAAAGTCATCCATCGTATCCGCGAGTATAGGCCACATGCTCTGGAATTTGTCTGGATAGTTTCTTGCTAGAGGAAGGCCAGTGTGAAGTACAGCGAGTAAGCTAGTAACTGCGAGTTTCCATGTTGTTGGTGATGGACAAGCATATTTCATCGACAGTGGCACTCGCAGAGCCTCGATAACATGCCGTAAAATTTCCTCGTCTATCACAACTGGCTCAGACGCAGTTTTTTGATAAAGATTTACGACCATTGTCAGAGCTTTTTCTCCGAACGGGACGTAATTCATCGTTACCCAATCGGCCTGAAAAAGAAATTCTTTCATTAAATTGTTCTTTTTCCCGTTGCAACGATACAGATCAATGTTACTCACGGATAGACCTCGAACTTGCGATATATGTTTCGTCTGAAGTTTTCCATAGGTAGGAGCTTGACAAGCGAGTTTTGAGAAATTAAGCAATTGGAGAAATATCAAGCCGATCATCATTCGCAAATTGTCCGAGCCGTTTAGAGCTTCCTGAAAAAATGAAAGAAAAAAATGTTTATCCACTGTTTAAAATTCGTGTAAATTGTTTCTTCATAAGTGATAATGAACCAATATCGTTAATAATTATTTCAAATATAATTATTTATTATAGGGTTTGTACCCATCACTTATGCCATAGTACAAAATTACTGATAACAGGTATTAATGCCAAACAATGTACTAATGAAAAAATGGAAATATTTTAATTTACTGACCTTTTGTAAAAGTTCCATGGAGTGTAAAACGCCATCCTGCAATTGCGTTAGGACGACATCTGGCACAGTGGGTAAAATATAGGGTGCCGAATCCCCGTGAACGGGCACTTCTACCACATTCTTCAGTACGGTGCACAGTTTTTGTAAATCAGTTCCGGTAAATTTATTTCTAATGTGATGAAAAACAGCGGGAAAGATATGAACGAGAGCAGTCAAAAAGGCCTGCGAGGGGACATAAGGTTCGTTCTCGTCCTCCTGTGGTGGCATCGAACTTTCCATTCCAATATTAAGCCATATGCGCCATGCAATCACCCACAGAGCTTCGGGATCACCGGTTGGAACATCATCGGTATTGTCACCGTTCTTTTGAAGATACAAAATTTCTTGGAATGACTTGAGCGCCGCTAATGAGACTTCGTTGTTCTTGCTGAGCGCCGAATGTTCAATAAATTCGAGTAAGAGCGACCAAGCTCTCGGAAAATCGCCCAACATTTGCAAAAGCTGTCTTTTTGTGTTGAAGACTCTCGCCACTCCGCTCAGCGTCAAAACTTGCGTCTCAGCCCATTGTTTCTGTGCCGTGTTTCTACTGTGATGTATCAATATATTCCCGCTCGTGTCGACTTTCTCGTTGCTCGCCGAGCTCGAAAGATTTCGCACTTTGTCCAAGAGAGGAAATAAGACTTGCCAGAGTACAGCCTGCCAGGTTGGTTGATGTAAGAGACCACCATGTGCGGAAATCGTTGAGAACAGGGTTTGGCTCGCTGATTTTCTGACCGCTGGACGCGAATCAACACATAGATCGCCGAGTCTCGCGTAAAGGCACATCCAGAGCTTGTCGAACGCCGGCATGTTCGTAGTGCCGGGAAAATCGGGAAAAACGGAGCCTGTATCGCCTCTCAGACTCATACATAACTTTTCTTGATTCTGATAGAAATAATCACTGATATTCCACATCAAGCCTACTGCAGTCAACGAGATATTGAGCTCTTGAGTCTGCGAGCCAAATTTAGCAGCTGTATCGACACACAGTGGTAAACATCGCCATGTCATGACAGGAAGGAAGTCCGTCACGACCAGCTGAAGACATTGAAAAGCTATGCGAACGAGTGCTTCACCGTGATGATCCGATACCGCCCCTATTATACCAAGGACCAGAGGCCAACCATGGAAGAGAGTTTCACCACCACCATGAAGTACCTGAAGAACACATTCCAACTGTCGTTGTCTCACATCGGCGTGTCTTACTGACGACAATTCGGAAAGAGGGCCGAGCAACAAAGTCTGCAATTTCTGTAAGAATCAAAGCGACGATGTCATTGGAATAAGTGTTAGTTAAATGAAAAATTATTCATCGATTTTCGTATTATGCGAAATTGATTTACTTGATTATCGCGCAGTGGCTGAGGATATTTGTGCTGCAGTGCAGCTTTGACCAAGTACGTGATCGCTTCGACTCCCCATTCACGCATTCGGATATGCGGATGCTGACAAACCTCGAGCAAATGATTCGTCAAAGGCCTCCAGAGTACCTCGACACGGGGCAAATTTACGAGACCAGTCTCAAGAAGTTTCGCAACAGCGAATAATGAAGGTTCCTAAAATTAAGCATGACCGTATTAGTAGAATTAAACCATTGACAATTCATTTATTAATAATCTTGGCAAATAACAAGTAATCGAAGATACTTACTCTGTTGGAATAAGCTAACTCCATAGCCTCTTGACTCAATTTGCAAAGAGCGTCAATGAGATGATGAAGTGCCACGTCGTCAAGATACTGACTGCTCTCGAACAGCCTACTCAACATAGCACTGAGAACCGGTAAATCGGCCATTACAGCGGTCGTAAGAACGGCGTTTGAGTCGGTTGCTGTTCTTCCGGCTTTTAATGATCCACCAGTCGATGGTTTGAGACCGAGAATCCAAACCAAGTGCTGGAGTGTGGTCAGCACCAAATGCCACGCACTACCGAGTATACTGCCATGACAATGAGCCAGCAAGAGCAGAGCACGCATACATTGAAGGTTCTTCGCGGTCAACATTACAGGGCCCTGCTGAGCACCTGAAATCAATATAATTTTTCTTAAATATTATATTTCACATTTTTTTAAAACTGATAGCTTTTTCCTCATTAATATTCGCCGTTTCTACCAATGGGCAACGATGCTGTCGGTAATGGAGTTCCAACAGCTACAACCTGCTGTCGATAATCCGGTTCACCGGCACTCGTCGGATTGAATTGTGACAATTCTTGCGATCGTCCCGAAGGAATTCCCTGAGGTGCATTGTTCAATACTGTGAGAGCATAATGGGGTGGCAAAGATGCTTTGCAAATTGCAGTGATGAAAGCATCCCGGGGTGTTTGAAGATCGAGTAACCCACAGAGAGAAGCGAATGTCTGAATTGCTTTGAGAACATTCTCGGTTGCAGACTCGTCCGTACTATTGTCATCAAAGTCATTGCAATAATTTGTTTGAGTTATAACAATGACAAACAATAAAATGGGCATTTGAAAGTCTTCGAGAAGTTGGAATAAAAGTACCTTGCATCCACGAGTGGACTCAAAGCTGCCAACAAGCCGCACCAGCTTGAGTTTATCAATTGAGTGTGAAGTCGTTTTTCAGTTTCTGATGGATTATACTGACTCTCTGTTCCCTGCTCTTTCGGGCCTATCACGGCGAGAGCTATAGAACCTATTATATCGAGTAAACAAGCATATGCTATACTTATGCCATAACCATCAGGTATTTGCGGTGGTTCGATCTTGTCTAGCATCTCTAAACTGAAAATAAAATATTTACAATTATTATGATATTATTATTATTTATAAATATTATGGATAATATATTATTATTAGTAATGTAAAAATAATTATAGTGTTGATGTCCAATCTATGAAAACTTACTATGTAGGTTTCGCTTGTCCACTCGAGAAAGTCTGAACGACTGGCAGCCAAACACCTCGGGAATAAAAACCAGGTTGTGGAGATACTCCAGGACCGACTGGCATACCAGCTAACAAAGCTGGAGCACCACCCTGAGCTGTGGTTACGCCAGTCCCTTTAAAAATAACGTACGTTCCTTAAATTGAACTAAATCACTCGATACGACTTTTCTACGTCCTGAATATATTACCTGAACCTGGCTGACCAATCACTTGAGGATTTATGAAAAGACTGTGCACATATGCACCTAGACTGTTAACGATATCTTGAAATATATTAGTCGTGTGTTGTTTCAGATCGTAACACTCGCAGAAGCTCGTCAGTAAATCCGTATGTACGGTCATTTTGTGTAATACCTCTAGTGCAAGAGCACGCTGCCATGGTGGCTTATCAGGATCCAGAAATTTAACAATAAGTGATAGAAATATTTCACATTCTGTTACCTAAAAATAAGCCCAGTTGCTTGAGAATTCTATCGATTTTTACAATTTGTCTCATTTCTGCAAGAACTCACCAATAGGGAATGATACTTTTGTACAAGTATGGAAACGACCCTGAGAAGGCGCATGCTTATAGGAAAGTAGGGCTTATCAAGCGGCGTTGCAGGCTGCATCGATGCTGGTACAGAATTACGATATTTTATGTTTGGTGAAAATAACTTTATCACCAAGGCGCACACACGTTCCTTCAGTAAGAAGCTAAATTCTGGATGCTGTAAAATTGAGAATAATAACATAATTGATTAGTGTTCCATATTCGTTTGTTTGAAAACTACATAAATAGGAGATAACGTTTTTATTACTCAAGGAAACGTACTTTAAAGAAAACTGATGAAAAATTCGTAAGAACGGATTCTAAGAGCTCCAACCCGAAAGTACGCGTCATTTCTGTAATGCCGATTAGCCAATATGGTTGGTCAGCATTCACCAACTGCACCAGATCCTAATTCCAGAAAAATGTAATAATTATTTCAATCTTAACTGCGAAAATGTATCAATATTATTATATCAATTATGGATTAATTAATTTTAATTAACAAGAAAAACGGAACCCTACTTGAAACATTAAAAAAGCATCAGCCGCACAAGGTGCAAGACCCTTCGGTGGCTGATTGGTGCAAATTTTCAATTCCTCTAAAATACTTTTATCCAACTCTCTTGGGGTCTTATTTTCTTCATCTTCGGCCACAACACGCTCAAATACCAACGATACCAATTGTCGTACAGTTGCCCCTGCCGTATTAATTGTTGTTGAGTCTTTTGTAAAATGGAGTCGGAAGCATAATACGAGGTTCTGGAATACATATTTAATTCATATAGTTCTGATATCACTGTGATTATAATTATCCAACTTTTTCGAACAAAATTTCTTACCCTAGCGAGAGTCTCTCCATGAACAACCGTGTTGCTTGTCAACAAAAGTGTCACTGTTTGTAACACTTTGACTTCCTCCATGCCCAATTCCATGAGCATCCATAAAGCATCCGTTATATAACGAGCGCCTTTTTGATCAACCGCTTGTTGGGTTATTAGCCTTTGCATCATGCCTAGGCAAAACTGCCAAAATTGGAGAGATGCAAGAATCATGTGATTATTGTTATTTTTATTCATTTATCAAAATTTCGTTTGTACATTTATATCATTTTGTCCTGTAGCTTTGTGTGTCATATCGTTATATTATACATATTTTATCATTGACATGCTATTGAGCAGCAGTATTATTTACCTTGACAATTTTAACATCTTTGCTCTCACAACCTTGCACCAAAGGATATAGAATCTGATTTACTATGTAGTAAACAGATGTTCCTGGATTGTTTGAAGCTGTTCGCAGCTTTGAAATTCCTTCCTCGCATGACTGGTAAATGAATAAGCATGGCATAACAAAGATTCTGTATGGATTATGGGATATAATCTATCCGAATGACAAGGTTCAATGGATTATGGCTTATTTTTAAATATGAGTATCACATACGTATAAACTTCATTTAAAAACCTTGATTCACTCACACTTAATCTACTCGCATTTCTTCTAATTTAAAAATAATTGTATTGAAATCAATCAAACTCGTAGAAAAACAAAATAACAATAATAATAACCCAAACTCCGAAATAACAATATGGGACTTTTATTGAATATTTCTGTCAAGTAACTAACCTCTTTGATCTGCGGATATTTTTTCTTCGTTTCGACGCTCAATGTCTTGAGATCCGATAGCAACGACTCCAAAAATTTCGTGTTGTTTTCCGGGCTGTACCCGATAGCGGTGCTTGACATAGTTCTTGAACTATTTTCTGAGCAATTACAATGTGCCGCACTGACACTGTTTCATCACAATAATATTCACTCTCTATCGACAACAATCACTCGATCCATTATCGCGAAAAATCATCATCAATATGTAATACGCGATAATCATACGACAACGATCGACCAACAATAACTATTCATCCTTCTCGTTCGTCAGTTTGTCGTGATATATCGGTCAATTGTTTATATCGATTACAAAACACTTTCACGGCACAATTGACGAGGTGAGTTGGCAAGAAGGGTTATTCTCTTTTATTATCGTTCACGAATTTATCGTCGGCAGAGGAGTAAGACGATGTAATACACACACAGCGAACCTCGTCGTTCAATGAATGTTTGACACCATGCGCCATATCCTATACGGTTAGGAAAAACTAGTACTACTATGTTATGTCATACCGGTTGTCGTACCGACAGAGATGAAATCGCTCCGCATACGTTAAAAATCTCAGAATTTCGAAATTCGGTAAAAAATGTACAGATTTCGTTACCATATGGTAATTTTGATTGTAGATTTACATATTTTGACGAATTAATGACTCGAATAAAAAACTGTGACTTTCATCGATAAACGACGAAAAAATCTGGCGCAATGAGTACCTGCGCGTTGCTGAATGTGCAATATTACAGAAATGGCATTCATCCGAAAATAAGACGTGGAAAGCCGGTAATAGCAATTGGTAGAGTAGAGCGGGGTTGTGCACGTAGTTCGCGCATATCCCGCTTCTACCTCGCGAAGCTTCGAGCCATGGAGACTAGAGTAAAGAAGTCCGAACGCAATGTTAGAGAAATGGTGGGTAAAAGCATAGTATAACCATAGTATAACTAGTATGGGCACTCCGAGCATTTTCGAGGTTCGCGTCGATCCGTTCTGCGCATCCATCCGTCATGTTTTTGGGCGCCACCAATCAGAAAATTGTTTCATAAGTGGTGATGTGAAGCCTGTGACAGTCAGTTGAGAGGTTAAAATTTTTTAAAACAACGTCGGAAAATAATACATTATAATAAAAAAAATGCATAAAATCAAAGGGTACAAAAAGTGCAGCGTTGAAAATTGCAGAAATACGATTGCAAATTCAGAGTGTTCTTTTTTTCGCTTTCCTAAAGATAATGAAAGGTAGACTGAGAGGAAGAATTTTTTCGATGAATGTTATACTAAAAAATAATTTGTAATAATATTAGGGCAAGGAAGTGGATAATATTTTACAATCACCCCGATTTAATGTTGAAAACAGCAGAAAATTTATACGCAACCAACAGAGTTTGCAGTCATCATTTTGAAGATCGAATGTATGCAATTGGAATAATTGGCTGTATATTTCTATGATATGTATGGCTTTATTCACTAATTGTATAATTAATGTAATTTTGTAATAGATGTTTGTATGTCATTATGTAATTAATAAATGATTGATGTAATCATATATTTTTACCTTACTTATGATTACCGAACTCCTATATTTATGTAATGATTTATAATAATAATGATAGACATAAATAACAATTAGTTTTCAAATAATAAAATATGCAAACCATTTCACTTTTTTATTTTCTTATTTATGTATACAATCGGTTCTAATCTGTATAAATTAGTTTATATATATTTTCATCTTTTTATCAATTTTATCTAATATATTTTATCTCTAATAAATCTATCTCTAATAATTTTAATTTATTGACAAAAAAAAGCTTTTATTTGTTTTATTTTTTAGATAATTTTTAAATTAAAAAATTTCTTTTTTCAATTTATAAAATTTATATACGTCCCTGGTGAGATAGTAATATACCGCGGGTTCCTAGAACAAATGATCCGTCACTGGAGGTGAGACCAAAAACATGGCGGAAAATTGACAACAAAAAGATCAAAGTATGGGCACTCTTTGTCGGCACTTTGATCTTTTTGTTGTCAATTTTCCGCCATGTTTTTGGTCTCACCTCCAGTGACGGATCATTTGTTCTAGGAACCCGCGGTATATTACTATCTCACCAGGGACGTATATAAATTTTATAAATTGGAAAAGAAATTTTTTAATTTAAAAATTATCTAAAAAATAAAACAAATAAAAGCTTTTTTTGGTCAATAAATTAAAATTATTAGAGATAGATTTATTAGAGATAAAATATATTAGATAAAATTGATAAAAAGATGAAAATATATATAAACTAATTTATACAGATTAGAACCGATTGTATACATAAATAAGAAAATAAAAAAGTGAAATGGTTTGCATATTTTATTATTTGAAAACTAATTGTTATTTATGTCTATCATTATTATTATAAATCATTACATAAATATAGGAGTTCGGTAATCATAAGTAAAGTAAAAATATATGATTACATGAATCATTTATTCATTACATAATGACATACAAACATCTATTACAAAATTACATTAATTATACAATTAGTGAATAATTAAAGCCATACATATCATGGAAATATAGAGCCAATTATTCCAATTGTTTATAAATGTTTCCAAATGATCATTTTATTTGAATTATTTTGATTAGAATTAGATTTAAAGTTGCGATTTATAAATTTTTAAGTATAATATAAACGCATCCTGAAAAATAGCTTTTTTACAAATAAATGTGGAAAATCTTGACATGGATGCTGAAACATAATTGATTCAGCTTTTGTCAAAAATGTTTGAATAACATTTTTTTGTAAAATAACGGTTTCAAAATTATCATTAAAAATCGCTTCTAAAGAACATATATAAAATATAAAATTGTTGTGTGGCATTTTCAGGCTACCAAAAGCAGACCTTTCACTTTGATATGCTTTAAAAAAACAGGAAATTGTTGAGTCCTCCAATTCTACATGTTCTATACTGTATTCTTCGCAAACTGCAAAGCGAAAAAAAGAACACTCTGAATTTGCAGTCGTATTTCTGCAATTTTTAACACTGCACTTTTTATATCCTTTGATTTTCTACATTTTATTTTATGTCTTATTTTCCAACGTTGTTTTCAAAAATTGTAACCTTTCAACTGACTGTCACAGGCTTCACATCACCACTTATGAAACAATTTTCTGATTGGTGGCTCCCAAAAACATGGCGGATGGATGCGCAGAACGGATCGACGCGAACCTCGAAAATGCTCGGAGCATAGTATAACTAGTATGGGCACTCTTTGTCGGCACTTTGATCTTTTTGTCGTCAATTTTCCGCCATGTTTTTGGCCTAACCTCCAGTGACGGATCATTTGTTCTAGGAACCCGCGGTATATTACTATCTCACCAGGGACGTATATAAATTTTATAAATTGGAAAAGAAATTTTTTAATTTAAAAATTATCTAAAAAATAAAACAAATAAAAGCTTTTTTTGGTCAATAAATTAAAATTATTAGAGATAGATTTATTAGAGATAAAATATATTAGATAAAATTGATAAAAAGATGAAAATATATATAAACTAATTTATACAGATTAGAACCGATTGTATACATAAATAAGAAAATAAAAAAGTGAAATGGTTTGCATATTTTATTATTTGAAAACTAATTGTTATTTATGTCTATCATTATTATTATAAATCATTACATAAATATAGGAGTTCGGTAATCATAAGTAAAGTAAAAATATATGATTACATGAATCATTTATTCATTACATAATGACATACAAACATCTATTATAAAATTACATTAATTATACAATTAGTGAATAATTAAAGCCATACATATCATGGAAATATAGAGCCAATTATTCCAATTGTTTATAAATGTTTCCAAATGATCATTTTATTTGAATTATTTTGATTAGAATTAGATTTAAAGTTGCGATTTATAAATTTTTAAGTATAATATAAACGCATCCTGAAAAATAGCTTTTTTACAAATAAATGTGGAAAATCTTGACATGGATGCTGAAACATAATTGATTCAGCTTTTGTCAAAAACGTTTGAATAACATTTTTTTGTAAAATAACGGTTTCAAAATTATCATTAAAAATCGCTTCTAAAGAACATATATAAAATATAAAATTGTTATGTGGCATTTTCAGGCTACCAAAAGCAGACCTTTCACTTTGATATGCTTTAAAAAAACAGGAAATTGTTGAGTCCTCCAATTCTACATGTTCTATACTGTATTCTTCGCAAACTGCAAAGCGAAAAAAAGAACACTCCGAATTTGCAGTCGTATTTCTGCAATTTTTAACACTGCACTTTTTATATCCTTTGATTTTCTACATTTTATTTTATGTCTTATTTTCCAACGTTGTTTTCAAAAATTGTAACCTTTCAACTGACTGTCACAGGCTTCACATCACCACTTATGAAACAATTTTCTGATTGGTGGCTCCCAAAAACATGGCGGATGGATGCGCAGAACGGATCGACGCGAACCTCGAAAATGCTCGGAGTGCCCATACTAGTTATACTATGCTCGGAGTGCCCATACTAGTTATACTATGGTAAAAGCATGTAAAAGCGAGGAATGATATGATAATTGCACCGCTTAGCGGCGCCACTTCTGCGTGGAACCGTTAAGCGCGGTGATTTTGAATCGTTGATTCGCGATTTGTAATACATTTTGTCTGACTAACGTAGCTTATAATATTGATGAGTAATATTGCTATGCTTTTGTTCAAATTATGAAATGATAATATTTCAGAAATTTTTAGCATTGGAGCCGATCGATGCTGCGAATGTTTTATTTTTGTTCAGTGATATGTACGAGCAAGCAATCATAATGTAAATATTGCATACTCGATTTCCAAGAGTATTTTTTTACGCGTCAGATGGAATGGCAGATGACCATGGACGTATAAATATATGAACGGAGCCTGTCTCCGCGGGGGTGAAGCCACAAGAGTGAGAGGAATGAAAACCTGCTGCAACGGATATGATGAACCAAGATGGCGGCGGCGATATCTATTTTCACGGTACGATCCCAAAGTAGTAAGGTGGCGGGGAAAGATCGCGGGAGTGCGACGAGGGAGACATGTTCCTATATCCATGCTCTCGACATGCCTCCCTCGACGATGATTATCATGATTATTTGACGACCACCCGAACATCAACTCCTGCGTACGTAGAACAGTCGCAAGAACCCGAAGAATATATCGAGGAGGAAGATCTTCAGCCAGAACCGTCGAAAAGACAAAAAAATTAATAGAAAAAAAACGCCTTTCATTGTTATTTTCCTCACAAAACAATTGTTTGTTGAATAAATTTTATCGGCGTAATTCATAATTTGATTGGCTTATTTATTTATTTTATATCGCAATGTTTCCCTGAAACCCTTTCAACGCGTGGATACAACCGTGCGAGCTGCTACACCGAATCTGAGCACGGACTTTCTGACTTTGAGGCGCGCTAGCAGGTGTAATTTTTGTCGAAAATTAAAAATTAAAAAATTTAATTGGTAGGTCTGAACAGGTTCTACAAGTTTGGTAATAGATATTTTTTCGATATCTGTGATAGGAGAAGAGAAAATAGCGAAAACAAAAAATTGATACAAGAATTTTTGACTTTTTTGATCAATATCTCAATGAATATGGACGATTGGTGAAAAATGTATAGGACTAAAATTGTAGAGCGTAAAAAAAGCAACAAAAAAGTATTATATCAAAATATTAGTATCTCAACGCAGAACCAAGTTATTGTAAAAAAACTGAGCTTAACCCTTTTTTCAAGATGGCTGAAAATGCACATAGGAAATCTTGGTCGATAATTTTAACTTAAGCTTTTCTAAGCACCCCCCACAACATATCCAAAATTTAGCCGCCTCGGATTTTTTGCATTTATAACCTGTTTTTTTCGACGTAATGACTGGACTATACGCGACGCATGCGTAATGAGCAAAGATCGCAATTGTGAGTCGACTGGCTAAGTTCGCATAGATGCGCATTAGCCGTTGCGCATGCATAATTCGCAAAATTGTTTTTTGGATTTGCAAGGATATGGTTGACTACCTAACGTTTTAATTAGCATGACCACCTAACGATTACGCATCATTTGAGCATCTTGAAAAGATAAATAAAGGAAAAATAACAAATTTTCGGCCAACTTCACATACATTTCTAATTATTTTTTTTTTTTAAACTATTGACTACCTAACGTTTTCATTAGACTACCTAACACCACCTAACGACCATCTAACGATATAAAAAAAAGTCAATTAATAAAGCGCCAGTTGGCCGGCCAACTTCACGGGGGTCTTTATCGATGCAGAAGCAACAAACTCTCTAGGGAGAATCTGGCTACTGAAACTGAAGCACAAGGAACACTCACACGTGGGAGGAAACACTTACGAAATAATTCCTCGACAAACCTGCTCAAAAGTATGTCCCCAAAATCCCGTCGGTAACTAATATGTGAATTTTTTGTTTCAAAGAGATATGAAAATTTCGGTACGAAATAAATTCCTATAAGACGCTGAATTAATAGCTAAATATGGCATGAATATGTTTTTTCCCAAAATATCAATGATTCTTTGACTAAAATCGTAATACAGAAATTTCTGTATGGTTGACTTTCTCCAGTATTATGTTCTCAATGAAACACCATCGGGATCAGTGCCGGCGAGTCTTCTCATAATAAAGTACGGCGTTTTGGAGATTGTCATCAAATTTACTCGAGGTTTCTACATTCCATTATATTCACCCCCTTTTTCTTTCATTGAAAATTGTTTGTTCACTGCCTTCATTGCATTACCAAACATTTATTCTGATCGTTTCAACGAAATATATTACATATTGTGAATTGATCAGGTGGTCTACAGTTGGTATCATTTTTCGTAGATGTATCCACATTTTTGTTATATACTCAAGAAATCGAAAATGTAAGATCTCGATGGTAACGTAATGTAAACGAAATTGTTAAATTGAAGATGAAAAAGGCCTGCAAAATGTTTGCCTTTAGGTCTATCTTACTTCTTACAAACGTTAATTTGGTTATGTTGGACGATGGTGATATTGCACAAAATTCAAACGCTTAGGCATGCTTTATAATTGCCAGTCGTTATTTTTGAAACTCTTGAATCCGATTTTCAGAAATACGAGTAAACATAATCAACAATGGCGGTCAAGGGGCTAGTCGCATCTATCATTCAGTTCTTGACACAGCAAGTCGAAGAAGGAGATATAACGGCAGATTCCCGAGAGAGTCTGGAAGTTGCTATACAATGCTTGGAGAGCGCTTACAACGTACAGGCATCCGACGCTGTAGGAAACTTCAATTTATATACAGCTTACCAAACTGCATTGGAAAATGCCGGTCCAACGGCAATACGGGAAGCCACAGCTGCGGAAAAAGCTGAAGCGGAAAGATTTAAGAACGAGGGCAACAACTTTATGAAAGAGGAGAAACCCCAAGAGGCTCTTGCAAGTTATACAAAGTATGTTAATGCATTGTCAAATTAAGGTCTTCTTTTTCAGATAATTGCAGGTATATGAAAGACAGAGAATGTATACACAATATTAATATGATGCAATATAGGTGGACTACCGGATGTTTCCATATACAGTGAAAATATATTCGTTTCAACTTTTCCACTTTATATTCGTGTGACACGATTGCAATCAATTTAAAGTCGTCATCTAAAACAGTTTGCTCGTTGTTCGTAACAATCATAAAAGATATACTAACTGAAAATTCAGGTCATTTTTTGTTTATACAGAGCTATAGAACTGGATGGTAGCAAAGCAGTTTATTACTGCAATCGTGCTGCTGTTCACAGCAAATTGGGCAATCATCAGCAGGCTATAAAAGATTCTATGACGGCCCTCTCCATCGATCCGTCGTACAGCAAAGCATATGCTCGAATGGGTCTTGCATATTCCAGCATAGACAAGCACAAGGAAGCCAAGGAATGTTATCAGAAAGCAAGCCAAATGGAACCTGAGAATGAATCTTACAAAAATAATATTCAATTGGCAGAGGAAAAATTGGCTCAACAAGGTGTCAGTAACATGGGATTGTGCGGTCCGGGAGGTTTGTCGAACATGGATCTGAGTTCGATAATAGGAAATCCAGCGTTTGTCAATATGGCACGACAAATGTTTACTGATCCGGGAATGCGAAACATGATGAGTTTTCTGACAAGTGGGGATGTTCAACAAGGTGGCCAGATGGAAGCTCTTATCGAAGCGTAAGCACCAATAAACTTAATAGCATTGCAACATTATTGACACATTTCGTAAAATAAAGATACAGTATTTTCTAATTAAATTTCGTCGAGACGCCTATGGGCGTCTCTTGACATGTTTACGTATCGTTCCTAGCAGTGGACATCGTTTGGTGGACGAAATACAGACTGCTAATCCTGAACTGATCGAGTCCCTGCGGCGTCAGATGCGTGGTCCCAATGATCCTGAACCACCGCAAAAGAACTGAACGAGCGGATGAGAATGGAATTTATGTAAATTCTGACGACCACAAAGTAGGAGATAATGAAGAAAAAAAAACGTAGGGCGAGAAAAAGCTTTGCAAAAATATCATGAGGCAAAATGAGTGTATCCATCACGTCGATGTTCTATAACATCGCTAGATATATTATTGTTGTACACGAAAAGTGCTCATATCGCTCCAATTAGTAACGAAATTCGCGATCGCGATAAACATACCGTACACAAATTTGTGTAATTTTTTTAATGACCTTTCGGCATGAACGATGCATCGTACGTTCCAATTCACCGTGTTTTGCATTCTATTTATGTTGTTCCGTTTTTGATCGACTCAAATATTCCATATACCATTTATCTGAATTTGTCTCTACTCGGATATAATTGGCGTTGTCACGTCATATATGATATATAATTATATACTAAAACGTATTCTGTACGTAGAAATACGAAATCATTGAAAAACGTGTGTACATCTATCTCATGCGGTAACATTGGCTGACGCAAATTCAATGTTATCTTCTGCAATAAAAAGCCATGAAAGTTATACAGAGAAAAACGAAACTCTAGTCGCAAACATTTTTTCCGTGTCCTCCATTATCTTTCAGTGGCGTGAATATCATCCACTAAACGTATCGAGGTACTCGAAATTACATATCGGTGCGTGCGCAAATGATACGTAGGAGAGTTCCTCGCGGAGTTCATGGTATGCTCGAGTGGCGCTAGATCCGACAAATTCGTATGCAACGTAAACAGGGATGAGTGATTTACGAAGAGAAACATTACCGCGACCATGCATCTTTTCAATAATTATGTCTAATGTAATTGGGACGAATTTAACCTCAAAATAATAGATATTCACGAGATCATCTGACAATATCAAATATAATTGCGTCGCAAATACCGTATTGCGCTGGCATTTCAATCGTACACGCGCGATTACGGGGGGCTCCGAAGCTTCGTTGCGACGGTCATGAGAGATTCGGTTTTACCCCCACCATTACCGCGAGCTTCCCGAACACACTCAACAGATTGAGGTGTGGCCACAGAAGGCAGCCATTTTCTTGACTATCTGTCGCATAAGATTTCAGGTAAATACGCAATTAATATCTAAAATATTGCTGTCTGGAGTGGTGCAAGGGTGTGTTGTGTCGTGTGTTGTCGTACTACTAGCGGATCACGAGACAGTTAAGTTCGTTTGGTTTCGGGAAAGCGCGAAAAAAAATAATAACGAGAAAAAACATAAAACGAAGAAGGGATATATATATATACATATATACACACACATATATATATACACATATATATATATATATCACTATATACTCCGTGCAAGAGAAACTGGAGGAGTGCCATGCGTTGCGAATCTACGGGAGAAAAACCCCCCCCGTGAACACGAGAGCTATTTAGCTTAGCGTCCGTTGTGCGTTTGCCGATAATTTTCGTTGTTTTATTCAAATTGTTATCGATATAAAACGGTATCGTCGGAATAAACGAGGAATAATTTTCGACACGTTCGTGCTTTGAGTTCAGTGAGTAAGTACATCGTCACCGAGGCATTTAGACTCCAACGTCGCCATCCTACCGCACCCCCAAAATCTAGTCCCCTCTTCCCTCATCCTTCGCTCCCTGTTCTGTCTCTCTCTCTCGTATTCTTTGCACATCATACTCTCTTACGCCTCGTCCCGTTTTTTTTTTAATCTCACAAGGCGGCGGTGCATTTTTTCGACATTACAAATCTCGCAAAATCTTGAACGTGTGTCTCTGTGTCTTGTCACATAGACGTGTGGTCGCCCCCTCCACCGCCACTCCCCTCGGTTGTCCTTCAGTCTTAACACAAAATTTGCGATCGCAGCAACAACTGTCGCTCGTCCGTTGTTCACTTCGGGTAAACAACAAGAAAAAAGTAAACTAATCGTTCGCGATTGTCAGAGTTTATCGTTGTTTCTTTTTCACACTTGTTTGCGGAATTACGTTCTGATGGAAAAGTCGCGATTGTCGCTCGATAATGGTTCTTTGACAAAGATTCTTTCAATGGTAGTACGGTGTTGTGGCGTGTCAAAAAAAAAATTAGGAATCTACGAAAGGAGATAGATATTCCGAAAAGTGACGGTTTCTTTTTCGTTGGCAAAAGAGTTTGGCATTCGTGAAGATAGGATTTAGCAGGAGATAACCAAGATTTTGAGCGTTTGTCGCATTGAATAAAAAATTGTCATGCATGCATACGTGGAAAAGTTAGGGAATTTGGAATGTTTCAATGACTCGCGTCCCGACGACTGTCATCGAGGAACGAATAATTAAGTGCTTAAACGTGTACAAGAAACAAAAGTGAATTGACGAATTTATTGTGCGTCTCGTTACAACATTAATCTCTGTCTATGGCATCATTCCTTATGTTACTATCACGAATATTAGCAACACAACTGGAATGACAAAGCGCACAAGACTATTGATAAAAATTCGTGATTACTTATCGATTGCAATTACACGTTTCTCATATTATCGCTGTATATGGTGTAACAATGCATGGCTCGATAAAACCGAGAAGCCTTCTTTTTTATGTGTACATTGGCTGTACAACGTACAACAAAAGTTGTTCTTAAATGCAATTTATGTCTGCATGTGAAAAAAGAGAAATTCATTTGGATTAAGCGATGAAAAAAATTGAGCGACGCGCAGAATGTTAATGAAACTTTATCAAGACTCGCATGATCAAAACGAATCTAGTACAATTCTTATCTACTGTCCATATGTCGCTGGAATAATTGAAACAAAATAGTCCATTAGGAATACAAGATTGATTTTAAAAGTAACATATTTAACAAAAAAAAAAAGACTTAAACCAATGGTGACTAAGGTGTGCGCTTTGAGCCGCAAAATCTGAAGATGAGATAGTTCAATTCATTTGGATGTGGAAGTATAATTATATTAACAATATTTTGCCTCTGTATATACTCCTTCGTTCAATATATTTTATCTGTCTTTATCTTTTTTCTCACTTGCTCTCTCTCTTACTCTCTCTTCTCTCTCTCACTCTCTCTCTCTCTTCTCTCTCTTTATCTCAATCTCTCTCTTTCTCTTTATGTACCCACATACATATATAATAATTCTGTTGTGGTATTAGAATTCATCTCGCAGCTCTCTACCCGTTCTAACATCCAAAACTGTCCACTTAAAACAGAGACGCGGAAAGAAAGACTAAAAACATGGGATGCATTATGGGCCGAAACCTCGGCCCAGACGATACGGGGTACCCTGGATCAGGTACGACCCAGTCTATATCCTTTAAAAGCTTCCAAAACCCTTGCCCGCCGGCTCAACCTTTCTCTCTTTCTCTCTCTATCTCTCTCTCTCTCTGTATCTCTCTTTCTTTCTCTCTCTCCATCTTTCTCTCGTAGGTTTGCTAAATAAAAGACCAGAAAAAAATCAGAGTTTATATCGATTAGACGATAACGGAGGCTCTTTTGCAATCCGTCGATCGCATAGTGCATATAACTCATAACGTACAAAACCCACAGATTACACACGCTCACTTAAAAAGTAGTTTGAATAAGCACCGAGTTAGAGTATCACGGGTGAAAATTTATGAAGAATGTTCGATTCGTTGTCGTGGTGGGATATTCTTCATTTTAAACCTCTGAGCTTGTGGAAACGAAAAAGTCTTAGAGATTACCGTGTATCGGGTTGACTCACGAGTAATCGATGAATCATGTAAAAACAAAAAGTAAAATATAGGAATGATGCACAATACTTAACTCACGTATTGACGAAAATTACATTGCGTTGATCTCCCTCATTCATTTCATCCGAACTCTTTGTATTTTCAATATTTCATTCTTCATAAAACGCTTTATCGGCAATATAAATTCTTCATGCTTCAGCTGTTTTATTCGTTACTGGTATTCGGTTGAATAAAAACAAAAGCCCCATTTTCTTATCGAGCGGTAGGATTTGTACGAGGAAATTACTACAACCGTTGTTGGGAAGCTTCGAGTAGAATTCTTTAGTCCTGAAATCTCACAATGTCTATTATTAATTATTACAAATTCGTGCATGCCCGTTGCAAATATTTCACAGTGACTAGGGGGTCGTGTACATAGTTAGAATTACAATTTTCTTACTTCTTCATTCGATTGCTAAATTACTCCATGTATGCACTATATTTTATTTCTTTATAAACTATAGACAACTTCAACATTGTACAGAAAATAATGAAACTCGCCTTAACAATTTGTAGCTTCTCATACCTAATGTCCCGCAACTACTGTAGTCTGTCTAATGTCCATTATATAATTATATCGAGCTTTGTATTTTTAAGGTGATGAATACGCTAATTCGATGAGTTTTGTTTTTCTTTCGAACCAACACACCGAGGGCACATTTTTGTCGTCGTTAATTTTTATACCTCTAGCGTATTCGAGGTCTTCGGCGATGTCTAGAGCTAGAGAGAAAAAAATATATATGCAGTGACTTGTAGTTTATCATGCAAATGAAATTATGAAGATGCGATAGAAAATGAAAAAGTGAATTGAAATAATAACAAACTACCCCAAAACTGGAAGTGCGGGTGTGCTTGGAAAGGCTGCCCGCTGATCCCAGTCTAATATTTGTCTTCAAGATGTAGAGATCTATTAGAAAGCACAAAATTTAGTAAAGAGAATAGAAAATTCAGTCTGCACATGTCCAAATATATTTACAAACCCACAGGGAATTCTCAAATGGCAATACTCCTGAGGAAAGTATGGAACGAGATGATTATTGCTGCGATATTAGCTTGTTTTATAAGGACGCACTTTGATTTTACCAATCTCAGGGGTATTGCCAAAGGACTCGAGAGCTCTCTGATGTTTAATAAAAAAGTGTGATGATAATTTCCAAAATCCGCAATGATCTACTTTACCGAAGTGTCTTCACGACGGGACACGAACTTTTCTAATAATCAAATGTTTGTATTTCGTCGCAGGTTTCATGGCGGCCATCAGGAAGAAACTTGTCATCGTGGGCGATGGTGCCTGTGGTAAAACTTGCCTGCTGATAGTATTCAGTAAAGACCAGTTTCCCGAAGTGTATGTGCCTACTGTGTTTGAGAATTATGTAGCCGATATCGAGGTTGATGGCAAACAGGTGAGTACCTCTGTTATTAAAAATGATCCATCTGTTGATTGGAAAAACGTGAAAGAAAACAATAATTGATATACGTGTACCTTTGTCTGTTGTAAAGGTCGAACTAGCCTTATGGGATACAGCCGGACAGGAAGATTACGACAGGTTGCGTCCACTGTCATATCCCGACACGGACGTAATCCTAATGTGTTTTTCGATCGACAGCCCCGATTCATTGGAGAACATTCCCGAGAAATGGACGCCCGAAGTTAAACACTTTTGTCCCAATGTACCCATTATTCTCGTCGGTAATAAGAAAGATCTTCGCAACGATCCAAGCACGATCAAGGAACTCGGCAAAATGAAGCAGGAACCAGTCAAGCCGGAGGAGGGCAGAGCAATGGCTGAGAAAATCAATGCGTTCGCGTACCTTGAGTGTTCTGCAAAGAGCAAGGAAGGTGTCAGGGAGGTCTTTGAAACGGCGACCCGAGCCGCATTACAAGTGAGCAATTTGATAGAATTATTATAATTATTCAATTCTGTGACGGTTCGTAAGGTGGGAGTTGGCCCATTGATGTCTTACGATGATTCTTGTTACAGGTAAAAAAGAAGAAGAAGGGAAGGTGTAGGCTGCTTTGAGGTGTATGATGAAACGGGCCCAACGCCGACGGGTGAAACAATGGAATTGCGGAGCTAGCTGCAACGAAGCTAGTCGTAATGCCGGAGGCCCCCCCAGCATAAACTATGATACACTAATATCTTATCTTTAATTACTTTACATAATAAACAACAAACAAACAAACAACAAACATCAACAAAATAGCAACATGTAACGCAACGTTCATCCGGATTAATACGAAAAACAAAGAGGATTCGAGAAATAATGACTAAACTTTTAATACGAAAAAAAAGCAAAAAAAAAGAACAAAAAAAAACTCAAAATTCACCGTCGACATCGGCAACAAAATGAGGAATCACGCACGATATTCGTACATATCGAGATATACGTGTACGTATTGCAATGGGTCTCCAATTTTATCCTTCTTAAAGTTGGTGGCAAACAAAAAGTATGCGACAAGACGACTTGGCTGACTGCGAAATTGTCATCCCAACAATTTACAATTACGACACGGAATTATCTTTATAGTAATTACTATTACTATTATTACGACTATCTCATTCTTACTACTACGCGATTCTCATCCTTTTTCCCCATTTTTTTGTAATTGGAATTGCTCTTTGGCAATAAACGGACTATACGTATAGATGGAGGCTAGACGAGTTTAATGGAGAGACAGAGGGAGAAAAGTAAGTGCACGAACGGACGATATAAACAGAAACAAAACCCGCAATGTTAACACAAAAAGCTTAGGGACAGGATCTAAGAAAAACAAAACAAAACAAATTGAATACGTGACTACAGTTTTTCGTACGGCGCGTCACTGCAAAATCATCGCATTATAAAATTTCTCAAATTCAACTGCAAATAAACAGAAAAATAAATTTCTATTATAATATAAACGTGCATAAATAGACTATACCGGATCACTTTGATCATTAAAAAATACCACGTAGGCTAAATGTATTATTATTATATTATTATATTGTAATACGATGACACTAACATAACGAATTGTAATAGCGACTATATTATATTTATGTACTCCGAAAAATCAGCAGCGACCTCCTGTATAGCTTTTTAATGATTATTCATCGTCACGACCCTCCATAACGGACGCACGAAAAGTTGACGAACGCGAAAGGGAAACCCCGGTGGAAGCGCGTCAGGAAAAAAAACAAAAACAAAAAAAAAAGCTACAGTTTGATCGACTGTTCATTTTGATTTTTGGAAACGTAATGAGCAATTCGTACAGGTTTGCAATAATAGCAATTCCTTAAAGATAACGAAGGAATATCAAGATTGACAAAAAATGCAGATTTTCTTTTCTCAATGCCGAAGGTCCAGGTGAACAAATAATACCTTGTCACGTTATCATTGACCAATCGTCGATTTCGCCAATTCAAACTTTTTTTTTGCTCTACTCGAATGCTTCGGGGGCAATAAATGTTGCGCGTACTTTTAATGAATAAATATCGCAGCTTCATCATTTTCATGTGAGATACATATTGTTAATATCTATTATACTGTATAAGCGAACTGCCTGACAAATTCTTATTACTGCGGAATTGTGTGGAAGATAAAGAAACAAAAAAAAAGCACAATATCACTTCTGCAAAAAAAAAAGAAACATAAAAAACAAAACGGTGATTCATTCTACCCGAGTGAACGTCGGCATCCGTTATACATTTCGTAAGCGTGAATCACCGACCGAGCCAGGACGAGCATCCGGGAGGACGAAGACGTCAAACTTCCTTGATCGGCAATCAGGACACCGAGGTACAAACGACGAATATATATCGCCCTCGCGCGGACTTTGCTTTCGGATTATCCTTCGAAAGTCACGACGACGATCTTTCATCACCATTCAGGAACTTACCGAACTTCCATCCAACATGGCATAGGGTACATAATGGGCGAATATCGTTATCGCTAGATGCGAAACAGAGAACAACAAAATTTACGTACAATACTTGTATAATCTCTATAATACATTTATAATAATGGCGATAACCTTATTTATAATAAATACATCACATTTAGAAAGAAGCGGTCCTCTGTCGTAAGTCGATAGGCCGCTCGTACGTTACTCGTACGACATACCTTTATATATATATATATTTTTGTGCAACAATATATATATATATATATATATATTGTTTTTGTTTTCAAACTAACTCTCTCCTTTAATCCGTTTATGGTACAAACAGGTCGATCTTATAGGAGACAACATTAGGCGCGAACATAAATATTTTCTTTTTTAAATTAAGCAATTATCCTTTATGAATCGTGCGCCACGTGAGAAATCGTCAGAGTCAACTCGTCTCATGGAATACGATCGTTCATCCGACCTTAAACAACGCGCGCTATTTCGTAAAACTTCTACGTCGTTGGGCGACGAAAAACAAAAACGAAGAAAATACTTTTTTTTTCATTCGTAGGACTTTGTGGGGGACAGTGTTTTTCAAGCTCCCGAGGAAGAATCATGGAGTTGGGATTTGTTATTTTCAATAACGGCCAGCCGTATAATAATGCGCCTCGGACATACCCAAGAACAGCTTAAAACTCTGTAAACACGACAACTATGCTTAATTTTTTGTGATCCATTCGTAATACACCATTACCGTGTCGAATGGTACTCAATTTTTGTGATATATAACATTTATCTACGGGTTCAGATCGTATTTCAGTGATAACTAAAACGCTAATTCGACCGGCTCTAACGATACGAATCGCGCACAATTCGCACAAATTATCAGATAGCAACGCAATCGGTGTTATACGCTTGTACAATTACAATCGGAGATGCGCTGATGTTAACTTTTCCTTTATACACATACATACACAGAACAGGGCGAAAGAATGCACGACGAACGATTATTTCCTCATACAAGCGTTTGCGCTTCTAACTTCAACTATTTTCTCGTAGTATCCACCTACTTTTTCGTTATTTACCAAAGTAATCATGTGATTCTGGACAATGATCAAGAAGAGTATTTATCATACATGAAATCCAATTCCCGTAGGATATCGCAGCATCGATTTTTTTTGAAAAATAATAATATACAACACCGTGAGTTCGTACGCGACTTGAGAATACAATTATCATTTCTTCTTTCAAACGTACGGAGATAACTTTCGTAGAGTTCTTACTTTTTCGTGTGCATGGAATGTTTGCGTAGCCACATAATTATTTCTCAGTTAAAATACGTCCCGCGTATACATGTTTACACATTGGAGTGTGCGTACGTTAAACCTTTTGCCAAACGTGTTTCTGGTGTTTTCAAATTATTGATACGTGTAATAATTATCTATCGATGAACGATACTCGTTGACTTTTTTGTTTGGGTAGGCTCCTTAGTGTGAAGTGGACGGCACTGACATCGAGCAGCAATAGAAGGGTTCCAATATGCTGATATATCTGTTGTTGTTTTTTTTTTCGTTTTTGAAAGATATCGACGCATTTTTATCTCGTTTGGTTAGGAATTTACGTATCACTACAATTGATCGTTGGCAAAAAAATGTCTACTCGATTTTTCTCTTGTGTCGTTACCTGATCGGGCGGGATGTCTCGTTTTCCTTCTTCTGTCTTCCCTGTATTATGGGACATTTGCCAGAATCACCGAACGATCGCTACAGTTGTGAGCCACTACTGTTGATGATTGTACTCGTTGTCTCGACCGACTTTCCTCTCCCAACTACGCTACATCTATTCAGAATTTTCCTATTATTTTGCAGTCTTACTAGAACGAAGAGAACAATTAGATCACCCTCTTACTCTTTTCGAATTAGAGGATGTGCGTTCTCTTCTGTCATGGCGTTTTCTTCGGATAAATTCCGCGATTTGATCAAGCTACTCTTGGTAACGGAGACTCTAGCTTTCTTCGTCGAATCCTTTTGACTATCGTCATTCCGCTTATTCGTATTGTCCGCTGTAACATTGTCCTGACCGGCAGTTGCCTCGTATTCCTCCGCTGGCAAACAAGTCTCGACCATGGCTTCCAAACAGTTGACGAATAATTCGGCGCTCTCGGCCGTTCGATTGCACTGTGAATAAAACAAATCGATTAAATTTCTTTAACGTCGAATCATCATTACGATCTACAACGGAGTACACAAATTGTTTAAACGGAACAAAGAAAAATGCAAGATTCATACGTTCGTGAACGGCCCGGCGAATCTCCAGAGTCCACCAAAGCCACAACTCTGCAAATAGTGCAATTGCTGGCCGGAGTCCTCGCACGCAATCATATTTTGTATAATGGCCTGGACGGCGCCGATTATAAGCTGATCGTGGCAGGTCGACAGTACGCTGTTGATCTTGGCATCCAATAAATTATTTATAACGGGAAAGACTTTTGGGAAGACGACCGACGCTTCGGCGAGATAATCGTAAAGTATACGCGTCTCATTCTCCTCGGTCGAGTATTTGACTAGAGTCGCGAGTATCGTAAGAACGAGAGTCTGGGTGGAAAAATTGGTCAGCACCTCAGGATCCAGCAAGACATTGTTCTCGTTGCTTACGCTCGCTCTCGCGCTTCGATTCTTCGGTTCCGTTTCCTCGTTGGTTTTCGTCTCGTCGTTCGGTTTAGTTTCTTTCGTCGCGGGCACGGAGAACGAACGTTGCGTCTTGAGCAATATACGACCAGGTGTTGTGTATTGCTTCTGCTGGCGCGCCATCGAGAGTGCGGAAGGATCCAAGAGATCCCAAGATTTTTGCTTCCTGTTAGTACGATTTACGTTTCCCGTAGTCTCCGTCTCGTTGTTCGCCATGGTGTCGATAAAATCCGAACTATTGGATTCCGTGACATTCGTACTGAGCGAGTGTCTTATGTGACATCGACTGCGAACTTCCTCGGACACAGAGACGAGGGCAGCGAGATAGGCCACGCTCTCCGGAGTCACCTCGAATTTGTCCCTTCTCGTTGGCTTCGCTACGATTGCGAGCAACATAGTGAGAACTCTCGCTGTTCTTGTGACCGTCGTTGGAGTCGGATGACGATAGCCCTTGAGTAGATGACCCACGAGGGCAAAATGAAAATTTGACTTGAAGGATAATCTAACAGCGTGATCCAACTGTTTAAAGTGCCATTCGAGAGGTTCTCTGACCGACATCATGACCGTTTCCAGCGTCTTGTCGTCGAACGTACCCTGCGAATCGAGAGTGTGAAGATTTTGTTCGAGAAGAGCGAGTCCCGACGCGTACAGTGGTGCCTCGTCCAATTGAAGGACCGACGTCGCTACCCAGAAGAGATAACGATGTATCGGTGATTCGGGCCTCAGAAGTGGCTGCAATCGTGTGAGACACATAACGATCGCCTCGAGTAGCGTTATGTCGTTGAAACTCTCAAGTGCCTTTACCAGTATTCTCAACAATTGTTTGATATCCTGATCGGTGATGCTTTTGCTTATACAGCCAAATACGATGAGAGCGCGTGGCTGTAGCGCCGGGTTGAAGCAAAAAGCGAAGCTCTTGGCCAAGGACGTCCACGTTGTCAGCCAATCGCAAGGAAGAATATCGTTCATGCAAGCTTCCATGATTTCGAGAAGAGCGTCCGTTATGACTTCCAGGCTCGTCAGAGCCAGACACTCACGATCCAGTCCCCCGCATATGCTTCTTTCATTGCCGAACCATTTTTCGCTCGAGTGACGATAGCTCGATCTGAATGCCGTTACAGCTGCTGATTTGACGTTGCTTATGCCGAAGAGAAGATAAAACTTTGGCAGAGAGAACTCGTCGAGGCTCATTCGTAGAACTCTGTAAGTGTTCTCGGAGAAGGACGGCGAGCTGCATGTGCACAGAGAATGTATGATGTTTATAACGAGACCGTGGGTCGAGGCCCTCATACTGAGACTCCCGGAACAAACAAGAAAAGTCACGGTGTGAAAGAGATACGGCAAGTGTTTACCAACGTCGAGACAATTGTTGAACGAGAGCATTAGCAAGTAACGTGCCAGTATAGCAATATCGTCCCACATCATGTGTTGTTCGAGCAGCTGGGTCGGCGATGTGCAAGTTTTGTCCACGACTCGACACAAGCGTCCAATGACTTTCTTCGCAACAAGCTGAACGTTGCCTGAGGCAAGAGCGACAGCCGTATCGGCCATTATCTCGACCATCGGTGATCCAAGCCCATACTTGACGCTCTTTAGTATAAAATTATCCAGCACCGTGTCTATGAGATCGGGCAAACGTCCTATGGTGCTCCATATTTTCGCCTGTATGCTCGGATACATCTCGACCTCCTCGATCGTCAGTGTGATAAGTTTTTCTAATATCTGAGTAACGCGCTTCTGGCGTTTGCCTCCCTCGTCGTTCGGCTTGTAGAAACGCACGAGATTCTTCAGCCATGGAGTCATGTACTCGAGGCACAAGTGTTTGAGCTCGATGGTCGAAGCGCGAAAGCCTTGTATACACTCTTCGAGAAATTCGAGAGTCAGATGGGAATCGTTAGCGGCGAGCGTCTCACTGAGATGTTTTATGAATATGGTATTGTTCGAGGGTATGCAGAGACCGGAAGTTTCTAAAAGTTGTCCCTCTATCTTGAGGTCGAAGGTGGCGGTAAGTGCGCAAAGTTGATTGTACGCGGCCGTACGTAGATTTGGATCGGAACTGCCGAGATTCAACAATGCCATGTTCAATAACGTACCCGGCACGTCCTTGGGTCTTATCTTCGGATGGACCGACGTCGAGTCCGGCTGCGATAGTTCCCACCTGTTTCTAATGTGTATTATAGCCTGGACGATACTGTCGCAATCGTTGTGAATGAACGACAGCGGTCCACCTTCGTTCGATATCGTCAGGGTGAATTGATTGTCATCGACGAGACAAACTTCCTCGATCTCCGATGCGTAATAAACATCATTGAGCAGCACCGAGTGCGACAGCACCTTGCATTTTTCCGCCGAAGTTATCTGTATCGCCGTTGGTCCGACTTTAACCGAGACTTTCGTGTCTTTGTGAGACACTTTAACAGCGCTCGTGAAAACCTTGAGATCCTCGTCGAGAGACAATGTAGCACCGGGCAATTTCTGTTGCTCCGGATCAATGAGATCGTTTAGTCTGCCCGGACCATCGATAAATATCACTTTTCGATTACCCTTGAGCGGTGCGAGTATGCGATCGTGATATTTGATGTATTCGCGTACCCAATTGTCGCAATTGTATATGTAAGCGGCGTATATATTCTCGTACGCAACCTTGGGCAGTACGTAAAACCACTTTTGCAAAAATTCCGTACGAAAACGATTGTCCGTGCAGGTGTGAGTGAAATCGACGACGAGCTCGAAGGGAGCGTGGCAGAAAGGCTTGAGGGTGACTATAACGTGATAGATCAACAAATCGCCGTTCGTCTCGCCGATCTTGTATCTCCTCGCTATGTAATAAAATACCGGATGACCCAGCTTGCTCGTGCCAGCTTGATAAAATATATTGAGACTCTTAATACTTTTAAACTCCTCTTTCTCGTGCATCTTGTGCTTGACTATTATCTCCTCGAAATTTGTCGACGACATGTCGATGCTGGACCATCTCCCATAGGACGACGAGAACAATAAGTGCGAGTCGACGGGTTTGGGCTCGGGTGGTCCGAGATAAGCGAGCAGAGTTGCCATTTTATCAAACGGTCTACGTCCGACGGCTTTGTGATCCCTGCTACTACTGAGATAATCGCCTATTCTCTCTTGATGGTTCCAGAGTAAACGATGAAGCGCCAGGACATTCGCGTCGGAGACGAACGACATCGGATGATTCGTTTGATCTACCGTCTCGCAGTCCGAGGCTATCTGTATGAAGAATTTTCTGCCTATCTCAAAGTGTGCTTGGAGAAAATCGTTGAAAGGCAGCATATGTTGTTCCTTGCTGAATTGCACGTGATTGGCGATGTTCTGAAGTATCTTGGACATAAGCATGAGACCTCGCTTGACGTAGGGCGGCACTTGTTTGTTGACGATGCCCATCTCTTGAGGCGAAACTATCGCCGGATTTATGAATCGTAAAAATATGACTGTCCCAACAGCACCGATGTTGTTCTGCGGACACTGAGGGAATCTCTTGCTCAGGACTTGATAAAGACAGTGGCACATGGAGCGCAATTGAGGCGGAAACCTGTCGGCCGAAGAGACAATCGCATCGAATACTTTTTGCGTCAGGGCTATGAGATTACGTCCGTTTTGTACAATATTATCGTCCGGTCCGATTCTCGCGCTGTCGACCTCGAATCTCGTGAAAGGATCGTCGAGTAGAGGCTTTATCAGTGGCTCGAGAAGACTCTGCAGATACGTTGCACCGTATATCTTGAAACAAAATGCCATGATCTTGCTTCCTAAACTGTTGCCACGAAAAAGCGTCTGCATACAGTCGGAAACTTCGACCTCGCGATAAAACATGTTCCACAATAGCGGTGAGAGCAAGTGTTTCGCATCGAAGAGAGTCACGAACACTCTTGCCAATTCGTCCATCTGATTGGAAGTTACGACGTTGGCGAGTGCTATCGCAATGGGCAATTCACCCTTGTCGCTTATCATCGTGACCAGTTGTACCAATTGTTCAAATCTGTCGGCTAGTACAGTCTCGGCGAGGGTGTCGAATTCCGTTCCTTGCTGAAGTATTTTCGTCAAAACTTCCATGAAAGCCGCACGAGTTTGTAAATCTCGATTGTAACCAAGATCCAACGAGTGCATCAGACCACTGTCTATATTGGCGCTGAGGAGATTGCTCATAGCCTGAATCGTCGCGTTTCTCAGTGTCGATAATTTGCCAGTGGAGAGATGTTGCCTCGTCACGACCTCCTTCTCCTCGATCGCAGCATCGTTACAATCGTTGAGAAGATTCATGAACAGGGTGAAATATTTGAGAAAAAGTTGAGATTTCGCTTCCATCAGATCGCCTCGGTCAGACTCTTCCGGTTGAAGAGGCAAGCCGAGAAGAAGAGCACCTACGGCTTCCATGCAGGCTTGATCGAGATCTCTCGTTATCGTCGTAACATCGCTGTTGCTCGGCGGTGCGATCTGATGCGTTGTTCCCATTATCCAATCGTTAAGATATTCCACGAGTTTGTTGCGAAATTTCATTTCCTGACGAAAAGCCAAATCGTCCCGTCTTTTCATCATCGCCTCGACCAGCTGGCACAATTTTGTTTTTATGTGAATCGCGTAAACAGTCATATCCAAATGACGAACGTATTTTACGATCGCGAGCGTCATACCCTCGATACTCGTTATACCAAGATATTCCGATGGCTCGTCCACTTTAGAAGCGAGAACGTTTGTCATTATGAATATCGTGTGTTCGATAAATTGTGTATTAGCATCGAGAACGATAACTTGGCCCTGTTGATCGAAAAATTTCTCGACGATACTTTTGATCTGATCGAAGAGTATTGGATAAAGCGCAGGACTCATCTCATGACCGACGAGCTCTTTGACATGTTTTTGTATGTGCGCACCATACTTCTCGTTGTTACCGATCAATAGACGCAACAGATTCGAGACGAATTGTGTTACTGGACAATACTGAACTTCTTGACTAGGATTCGCCAGAGATGACGCAGACTCTTGTTGCTTGGTCGAGCCTTTTTTAGGCTCTGGATGTAGAGGCATACCGGACATCGGTCTACATGGTGATTTTCTTTGTAGGCAAACACCACCAAGAGCACACAAAAACCCCGTCATATTGGCCCATTCGTTGATCTGATCTTCTACCTCGTAGTCAGAATTCTGATGGGAAGCACGGCGTTTTCCTGTGTTACGATGAAAAGCCTCGACCTGACCGTCCTCGGCTTTGTTCTTCGGATTGTTCGTCAATAGTCGCGATGTCGCTTCCCAATTGCGAAACGTCTCCTCCCATGCGGGTTGTACACCGTTCACGCAGTGCTCGATCTTTCTTAGTAATCTCATGATTCGTTTCTGCAAAGCGACTCGCTCGTGATTGAGTGTCTGATACGATACAGTAGTGTCACAACCGGTTGTATTAAACATGGTCGAGATTTGTGCGAGTTCGACGTAGATATTGTAGTTTGGTAAGGGACAGGTAACGGGCAAACCATCGCAGCCACAGCGTATCCCTGCCTCCTCGCATAGTAAAGAAAAACAGGAGAGAGCGACGAGCACAGCCTCGATGTCGATGCTCCAAAGATACATGAAGAAGACGACCTCGAGCTTTATATGAGCTTGTTTGCATATGGCAATTTGACTCCCGACGTTCGCATAATCTTTGTTCTGAGAGAGAAAAGCGTTACGATGAATGAGAATTTCCCTCAGCCACTTAAGTATGTCCGTGTAATTGACGATCTGATGTTGTATGAGCTTTTGCGATATGGAGAACAGTACTTGAGAACTTATATCCCAAAATGTGTTTATCGGTGCTTCGGGATTCCAAGCTTTGATCTGATCGGAATGATGAAGGGCCAAAAGAGCCTCCATAGCTTCGTGAGCGATGTCTGGCATCGTTGGCTGATGAACCAGCGAAACTAGGCCGTTTATGAGCTCCAAAGTCGAGCTCTGTATCTCGTGGCCTGCCTTGCCCTGATTATTGAGCATGAGCATAGGATCCGTGTGAATGAGTTTTACCATCCAGAGTAGAAGATTTCTGTGACTCGATATATCCTCGCCACGATCCTTGTTCTTGCTTTGTTCCTTTCCCTTGAGCGTTAGACTCATCATACGTAACGGCGTGTGAGATATGTAACTCTGGGTAACCTTGTTAAGCGTGTCGGTAAACATATTGCGTAGATCGGCACTGCGTGAGTAAACGAGATCGATCCGAGGCCACCACGAGAGCCTCGGTTGCACCACGATTCTGTACAACGAACTAACGAGAACGAACTGATAGGTCGATGGAAAATTGAGATTTAAGCATACTTTAAGAACTTCGTTGTTGTACGGTTTTATGCGAAAACAGCTAACGAGACAATCGATCATAAGATCGACATCCTGTGCCACGTAATTCTGACCTCTCGAAAACGGTTTGCTCGGATTAAAGAGCAACGCGGTAAGGTCGTTCATCACATGTTGCACGAGAATAAAAATTACGTCACTCGCAGAATCGAGTGAACTTATGTACGTAGAAGCTTTGCAGAGTTTTACGCAAGTTACAGCAGCGGCCTCGGTCAGCTGTCTGCTCGAGCCACTGTGCGTCACTAGACCGCGTTTTATACTCTCGATAAACTGTTTCTTCTTGGAGTGTTTGGGTGAACACGGCGCTCCTCGATCGGTCTTGACGATCTCGTCAAGAACAACCGGCGAGAGAATAAGGAGCATTATCTGCAGCGGCCATGCAGCCACGACGCGACCTTTCTTGTTATCGGCGAATAATTCGAGAAGGTCGAATAACTCGCCGCAGGCCTTTGCGAGCTCTTCGTTGGGTTTTTTGTGTATTTCCGCGAATTCGTGAGGATACGTATCCATCCAATTCCATATGGCTTTTTCCAAAGAATTCACCAGTACTATGTGAGCCGATTTCTTCAATTGACGAATTTTCTGTATAGTTTCTGAAACATGATAAACGGATGAGATATTTCGTTAAAGCCAGCGATTGGTTAACACTTATTTACGTACCGTTCAATAGTTTAATTAGCCTGTGAATATCGACATTGATATGCTGAATAAGTTCTATATCGCTATGATCGGGATTCTCGTCGCTTGAGCCCGATGCGGAGGGTGTTGCTGCCTGTAGATGAGCCGATATTCTATTGAATACAGCATTGAAGAAATTTAAACTGAGAGCAAATAGAACTTTGCTCGCAAGATTTTTCAAGTGCATGTGCTGGGGACAGTCGTTGGGTACATCTGTAATTTGAGTTATTTCAATCGGTTTGTATGAGCGAATAACCGCAGTGACCAACCATCAATGATCATAGCGATGATCTTTCTTACTGATAAATTGGCATATCTCCTTGAGTAGCAATTTAATATGCGTCGTTTCATCGAAGTTCGTTGTATCTTTGGGCTGATTAGCCAGGCATTGTTCCAACGTGTCGAGTATAATTATGATTGACTCGTAACAATTTTTGTCGTGCTCTGATCCATTCAGCCATCTCTGAGTCCCCGTATTGGGCATCATTTCATTAACATGCTGAAGCATCTTCGTGAGGTTGGCTATCACAAGGCAGAACCGGTAGCGCGATATTTGTATGAGATATTTCTGATTCTTCTCCTCGTTGATACGCGAATGGGTCGTTCGAGAACCAGCTTTGCATGGTAGCTGAAAAATCATAGAAAAATTGTTAATGCCACCAAGAATATTATCAACAAATCAAACTCAAACAACCACAAAGAAAATCATTCCAACACAATTCATTCGCTTTCGCTTGTCACCAAAATTAAATAAAACCAGAATACCTCAGTCATTATAAGCGTCCTAGTACAAATATGCGCGAATAATTTCGCTTAACGCATTTAACCAACACACAAAATGTCAAACGTCATCAATTCACCAATTGAAATCATGAATATACAAAATAAGCAACAGAAGAAAAATAAAAAGAGGGAGAGGCCGTGTAAGAACGCTTGCTGACTTATAAACTGTCAAGTGTAAGAGCAAGGTGGGGGGGCACAACGAGCATCGTTCACTTTTATGAATGAAACGAAATATTTTCCTGATATTGTCAAGGTTAAGTCTGCCCTGCGGGGAATTTCGTTCAACGAGCATCGTGATGAAGCGAAACAACAATTTGTGAACATAAAAAAAAAGTCCAGTTTTTTTCAGGGTCCGCCTAGAGTCGCAGGAAAGTCCTGTCTCGTGCGATAAGAGAAACGAAAGAGGTGTACTCGAATGTGCGCGTGGGTGGGGATGAGCCTACCAAACAGAAACAGACGGCTGTCATTGATAATTGTCGCGTCCCTCTCTCGTCTCAAAAGCCATCGAGAACTATGTTTGAATTTGATCTCCCAAGATTACAAAAACACAAGGAGATAATCGTCTCACCTCTGGCAGACAAGTGTTCGTACGCCATACGGAGAAAGAACGAGTATGGACCAGTCAGTGCGAGAAATGACGCAAGATTTCTCAGACGTAAAGAGGATTTTATTAGGGAGCTCGGCATATTAGATATATAGAACGATAAAACGATAAAAAATAGATCAAGAGAGAGTCAGAGAGTGAGCGAGAGATAGGACGGTAAAAGAAAAATATTACGATACAATGACGAATGGAGAAGAAGGGTTATACACGAAGTTGGATTAACGTAGCAAAAACAATATTAGCTGTTTTCATGCTGTGGTCGTAAGAGGACAAGAATGATTAAAGAATATCTAGCCGGTACCTGATCCTCGAAACACGCGATAAGCAACTCGGCCCATTCGCTGGGCTTCTGGGTACCCATTGCGTCCCGTTGTTCGCCTCACGTATCCGTTCAGTGAAAAGACGTCATAACGCTCTCTTTTTTTCCTCTTGTCGCAATCGGGAGAAACTCGCGACGAATAAACCACGGGAGCACAATAAAAATATTACGGGAATAGGGCGAGGGGGTGGGGGTTCGCCACTGCGAGCTACATGAGGCACGGCAGTAGCGTTTCATGAAACGCCCGACGCCGCCATTCTACAAACGTCGACTGTGCGATCGAGCTCCGCGGTGGACCACGCGCGACTGTGTGCGAGAGCCCTCTGTAGGTGGACGAGCCACACTCACACGTACAAATGTGAATAAGCACGGGTACAGGCCTATTGAAGGGAAAAGAAAGAGAGTGAGAACGCCCCGCGCGGTTAATTCAGTTTTCGTACGAGACGAGACGACGTAGGATCGAATATTCCATTCTCGGACGTTCGTGCAAAATATCAAGAGCGGAGGGAGAACGAGAAATGTGAGAATTTACGAATAAACGAGAGTAGGAAATACAGAAGACGAAACAAATGCGTGTAAGTATTTTCCGAATATCGTACGAAGGGGGCAAAAACTGGCCAATCGTAGCTTTCGTTTAAAATCGCGGGCGCATGACACTCTCGCCCCACTACGCAACTACGCCATTCATAAATGTGGGTCTTGTATGATTATATAGCTCGCTGTCCACCCTCGTCGTCGACTTTCCCAAGCAGGAAAACACGTGTACACGTATTTGTGCCATGTACCAATACTGGTAGCGCCCTGCTTAACTCACCCAACAGTGGATATGGAGTATCGATCGGAGATGCCGAGTTCTCGAAGGTTACAGAAGAGCCCTTGCACTTTGTGCTCGAACAATGAAGCAACGAAGAGAAAGGGCGTGATAGTACATTGCCCTCCCAAGGGGAAAATACTGTGATATAATAACAATGATCACAATGAATGCCCTCTTTATTCCCTAATATTATAAGCTTAAAAATTACTGTATGTACATTATGCTCTTCTCCGTTTATACAAATTTTATTCGATGACCCGTTGGTGTACTAAAATTATTATTGACTCAGGTACACCGTTATACAGATATGACCAGGAACACTAATGATAAATCAAGGTTGCGTTTCCACGGGGTCAGCGTGCTTGGAGCTTTTATCCCGTCTGGAAACCTTGAGCATCTCCGCTGTTCGATGCTTTGCAATGCTATGCACGCTCTTCGGATCCAGATCCGTGATGTTGGTGTTGAATAAGAAATAGTACGGGCCCGAAATTTCCACGACGTTCTCTCGTGGTACATTGGGAATTGCGATTCTGCCGAAATAATAACAACGTTAGGTATATTTTGTGAGTCTTATTCGAGTTAGTGAACGAGATCGTTTAAATCGATAAGGAATTGAGTGTCGACTTACAATTCGATCTCATGAAATGCCATGAGAATCGAACAGTCTCTGGCGATTCGATAAACGAGATAATCACGAAGAGCTCGTAGCTCTTCAGCGGTGGGTGATAATTTGCTTTCAGCAGGTACGTTCCGTTCTTCAATGATGTTTCTCTTCTCAGGGTTTCTTTTCCTCGAATAAATCATTTCGTCGTTCAATGTCCTCGAATGTGTGGAATAAATTGGATAGATCGAATCGACGGTGCAACGATAACGTCTCTGAACACGAAGCAGTCTTTCCAGCACGGAATCCCTGGGTAAAGTTGATACGGGCGTGGAATCCGGTAGCAACGTACATTCGCTCGAAAGAGAATCAGGCTGGTGAAACGACCTTAGGAGAGCTTGGCAAATCAGTTCGAACATCAAATTGAGAGCACGTTCTCTGTCATACGTCTCTTCGTGGAAAAACCATTCGGTGAGAATTTCGTCGATCTCATTAGGATCGAAACCTTCTCCCCATACAAGTTTGCCGTTTTTGAAGATTCTGAAGTTGTTTTGCGGCGAATCGATCAACCCTCTAATGGCGCGACGCATGCGTTCGGTTTCTCCGGAAAAAAGGTCACGAGGACAATATTTACTCGGTGATGAAATCTTTCCTTGCGTCATCTGCAACGAAACGTAAAATAGATGTGAACATTGTAGTACATCGATGGGATCGCCCGCGACAAAAAAATCTCACTTTTAAAGTCTGCTTCTTACAATAATCGCTCGGTGACGAATCGTCGTTCGTCGATCCTTCCTTCGGTTTAATCTCGATGCAGAACGTAGATCTGTTTTTCCGTGAGGCGATTTTTGTGTGGAGATTTCGAGGCAGAAGCGTATAATCCGGCAGTAACGTGGCAAACGTCTCCATAACTCTCTTGTGACGACGCTTTTCTACAAACCAATGAACAAATATTAATTAATCGTCCTAGTTTTTGTTTCGAAATGTCTTTAAGAAAAAAAAGTCGTAAACAAATTAAAAATTCGTAGAATTTCTATTCCATATAATTCAGAATTGGGGCAAGCGTACTCCAAGAAGTAATTACCCGGTCTATCGACCTCGACGATTTTCATCAGCCGTCTCAAATCATCGCTATCGCAACGTACAGCCTCGGGCTCTCCAGCGTAAATACCGAACAAACCGGAAATGACGCTTCCGTGAAAATCCTCTATCAGCCGGACTCTCGTTTCTCCCTCATCCTCGGCAGGCTCATCTCCGGCGTCCGGATCGGATTTACGAAACCTGAGTACCTTCCATTCCTGCAAAACGGAAGAACAAAAATCCGGATGAAGTAAATTTCAAAGAAGAAATATACATACACATAAAAGAAACGAGAAAAAAGAAATTATCGTTCAGTGTCGTGGAACGAAGTTCTCTTGATACTTTCGACCTCGTAGAATCGACTTGCGAGAACGAGAATGACGTCCATAGAATGCAAAGACAACAAATCGATAAAGTGCATAGAGAGAGAGGCAAAAAAAGTTATTCGCACAGCTGACGTGGCCGATTCTCGTATATCACCGATGGCTAACGCTTAAACCAACACAATGTGCATATATTTCCCTCGCTCACGTTTATCCGGCGTATTTGCTTCTGCGATATTCACTCTGCGCTCATAATAGCAAGAAACGTTTTTCTTTTTTCTGACAAGTAAATTGTTTTACAAGTCTAACGATTTTATCGATAGCTTCTCTCACTTGCTTGGCCTATTTGCATCCTAGTTCTTTTACTCTCTATCTTCTCTCGCCAAATCAATCGACTTATCAGTAACGTCGGATCCTTGAACGAGGTACGATAAAGGAAGAAATTCTAACGAGATATACGAGCACATACTAACGCTTGGCAAGGACACGACGAGAGTCGCATTTCCCTCGCCCCTGTAAATCGAGTCCTGGAGCAAGCGAGAATCGATCGTGCGAAAATTCGTTTCGTGTCGTATTGGCAAGTCTCGAGAAGCTTCAGAAATCGAGTCGGAGGCCATCCCGTCGTTCTTCCCGTCTTCCTGCTGTTCCTTCTTCGTCCAAACGCCGGAAGTCATCTTAAAACGTGCTTCGACCTGGAAATTACAAATATACATTAGTAACACAATTCCCAAGTATAACGTGACGTTATCATTAAATATCAAAAACATCCTCTTGTAAAAATAATTATAATCATAAAATAATGTTTTTTCTTCTTCTTCTCAGGTTCTTTGAACGGAAGACTATGCTACATGAGTCATACGTTATTCCCTATTTGGCTATATGGAAACGTTTCTACGTGTTATTCGAGGTTGACGAGCGTCTACCGTGTTAGAGACGAGAGCTTTGATTTATGACAGAGACGAGATACCTTGAACCCGAAATATCCGGCTTCTTCCACTTCGTACACTCGTGATTTGATAATTCGATGATCTCTCGAGAGCCTCTCCAAGTCGACTACTCGCTCGCGCCTTTTCCTCGATGAAAAATTCATTCCCACGAATTTTTCAAACAACTTTGATCACGCCAGAAAGAATCGATATAAATATCGGAAATAAATTTGAAGCGAATGAACGAATCGAACAATGTATCATCGAAGGGATATAATTATTTTACTTTATCGAAATTTAATTCTGTTTTAAGAAAATTATTTAAAAAAATAACAAAATGAAAAAAACGATCCTTTTTCTTGATATTATAAAATCCAAATGATTCAATTTTATTCGAATGATTAAAAATTAGAAAAACGATCAATCAGCGACAGAACTTTGTGAAAGTTATCAAACGTTTTTTTAATTAAATCATAAAGTTGATAAGTAAATTTAAATCATTGCGATGAATTTTTTGATATTCTCACCGGTGAATTAAATTCATTAAATAAAGAATAAACGGTCTACGAGCGTAATTGTTTCTCTACGAGTTTCAACGAGTCTCTCGAGGCTGGATAATATCATTAATGTCGATGACGCCGGTGCGAAAGACTCGATCGTACTTGGACAAGCTTACGTAATTCCAACCGATGGTGATCCGAGCGTATCCGCTATGATTCGGTTCAAATTCTATCGCCGGTGCGTACGGGAGAGCCGCTCGATTTCACGAGATCGCTTTTTTCCTCTCCTTTCATCCCGTGCACGAGAACACCCTGGTACAACCGGTCACCGATATTCCGGTATTGGAGAAGGCGCGTAACGCGGTTTTATCGCGAAAAGTCGTGTTTTTTTTTGTTTCGAGACCTCGAACCGTTCGACACCTTTCCGTACGATCGGCAAGGCTCGTACAACTTTGATGGAATAAATGCGAATTTTTTGTTTGCATTACGACGAATGCAACGATAAAGAAATGATAATTCTTTTTTTAGTCTTTTTAATTTTATTTATCATCACAATCCCGGGCATTGCCGGTCTGTTCCAGTGATACAGGCGAGATAATGAACCTTGCTTTCGAGGTGAACTTCTCTCTCGATCGTCTTTTACTCGCCTATCAACCTACCGGTTTATAACGGTCACGAGAGACGAGGGTCGGAACGGGAGAGAGAGGAAGAGAGCTTCTCGTCGTCGTTCTCACTGTTCGAGAAATGAAAGAACCGCGAACTGCCAGAAAAATCGACGCGTCATAGTTTTTCACGAAGATGTGAAATTTTTCTGATACAAGAAAGTGTTGGGTTGTTTAATTTAATTTAAGAGATATGAAACGATCGTCCAACGAACAAATTTATAATTGTTGTTTTCATTAAGAAACAAATTGAAATCTTTCCGATCGACGAATTAAGGAAAACACAAATTTGAATTAAGAAAAAAAAGCAGACATCAAAAAAATGAAGTAATCTTCTTGTAACAAGAAAGGGTCGATTATTTAATTTAATTTAAGAGATATGAAACAATCGTCCAACGAAAGAAATTTATAATTGTTGTTTACATTAAGAAACAAATTGAAATCTTTCCGATCGACGAATTAAGGAAAACACAAATTTGAATTAAGAAAAAAAAGCAGACATCAAAAAAATGAAGTAATCTTCTTGTAACAAGAAAGTGTCGATTATTTAATTTAATTTAAGAAATATGAAATAATCGTCCAACGAACAAATTTGTAATTGTTGTTTGCATTAAAAAACAAATTGAAATCTTTCCGATCGACGAATTAAGGAAAACACAAATTTGAATTAAGAAAAAAAAGCAGGCATCAAAAAAATGAAGTAATCTTCTTGTAACAAGAAAGGGTCGATTATTTAATTTAATTTAAGAGATATGAAACAATCTTCCAACGAAAGAAATTTATAATTGTTGTTTACATTAAGAAACAAATTGAAATCTTTCCGATCGACGAATTAAGGAAAACACAAATTTGACTTAAGAAAAAAAAGCAGACACCAAAAAAATGAAGTAATCTTCTTGTAACAAGAAAGTGTCGATTATTTAATTTAATTTAAGAGATATGAAACAATCGTCTAACGAAACAAATTTATAATTGTTGTGTACATTAAGAAACAAATTGAAATTTTTCTGATCGACGAATTAAGGAAAACACAAATTTGAATTGAGAAAAAAAAGCAGACACCAAAAAAATGAAGTAATCTTCTTGTAACAAGAAAGTATCGATTATTTAATTTAATTTAAGAGATATGAAACAATCGTCCAACGGAACTAATTTATAATTGTAGTTTGCATTAAGAAACAAATTGAAATTTTTCCGATCGACGAATTAAGGAAAACACAAATTTGAATTGAGAAAAAAAAAGCAGACACCAAAAAAATGAAGTAATCTTTGAAAGGTATACACTACAAATGTATGTGATAAATTGATCAAACGAATGAAAACTCCATCGCCCATAAACAAGACAAATGCAGAAAAAAAATATTCAAAAACGAGAATTATTTCGTTATAAAGAAAACGAACCATAAATACAATAATTTTTGAAAAACACGAATTTGTAAATGTGCGATAGATTTACGAACCAAGTACAAATCATTGAAATTTTGTGAAACGGCAGACCGGTCGTCGTCAAAGGAGAAAGATTATTCCACGACGATTTATGATTAACGACGTATCGATGAAAAAAAACAAATACGAGTTTTGAATTGTTTTCGTACCGACGTTTATAAATGGTAGAACGGTGGAACGTATCAAGGAGACGAGTAATTCTGACCTATAAGGAGTGACGACGACGACAACGACGAGGAACGGCGACGACGAACGAGAGAGGCAAGAAGCGGTTCCACGGCCTGATATGTTGCTCGAGAGGTAGCGCAACAGGGGCAACAACCGACGTTGACCTCTTCGAGAAACGACGACGAATCTCGTGTACATTGTAACGTCTTCGATGTTCAATGTTATTTTGTCGATTATTATTACCGTCGTTAGTATTATTATCATTATTATTATTATTAGTCTAGATTGGATCTTTCGCATTAATCACCGCACCCAATATGCACGCCTCGTAGCAAACAAAAAAACGTCTAATATTTTGAACAATGTTCGAACGAAAAAAGTTTGAAATTTCTGTAAAATTCGTTCTAGGGATTTTAGTGAAAAATCGTTCGACTATTTGGTCTTTCCACGTATTAGAGAAATTATATGATGGAGGAAATAAAAGCGATAGCGAATAATTTGAATAGTTAGTTGGTTTATTAAAATGTTATTTCGTCAATTATTATTATTATTATTGTTATTATTATTAGTCTAGATTGGATCTTTCGCATCGATCACAGCGCCCAATTGGCACGCTTCGTAGCAAACAAAAAAAAGTCTAATATTTTGAACAATGTTCGAACGAAGAAAGTTTGAAATTTCTGTAAAATTCGTTCTAGGGATTTTAATGAAAAATCGTTCGACTATTTTGCCGTTCAACGTATTAGGGGAATTACGATGGAGGAAATAAAAGCGATAACGAATAATTCGAATAAATAGCTGGTTTATTTAAAAAAATGTTATTTTTCCAATTCTTTTAATAAATTTTAATCGTTTAACCGTGTGAAAATGATTTAGAAATACGTTTTTACGTTTCTACGTATTCAATATTTCCATTTGTTTCCCATTCACGAAAGGACAATGTTCGTTCTCTTCTTTTATTTATCGTGAATTAACAATCGACGATTTTTGATTCACAATCAATTTTTTCCTCGTGTTCCCTGCGACTTTGTTTCGCAGCATTGCCAGAGTTTTCGAGATAAAAGACGAAATGGGAGAGAAGGAAGAGATTCGTGGAGGCGTACTTAATAGCGAAACCCTACCGTCGAGACAGTTCTTTTTTTTTTGTTTTTCGTCCAAGGCGTTTCACGCCCTCGAACAAAGGGCTGAGTATGACGAGAATGCTCGAGGGACAGGTACACAATTTTTGAAGGGTCTGAAAAGAAGGAAGAAAAGGGTCGAAGAGAGAAGAAGAGAGATGATATGCATGGTTCTTGGACGAGTAAGTAGTCGGGCTGAGCGAGCAGAAAACGTGCCAAGCAAACCTTACGGAAGTACACGAGCCAGAGAGAGAGAGAGAGAGATAAAGAGACCAAAGTGCATCGTACTGTCTCGCGTTGAGTCGGCGAGGACGTAGAGAAGCTGTGCAAGCAGAGCAGATGGCACCGTGCGCCAGTCGAGTTCCACACACGGCTTGGCTTCCTTCAGTAGTCTCGAGTGTATCACGCCGAGTGAAGAAGAAGAGAGTCTTCCCTGATTCGCCACTCGCGATGAAGTTTTAGGATCGGATCGACCCACACGTGTTATTCGCCTCTCTTGTTTTCGGTCTGCTCTCTGAAACATACGAGAATGCGCGAATACGCGTTTTATAAAAATTCTCCACACTCTGGGGTTCTCCCTTCCTCGCATAAAATAATATTTAAGAACGAATAAAAGGAAAAAGGTGTGTGGCTGGAAAAACGTAAGAATTATGAAATAAATAAATTGTTATTGGGAATGATGTAATTAAGAAGTTAATCAATTTTGAGATATTGGGAAAAATTCATAAACGTTCGAATCGTTTGGAATACGGAAGAGATAATTCAAAATTCGTTAAGACTGAAAAATGGAAATTTATAAATTTATGATAATGGAGATTTATAAAGAAAAATTGTCATTTTTTTTTTAAATTCTCACCTTTTTCTCAAGATTTGCGTCAACTCGTAAAATTTAGGAATAAACAACGAATCGCGAAGCTTGCCTCGATCGTTGGGAAATTGTTAATTTCCATGCAAAATCGAAGCAATATTATCTTTGCTTTTTCCTTCAACCAAACGAATAAAGTATAAAGAAAAAATTGATCGTAATCGTTTAAAAAAAAAAGTCACAATGATTTGAAACACAGAAAAATTTATTTCACTTTGATAAATTGTGATTGGAAAAATTGCAAATAATTAAATTCACAAAAAAGAAGAAGAAGAAGAAGAAGAAGAGCATCGTATCTCTCGTGACAAAATCTCGTCGTTCTTCCTTTGTAAATATTCTCATATTTTTGTAAATTCACAATTTGACGAATTTTTATTTTCGATTCGACTTTTCTCTTTGTTTTATTTCTGTTTCAAATCGATCAACATTTTTTCCTTGGCAATAACGACCTGGCGTTCACGTTTTGTGTGCGCGGCGCTCTTTCGCCGATTGCAAAACGAACAATGCTTCCAATAATAGACATGCGACGGTGATAAAATTTTACTTACTACCCTATAGTCTCGTTAAGCTCGTACAGTTGGAGAATATAGCAGCGAGCAGAAATTTCCTGAGTTTGCTCGACAACGATCGTTCTGACATTGGTGACTCGTAAAAATATTCATTACAGAGACCGTCGTAATTTCCGTATCGACGCTTTTTACTCGTCATTCATTTTACTCCGATGTCTGTGTTTCTGTCTTAACGCTCGGATAGAAAATCTTTATACTTAGCCGCGTTTTGCATCGAGCATTCCACGCCGTTTTGACAATAACGAAAATTGAAATGTTGAAACAAAAATGTTCAAACAATTTTTAAAAAATGATAAAAGAATTTTTAAAAATGTATGAAAAATGAATTGCTATTATCATTTATTATCATTATTATTTAATTAATTTTCTAATATTCGGCAATAACGAAAATTGAAAAGTTGAAAAAAAAAATTGTTCAAACAATTTTTAAAAAGTGAAAAAACGTATAGAAAATTAATTACTATTGTTATTTAATTAATTGTCTAATATTTATTATCCCAAGAATATCTCAAATTCGAAATTATCAATAATAATTGAATTTTTAAAAAAAGAAAGAAGAATTTTCAAAAATGTATAAAAAATGAATTACTATTATCATTTATTATCATTATTATTTAATTAATTTTCTAATATTCGACAATAACGAAAATTGAAAAGTTGAAGAAAAAAAAATGTTCAATCAATTTTTAAAAAGTGAATAAAAACCTACAGAAAACTAATTACTATTATTACTGTTATTTAATTAATTGTCCAATATTAATTTTCCCAAGAATATCTCAAATTCGAAATTATCAATAATAATTGAATTTTAGCCGAGTGATACACGACGTGGAATGCCCCATATGTACGTATATACATCTATAGCCATTGCGTTATAGCCTCGAGTCCGTTGCGAGTCACTGCGACCGTGCGAATGATGAAAAAAATAAAAAAAAAATCTTTCGTTTAGTCAGCTCCAAAAGTCGCTCGATGAATTATTGTGTAAGCTCTCGAGTCGGTTCCACAGCGATCACTGACGTTCGACTGACTTTCGAATTAAGAGTGAAAAAAAAGAACGTATGGTATAACGTACTGTATATTTCCATTGAATACGTTCATGGCTCTCGCACAAGTCAAAGCTACCGATGATTCACTGCGATAACACTTTTATATTCGTTCGTTCTCGAAAAGAAAAAAAAAACGAAATAAACGTTGTTTCTCTCACACAAACACACCATCTCTGTGTCTCGATGCGCATAAATCTTTATCAATATACAACGTAGATCGGGACAGGTGATAAGCGTCGAATAAAGTCAACAGAGGCGATTTTTTTTTTAATTTTTTGTGTTTTTTTTTTTCATTTTTCTTTTCTTATATTCGTGAAATTCCATAAGCACGAGGCCTTTGTTTTTATTATCTCTGTACAAAAACAGTCGAAAAAATTATAGTTCTTTTTTTTCTTCCTCTTCCTCTCATCATCATCGACATCATTCTTATCTTTCGTCTTCTTCTTCTTCTTCTTCTTTTTTTTGTATTTTCTTTTTGCTTATTACTTTTTCGTTAAAGATTCAATTTTTTCGAACTCACGGCGTATGTACAAGCGGGAAATGATAGGTATTTCTTTCTTTTTTCTCGTAAACTTAAAAACTAAATATAATTATACATTGATATAATAATAGATATAATATTATATAATAATAGTGAACCTACGAGTCTAGGGATTCGAGTTGTTTGTTTTGTTTTGTTTTTTGTTCTTCGTTCGTTTTGCTTCTCCTATTTTCATTTATTCTCCTCAAACTTTCGTGTGTCTGTGACTGTCTCGTTTTCCTTCATTCGCCTCTTACTCTCCCCTTCCTTCCTTTTTATTCGTGTACGAGTGTATGCATGAGTGGGTCTCTTATTTAATTCTTGGATTCATTGTTTTCTTTTTCAATATCTTTCTTCAAGAGTGATTTTCACAACAAACAAAAAAGAAAAAGAAAAAAACGATGTGCGACTGAATTAATTCAGTGATTTATGTTCAAAGTGCATACGTTAAATGTGTGTATGTGTATGTGTATGTGTGTATATGTGACCCCGTATGTTTACATTTTTCTTCCTCTTCCCGTTCACAGCGAATTTATACAGGAAAATTCGAATCGTTTTCGGGTGTATACAACGTTTCATTATTTTTCGTTTGAAATTATAATCGATAAACGTATTCGACGAATCGAGTGGTTTTGCGGCAATATCGATGTCCCGATCCTTCCCATTTTCTCTTCCCTTTCTTCATCCTCTTTTTTTCGTGGCTCGCGCGTGGCGAATTTTTTTTTTTTTCGTTTCTTTCTCACACTTGATTCTTAAGCTATATATATATATACTCGCTATATTTTTCGTTCACGGGAATAATCACAATCGCGATACTTCGTCGTCGCGATTGGAATTATCGAGCGGGAACGTTCTAAATTGGATTTCTTTTACTTTTTTTTTTTTTATTTTATAAATGCACACGTGAAGAAATTTGCATTCGCACGAGCCACGAGAAATTAATTCTGGATGTTAGATAAGGATTCTCCTAAACTCTCCATTTCTCTTTGTCTCTCTTCGTGTCTTTTTCTTTCTCGCTCGAACACCACAACGTTTCTAATCTCTCGTTTCACTTTGTATGTATTTTTTTTCTCTCCTTTTTTTTTTTGTAATTGCAATTATTTCTCAACTCTTTCTTTTAAAATTACTTTCGTTCTTTGTCGCCATGATCGATTATTCTCTTCTTTCTTTCTCACACCATCGGCTTATATATATATATATATGTATGTGTGTGTGTACATATACATGTATATATGTGTCTCGAGCACATAATTTCCCTTCTCACTCTCTCTCTCGTTTCACTTTCTCGCTGAACGCACACGCGCGAACACACACGCACACACACACATACACACTCGTCTACTCGAACGAAACGTAAAATGCCATTTGGCGGACGACTTTTTGCGAGCGATGTATATAATAAAAAAAAAAAGAAAATTGAATTAAAAAAAAAACGATAGAGAAAGTAGTCGGAGTGTCTGCGCCAAGGATGAAGCAGAAGGGGGATTTTGTTCTTTTGTTTCTCCCCGTTGTTTTTGTTTCCTGTATTCAAGCTCTCTCGATCGAGAAATCGGTGAATCGGCCGGTAGAATGGAAGTTTTTGTTTTTTGTTGTTGTTTTTTTTTGGTCGCGAGAAATTGTGATTTTATGATAGAATTTTTTTTTTTTTCGTTTACTTTTTAATTTTTCAATCGTCGAGCGAAAACGCCTCGAATCCGAATAAAACATACAGACACGCAAGTGGCACGAAAATACGACAATATACACTTTTCTTTGTTTTTTGTTTTCTTTTTCAAATTCATATAATATATATATGTCTGTATACATATATCACATATAAACATATATTTACATACATATATATCGATGCCGGAAAATTAACAAATTTTTTGCAACCCGAATTGCAACACGAATTTTTTTGCCATTTTTCACTTTCTCAATACAACGATATGAACTATACAAGCGAAAAAAAAAAATATATATATATATATATATTTTTTTGTTTTTGTTAAATAAAGAACAAGTACGTACAGAATTGCCACGTTTATACCGAGCCAAAAAGCGAATTTTCGCGCAAATTGCAACGGAACAAAACGTAAAGAAAAAAACACAATTACAAAAAAAAAAATAGGACAGACGAAAAATGTACAATTGTCAGACGAATGTGCAGCGCGAACTAATCGCGTTCAAAAATTTGTTCTTTTCTTTAAAAATGTTGTTGTGTTTTTCTTTATCTTCTCATTCTTGTTTCGCATCGCTACGACGTGTATCCCCCCCCCCCCCCCCCCTACTTATTCGGGGCTCGCACCACTTCCGGTTTCTTTTCTGTTTTTGTTTGATTTGTTTTGTTTTTGTCCGTATCGCCACAAAATTTCGCTCCGTGTTCGACTAGGTTCGCGAGCCTTTTCACAATTTTCCTCTTTCTCAAACCAGTTGTTTTCGCATCAAACATCCCACTCTCTCTCTCTCTCGTTCTCTCCCCCCATACACACACCCCCGACCACTTTTTGGTTATTTTTTTTTCTCGTTTTTTTTTTGTATTTTTTTTTTCTTTTTTCTCGTCGTTTCGATTTTGTCTCGTTTTTTATTTTCCATTTTTTTCCATTTCTTTTTTTTATTTTAAAAAAATACTGAATTAACCAAGCTAAAATCACAGACTTGCTGGAGAGTGACTCTTTTTTCACGACTCTCACAGCGGGTTTGTACAAATTCTTCCTGAAGGACTCTATGTATAGTTACAATGTGTGTGTGTGTGTTTGTGTGTGTTTTTGTGTGTGTCCGTGTTGTGTGTATCTCTATATATATATCGCTATATATAGAACAATGTTGAGTTTTTGTGTTTATATATGTAGTAATTACAATTCGTTCATGACGTTAATTCGATCACACACGAGTGTGTTGCAGTTTTACACTTTCTCTTATTCCATGATTAAGAGAATGATTACATTTGTATTCACGGGTTTCGTTCTTTCTCTCTCTCTCTCTCTTTGTTTTTTCTTTTCTCCCTGTTACTGCATTCCGTTTCGTCCTATTCTTTGTTTTTTTTTTACATTGTCGTTTTTGCGATCTTGAATATTTTTCGTTATGTTTGGCTGTTATTGATTTTCCCTTTCCTCGATCGACAGTTCACACATACACACATCAATCCCCTCCCTCCCTCCCCAACGGGGCTGTGACTACCTCGAAGGAAATATTTAAACATAAAACCACTAAATCAAATTACAAATCAGCCTTCGACAATTGCGCTCGTTTTTTCTCCAGTTTTGACATCGCACACTTTTTCTTTCTTTCTCTCTCTTTTCTCAACATCTCTCTGCTACTTTTCTTTCCTCTTTACCGCACCGTTTGCATATCTACCACGGATACAAGTTTGCCGCTTCGTTCACCTATTTTTCACAGTTACTTTGTTTTTTTTTTTTTTTTTTTCATTCGTTTTATTCTTTCATCGCTTATAACGAAAATCGATAAAGAGAAACATATCGAGTAAAAATAGTACGGATTTTTCTTTCTCGCGATATTTCAATTATTTTTCATTTCCAAAGATACTCGCTTCGGAAAACCTCAAAGGGCGCGCTCGTCCTTAGCATCGTGCATTTAGCAATTTCGATCAAATTCAATGCGCATGATAAAACGACAAAAGAAAAAAAGAGGGGCAAGAAACAAATCAAACGATCAATTTTAAATCATAAAATTTGTTTTCAGAAAACGTCTAAATTATTGTTTTTTTTTTTTAAACACAAATTTATCTTCCTCGCGACAACGACCACACACACACGCTTACGTAATAAAGTACGGTTATTCTCCACTCTTGCTAAATACAACTACTGGTTTGAATTGAATTGGATTTAAACATGTGTACCTCGGATACACATGTTTAAATCCAATTCAATTTATTTTATTAAATTCCTTGTTTTTTATGATTATACAAATCGCACTTTCAATGACTAAACCAGTAGTTGTATTTAGCAACGTCGATGAATTCTCAAAAATTTGCGACGATAAGAAACGCGACGTGGGTCGAATTATCATCGGGTGAAAGAGTTCAAATTGTGAATCGTGGCATCAAAGAGACGTCAGCGTGAAGACATGTGGATAATGATAATAATTTTACTCTTCCAAGAAGAGTAAGTTGAGAGAGTGGGGGCTAATTTATAAAGGAGACGAGTGTCACCGAGAGGTCAGCGAGAGTTCATGAAGTTACATACACGTGTGTGTGTGTGTGTGTGTGTGTATATTATAATGTAGGAGAAACGCCGAGACGAAAGAGAGTTCCTCTCTACGTAGGGAAGAAGAAGAAGACGCGCGCCTCCGCTGACATCGTAGAGGATGCGATAAATTTGCTCGAAAATTGCTACGTGCTCGTCCGTACGTACGAATGGTACAAGAGAGTTAGCCGTTTTGTCTGTTTATATATAAATCTGTGTTGTGTGCCTTCTTTCTCCTCAGTCAATGTAGAATACATATGCTCGATTTTTGCTTCGTTCTCTTTGTATTTTTAAGATTTATGTATATATATATATATATACACGTACATACATGTATATATGTGTATATATATAAATATATAACGTTGAATATAATTCGCAAAACGAGTCGGTCGAGGATGCATCATCGTGCAGCACTTTTCTCGTGCGTTTATCTCATTTTGTTTTCTTTCTTTCGTTTTCTTTTTTCTTGTTAAATCTATTTTATCGTCATATACATATATTCATTATTAATCGTAGGACAAAGAAAAATTGCTGTGCGCAAGGGGAAAAAAACGGCACGAATTCGATAAACTCGGGATGCGAATGTATATTTTTGTTGTTGTTGTTTGTTTTAGGTCGTTATGTAAACAAGATGGATTATATTGTCTCTCTCTGTTTCTTTCTGTCTTAATTCCACTCTCGTTTCTTGTTTTTTTTTTTTTCGTCTTTTGTTTTCTTTTTCTCGTTTCTTGTTTTTTTTTTTTTTCGTATTTTGTTTTCTTTTTCTCGTTTCTTTCTCATCCTACTTTTTATCGTAATCACAGACACGGTTTTTCTAATTGCTACGTGCACAGAGCCTTCGTCCAACGCCGAACGCGACGAGTCAACGCATCTTTGCTTTTGTTATTGTTATTGTTGTTGTTTTTTTAATGCACTTCGTATCCCCTCGAATATGCCATCGCCCCCACGAGATTTCTATTCGTAACCTCACATTCGCATCGTAAATCGTTAATCATCGCGCAATTTATAATATTTTCCCCGTAATGAATTCAAGAATTTGAACCGCGAAATCGAATCTTTGCCGCGAGAACGATTTAAACATTGGCGCGCTTGTATAGTTCGTTCAACGCGCAGGCGCGCCCGAAACGACGACGCCATCTTGTCTCGCTCTTAGCGATACACGAATACGTTACACGCGGGAACGTACAAAAAATATTCAAGTCAATAAAGAAAAAAAAAGCAATTTTACAAAAAAGAAAAATAACAAAGAGAAACTGCGCAATGTGCGTAAGTCGACTGTACAATCCAAGACGGAAAACAATTAAGCGATATGAAAAGTGTGTTTTATCAGGAAAAAAAATTTTTAAGAGAATGAGAAAAAAATAAACTAATATTACTTCGACAAATTCAAAGCGTCGTCGTTTCCCGCGTTCCATCGCTTTTCTTTCATTACCGGGGAAAAGAATATATATATATATATATATATTGGAAAACACGAACACATTCACACGTATCGCGCTTTGAAAAAATCCTCTCCCCCCTCCCGCACCTCGTCGCAAAGAAAAAAATCACAGTTGTTTCAAAAGAAGGATATATATATATATATATATATATATATATATATATATATGTATGTATGTATGTATGTGTGTGTATATGATATACTATTTGTTTGTTTTGTTTTGTTTGTTGGTTTCGTTTATGAGAAACGACGTGGGCACGCACGACGATATAAAAACTCGGCGCGATTTTTCTTTTGCTTATCCGATGGTTATGATTTCGCATCATTACTTTTGTTTTGTTTCGTTAAGCATCTTCGACGATATATACAATATATACTATATAGCTACTTGTTTTAATGCATCGTTTTCGCCGGCCGAAGCGTTTGATCACGCGTGCGCACGCACTTTCTCTCTCTCTCTCTCATGCACACATACGCTCTCTCTCTCTCTCTCTCTCTTGGACAATGATGTCTATATATGAACGTCGTCCTTTGTGTTTTGTATTATATATGTACATATATAAATCACGGATCGATTTGTGGAATCGTGTGTGTTTGTGTAATTTTTGTTTCTCGTTTGTTGTCTTGTTGTTGGTATAGAACCGTTTACACACATGAAATTGCTATGGAGCTCTTTTGCTTTCTCTCTTTCACACACACACACTCTTTCTCTCACTCTCTCACCAACGAATTCTTCTTTGCAAAAATCTTTGCGCGATGACTATCGACGGCGATGTTGTTGTTGTTGTTGTTATTGTTGTTGTTGTTCTTGTCGTTGTCCTTCTTCCGGTGCGTTTTTTATTCTCTTCTCACGATGCGGTCTTCTTCCATCGAAGTTAGAAATTAACGAATGAAAAACCAAGAAAGAATAAAAAGAGAAGAAAAAAAAAAGAATAAAAAAAAACAACGGAATTAGACGTAATTTACGGGAACTGTGTTAAACGCGTAACCGCGAATGAGGAACTTCTTCTATATTCGTCGTTTCGTTCTTTTTTTTTTTTTTTTAATTTGCGTCGGCCTCGTTTTCTCTTCGTCCCGACTGGCCCCACGAGGATGGGAGGACTGGATGGCGCGCGCGCTCGTTCGACGAATCCTTCATTCCCGCTGATGCCACGAGAATCCATTTGGTGTTTCTTCTGGTTTTTTTTTAGTTTTCTTCTTCTTCTTCTTCTTCTTCTATTGTTTCATTACTGGCCACGCGATGTCGACGCGTTTTTCTCTTTTTCTTCTCGTTTTATTTTTCTTTGTCGTTGTTTGTAAAACTGGAACGAGTTCTCTGGTTTTTTTTTTCTTTTTCAACCTCCACTTCCGGTGTCATCGCGGTCATTGCTTATCGCGCGCGAGGGGCGCGTCGTCACTTTGCCCCGTTCGGTTCCTTACTCGATGCCGACAATTTTTATATTCGACTTTGTTTTTTTTTTATTTTATTTTTTTAATAATAATAATTATTTTTAATTATTTCTTCTTCGGGAGTTTGAGATCAGCGTGTTTGTCAGCAACGAGTTTTTCCCGACGGGACACGAATACTGCGCGTTTGTTTATTTTTTTCTGTTTTTTTTTTTGTTCGGTAGTCTTATATTAGGCGTTGCTGCTCGCAGTTCGTACCGGGGAGGCCGCGCGCGAAGGTTTTTTCGTCGTTGAAGGAAAAACACCAGAAAGTTCTTGATGATGATAATAATAATGACGACGACGGACGTGTCGAGGAGTGGAGGGGAGGATTTGGAAGTAGAAGTGGGGAGGGAGAACGCGCGGGGTGAGCTGTGGTGGGGAGAAGGTAGGGAGGGAGGGGAGCTCGTTACGTATGGGATTTCGGAGTTTCAATGGCGTCGTAGGGACGCCATTCGTTTGTTGTTATGACGTTCTCGATGTTTCCTTCCTCTTTCCTTTCTCCTGTCTCCTTTCATCTCTCTCTCTCTCCCTCGTCTCATTCTTTGAATTAACCGAAACGAAAGAGAGAACTAAATCACGATATCACTTGGATAAAAACAAAAAAAGAAATTTCCTCGGCGTTGGAACGAGTCGGTCTCGAACGTTCGAACTCGCGTCGTCGTGTTTACGATTTCGTGGAAAGAGACGCCTCTGGAGCCATCGTTGGGTGCGCGTTGGTTCTCGTTCGACGAGAAAAAGGGAAGATATAAAATATAGAAGAAAAAAAAAAAACCTCGATGAAATTCTTCGAAGCAGCATCGTCATCGACGTAGAGAAGAACGGCAGTGGCGCCATGGAAGGGCGGCGCGGACGGTGGTGGTGGGGAGAAGCTCTGACGCACATGCACACACAAAGATGTTGCCAGACACGGTTTCCTCCTCTCTCTCTCTCTCGGTCCTATTTTTTCTTCCTTTTTTTGTGTTAGTGTTTTCTTTCTTTTTCGGCACAGCAGCGATGGGCTACTCTCCTCTCTGCTCCGCCACGAGAGAATAATAATGATCCGGAGAATGGAAGGGCTGGCCTGCGGCTCGAAGGGGCAGGGGGAAGGTATACAGAGGGAAGGTGAGATCACGATGGTTGGGCTTCCCGACGATCTTTTTCGTTTCTTGATGCTTTTTCTTCGCGGGCAGCGTATATATATACATACAATATATATATATATATATTTTATATCCGTAGTTTGATGCGATAAAGAAAAGAGAAAAGAAAAATCACTCCTCTCTCTCTCTCTCTCTTTGTTTCTCCGTTTTTGAAACTCTCATTCCTCAGCTGGGCGTCTTTTCAACGTCGTGGATGGTGGGTACTCGTAATGGTGATTATTATTATTATTATTGTTGGTGTTGTCGCGGTGATGATGTTTCACGGTCGTCTTCTCTCTCTCGCTCTCATTCACGCATGCTCTCTCTCTCTCTCTCTCTTTCTCTCTCTTTCATTCGAGTATTCAACTCGAGACGAAAGCGGCTATTTGCTCGTTGAATTGCGCATGCTCGAGTATGAGTGAATCCTTGCAGCTCTCGAATTGTTGCTGTTGCGTCGTGCTCGTTGTCGTCGTTGTCTGTATATCCTCGGGTTCGGGCTCGGTTCTCTCGTATAGAACGCAGATCGAGCCATTCTCACCGATTCTGTACGAGACCTCGGCCGGATCGATCCACATCGTCAATTCGCTCGGGAACAACGTGTGCAACAAAGTTGGTAGAAGACCGACGTTCGCACCGGCTTGAGCTATGACCGGATCCATTTTGCCGTTAATGCGTATACAACGATAGCCGGAGCCACGATTCGGACGATCGGGAAACCAATGATCTCTGTAACGACGTCTCAGTACATCGGTCAACGATGTTTTGAAGAGTTCGAGCTGACGCTCGGACAACTGGCCGGCCTGGAGCCTCAATAAATGCACGAGAAAATCCGCCGCTGACACGATCTCCAGTCTCATCGTGACGAATTTATGATTGTTCGGCGACGTTGTGAATATTTTACGATTTTTTTTTGTTTTTTTAGTTTTTTTTTTGTTTTTGTTTTACGTTTTTTGCTCAGTCAATGAAGCAAAGCCTCGAGTTTCGACGTCGCGAATTTACAATCGGGTGGAAAATTCGTTTTTTCTTCACTGTAACAGCCTCGTCGCTCGTTTCGCTCTCGTTCTCGGAACGTGGTGACGACGTCGTTGTTTCTCCGCTCGAAGCAAGATGGAGAGATGCGATGGTGGTGGGAGGGGGGAACGTGGCGGAATTTTTTGTTTCTTTCGCTGCTCTTCTCCGTACTGGTAGCTTCCCTCGAACTGTGTCCACTTTGTTTTGGACTATATATATATGTATATGCGTATAGAGCGTTTCTTTATTATTCGTCGTTTTGTTATTTGGCACGAGAGACGAGGATGGCGTGTGTCACGGCACGATAATGCGACGACGACGATGTCCAAGCGCTACTTTCGAATCTGACCGAGTCTCGACAAAATGGCGTCGCCGCTGACCGTAGCGATCGTAACAACGTTGCCACTCCAGCGCGAACGACGAGAGCCTCGTTACAATTGCTGTGCGAGCAATGATATCGAGACGTGGACGTGAACGTAGAGCGTAGTTTGCCCCGACGTTTTTTCCTTCGTTTTCTCGAAATGCTTCTTCCGTTTTTCGTCTCTTGCCCCTCGTACGGCCCTCCACAACGACTAAAGGCGCGATATGCCACGAACCAGTCTCTCGAATTTTATTCGTAAATCCTCACGCGAACTCGGTGAAAGCCTTCTCCTCTTTTTCCTCTCTGTTCACACTCGCGTCTCGTTCCCGTTTGCCTGAAAAACGTTTCGACGCGTCGTTCAATTGATTCGCGACGTATCGAGCTTCGGGAAAGCGAACTGTACGCGGGTTTTGCGCGTCTGCGGTGTATCACTGAATTTTTACTGCTCTCCTTTTTTTTATTACCCGTATCGCGCACACGATCGAACGATCACAAGCACGATAAACGAATTTTGTCAACGATTTTCTTTATCTTTTTTCTTCGAAAAAAAAAAACCGGATTATTCGACACTCGCACGTTAAACCGTACCGTTCTCGTTCTTTCTCTCGCTCGCTCTCTCTCTCTCTCTCTCTCGCTCTCACTCTTTCTAACCACACGCAAGTCTTCACGAACCACACCTCTTGACTGTCGACGACTTTCTAATGGTGGCGAACGTCGATGCCACGGAGGTAGCCTACGGAGTCTCTTTGTTCGGTGGGTAGCGAGAACGGCTGGGGTGGGGGCAAGAGGGGAGAAGACTTGCGCAGTGTCGACCAATGACAGATGCTCTTGGGACTCGTTTACACGGGGTCACGTGACCCTCTCGCGAGAGAGCTCTGCGCGACGAGTGATGCGCCATGGACAATTTTTACACCACGGCGTATAGACACGTACGCGTATTATATCTGTACGTCGTACAAATAATACTGTATCTCGGCAGCAAAGTTATACACACAGCCCACGGACGATATTCGTGGCGTATATTTTCTAGCTGTATATTTTGCTCTGTACCCCGTGAGCGCGTTCCCCGATGGCCCCGAAATCGAATAGAGGCCGTTCTCCCACAGAGCTCTCGCACGGTGTTGCTGAACTGACGCGTCTCGACTCTCTTACCGTCAGAGACCAGCTTCAACGCTGTGTTATTGTCGGTTGCATTAATGCAACCCGAGTATTTTTGCTGTATCAGCGAGTAAAACTTTTGATGCATCACACTCAAACTCGAGATCTCTCGTGTGTTGACACGCTTACGTGGTGATACATCCATTCTGGTAGAGAAAATTGCATCTCTCACACGCTTACCGAAAGAGGTGCGTCAACTTTGTCGTGCGATCGGTTAACGACGAGGTATGAGAAAATCGAAACGTGGAGTAAATACGTGTTAAGTAATTCGTGAAATATATTTTTAGTATATTTATATATTTAAATATAGACAAAAACAAAAGTCTTATAAATATATTGATAATATTAATGAAAAAAATATCTTTTATATTCTACAATAATAATTAATCGATTTTCTATTAAGATTAGGATGCGAAGGATTTTTTGTTTAGTTTCGTTGACCGTTCGGGCGACCGGTTTCAGCTTTTATTAACTCCTATATCTCGCGTTATACTAGATACTTGGTACAAGACCAAGATACGTTCTCTCCGTTAAAGTGGATATACGTATACACGCGAACGTCTAAAGAGAGTCGCCCTTCTCTTCGCAACGGCGTTTACAAGTATATCGGGAGCAGGTCAAAGGCTCGAGACATTTTTCCATGGATCTGCTGCGGCCGTGTCGCGTTCCTCTTTCGCGACACAGAAAACATGCGATAGGAGAAAAGGATAATACAGGATGTGTGTATATATATATATATGTTTACAGGTTTGCACATCGAGTGTGACTCCGGAGAATAAATAAAGAGCGTGGGTGCTGACGGAGAGACGGAAAGAGAGAAAAAGATGCGGAGTAAGATGGAGGGGGAGAGAAGGAGAGAGAGAGAGAGAGAGAGAGAGAGAGAGAGAGAGAGAGAGAGACAGGGATTGACCGTAGATACGATATATAAGAGCTAGAGCGAATCGTGGGCTCGTTACGGTTGCGTCTTAAGGTAGTACCATTGTTGGATGGGGGATTAAAATTTTATTCCCGTTTTTTCTCACATTCCAAGTAGACTGGAGCGTTTATGTTCATTGGGAAAAATTGTTGCAAATCGAGTAAAGAACGACATACTCAAAATTCAAATTGATCCTACGGAAAGTTTATTTGTTATATAATAAACAGAATCATGAATTTTGTTTTTTATAAGATTTGTTATAAAAAATAATTGAAGCTTCTTTGATGTCATATAAAAATGTGTGAGAAATTTCAACGGGCTTCGTCGAGCAAATAATCGAGATAGGAATTTTATAATGTCTGCGATATTTAACAAGGACTCTTATGGAAGATTTCAAAAAATGACGATTTTCAAGAATTAATATCGTGATTTTTGAGCCGAAAGAACGTTACTGCAAATTTTCAGTGAAATCTAACGGAAACGCTGTAACGATAGGACTACCTTAAGAGGTATTGGCTGATCAGAGAAAGATGAAACAGTTACAAATTTATCTTCCTACTTTTCTCTAACATAAAATACTAATTTAACTCAGTACCTTGTCGATATAACGACACAGTGGACGAGACTAGAAAACCGGAAATAGAGCAAAAATAGAAGAAAAAAAAAGAAACCAAAAATTACAATACCAAATCCGCAGAGCGTTTTAATATCCGTCTCGTCTTACCCTCGTTTCCCCCGACGCTTGGTGAACAATAGCACTATTTACAACCAGGTATAATAAATGCTAGTCACAATAGTGTGTAATTCACCTGAAATCCTGACCCGTTTGCCCATTGTCTTTTCTCTTGGTATATCGACGCTACGGATCAGACGCGAACCGTGCTTACCCTTCCCCGACCTGTTTTATAACGTTTCGCAGTATACATCGCCGCAGCGCTATTTAACGTTGAATTTCGCAATGCTCGATCGCACAGAGGACCGATATACTTGATTCTCGAGTAATTCTCTCTCTTGATCCTCGTGAACTCTGTAAACTCGAGAGAGAGAGAGAGAGAGAGAGAGAGAGAGAGAGAGAGAGAGAGAGAGAGAGAGAGAGAGAGAAAAATTCGTGAAAGGTGTCGCGAGGTACGATTTGAGAATCACTGTCGGAAGAGCTTCGGATACTTTGGTGTGTGCGCGCTGCGCTGTCCCTCTTTCCCCTCACTCCCCCGCTTCTCCCGCGCGTTCGGACCCTCGGGGGATAAAATCCCGACGACTCTAAACGCCGGGAGTGAACGGAGAGGTGCTCGAATTCGCGCCTCCCTATGTGTGTGTGTGTATGTGTGTATAAACTCGTATATATGTATGTGTATGTGTGCGCACGTCTATGGCTACGCGAGTCTCGCGCCGACGGGAATAGGAAAGCGGGCTAGAATCGTTAGAAAGCCACCGCTACCGTATTATACATCGTTGTTTCAAGTTGTAATAAGCGTATATATGTCTATATATATATATATATGTATATTATCGACAGGAAATCATTTATGCTTTTTTTTGTTTAAATATAAAATTAAAAATATGATGAAGGTATATAGTTATATATCCAAAAATATACATTTCTAATTATCCGCAGCGATGGATAAGCGATCGGCTAGCGGCTCGGGTGATCCTCGAAGTTAAGCAGCATTTCGCGGGGTCACTACTTGGTGCGGTGACCGCGCTAGTTTTTCCCTCGTATATGTTTTTCATTTCGTATTTTTTCACAAAATATCCGAATAAATTGTTTCCCGTCGATATTTATTCGCGTAATTCAAAGTTCGGCAAAAAAAAAAGGCATTGTACATACGCTCGAGCGAGAAAAAATAAAGGAAAAGCAAAGCTAAGGGGAAAAAAAAGAAGGTAGGAGTCGTATGCGATGAGTGCGTAACGAGTGTCTGAGTCACTTTGCGAAAGCGCGCTCAAGCCTGTCGGGGCTCTCGATCGAGCGGTGCACGCGCGTGTGTGTGTTGTACGTGTTCGTACGCGTCCTTTGTATGGGAGAGCCTCCTCGCGCACGGGAGTTAACGATGACGACGCTCGCTTAACTGTGTGTATATACATATATATGTATTTGTGTATGTATTGACAATGTTCGAGCAACTTTTTTAATTCTCTTGGAAATCGACGATAGTTATCGTATGTGACATCTCGAATCGACGTGTCCTTAGTGAAATCATCGCTTTTTATGGATAGAAAAAAAGAGAGATTTTTGCGTATTACATTTGGATTCACTTTATAAAAGACGAGGTCTCTTTTTTTTCTATCTCTCTTTCTCTCGCTCCGGTGGCACTCGATGATTAATTTATATCGCGTGTTTCGTTGGAATATTTATCGATTAGTACGCGACGACTAACGAAGATTTTTACGAACAAGTAAAAAAGAAAACGTTGTTTCTAATATTGAAATAAACGTTTAAATATGAGAAGAAGAAAAAAAGAAAAATGTTCCTTCGATCATTACATATTTTCTATCGTACCGTTAGAATTTCTAAAAGTCGAGTCGAATCGAACTTTCGAGTCGATTCCTCCATACGAGAAATATAACTTTCTTATAAATAAATAGTTTCAAAATAAATATTCTCCCCGTTGTTGATCGCACGAGTCGAATCGTACCAGTTACTTTCTATTACATAATTAATGTTTTATTGTTCATTTCTTTTGTTTTCTGAATCTTGCATTAAAAAACTACAATTATTCCAACGTTTATGTAGACGACTCGAGACTTATTATATTCTCCGTTAAAATACGATTCTTCTCTCCGTAAAACAGATCATAAACGTCTTGGCACCGTAACGATGTCCGAGACGTCAGCGGTGTTTCCTCCGAAAATGGATTTGGCGGAGCGAACGATAATTATAATCGGCGAATGACTCGCTTCGGACTCGCTGTTTTTTGCCTCGGGAATTTGAGTGAACCAAGCTTGCTTTATGCTTCTCTATATATTTTCTATAGTAGGCGAATCTCTTTCCTCGTCTATCTCAGTCCAACTATCCATTTCCCTCTCTCTCTCTCGTTCCACGAAGCTATGCGTTCGCGCGGGCAGAACCAACGGCGGGGTGAACGGCCGTACAAGCGAAACGTTACTATTCTCGTCATTCTCGTGAGCGCCGCGGTCTAGCGACAATTTATTCACGAGCGCGCGCGTGTTCCTCTTGGTGCAACTTGCACATACATACATATATATGTGCGTATGTATGTATACATATATATGTGTATATGTGTGTGTGTGTGTTGGAAAGAGCTTAGCTGTAACTATCGAGCTCGTCTATCGACCCCTCGCGCAATCTCGCTCTATACACGTATATACTTCCCGCTCGCGCTTCGTCAACTCTCAAAGATCTATTGCTACACCCATATGTGCATTTATACGATATATATCTATGTACTATATATCTTCCATGATTCTCGTTCTCGTGCCAAAGCAAACGAAAAAAAAAAAAAATAAATAAAACAATGTTTAAATCCCACAAACATGAAAATGCATTATAGAACCCACGTGTCGTAAAAGTGAACGTAATGATCGATTAGATAATTATGATTTAACACAACTTGGAAGTAATGAACTTGAAATTTATATTTTTATTAAAATTATTTCAATTTCGAGAGACTATGTATTTTTGATAACGAGAAAAATATTGTTGGGTAAATCCATTACTATACAGAATTTAATTTAATTGAATCTTTAGAAAAAATTGTTATCATTATTATTATTACTTCTGTTATCATTTTGTCGAAAAAGATCAAACCTGATGCGAATCGATATTCGTTTCGGGGGGAACCGATCGAACCTTCTCGTTTAATTTTGACGAATCGAAGAACTCACTCTCTTTCTCTTTCTCGTTCAAACGTTTTATTACCATTATTATTATTATTATTATTATTTTTGTATTTCGATGTAACGTTTATCCCAGAAAGCCCGTTACACACGACTCGTAGAATCAGCGACGAGATACGTTTTGTACATCTCCTTGCGGTCTTCTTGTATATAAAAAAAAACTAATACGACTCGTACGTACTACATAGCCGAGAGAGACTGGTGGCATGAGACTGCTGAACAGTTCTTTTGCTAACTGTCTCTCTCTCTCTCTTTCTCTCTGTCTCTCCGTGTATGTTTCTCGTGTTGAGAGGAGTCGAAGGAGTCACGAGGATCGAGACGGATCGAGGTCCCTCGCAAGAGACGAACAAGTCCTCTTGGTAGCTTCGTGAGATCCGAGAGAAGAACTGTGAGACCGTGGGTAGACCAAGTGGGGATGGAGCAACGAGTCAGCCATCGTGCTGTGGGGCCCCCTTGCTTCTAACTGTGTGGTAGGTCATCCCTACTCTTTCGTCTTTTCTTCTCTCTGTCTCATTCTTTCTCACCTCCCACTCCAGACTTATGACCGCTGCGTTCCACTTATCGGACTGTCTTCTTGCTTTTTCTTCTATACTGAGTTCGAAAAGTTTTCTCTCTCTCTCTCTCTCTCTCTCTCTCTCTCTCTCTCTCTCTCTCTTCGTCTTCTTTCTAGCTTCCTTTTACACAGGATTTGATTTTGAGCTGGGAAATTATTGTTTCTCTTTTATCTACATTTTGAATAAAATATATTGTTCACAAGAAATTTAATGCAAAAGTACATATATCCATTAATTTATTTTTTCATACAGAATTAATTTCTCCGTCAAACAATTGTCACGGTTTTCTATTTAAGAAAACAAACTGTGATATCAAGATTGTTTTCTTTCCAAACGATATTTTTAATCTAAAAAGATAAACATATGTTTTAATCGTATTAAACATTTAATATTAAAACGAAAGCTTGTATCGAAAATTTTGAATAAAAAATGCTGAAAAATATATTTCTCACCACAAATTTAATGCAAAACTATATAAAGTTATATCCATTAATTTATTTTTTTATACAGGATTAATTTCTCCGTCAAACAATTGTCACGATTATCTATTTAAGAAAACAAACTGTGATATCAAGATTGTTTTCTTTCCAAACGATATTTTTAATCTAAAAAGATAAACATATGTTTTAATCGTATTAAATATTTAATATTAAAAAAAAGAAGTTTTGTATAAAAAATTAACGGAAGGAAAATAAAATACTAATAAACCAGGAAATTACAATTACATACGAATAAAAACGTTGCAACGTTTTCAAAGTTTCTACCGTGATCTTCATTGACCGAAGACGTTCTCGACGGTTCTCAGGTAGAAAAATTCTTCCGACAGATCGGCATGAGAAGATGGATTCTCGAGAGGTAAATGCAAGGGAAGTATGGTCGGTGGAAAGAGGCGAAGGGAGAGTTTTGACGATCCAGGCCAGGAGAGATTCTCGAAAATTGACTTTTCGTCGTAAGACTGATAATGGGTTCCCGCAGACAAATTTTAGGAGAGAAGGTATTCCGGTAACTCCAAAGTTGCCCCAGTATCCCTCGACTCTTTCCAATAACTGTCTCGACAAAAAAAAAAAATTCGATACCGAGAAAACCGGAATTAAATAAATTTCGAATTTTTTTTTTTATTTCTTTGCATCGTTACAATTCAAACATTTTTATGCGAACAAATTTCCAGTTATTATTTTTCGAAATTATCTCGACGAAAGGCCGAGGAACAAAATGGAGGATTTGATGTCGCGAGAAAAGAAGAGAGGAGAGAGAGAGAGAGGGATTGAGCGAGAGGTGGAACGAGAAGCAGTCACGAGTTCACGCCCGAATCAATCATCCTTCATTACCGATAATTCACCGTTCACGCGATCGTACACTCGCCAGAAGCTCGAAGTCCGTGACCCACTCGGAAGCTTCGATAGAGACGAGAATCAGCGAAAATGACGTAGGTCGAACGCTGCGCAAGCTTGATAACAGACCGTTAATATATAAATATTTTTTGATGATCGAAATGTTTTATTTAACATTGGAATAAATTTATTTCACGTCATAAAATTTATCCTCTACAAGACAAAAAGGTTGACCTTTAGTTTACACGATTATAATTCATTGCGAGTGTTATCATCGTTCGCGAAGAATTTCTCAATTAATGTTGACGATTTGATTGAAAAAAAAGGAAAAGGAAAAAGAGAGTGAACGTCAATAAATGCTCGCGATGATCGACGAAATTAAACAGCTCGATGATCTTCCAGTTAAAAAACGAACTGAGAAAAAGAAGAATATTTCCTCCAAAACAAAGAAGAACAAATATTATAATTGATAACAATGAATAGAAAGAAGAAAAAAACAAAAATTATACGACCATCCTCCCAGAACGAATTTCAAAAATATATTTCAATCTCGATGATAAATACGATCGATTAAAAGGAGAAAAAAAGAACACAAACAAGAAATCGTATCTATAATTCATCAGCTATCATCGCTCGGCGGATCTTCTTTTTTTTTAATTGCCAATCGTTTCAACAACGATTACATAAATTCCTGCGTTTCTCGATGTCCATCGTTGATTTCATATTTATCCATGAATCGTCCTTGTACCTGTGTCACGATGTCTCCTTGTAAATATTCCAACGTTGATACGTCCTTCGAAATTTATCGATACGATTATAAATGTCGATTAGTAATAGTTCTCGATATAACGATCGAGACGTGTAACGCTCTTTGTAGGACCTCGTAGACCGAGAAAATCGTAGAAACGCTGTTTCTGGTTACGTAGCCCGGAATCTCCTGTTTCTTGTTCGGAACGTAGCCTGGGTCCTTCTGCGTCGAACGAGCCGCGTGCGGAACAACGTTACGTGACGTTTTCACCATAAGGTTTTCCGGTGTGTGTTTATATATGTAATAAGTAGGAGCTGAAGGCCCATATAGCTTATGCGTCGATCACCAGGCTGGACAATGTGGGAGTACACGTGTCAAGCCTCGTGACGAACGAAAACGTATTATTCTCGGGAAATCTGTAACATCGATGGATTATCCTTCCCAACGAGATTCGAGGCGGTTCGTACTTTGTATCGTAAATAGAATAATTCGTCGATACAAATTTTCTTTCAAACAGATTTTTTAATTAGAAATATTGAAAAGGTAAAGTTATTTTTGTAAATGAATGTTTTTATGTGGAATGTTTTATTCATAGGAAAGAAAACGTATTATCAATGGATAATCTGTAACGTCGATTGATTATTTCTCTTAAGGAGATCCGAGGCGGTTCGTACTTTGCATCGTAAATAGAATAATTCGTCGATACAAATTTTCAAACAGATTTTTTAATTAGAAATATTGAAAAGGTAAAGTTATTTTTATAAATGAATTTTTTATGTGGAATGTTTTATACGTAGGAAAGAAAACGTATTATTAATGGATAATCTGTAACGTCGATTGATTATTTCTCCTAACGAGATTCGAGTCGGTTCGTACTTTGCATCGTAAATAGAATAATTCGTCGATACAAATTTTCAAACAGATTTTTTAATTAGAAATATTGAAAAGGTAAAGTTATTTTTATAAATGAATTTTTTTATGTACAATGCTTTATACGTAATAATGATAATGCAATAACGATTTTGATTAATTCGCCACGTGATTTGTAAATTTTATCAGTAGAAGAAAAAGCAATGATTAATTAACTTCGAGGCTGTTGATAAAAACGAAAAATATAATTATGAGAATGTAAATACTAAAACAACAACAAAAAATAAAAAATACAAATATAAAAACGAAGATATAAAGATAAAACTGAGAGAGAGAGAGAGAGATAAAACGAACGATACGTTGGACGATTTTCTCTATCGATATACGCGTAAATTCGAGAACGTAGAATATGACACGACATCGCATACGTTATGCAGCAAAAGTTTTCGGCGAAAGTAGACTCCGTAATTCTTTCGAGTGTTATGCGTTAAACTCGCTAAAGACCGAGGCGTACGGAGTCCCTCTGTTGCTAAAAATAGCCGACGAAGAGAGAGTTTGCGAATTGTCGATTTTAAATCGTCGAAGGACGAAACGAGCTCGAGATCATTTTTCCTTCGAGATAGCGAATTGATATAAATTTATACGCAGAAAAAAGTTATAATCATCAATTTTATAAAAACTGTATTATTTCCACTCGAATATTAAAATTAATTAAAACGAGATAAAACAGATAATAATAATAATAAATATACAATTAACAATACGTCTGAAATTATACAAACGTGATTGAAATTTGAACAAACCATTCGTCAGAGAAATTCGTTTCGTTCATAAATTTTATAAACGTATTTGATAATAAGTTGAATTAATTTACATTTCGTTTAATTCCTATACGTTGCGGTATTGTTCCGAGAAAATCTATTACGTGGGCGAAACTCTCTTCTACAATTATTCCCTCACTCTGTCTCGCTTCTGTTGCTATTATTTATCTAATTAAAACAAGCATAATGCTCATCCACCTCTCTCTGATAATGAAGTCTCATTCATACATAACGTAACATCTGTTCTGCATTGATAAAATAACAGTAGGTTGATGCACCAAAGTGCATTCGATGAAAAATTTAGAGACGATTTATTTTCGAACCAAAAAATCTCGTCCTTCAAGCAGAATCGTAACAGAAGGAGAAGCTTCGGTGGAGCCGGATGTTGGCTCGTTGATCGTAATGGAACTTTCTTTTAGCTACGTCAAAGCATAAGGGGAAAAAATATACGGAGATAATAAACGAGCGAGAACGCGTTGTGCGTAGATCGTGTCTCGCTACGTGCTTACGTGACCCCCGGACGTTTTGACTCGGAGGCGATTCCGTCCACATAACAGAAACGCGAGCGACATTTTTTTTCCTTCTAGCGTAAATATTATAACGACTCGATTACGTTCTTCCGAGTTTTCGAGAAGAGACTCGTGCTGTGGCAATCGTAATGATTCGTTATAATCTTTATAACGAGGAATTCTTTCGCATGAAAATTGTAAAAAATGAAAGAGGAAGATGAGAATATTGTATTCTTGTTGTATGAAAAATTTTCAATTTTGAGAAAAATCGTTACAGTTGTTTTGGATGAAACGATATTTCAGGCAACTCGATAAAGCCTTTCAGGGGAAAATTGTAAAAAATGGAAGAGGAAGATGAGAATATTGTATTCTTGTTGTATGAAAAATTTTCAATTTTGAGAAAAATCGTTACAGTTGTTTTGGATGAAACGATATTTCAGGCAACTCGATAAAGCCTTTCAGGGGAAAAATTGTAAAAAATGAAAGAGGAAGATGAGAATATTGTATTCTTGTTGTATGAAAAATTTTCAATTTTGAGAAAAATCGTTAAAGTTGTTTTGGATGAAACGATATTTCAGGCAACTCGATAAAGCCTTTCAGGGGAAAATTGTAAACAATGGAAGAGAAAGATGAGAATATTGTATTCTTGTTGTATGAAAAATTTTCAATTTTGAGAAAAATCGTTAAAGTTGTTTTGGATGAAACGATATTTCAGGCAACTCGATAAAGCCTTTCAGGGTCAACAAGGATTTTAGGTTCGACGTGGGAGAAATTAAATTTGTATTCGTGCTTGAAGACTTGAATCACAAATGTCTCGTACAACACGAATATCGTAGTAGAGTCGAACCTGGATGAGCGAGAGTTCAAGGGGCCGGAATCTTTTTCTCATTTATGGAGGTTTTTCACTTAACCGAGTTTCTCACTTATAGAAGTGCAGGAACGGGTTTTCTCGCTTACAGAGGTATACACAAATACAAAGAACAGGGATAGATATGTAGTATATACATTTTTTATATGAATTTGGCAGAGATACTTCTTCATAAAAACAAAACAATTACATATATATTGTTATACTGATTATTAATAAGTATACTACTGATACTTAAAGAAATCCGTTAATTTTTTTTGCATTTCTGTTTTCGTATTTTGTACGTGTTTTTCAATTTCATAAATTTTATCGAAAATTCTTTTATCAACAACCGTCGAAAATTCAAAAAGCCGATGGAGCGTCTCCAGTGCATTTACAGCCTCTTGCCTCAGCCTTCCACGAAATTGGCACGAATTTCGTGAAAAACAAAACATATTGTAACAGATAGTAAATATGCTCGATTCTCGCTTATACAGGTATAAGGCACGTTTCAGTCTCAGTTATAGAGGTTCATGCATGAAAAACGATTCTCTCATATAGAGGTTTCTATTTCTCACTTATAGAGGCTATCGAGGGCTAAAATTGCGGGACCTGGCAATTACTCTCACTTGTAGAGTTTTTTCGCTTATCCAGTTCTCGCTCATCCAGGTTTGCCTGTAGTTCCAAAATTCTAGCGATTAAAATTGATAAAAACGTGACAATTTAATTCTTTCTTATTTTTGATAAACGATTTTAAAGATTGAGAATTTGATCACGTTATTCGCGTTATTTAGGAAATTTCCAATTTCGCAAACTATCAATAGAATACACGGAAAGAATTTTTAAGTAATTTTTACTGTGAAATCACAACGAGTGAGTGACAAATGTGCAATTCTTCAGGTTTTTAGAAAATAAATTATACATTTTAATGTAAATGAGTAAAAATTTACTGTTGCGTGACAGAAATTAAAAATATTTTCAAGAATTTTTACTGAAATTAACAGTAAATTTTCGTGAAATGTAAACATTACTACAATAAGTTGAAAAAAGGGCTGATACGAATGAAAGTGTACGACGCACATGGAGAAATTTACGTGTTTGTTTTGAAAATTTTAAAAAAGGAAACCGAAATGTTGCGTGCGTTCACCAGAATTTTTACGTTCTTCACAGTAAAATCAGTTAGGGCTAGGTCGCTTGGTCGTAATCCGTGAGCTCTGTGTATCGCGCGTAAACATTTTGCTACGTACTACAATTTTTCCATGCCAAAAAGTAAAATATTTGAAACTAGTATCAATTTTTAACCGTTTGCACATTTATCACCAGGTTCAAGTTTTAATATAATTTTTGCCGAGATTTCACCGTAAAAATTAATAAGAAATTCTCTCCGTGTATTTTTGGTAAAAAAAAAATCTAACTCGTCACGTGTCGTTGACCGATAATCGTAATTTAATTCCGGGACTTACGGTAGGTCGAGGAAGACAAAATTTCTTTTTCGTTCAAGAACACTTCATAGAACGTAGAATTACGAAATCGAAAATTTCCTGTACAACACGAATCTCTCGTTTTTATTTAAATTCCTCCGTTAAAAATTCAAAAATTCTACATTCTCACATTTTTTCTTTTATTTCATCGATGAACTAAGAATTCATCGACGCAAATCGAGAAAATCGCTTGTTCGTAAAGCGAGCTTCGCGTCTAGAAGTAAATATCCCAAAGAACACCGTACAACTTTCGATTCGAAGTTTTATTTTTTTTTCTTCATTTTATCGCATATCCTTCTCGACTCTCTTTCTCGTTCTCGTCAGAATTTAAAAGAAGTCGACTTTTATGCGCGAGGTGTTTTTCTTCGGTTGCTCAACCACGTTTGTCTCTCTACCGGTGCGTATATGCACACTTGAAAAAATTCAAGAAAAAATAACACGCGCATGCGCACTCGGCATCGATCTCCTAATATGCGTTCTATAAATTCAACATATCCATATATCACTTTTACCGCCTCTCCTTGCTCGATTCCGACCTTTTTACTCGACTTTAACGACATCCGGTCTCTTTCTCTCGTCTCGAGGTGTAAATTAATCGCAAGAATAAAACTAAAAACAAAAACAAAAGAAAAATTTTAAACTCGTTAAATTCAATTTTGTTTAATTTCGAGGAAAAAATAATGCTTCTCTTGACATTTTACTGTCGTATCGGGGCGAAATTATTCGTCTCGCTGGTTGCTCAATCTTCGACGATCTCCTTATCGAGTCTCTCCGTCCGTTCGGACACGATGTGGACTCTCGGTTCAATCGAACGATACGACGTGACGCATATTTACCATCTGGTATTAACGAGTCTCCACGGATCTCTCGTTTATACTAAGCGCGTACCGAAGACTCGATGTTGTCTCTCTTACAAGCACGACGAAAGCCCATGTATGTCAACACTGTCGAAAGAGAACCAATTTTTTCAACGCTTATTCGAATTACAAACTCGCTTTTTTTGTTTTGCTTTTTTGTCGTTTTTGCTTTTGTTTTTTGTTTCTCTTTTCCTCCCTCGATCATCAACATTGTGAGCAAGTAAAGCGATTATAAAGTTTATTATTGCAAAACGTATGTGTGGACACAACGTGGATAAACTTTCGTCTCGTAAATCGTCATCTCGTATGACGTGGGAACTAAGCGAATGATTATTTTTTAATTAACGATGAACAATTATTAAATAGAGATTAAGTATTTTTTTCTTCTCGTTGCAGATTATTGTTTTCAACGTATTTCAATTTTTACGACACGTCCTTTTTGTTAATTTTAGATAGATATCGGGACCGGGTGGTTCTATGCAGAATTTCCAATGTACGACGTACTTTCTCGCCTTTTTACATTTCCTTCTCCTTCATACACATTTCCAGCAACCAACTCCCCGGTGGACCTACAATATTTTCTTATGTTAGAGGAGTTTCCCAACCAAGAAGAGCATAGAAAAAAGCACAGAGAAAAAAATTCATTGATGCCGGTGGGAATCGAACCCGGGTCCGCTGAGTGTGAGTCGCGAACGCTAACCCCTAGACCACTGTCCCTCTATTACAATAATCTGTTTTTTGTTATATAGATGCAAACCATTTTTTATACCGTACCGCATTCATCTAAGATATAAAAAAATTGAGAAAAATTCGGGTTAGGTACAAATCGCACTTCCAAAATTTAATATATCTGTAGAGAATTTATCAGACTTTGGAAGAACGAGCTATCTCCCGATTCAATTCCAAATTCTTTAAATTTCTTCTACATTGTCTTATTCAATTTTAAACTTTATAATAACCACCTAATTAACGAAACAATTATTTTAAAAAAACGTAAAGTAAATAAACGATTATTATCTCGAGTAAGAAAATTAATGTAATTATTATTTTTATTATCTGTCATTAATTTTTTAAAATATCGTTTTTCTCGTTATTCCTGTTCAATGTTTCTCAAGCACGTCGCGCATCGGTTACCGCCGATATCGTTATTAACGATAAGAAAAATCGATCGAAGGCCAACGGGCAATTTAAATCAAAATTTTTCGCGGCGAGACGCGAATTGAAACTCGAGCACGATCGATACGATGAAGAAGTTTTGATATCGCCTCGATTTCGCATAAGCTTTTTCCATACGTATACGACGAGTTCTCGTGACACGTACGAAGTAACAACTTTTGTTGTACGGAGCGCAATATCAGGGTAGGCACAACTTACGTATATTCATTTATAAAACATACGTCCGTCGACTGATAATAAGGATAGCGTAATCGCGAGTGAGTCGTAACGATTCTCACGTTTTCTTCTTTTCATATCGCTCGATTGCATGAATTATCAATTTCTGAACACGACGTATTTCCACCAGTGTACTGAAATGTTTTTCCGGTAATTTTTTTCTTCTTTTCGAATCACGGAACGATATGTAAGTTTATCGTAAAAGACGGAAGAAACCGATTTGTAAATCGTCGAGTATGATTCGATATACGAGTGACACGAATATTTAAAGATTTTTGCTCTCTTTAGTTTTTGACAAAATTGGATTGATCGTCGTAAATTATAACGAGCGGATTTGTTTGGGTCATAAAATTGCTGGTTTTCACGAACAAAAGTGCCGAAGAATGGGCGAAAATTTAGCTTAACGAGGGTGATAAAGGAGTCGTTATTTGTATTGTCTTGTACGAGGGTTTTGAAGCTTGTATACCAGGTATCCGATTTTTAAATGAGATTATAAATATGAGGATTTCTGGAGGAGTCGTTATTTGTATTGTCTTGTACGAGGGTTTTGAAGCTTATATACCAGGTATCCGATTTTTAAATGAGATTATAAATATGAGGATTTCTGAACTCGATTACGACACTGTTTATATTTCATCCTTTACAATATCAACGAACGTAGAATGTACCGGGTGTCACAATTTTTAACGGGATACGTAATATACCGGGTGTCCGATTTTTAAATGAGACTATAAATATGAGGATTTTGAACTCGATTACGACACGTTTTATATTTCTTCCTTTACAATATTAACGAACGTAGAATGTACTAGGTGTCCCAATTTTTAACGAGATACGTAATATACCGGGTGTCCGATTTTTTAATGAGATTTTACATATGAAGATTTTTGAACTCGATGACGACACGTTTTATATTTCTTCCTTTAAAATATTAACGAACGTAGAATGTACCAGGTGTCCCAATTTTTAACGAGATGCGTAATATACCGGGTGTCCGATTTTTAAATGAGATTATAAATCTGAGAATTTTTGAACTCGATTACGACACTGTTTATATTTCATCCTTTACAATATCAACGAACGTAGAACGTACCGGGTGTTCCTATTTTTAAGGGGATACGTAATATACCGGGTGTACTGTTTAAATGCGATACGAAATAACCCGAACATTTTATTCGATCAAGACACAATAGATAATTAAATTTCCATTTTTATAAGATGCGAAATATATTGGATGTTCCATGTTTTAAAGACTTGTGTAATATACCGGGTGTCGTATGTAAATAAGATTAAAAATATACCGCATCGTCTATTCGATCAGGACACGGTATACACGTGGCGTCCAATTTGATTTAAACGTGAAATATACCGAGTGCCCCAGTTTAATCGGATTAGCAATATACCGGGTGTCCTGTTTAAATGAAATAAACAAGATGCCGAATCTTCCATCCAATTGACTCACTTCGATGACATGCAGAATAAACCAAGTAACCAATTTTGAAGAAACCCTCGATATACCGGGTGTCCTATACGAATATAAAAAGAACGGATTTTATATACATGAAATAAACAAGACACTGCAACTTTGTCGATGATCATGCCTGCTAAAAATTGTTTATCGAAGAATTTATCAGCCAGCACGTAATGGCAATTCGACTTGAAATCTATTCGATCAGTATACGCTATTTACGTATCTTCCAATTGCAATTAAACGTGAAATATACCGGGTGTTTTGTTTAAACGAAATAAACAAACATACCGAATCTTCCATTCGATTCGCCCATTTCGATGCCATGCAGAATAAACCAAGTAGCCAGTTTTAAAGAAAACCCGTATATACCGGGTGTCCTATACGAATATTAAAAAAAAAAAACGAATTTTATATGTCTGAAATAAACAAGACAAGACAAGAAAATTGTTTATTGAAGAACGTAGCAACGAGCACATAATAACAATACAATTAAAAAGAAACAAATAAATAAATGAAAACGTCTAATTATAATTCGCGTGGTAAAATCGCGGAGGAAAAAATACACCGAGGCCTCGGTGGTCTATCAATAGTCGCTAATTCCTCGTATATGCTCCTACTCCTTTTTACTCTCTCGTTCTCGTATTTTCTACTATATTCTCCGTACTATATATAGCGCATACACTTCGTGCGCAGTGCAGCTAGAGTTGAGGCAGGTCGCGACACCGAGAGCGCAGATAGCGACGATCGCTTCACGCTTTTTATTGTTTCCCGTTGACGAGCGTTAATCTCGTCGTAATTCATATTGTAGGCAATTATAAATAATAATTCTACAACAATTATACATATACTTATTTTTATATCGCACTTTGCTTCCTTTTTTACCCAATTCCCTATTCCTCGAAAAACAATGATAATTTACGTTTCATCGAAAAACTTCCCTCTCTTTTTTCTGTTTCATTCAATGTTTCATTCAATTAAATTTTAATCACGAGCATTCCTCGATAACGAGCCAATTCTTCGCTCTATCGTCGCTTCGATAAAATTTCAATTTTCATAATTAAACAATGGCAGCTCGTTACTTCCTTCTCGACGTATGGCGAAAAATACAGTCAGTCCGATCAAACTGATAAAAGCATATCGTACGATGAATTTTCAAGGTCTGAGAATACGAAATCGAGTCCGTCTCGTTCTGTTCGAACAACGATGAGCTACGATTGTTTGTACAAGCAGGTAGCTCGATGAGAACTAAGCTCGGTCGTATCGTGCTGTGATCCGAAGAGAATGGGATCGAAAGGATCGATTTTTCTTTGGATATACCAGCAACTGGGACAAAAGGGAGTAAACGAAGATCGTCGATAACCAACGACGAGTGTAACGCAGCGAACAGTGCGAGGAGAACGAAGAAAGGCGATCCGGGGAGAAGGGCGTCAGAAACGATCCGGCAAGGCAGCAAACCTTTTTCCTGTTCCATCATCGAGTTTATTGTGCGTGGTGCACGTGTATATTGTACCTGATGTTTCGACGTTGATTTATTTTTATATATTTATTTATATTTATACTTTTATTTACTTACCTGTGTTATATAGGTGTGGGGATTATATGGATGAGTTTAAAGAGTTGGGTATATAAATTTGTTACATCGGGTCGTGATCTATTTTTTGCCACTGTGTAATCCAATTTGCACATTTGACCCTCTGGCGTCATTTTTGAAGCTGTTAACTAGGTGAAAAGGGTAAGCTTGTTGCGATATTTATTAATATTTATTTATAGATATTTATTAATATAGTATTTATCAAGATTTATTAATATTTGTCAGTATTTATCAATATTAATTAACATTTATTAAAATTTGTTTGTAGGTATAAAATCAATGTTTTTTTTATATTCATCGATATTTATTCATATTTATTTATTAATATAATATTCATTTATTATTATAATATGTATTTATTTAATAATATAATATTTATTTATTTATATTATATTTTTCAACATTTATGAATACTTATCAACATTAACATTTATTAAAATTTGTTTGTAGGTATAAAATCAATGTTTTTTTTTTTATATTCATCGATATTTATTCATATTTATTTATTAATATAATATTTATTTATTATTATTATATGTATTTATTTATAAATATAATATTTATTTATTTATATAATATTTTTCGACATTTATGAATACTTATCAACATTAACGTTAATTAAAATTTGTTTATAGATACATCCGATCGAAAACATTTCAAAATGCGTTATAAGGAAGGGCCCTAGAGAGTAAGATTGAATTTTCCATCAAAATTTCGATTTAAACAAAAAGAAAATTAGAAAATTAAAGAAGAAATAAAAATTCGAATTTTTGGAAAAAGAAAGTAAATTTACAAGAAAGAACAAAAATTATTTATTCCGAAGCGGCGCTAACGCTCGTATCTATAATAATATTTTTAAATTGATGCGAATCGCCGCTGCGTTGCCTTCCCCGAAAAAAACATCTGCCAGCTCGTCGAGCTCACGCAGGGGCTTGATAAACAGCAGCGGCAGCAACATAACAGCAGCCGCGAGCATAAGGGCTTCAACGTAAACGCCGTCGGCCACGTCCGTAATGTTGCGTCGTTTATCCTTTTTTTCAGACCCGGCCTCCACGCCCCTTCGTCTCAGCCCACGATCTTCCTTTCACGTCGCTTGCTCTCTTTCTTCTTCCCTCTCTCTCTTACTCACTCTTACACCGACTAAAAAATTCCGAAAACGCACAAAGAAAAGAAAACGTCCAATTACCCTCTACGAAAAGATTTTTCCAGGAAGCGTAGGTATATACAGTTTCGAGAAGACCGGGCTTCTCGTGGCTCGTGAGAGGTCACGTGATACGGAATATCCGCTCTCGCGACTGCGCTACGAGAAGGCGCATGCGCACGCGCATGTGTGCGTGTTACGTATGCGCGCGCGGATCATGCGGTTAGTGTCTCTACGTAAACAAACGAGTCTGAAAGACAAGTGGACGATGGGACACCTCGCATCGTCGGCTTTGTACTCGTACAACGTCGAACGGTATGGAAAGGGAATATTATTATTTTTTAATTTCTTTGTCCATGGTGGAATGAAATTATCGCAATGAATCAATCGAAAAGTGTTACAGCGAATTGTGAAAATGTCGCACGTTTAGGAAAACTCGAGACGAAATGTTAAAGATTAACGTTTGAAGAAAAGGAGAAAAATTAAACTAAAAAATTGTAAGGGAGGCAGTGGTGTAGGGGTTAGCGTTCTCGACTCACACGCAGAGGACCCGGGTTCGATTCCCGCTGACATCAATGAATTTTTTTCTATGAGTTTTTTCTGTGCTGCCGGTGGTTTGGAAACGACCTAAGAAAAACTGTAAGGCAACCACGCCGGAGTGTACTTGCTGGAAACGTGTATGAGAAGTAGTTGTTAAAAAAAAACAGAAAAAAAAACTAATTTAAATAAAAAAGTAAAATTGACATAGACAAAATTGTAAACGAAATTATAAGTACGATAATTCGTTGGGACGAGGAATAAATCGCGTTAGGTGCTAGAAACTTCGGAATAGCGATTTGTCGATATAAAGAAAAAAAAGGGCGTTTCGTAAATTTGCAATAATTATTGGCCCTTGACCGAGAACGAGGGAAGGTTGCATAACAGCGTTATACAGCAATATCATGGAGGATAAACAAGCGTTGGCTTCGTCGCCACGCAGAGGCCGAGAGAGAACCGAAAATGGTGATGCAAAATGATAATTTACGGCTCGCACTGGAGCGAGTGCGAGTGGCGGCACAAACACTGTTGTAGCGCACGCATTACCCGGTAGTTGGAAGAGAGAACGTGCACACAACGAGCCCCAAGCCCCACGAGAGAGAGCGCTTGCTTTTCGGTAGCTACGATGTTTCCGACGGCAACCAGGCGGTGGCGATGGCCCCACAATTTGTCCTGCGACGTTGCCATCTTTCTTTCTCTCTCACACTGGTGGTAATGTATAGCTAACTCGAGAGCGAGCGAACGAGAGAGCGTGCTCGCACCGAGAGATAATTCGTATAATGAAGAGAAATTATATATACGGGTCCTCGTACAAATAGAACAGGAGAGAGAAAGAGAACGAGAGTGGCAGAGAGAAAGAGACAGTGAAGGGGCGGGGCAGAGAGGACTAGAGTGGTCGTAAAGTCATTTAGGGTAAAGTGGGATAAAATGGAACAACTCTCAACCCTGAGAATTTTAATCTAACCTTTTCTGTCAAAATACATTTTCTCAAAATTTGTCAATCATTCTATATACATTCGTTTGAACATCGACAATGTATTTCAGTTTGAAAAAATATTGGGCTATTTAGCGTCTAGAAAAAATTGAAGATTTAATACTAGAAATTTCTTAAAAGAGAGGCAGTGGCACAGGGGTTAGCGTTCTCGGCTCTCAACTCGGGGGTCCCGGGTTCGATTCCCCGCCGGCACCAATGGAATTTTTCTATGTGTTTATTCTGTGCTCTCGGTGGTTCGGAACCCACCTAACCAAAAACTGTAGGTCCACCGAAGTGGTTGATGGTGGAAATGAGGATCGCGGTGATTGTAAGAGAGGAGGAATGTAAAAACCCGCAAGGGTTATACATTGGAAAAAGAAAGACACTACTAGAAATTTCTTACGGTAATCCATATTCCCCGGCTTTATTATGTGTGTATATGCATATGTGTAGTATTTCCTGCAGTAGACGAGTCTTCATAGAAGTCGGGTTCATCTCTCTCGCTCTCTCTTTCTCTTCCTCTCTCCCCCTTCGCCCCTAGCTAGTACGATTCTAGCTACACACGCTCGTGTTTATCGATTTGACATTGTCCGGGGACCCTCGAGTATGTACACCCCAAAAACCCTTTTCTTTTTCTTTTCAACAATACTCCTATAATAAAGCTGGGGAGCTGTGAGTAGTCCTCTACCTATACGCATGAACAGCTGACGTTTCAATATTCCCCAAATCTATATACATGTATTGTATATACGTGTGTAGGACATATAAAATATAAGTGAGGACAAAAGAAGTGCAGGTCAGATAGGGGACACTTCGTACATACACACATACATAGTTAATTGTACGTATACTAATATTTTCCTAGATCTATATACAGACACTCACACAAATACATAAAAGATTATCCGAATGTACAGTTAACTATATTTGGTTCACGTATTAACCCTTCGACTGCACACCTCTGTAAATATGCATTTTTTGGAATTTTTTGTGGAGACCTATTTTGCAGCACAGTATCTCTATTTTCTATATTTCAAGTTTTTTTTTTCAAAAAAATAAAAATTTAATTCCAAAACGTTTGCTCAAAGTGGAGCATGCATTGAAAAATGCATACTTTGACGAAAAAAATCATATCTTTTTTTTATTTTTATTTAAAAAAAAAATCCTTCGGGGCTTTTCAAGAGGAGGGTATGTACATACGAAAAAAATATAGAGTCGACCAATCTTCCAAAAAGTGTATTTATCTCGAGGTTTGAAATTAGGCATTTTTGATGGAGTAAAATATGAGAAAAAAAGCGATTTTTGTGCAAAATTATTTATTGAAAGTTTAAAAAATGACAATATTATTGAAGAAACTAGTTTATTATACATTTATAAGTTTATTAATATTTTTACTGGGCTGCACCGCAGTCAGTGCACAAGTACATCCGGTTATTATTATTATTATTATAAAATTATATTATTATTATTATTATTATTATATATTATTATATATATAAATTATTATAATTATATTATTATTATTATATATATAATTATTATTATAACGTAAAAAAAAATCTATTAGCATTTTATGTTACAATACACTTATCTGTCGAGATAAAACGCACAAATTCACTGAGAAAAAAAATTCGATTTACACCTTATTACTGCACACCCCGGGTTTGGGTTTGGGTTTGGGTTTGGGTCTGTGACTCAGCGACTTTTTCAGACGGTTGTCCTCGGCATACTGAGGCGGACTAAAAATCTCCACTATTTGTTACCTTTAGAGTAAGAATGGGGGAACATTAAGCCGTAGAATATTCGGGGAAAAAACTGTTAGATTTCCAGGTATAAGCGGTGAAAGAAAAAGGTATGGGTCATATGACCCAGTGTGCGGTCTAAGGGTTAATGTCCTTTATTATACATAAATCTCCTAGTCGTGTATTTATTTTGTGTCCATTGGAGACAAATAATGTCAGTCAATACAAAAGAAACGCAGGTCTGTTGAGAATTTATATACTAATCTAGAGGATTATCCTAAGTAACTGTTAATTACCCTAAAAATAATCTTATTAAGTTTACCACAATCCTATCGGTCAATTACATTAATGATATTGTTTCGAAATTTGTGGTTTCCAGATTATTTTTTTTTTTTTGCAGCGTTTTTCTTCATCGACAATTATTGTCGCGACGAGGCATATACTTGGAGTAAATCGTCAACGAATGCAGGTGAGCGTCGTGTCACGACTGAAGTAAGCGAATTTTTTTTGAAAATTGGTATAGTCTTCGCAGCTGTAGGCGTGGAATAATATCCACTGTGGCAGGTGAAAGGAGTATGAAACGAATAGTGTAGCTTCGAATAATTCATGCATATACGTATAGCTCACTCGTCAAAGAACTTTGTGTACCTATATATGGGTCGTTCCGGTCATTAATGTCCGCGCCAAACGGAAACGATTTTTTTCGTTGGCTTGGTATTACAACGTTTTGCATTGTGACAATAGACAATTGAACAATTTTTGAACTTCTTGACGTTTCACATTTTGATTAAAATTGTGGATTAATTTTTTTTTTGTTTAGAAATAATTAACGAAATTAAACACGGAATGTAACACTGTATAATCACTTCAAGAAGTCTCAGAGTTTGAAATTTCCGAATTTGTGTTTTTTTCAGCGATTTTCATTTGGGGTTATTTTATATTCATCGTATTATTTTATTTTCATCGAATTTAATTTTGCATTATTTTATTTTTGTCGAATAAAATAATGCGAAAGAGCCAAGAAACGAATGAAAAAATATCGCATAGGGTCGATAATGAAGCGGCACATACCTATACTCTGTTTCGCTGCACTTAGAAATTTTTTTTTAATTTTTAAATATATAAAATAAAGTTTTTTAATTGAAAAAATAAAATTCTTTAATTGAAAAATAAAATTTTCCAAATTGACAAAGTAAAAATTCTTTAATTAAGAAAATATTAAAAAAGCATATAAAAAGAAGTTTTCTTCACTCTCTCTTTATTTTCATCGCATTATTTTATTTTTATTGAATTTCGCTTCGCATTATTCTTTTTTATCGAATTTAATTTTACGTTATTTTATTTTTATCGAATAAAATGATAATGCGCAAGAGCCAGGAAACGAATAAAAAAATGTCTCATAGTGGTCAATGATGAAACGGCCCATATACTCTGTTCGCTGCACTTATAAACAATTTTTTTTTAAATTTTTAAATATATAAAATAAAATTTTTTAATTGAAATAATAAAATTCTTTAATTGACAAAATTACATTTTTTAATCGAAAAAATATTAAAAAATCATATAAAAAGAAGTTTTCTTCACTCTCTCTTCATTTTCATCGCATTATTTTATTTTTATTGAATTTCGCTTCGCATTATTTTATTTTTATCCAAGCCAAGAAACGAATGAAAAAATGTCGCATTGTGGTCAATGATGAAACGGCCCATATACTCTGTTCGCTGCACTTATAAAAACATTTTTTTTAATTTATATATATATCAAATAAAATGTTAAAATTGAAAAAATAAAATTCTTTAATAGAAAAAATAAAATTTTTTAATTGAAATAATAAAATTCTTTAATTGAAAAAATAAAATTTTCTAAATTGACAAAATAAAATTCTTAAATTGAAAAAATATTAAAAAAGCATATAAAAAGAAGTTTTCTTCACTCTCTCTTGATTTTCATCGCATTATTTTATTTCTATTGAATTTCGCTTTGCATTATTTAATTTTCATCAAACTTAATTTTGCATTATTTTATTTTCATCAAATAAAATAATGCGACAGAGCCAAGATACGAATGAAAAAAATGTATCGTATAATCATCAATGATGAAACAGCCCATATACGCTCTTCGCTGTACTTATAAAAAATAAAAATAAAAAAAAACGTTTTCTTCGCTCTCGCCTCTGCTCTCGGGTGACCCGGGCGGTTGTGTGGCTCGAGTGAGCGGGCGGACACACAGCAAGCCATTTTTACAACGGTATGGGTAGAAAACTCGAATGGGAATATTGGCTTTTACCGGATGGCAGATGGCAAGGGACAGCTGGTTGCGCTGAGCCGAGTCTCTCTCGTTAATGGGGCGCTGTACGAATATGTGCCTACTTGTATAAGTGATAATATATACGTATATAATACAATAGACGAACGCGAGATCCGTGAAGACCAAGCGAGGCGTCTATGCACGCGTATACACGAAATATTTTCAATGTTTGCTCGTTCGGTTCTTAGCGATAAAAATTTCAACGAAAAACGTTCCTTTCGTTTTTTTCCCCCCAATCGCGAGTAGCTAGTACGTAAAACAAAATACTAATTTTATTATTATTATTCGATATCGATAAGAGCTTTGTTATTTTTATTAATAATTTTTGTTTTTCGATATGACTAATTATTATTTTCGTGTATGACGAAAAATCTTTCAATTCGTGTTTTTCTCTTGATAACCAATGGACAATGTCAGGAGATATATTTCACGAATGTAACGAACTATATTTATATGTTCGTCGACGATTTACTTGTAAGTATGTGTGAATCGTTGGGAGAAAAAATTGTCGATGGAGAAAAACGCTGCGAAAAATATAATCTAGAAACGACAAATTTTGAAATAATATTATTGATGTTTATTAAATTAATAATAATATTATTAATGTCTTTTGCATTAATATTATTTTGCATTACATTACACATATATTTTACATCATGATATTATTAATGTCTATTACATTAACAAAATAATATTATTAATGTCTATTATATCAACAAAATAATATTATAAATGTCTATTACATTAATAATATTATTTCAAAATTATTAATGTAATAAACGATAGTAGATTCGGGATATTAATTAAATATTTATAAATCATTACAAATATTAAAAGTATGAAATCGTTTCAAATAAAATGGCGTACATATTTCTTTGTTCGTTGCTTCTCAGCCGGAAGCGAAGGGAGAGGAGGAGTTAATAAAAAATGGAGGGACGATTTTATCACACTAAAATCAGTCTCTCGTTCCTATCTTGCTGGCTGATGTGCGCATGCGTAAGCTTATTTGTCCTTGACCTTGGAAAGAGAATTTAGCACTTATATTTCCAAGCAAATAGTTAACGTTTACGAATTAAGTTTGAATTTTTATTGTCGTAGTTGAAGATATAAAACTTAAAAATTAATTGACCTTGAACAGTCACCTCATCAGATCGGAGCGCTCGTCGAACGACGAAGACTCACAGCGTCTGCGGGTACCTCCATTCTATTTCAAACGCGTAGAAGAGACTCGGTTTTTTCCCCTGCTTCTTGTTTTTTCCCAGCTAAAACGAATCGAAAAGATAACGACGAAAACACACTTCAAACGATATTTACATTCGACGCGAGTTCGAATTCGTGTTTATTTTTTATCATTATCCTTCTCCAATTGAAGATAAGATTATTTGTTTTATATGTTACGATTTTTATTCAACTAGGACAAGAAAATCGTATTTTTCGATCAATTTTATATTCGAATCGAATATTCCAGTTTCGTTCATAAAACAATTTTTAATACGAACGAAAAATATCCGTCGACGCGCGTTGTTTAGCATCGAACAATATTAACCCACGATGCTATCGATTCGATCCAAATTAATTCAATTTTATAAAAATACAAAAATCCCAAAAAAAGAATAAAATAAAAGTATTTTTCAACAATCTTTATTCCAATTTAAATCCAATTAATTTTCCAATTATTACAATCATATTTAATAATATTCCTCCCTTTCCAAACAATTTAACTCCAGCCAATTAAAATAAAATTCCATTTACATTAAATTCGGGGGATTTTATTTCCGCCCGAAAAATGATAAATCAATATTTAATCGATTTTATTCCAAAATCGTGATAAAAAAAGGGAATTTTTGTTGTTTATAATACGCTCGGATATTTTTGTGTGTGTTTATTCTGGTATAGAGAGTGCTGGAGAGTTTTGTGAGCGTTCCGCGACGACGGTCACGTGCCGAATGGCTTATGCACGGTGTACCGATGAGCCACCCCCCACCCACCCACCCAGCCAGCCAGTCTCGCGGCACTTCTCGGTGCTCTCCCTACTCCGCGGTCCCTACCTCGCTCATACCGGTACAGTCGAATGTTTAATGTATGTTTCGTCGCGAGTCCGTGCTCTCCTCGATTATACACAACGCCTTTGCTGCTATTCCACGAACTACGGTGAGTCCATTACGACGTACAACGTACGACTCGTACACCTAGCTAGAGAAGAGGTTCGTGCTCTCCGTGCCGAGAAAGCACATTGTTCTTACGCATCGGCATTCTTGTGACTTTTCTCACATCCCTCCTTGAGCGCGCTCGTTGCACAGAGGAGAATTAAATGCACTCGGATCATGCTAAAATTAATACGTTGAGATGAAAGAAACAAACGGTTTTGAGATAATTTTGAGAGAAATAATAATAATAAAGGTTTGTTCGTGGTGAAATTAATTTAATTCGATTGTTTTGTGTTTTGTATTTTTATTTTTATTTTATTTATTTGTTGATTTTATTATAGCGAATTTTTCAGACGGGGTAAAAATCAAATTTTCGAAATAAAATACATTTATAATAAAAATTCATTTATAAATGAATTTTTTTTTTGGAAATTTGATTGTTTTATTTTATTTATCGAAAATAAAAATGTAGATTAGGAGAATGTACGTCGTAATATTTCTACGGTGCATTTTCCAGACGGAGTAAAACGTAAATTTTCAAAAAAAAAATTCATTTATAATAAAAATTCACGTTTTTATTATAAATATTTTTTTAGAAATTTGATTCTTTTATTTTGTTTGTCAAAAATAAAAATGTAGCTTGGGACAATCTCCGTCGTAAGATTTCTACTGTACATTTTTCAGTCGGAGTAAAACGCAAATATAAAAAAAAGAAAATCATTTATAATAAAAATTCACGTTTCTATTACAAATAATTTTTTTTTTTTTGGAAATTTGTTTGTTTTATTTTAATTATTAAAAACAAAAATGTAGCTTGGGACAATGCACGTCATCCTATTTTTATAACGCATTTTCGAAACGAAGTAAAACGCAAATTCTCAAAAAAAAATTCATTTATAATAAAAATTGACATTTTTTATATCTTTTATTTTAAAAATTATTTATAAATAATTTTTTGCTTGGAAATTTGATTGTTTTATTTTAATTATCAAAAACAAAAATGTAGCTTGGGACAATGCACGTCATCCTATGTTTATACCCCACTTTTCCAGACGGAGTAAAAAGATGGCGCTCATAATGGAGAAAACGCCCCGTTGGACGTTTGTCCGAAGAGCATGAAAATTCATGTGAATCGCTAGGCTCGAAGCGATCTCGCAACAAAGATGTAGCGACCGAGAGAGACAGAGAGAGAGAGAAGACAATAAAAGCTCGTTCGCCAAGGAAGGCGAAGCGCGTCGAGGTGAAGCGCAAAAAAAGAAACCCTCGGAGAGAGGGCGCCGCGCGATTTGTACAATAAACGAGGGAGGGAGACAACGAACAAGAGAATAAAGGAAAAACGAAGCAACGAGAGAGACCGAGCGTCAAAGGGACCTCCAGGAAGTCCGTCGTTCCGGTCGACGAGATCGAGGGTCACAACCCATCGCGATCCTTATCTCGCAACAACCTCGAGAATCATCCTGTGCGCAGGATCACTCCTCAAAAAAAAAACGACCTCTACAATTTTCTTTGTTTTTTCTTACCCATACAAACCCCTTAAAAAAGAAAGCCAAGATCTCAGACGAGCAACAATATTTATTAAAATCCGATAATCAATTAAACTAATTGTAAGAATTTATGGATAAATAATTTGCAACGAATATTCATAAACAATTAATAACAAATATCCATTAATAATTAATGACAAATATCCATTAATAATTAATAACAAATATCCATTAATAATTAATAACAAATATCCATTAACAATTAATAACAAATATCCATTAATAATTAATAAACAAATATTAACAATCCACAATCCTTCCCAACAATAATATTAAACAAAAATTAAAAAGAAAAAAAACAAACCCTTTCTTATCTCCAAGAAGTGAGAACATCGTGTTCTCATTTCCTGTCGACGACGTACGATAATATCAATAATAATAATAATAACAACATCAAATTTCATACCGGAGAACGGATTATCCCCAACGTTTTTTTTATCGTCGCGCTTTTCCATTTCGATACTTTATCGCTCGATAAATACGGATGACCCACGTGGTGGCTTCTTATCAAAACCCGCGCCTTCTTCCTTCTATCCGCACCCACCGAGATAGATAGATAAAGAGTGGGGGGGGGGGGGGGGGGGGCGTGAGATAGAGAGGGAAGGGAGGGAGCGAGAGAAATGTCTACTATTTTTGTACTACACCTACACCCAATCTCTCGCCCTCGTATATAACACACTTGTCGAGGGGAACGAGCGGAAAGTAAAATTTTCTTGGTCGATTGCCGCCAAGCACGAGGAGTCGACTCGATTTACGCACATATTGACGTCAAAATGCCTACGCACGTGTTATATACCAACTATGGTAATACGTATAGATATATAAACGCGCGATGCGCACAAGAAAAATAAACGTATATGTATTTTCCTCGTACACGTTTTACCGAACGTTCCAATCTACGCAGTTGCATATATATGGGACATACCGATATTATTGAACGAGCCATCTGGCACCAAGTTTTCCATTGGTCCAAACGTTTCTCGACCTCTTTTTCTTTTTACGTCGTAAAAAAAATATACTTTTACGATCAATTAAAAAATTTCGAGGACTCGATTATTCTGTGAAGTTTCGAGAATATGAGATTCGAACTGTCTTTGGAGATCGGAGAGTTAATATTGATCTATGGATCTTCAATGTCAGAGGTTTATATTTGTGACTTGGAAATATTCGGTCACGTGCACTTCAATGATTATTCTACAGGGCAAGGTCGTTCAAGGTTAACGGGGACGGCAGGATCAACCGGAAGGGTCGATGTTTATTTATCTTGGAAATCATTTCAATCCTGGTAACACATCCGGTTTACAAAGAAACTTGGTTGAAAAAGAGGAAAATCAGATTTTTTTTCATTCACGACTGACAAATTTTTCCAAGACAGGAATGAAATTGAGATGTTCGGGTTGTAGGAAAAATTGTTGATTTTGCGTTTAAGTTATTACAGAGGGGAAGAAATATTTTGACCTTCTTGGAGAATCCACGTTCTCGATGGAGAAGGCAACACCCAAGAGAAGATCGTGTGCGGAGGAGGAGAGCAGGGAAAAAATTTGTTTTTGTCCAAAATAACTTTAATGTACGGTTGCGGAAACGATTCAGTTTTGTGACAGGAAATAAAAATGTCGGAACGAGGGACAAGTATAAAATTCAATGTCGAATAGCTTTGTACTCAATGTCGGAACGACCCATACATACGCGCGGTTTAATCTTTATATTTATATACGTATACGTATATGTTTATATTATTTAGCGTCACTGAGAGAGTTTACGTCGAGCGGGTAGGAAAATCTTTCTCGCTCTTGGCGAGAGATCACGCAGCAAGAAGAGACCGGAGGTTATTATTAGTGCGTGTATTTCGGGTTAACTCACTGTGGGTACGTAAACTCGCGCGTAATATACACGAAAATACCATTGAAAAATGCCACCGGATTGATTTTTCCTTCCTCTCTTTGTTCTCGAGTAAAAGAAAACAAAAAATATCCAACCAACCTCGAGCTCTGCAAGAGCGTCTCGCCGACGGCGGGTAAAAGGCAAATTATTGTTTTGCAATTCGATTCGAGAAATCAGTGAATCGTTTCATTCGAGATCAAGCTAGAAATCACTAAAAAATTGCGTGAAGTTATAGGTAATCTTGATTCGGAAATCACGGGAATAATCACAATGGAAATTGCAAGAAATTAATTCTTTTTATAAATCATTGTGTCATCGAATCTACGAGTGATAATCCATGTTCTCAGCGCATCATTTTTCTTTTCAAACGGGAATGAAACTACGCTTTTATTTATATAAATTCGTTCTTTTTAACGGGGGAGAAATTTTTTAACTTGTTGAAATTTTCAAAAAATAGATTTTTCTTCATTTTCTAAAAGTACAATATCTTACCAGTATTTTCCCATTAATTGCATTTAAATCGGACCATTATTCGCCGAAATGCATAACATTGAAGGAAACCGCGTTAGAGTCATACAAAGTAAGTAGGGGAAACTTTAAACTCGTTTTTCTCGAAAGCATGTTTTCGAAGTCGGTGATCACTGTAACTCGAGAACGACTTTACCGATCGGGTTGAAATTTATATCGCTTCTTCTATACACAGTTGTCCTCCGGATGAACGAAGGATTTTTTTTTGGGACAGTTACTTTTTTTTTTGTAGTCAAAAATGTAAGTGAAATTTTGGTCAAAACAACATTTTTGACTTTCAACGTCCGCCATTTTGTGAAAAATGGAAATTTTTCAAAACCCTTCGTTCAACCGGAGGATTATATCATTAACTAAAGATCCCCCCCTGTTTTGTTGCTTTCAGATAATCCGTTGCAGCGCGGGAGTGATCACCGCAAAATCTGTTTTTTTTGCAACGTCTTCGGTCGTTGATATAGAACGGCTTATTTATAAATATATTTCTTCCAAAAAATTATAACGTTTACACTAAATATATATCTTTTATACGGAAGAACTTTTGTTATCAATTATTTTATCGTTTAGCCAAAAAAAAATCGGGAAAAAAGATTTTTTTCTACCTTTCCAACTAAACCTCACTCCTTAACTTCCCTACTCTCCTTTTGATAAATAAAAAAATAAACAACAAAAATTGCAGAAAGAAATACGTTTTCATCGATACGAAAATTAATATCGAGTCACGAGGAAATAAAAATAAATATATCGTTTAAGGCGCTTAATCTATTCCCCTTTCCCCAAACCCACGGTTAACCACAATGCCCGAACCTCAAAGGCTTCCATCCGAAGACCATAAAACCATTTATTTTTTATTTGATAAAAAAAAACATCTCTCTCTCTCCCTCTGCCTTTCGTATGCGAAACTCGATTCTTGGTCGGGAGCACCGGCAAAGAGAGTACAGTCCTCGGATGTGTGTTGGCGAGTCGTACAAAAGCACTGAGAGGAAGGTGCAGCAGTAACAGCAACGAAGAGCGCGTCGGGTGACGGGACTGAAAAACACACGGTGGGCCACGACGAAATAACCGGTTTCCTCTCCAGGGAGCGATCTCTCCGGAGTATCCAATACACACACACACACACACACGCGTTATGCTACAATTATATACGTCGTGTATAACGTGATGTGAAAAAAAACGCTATATATATGTGTGCGTGTATGACCAAGTATCGTGTCGATGTTGAAGAGCAATCCGGAGGCACCCGTTATCTCTGACGTAGAAATATATATATATATATATGAATTATACGTAGAGGCAACTGCTTTCTGATTCACGAGGGTGTAGGAGAAAGAAAGAGAGAGAGAGAGAGAGAGACTTTAATATGCGACTAGTCCGCTCGCCGTGGCGTCTCGTATTGCGTGGGAAGTCCCTGGGAAAATAGTGGAGTTCGAGTCCATACTATACGCGTTCGACCGTATACTCGGTTTGTACTTGTATATATATGTATTTATGTGTGTGTATGTATAGCGTGGTGTATAATACGCTGTATAGGGAGAGCGCCGAAAGTAGCTGAACCGGAGAGCCGTATCCTCCAGCAGTCGCTCAAGCTGTATAGTATACACGGTACTTATTTCGCCGTTCCGTTGTCTACCACTCGCGTTCGTCGTTCTTCGACGAGCCGGGACAACGCGTTTCGTAGAACGAAAAATGCTTAAAATATTGTATTTTACGAGAGTAGGAAGTACATGAAGTTAAACGTCGAGTAACGATTCAGTATTTTTTGTTTTGTTTCAATTTTTTTTTTTCAATTTTTGTTTGTTTCCATTTTTTTTCTTGCTTATAATCGTTAATCGTTTTAATAGATAGATAGTAGTAAACTTGGTGCACAGCTCTCAAACCGGGGTGATTGTATGCAGAGATCCCAATCAATGTACGGTACGGGCCTGTAAACTTCGCGTTTTTACACATCTTCTCCTCAAACACATTTCCAACCTCAATTCCACCATCAGCCACCACTCTTCCTCCGTTGGACTTACAGAGTTTTTTTCTCAGATGGATTCCAAACCGTCGAGAGCATAGAAAAAAGCATAGAAAAAAATTGCTGCCGACGGGAATCGAACCCGGGTCCACCGCATTATGAGTCGGGAACGCTACCCCTATGCCACCGGCTCTCTTGTCAATCTTTGTAATAATATTATTGATTTCATATAATTATGAGACTCGCAAAGAGACGTGACTTGCAACATTCTCCCATGCAATTTATCAAAACGTCGACAACCTTCCAAATAATAATCGCAACGATTTTTACAAAACTTCGCATTTTCAAATAATTTCAATTAACAGAACAAAATAAGTTATTTACAAAATTTCATAAGTCCGGATTTGTTTCGAAGTTGTCGATAAGAATGAACTGTTGCTTTCTTTTTTATCGCTCAACATAAAAAACACACGTCCCACATGCAATTTCGTTTCGTAGACAACATTATCCTAATAGCGATTATATATTACCGCGATGGGGATGAAAAATAATAAAGCTCCCAGACGTGGTTGGACAAAGGTTCGCTAGAGGGCAGTACGTTTGTTGTGGTAAACGTTGGTAGTACTATAGTTCTCTTCGTCGGCACACGCAAACTAGCGCGCTCGCGCGTGAGTGAATGAGGGAGAGAGAGAGAGAGAAAGAGAGAGAGAGAGACAGAGAGAAAAGAGAGAGAGAGAGATTCCCGGGTGCGGGATGGAGCGCGCGCTGGCGCGTTGGCGCTGTTGCCAAGCGGAAATCGTTGGCAGAGGGGCATTTTCCCCGAGACGCGGAGACGACGACGTCGAGGGCTCTCTCTTTCCCTACCTCTCTTCTCCCTTTTTGTTTTTTACTACTTCGCTCGACAAAGGTGTAAAAAGAATTGCGCCTACACAAATATATCCGCATTAATAACACACACACACACACATCTATCTGTGTGTAGTCCACGCTATTATTTTTTTTACACCTTCTCGCGAGATTTTCCTCTCTCGCTTTGTTTCCCCTCTTGGCGCTTTAATTATAGAAAGAGCCACGACGATGAATAATCTTGGGCACTCGATGAGGGGAAAAAAAGAGATAGGAATAGATGAGAGATAAATTAATGATTCGATTCTCGTTACGAGCTGCCAACTGATACGGAACTACGTCGAAGGATCGTTATGGCAACTGCTGAACCGAATTGAACTCGCGCCTGAACGGATTCGTGCTTTGCCGAACGAAGCGAAAGACTCCTAACGTCTGGGCCGTCTACTAATGCGCGGGAAACTATTACGAATTGACTTTCTCCGATTCTGCAAACGACTCCCCTATACTTGTACACTTAAACGTATATATGTATAAAGTATCATAGATACATATATACGTCCATACATTAAGAGCATGGAGACATTATTGACCAAAGACGTATTTTTATTTAATTGGAACGAGATTGCCAACCGTTAGAAGATTTAACCAATTTGCAGAAATAATTTTAACACTAGATTTACCAGACCGGTCATTTTGACTGGTCGTGCAATTTTTAATTAAAAATTCCTACTGCATGTAACATTTGTTTTCTGAAATGACGTTATGACTTCCGTAGCTGTAAGTAGAAAATATATTTAATGAACTCGATACAACTTTATATATATTTGTAACAAATATATTTAGATAGAAACATGTATATGCAAATAGCTGGTAAATCTAGTGTTAAGGAGATCGTGATATCAATCGCCGAAGCGTCTGGCCGAAAATTTATCTGACTTTCAACGACGGCGGATAATGAAATGATGTTTTGATAAATTTTTGTTTAACGAATTGCTAAAGAGGCTTTCTTGATCTTTTACAAACAAGTTTACTCTATAACGAGTGATTTCTATTTATGACAAAAGTTGTGTAGATTTGAAGATATCGAGAGATATGAAAGTGTAAAATTCGGATTTGTAGGATTTCCTCGCACTTTTTAATGAGATCGTGACATCAATCGTCGAAGCGTCTGGCCGAAAATTTATCTGACTTTCAACGACGGCGGATAATGAAATGATATTTTGATAAATTTTTGTTTAACGAATTGCTAAAGAGGCTTTCTTGATTTTTTACAAACAAGTTTACTCTATAACGAGTGATTTCTATTTATGACAAAAGTTGTGTAGATTTGAGGATATCGAGAGATATCAATGTGTAAAATTCGGATTTGTAGGATTTCCTCGCACTTTTTAACGCTAGATTTACCAGACCAGTCATTTTGATTGGTCGTGCAATTTTTAATTAAAAATTCCTACTGCATGTAACATTTGTTTTCTGAAATGACGTTATGACCTCTGTAGCTGTAAGTAGAAAATATATTTAATGAACTCGATACAACTTTATATATATTTGTAACAAATATATTTAGATAGAAACATGTATATGCAAATAGCTGGTAAATCTAGTGTTAAGGAGATCGTGATATCAATCACCGAAGCGTCTGGCCGAAAATTTATCTGACTTTCAACGACGGCGGATAATGAAATGATATTTTGATAAATTTTTGTTTAACGAATTGCTAAAGAGGCTTTCTTGATCTTTTACAAACAAGTTTACTCTATAACGAGTGATTTCTATTTATGACAAAAGTTGTGTAGATTTGAGGATATCGAGAGATATCAATGTGTAAAATTCGGATTTGTAGGATTTCCTCGCACTTTTCAACACTAGATTTACCAGACCAGTCATTTTGATTGGTCGTGCAATTTTTAATTAAAAATTCCTACTGCATGTAACATTTGTTTTCTGAAATGACGTTATGACTTCTGCAGCTGTAAGTAGAAAATATATTTAATGAACTTAATACAACTTTATATATATTTGTAACAAATATATTTAGATAGAAACAGGTATATGCAAATAGCTGGTAAATCTAGTGTCAAGATACAATTTCATACAAGACGGTCATAATAAAATATATTTTTCCCCAAGCGCGTAACGAGACTCGGCAATGTTTTCATTCGCTTCCACGACCCCTCTGGCTATTTTGGCTAAAACGTGCAAATCTCGTTACGGATAACCTTTTTTCGATTTCTCAATTGTAAACTGACGAAAGAGAAGGAAAGGAAAGATATAAAAATAAAAACAATAACAGTCTTGCCAAAGGGGTAAAATCGATAGAGTTTGGGGAATTATATTCTTGGAATATTAAAAGAAAAAAACAAAAAAAAAAGTATAAAAGAACAAAACTTCGTACCGGTATTTCCCACGATACCCGACGAGAAAACTGATGATAATAAGCAGCTGCAGTCGGGGGGCCTGCGTTAGGTTCGTTTCTTTTATTTTTTACACGCGTTCGTAACGCTCTTGTGGCTTATCGCTCTAGTGAACGTGGTGAGCGAGAGAGAAACAAAGACTCCCGCGCACTACACGCAGTAAGCTTTGGGCCTGGCGGGAGAGCGAGTAGCCATAATAATTCGGCAATGACGGTGACCTCAGGCGCGAGATATATCGCCAAACCGCACGAGCAACGTTGCCACATCGGTCTCTCCCGCGCGAGCGCTTCGCCCCCCCCCCCCCTTAACAGCTCCGGCCGTCGCTTCGCTTCTCCTGCGCACTGACGCTCGTCCCTCCCGCGCGCAAACCGCTCCAGCCGACGATAAGCCAATGTTTTTCTCCCTGCTATGAGCGTTATATATATATATGTGTGTGTATACACGAATGGACGAAACAGCTTTAAAGAGCGACCTCGCCATATCGACGTATCCGTTAAAGCTGCTTTGGTGAACTACGCATCGGGTCTCCGTCGTGACGTGTACCAAACAAGGATGGGCACGTCTTGTTTTTGGGAACAACACTGTTCGTACGATTGTGGACGAAATGATTGCAAAAAAGTGTATAAAGCGAGTCCATTGGAAGAATGATTTGCTATAATTGGGATTTTATACTTAAATTTCTTCATCATAATTTATTGCAATGTTGCAAGATCCGTTTTATTTATTTTAGTAAGAATAAAATAAATATCGTTCATAGATTGATGATTATACTTTTATGACAACGTTTTTTTCTTTATTATTGTCATGAAAATATTCCTTTTTTTTTCTGAGTCTTTTTCATTCGAGCGTTAATAAAATCTTTTTTTTTTTTCAATGAGAGTTTTATGAAAAAGAAACATCCTACATGCAAAGTATATTTACGTCGGTGTCGTGCTAGTCTGGAGTCTATGGGTGCAGCGTGCATTGCCCTTTGTGTAACGTGTGTACGCATTGGAAATAACGAAAGAGAGAGAGAGGGAGGGAGAGAGAGAGAGAGAAAGAGAGAGAGAGAGAGAGAGAGAGAGAGAGAAAGAGAGAGAGAGAGGGAGGGAGAAAGAAAGAAAGAGATAAAAAAAAAGAGAGAAACTTAGAAGAACCTGAAAATCTTCTATTTTGTCTTTTTCTCTCTCTATCTGGCCTTTGTTACACAACGAGATGGGAGGAGAGAGACATATAATCGCCTTTCGTCAGGTGTGACGAAGCGAAGGAACCGAGACAAGAGCATTGCCTATATACATATGCCTGTACATATATATATATATATATACATATATATATACATAAAGAACTTTGTACCATCTCCGGCTTGGGTACTAAGCCACCACCATCATGATCAGATGGTCAGGTTGCCAGGTGGCCGAAGCTCACCATCCGTCGGGCCAAGCGTGTATAAAGAAGGAAACGAAAGAAAAAAGAAGAAACGAAAAGAAGAAGAAGAAGAAATCTTTGAAACGTGGCCGAGACGTACGGTTCTTCAGGCACTGCGCTCTTAAAAGTCTTGGGTATGACCAGAAAGAAATATACCACATAAAAGAGTGGAATTATACGGGTGGAGGAGAAAACGAGCAGGTATATGAGCCCGGCGGGTAGCTGCTGGTGCCATTGTTCGAGACGTTTAACCAAAGAAATACTATTTTGTCGAAATACTCTAAGTTAAATCTTCGAAAGGTTTCGTATTTCTTAAATAAAATTATTACAAATGTCGCTCACCGACCTATAATCGTCCTGGTGGAATAATTTTAAGAATTCATAAACGTATATTAGATATATTGTGGGTCTGTTGGATGTAAAACGCTGAGGAAATAACATTATAGCTCGTCTGGACTAAGCCAAGAATGTTCGAGGCTTTGTAAATTTATATAAAAAAAAAAAAAAAAAAAAAAAAAGACGTATGTACGTATTTACTCGCGAAAAACTTCTCAAAGAATATATCAGCAATGATAATAATAAGCGGGATGGTACGCAACACGCGTTCAGGGGCGAAGACCGAGAGCGACGTTGCCCGACGGCGTGCAAAGTGTATATAACGTTAAACGTATATCTATATATCTGTGTACGATCAAGATGGCCGACTGAATGACCAGCATTGTGCGGGAAGTGTGTATATCTATATATTGTGTTGACCACGTAAAGCTCCCGCGATAATAAGACTTAAGAATTTCCTTGAAAAAATCTTATACTCGTAAATACACCACATCGTAATTCGTCTCTCGTATCTTTGACGCGGTCGCTCGGAGGTTTGCCAATGTACATTGTCTCACTGACAGCGATGTTTACGAGTGTGAAAGACTCGTCGAAACTTGGACGATAATGTGCCGAGGAATATACGCGATACACGCGTCATGAATTTAATGTTCAATTTTCCTTTTTTTTCCTGGATCGTAATGAGATTATTTCAGTTGTACAAATTCGATAACGTTTTTGTTTTTTCGTAAATCATTGCTTCGTGAATGACGTTCCAAGAGCAAGTGGGACTGGAAAGATTATGTTTTCGGACACGCACGTAGAGATATTTGATGCGACAGTCTCAAAGATGGCAGCACTTACCTCGCTGTATCCTCGGCCAAGGGTAAGGGCGTATCTTTAATACCGGCCGCTGCAACAGCAGCGACACAGTATGCAGGAGACATTATTTTATCGCGCGGGAGTAAAACGAGAGAATGTCATTTTTTTCAGACCAAAGGGCGCTGCAAGCGCCACCGACGTGTTCGAGGACACGCGACTGTCATGCATTCCGAAAGACACCTCGAAAATGTACAATCGTACGTATTTCGTGACAATGCCAATAATTCGTCAGTGAGATACGTCATTATGAAGCCTATCGAGATATACAAAAAATTATACAAGTTTTAAGCTTACTCGTAGGCTGCGATGATCCTTGTTGCAACCTCCCAATTTGAACGTATCCAACCTCCCAACGGTCGAGTATTCTCAGTGAATCCCCACGGTCTTCCTCTTATACTAACAACACGAACTATTTAACGTTATCACTTTGTATCACTCTTTGTACACACTCGTAACACTCTTACACCGATTATACGACTTGAAATCGCATTATTTTCATTCAAACACTCGCGTTTACTTTTGAACGTTGACAAAAAGATTGATACCTCTCGAGAGAGCTCATGCCGGACCCGGGGTAGTACCAGCATGGCTGCGCGATAAAACTCGCCCGTGGCGCGTCACTGAGACGATATGCGCGCGCAGGATGGCGCTTTAAAGGCTCTCTACGTCATCGGTAAAATGCCGGTTTGTGGACAAAGCGCGGGCAACTGAGATTCGTGATAATAAACACGAATGTATAATTATTCCGATGTTTCGAGGCATTTTCCTACCATCCCATGATACATGCAAAATTCCGAGTCATGATTTCCCTTTTGTTGTCAGCTCTATCGATGTTCGTAAATTTTCTCATACTCGAGAGTGTTTGATCTGTCACTCTTCTTATTCGCATGTTTCCGATTCACTTTTCAAATATTTTGTAAAATTTGAGCATTGTATAATTTGTTCGATCATCACTATTAAATGGTACGTTACGTTGAAACTGTAACGAATACGCGATGAACGTTGCACACTTGGTTGCCTGATAGAGAAACACTGAAACACGTTTGGGCACGACAGCATAGTGGGCGGGGTAAACGCGTTTAGTTCGTCGCGCTTGCCGCTACAATGGCAGCACCGTACAGTCAACGCGTGCGTCCGATTCCGACCGATAATGGGCTTTTTGAAAGTTACGTCGCGTTTATCGTGTATTTACGACGTTACGCTACGCACGAGTGTAAATCCGACAGTCGAGGACGCGTAATCAACGGGTTGTCGTGCTCCGAGTTGAACGAAACGTCGATTCAATGATATTACGAGTGCGTGATGAATTATTTGAACAGTATACCAGGTGGTGGAGTTGCTGGTGATGCTGGACTTCAGTTGAACAATGTCGAAGTGCTTTATACGAAGATACAGAGAGTTTATGTGAAACCGCAGCACAAGGAGGAACGCCAGCGTGAGCTTCGCGTCAACGTCGAAATTCATGCTGGCTTGAGTCCCGTGTGCCGCAAGGTAAATATGTTCTATACGAATTAATGACCGTATAATCGACTAAATGTCATGGAGCAAAACGTCTAACCTCCCGTCCTCCGTGAGGTAAATAATATCATAAAAATAAAACTAATGCGTAATAAAAAAAACTTCCTAGTAATTCTCCCCTCTTTCTTGCCCCTTCACAAGTGGCTTTCAAAATATCGACTGTATAGAGGAAGCTTTGTGAATGAACAAAAATATATGGGAATAATTCACGTAAGATTTATGTGAAACCTTTTTTCGAATCTATGTCAACTGGATTGTTAAAAAATTGCTTGACTTTAAAAGCTGTAAAATTAGTTTGAGTAATTTACAACTTTATAGATTTAGAACTCCTCAATTAAGATTGCCCAGCTCACCAGGGTCCAATCACTCTTAAATGTTAATTGTAACAAAATCGCTTTTATTATTATTATTATTCGAAAAATTCTTCAAATTATTCAAATTTCTCGAAAGATTAAAACTCTGAATGCATTAATTAATCATCACTGAAATATTGTACTGGCAAACATGTTTCGCTGGGCAATTTGGACATATTGTCAAAATGCTGTTATTAAAGTCTTCTCTTTGGATGATAATTTTATAATTTTTTTGTTCTCACCATTTTTACAGAGTCTATGCGTTCTTTTGTCGGATGACGAGGATCCCTGCTTCCTGTACTCTCTATTCATAACCGATGATGATTTTAAAGTCCTAAAAGTACAGCAAGGGCTTCTCGTCGATTTCGATAACTTTGCAACTCAATTGATATATCTGCTAGAACAATGCCTCGCAGCTGGACCCTTGGCATCAAAAACACCACCGAAATTCCTCTTGATACTGGTTGAGGAAACTGGCAGTTGGATATTCAAGTTCGTCGAGACAAATAATTTCAAGCACCTCTGCCACCTGAGCCTTTTTATATCGCCTGCCGGTGATGGTGATCTCAAAGCTCACATGGCGATGAAGATAAAGCAGTTGAAGGAAAGCGTGGCCAACAAGAGCAGGGATGCAGCGAATATGGAAACCACGTTGAACACATTGAATGCACAGCTGGAGACTAAGACAAGGGAACTCGAGAAATTGGAACAAAAGTATACCGCAGAAAAGAGTCAGATGCAAATGTCATCTACGCATCAAATAACTATAGAGAAGGATAGGTAAAGAAATGATGATAAAAAAATCTTGTAAACATAGATAATTGTTGGAAAAAAACACGGATTCTTTCATGCATTCGTTTTTCATCTTTTCAGATTAGCCCAAGCAAAATTGGAGTGGCAACGTCAGAGCGATATCGACAGACTCGAGCTCGAGAGAAAGCACAGTGAAGTATTAAAGAATTTGCACACCGAACTCGCTGAGTTGAGAGCACAAAATATGACGTACAAGGACAAACAATCGTATCTCGACGCAACGAATAAAGAGCAGATCAAACAGCTGCAAAGTCTCGAGAAAGAGTTGAACGTTGTTCAGCGCGACTTGGCCCAATTGAAGAAGCAAAATTGCAAACTCGACACAGATTATCACGAGAAAGACAAGATGGTGAACAATCTAAGAACGCGGGTCGCGGTTCTCGAGCAAGAGCTCAAAGACAAAACGATCCTGATAAACAAACAAGGCGAAATGTTAAAAACAGCAAAGGAGCAAAAGCAACATCTCGAGGAACTTCTGGCCGAGAGAGAAAGTCAGTTGCAACGCAAGCAAAATAGCCTGAAGAATCTCGGCGACGAGCTCATGAAAGCCAATGAAATACTTACAAAGATGCAGAATGAGCTAGCATCAACAAAATCAAAGTTAAAACTACGGACGAGCATAGCGCTCGAGCAGGAGCGTCTCCTGGAAACTAAGCAGAAGGAGGTCGGACAATTAGAGAGTAAAATCGACAGTTATAGCAAAGAGGCGAGAGAAGCAAGAACAGAAATCGAGTCATTTAAGGAACAAATCAAGACCTTGCAAATGGTTATTGAGGACAAGGATAAAACGATAAAAAATAACGACAATGGTAATGCAGCATGAAAATTTAAAGAAATTACTGCTTGAGCTTAAGGCACGCAAAATATCACGTACTTTTTTGTTTATCCCTTTCAGTGATAAGTTGGCTGAATCGACGCTTGGCCGATGGCCAATCACCACTTCAGAGCACAACGCCGGCCCCGATAACAGCACCTTCGATAGTACAGCTTACTCTGCCTCGAACGAATCGTTTTTTTCCAACCAAGTTCGATACTCGAACCCCGGCACCGATATCAGCGCAATCAAGCATGCCAATATCGGGTCTTCCACTACGAAATCCAATTGTACAAAATCCGAATATCAATCAGACCGCCAGAACAACAGCACGTTCTACCGGAGTTGGCATTTCCGAGGGTGTCACACCGGGTATGTCGACTTTCAACAAAACTGGACAAATAACCAGCACGAGCACACCGATGGATCGTATAAACGGGTTTTCTAACAAATTGCCGAACAGCGCAGGTTCGGGAACCGCCTCGATGCCGGCCATTGTCGAGAACAATAATTTGCCAATGTCGTCGAATAGTACAAAATCAAAGAACCCGAGTGGCCTCATGCAAGGAGGACTTAGACGAGCAGTTATGGACAAGCCACTATTGCCATCTTCGTATTTTCCAAAATCTTTGCATTGAAGTGCCACTCGCGTTCTGTTTTTGCCTCTCACGTATTTTTAATTTAATTAATTTCATACTCCTAACGCGCATAATGATCGAATGGAAAATGAGAGATATATATATCGATGAGTGACATATCGTACCTTATAAAAAAAAATTGCTACATCCGGCATCTTAACTCTCTTGTTTCTCAAACCGAAGTTCTGTATCCGCGATACAACGGTATTTGAAAAATTATCAGAGCACTGCCGGAAAACAGGCGAGAAAATTTCATCACCAATAACCCGGTGTCGTAGTTTCGTCTGTATCGAGTATTTTGAGGATTTTTTTTTATTACATTATAGGATAAACTAGAGCAACAGTATTAAAGTAGATTGGTCATTGATTAAGATGATGAAATATATAGTATGCAATATAATCTATTTTTACTACTGTCTTTGTCTCTTCTATTTTCTTTTAATTTTTTGTGTATATAAAATTTAAATAAAAACTGATTTATTATACAAGGACAATACATATGTACACGTTTAATTCTTTTCGCTTTCGCCACTTTCGTCCGCATTGTACAAAAAGGATTTACTCGTAAATCCAGCCCACTATGCCAAAACCGAACATTTCCATCCCTCAACGTACCTTACAACCTTTTATGTTTATAGTATGTGTGTGTGTCTGTGTGTTTGCGTGTATATGTGTTTAAATTTTATAAAATACTGTCTCGTCTTGCCAATCGATGTTGTACTTACTAATGTAACTATAAAGCGCTGTTGCACGTGATCGATGACAATTATTCTTTTACGTTGCACTCGGAGACGAAGTGACTATTTCGCTATTGAAAAATTCAACGTTTTCCGGCGGGGGTCTGTCCACTCGCTTACGCCTGCGTTCGCACTTTGGACAGGGTTTGTTTGAGCTCAGACAATCAGCATGAAATACGGCGTTGCATACGCTACACTGTAATTGAGAGAAAAAAAACAAGTTTTTACATCATTCTTTTCAAATCGAGAATGCAAAAAGTAAATATTTGTATGTCCAAGCTATTGTGGTCTATATAATACAGCAAAATTTCTAATGCTTTAAACAATCATTGTTTTATCGATATTTGCCTATTATAATTTTCTGTATAAAATTATGAGTAGAATCGTGTACATCGTACGTTGGACGTCCACCTACTAATTTTGTTTTACAAGTTCAACTATATATGCATTTGTGTTATACCACAAAAACATTTTTATACTCACTCTATACGTAGATTCCATGTCGAATGGATAAATGACTTTGGGATTATTGCAAACTTCGCATATGAAACCTTTCTGACTGCACAGCCAACAATTCAGAACATGTTGTCTTGCGAATTCGACGACTTTTTGCAGCTGCTGTGCCAATGCACCCGAGGGTACATCGACGAGATCCGAGACAGAGTATTGGTGAACGTGCTCATAGAGATATTCGCGTGGTGCAACTTTCTTCTGCAACGATTCGATAATCGGCTCGCGGCACGTAAACAGATAAGCCCTCAAGAGATTGAGACGTATTCTCAACGATTGTAACTGCGCCATACTGTCGACCGCCATGTAAATCCGTGGATTCAGAACTTTAAGATTCAACAGAGTCGGGCAGTCTGTAAGATATTTAGCGACTCGACGACAAACCGGGTAATGTTTCAAATCCCAGTTGTGAATTACTCTTGATGGTATCATAAATTCTTCGGCCGCCATACAATTCACGCAGTAATAATGTCCGGTGTACGAACAAACGTGAGCTTTGGAGAACGTCATACCGACAGGATGTCCGCAATCGAAACAAACGTAATTCTGCACATCGAGACCTTTTTCATGCGACAAACATCCAATTTGTTCCTCCAGATTGTCCAAAACCTGAAAGATAACAAATCTCAGTTTCCAAACCTTCTTAGCTTAGCGTTACTGAAAAATATACCTTGATTTCTGGTTGAGGTTTCGCCTCGCGTCTTATCGGTAGCTCGTCCGTGCAGTTGTTTATAAATTCATCGAGATCCGGAGACGTCGAGTATCCGGCAGTGTGATAACTCTTTATCAGTGCGTCATAAGTTGGTCCCTCGACGGGTGTTCTCGAGGTCTCGACTCCGGAGCCCCGAGATATCATCGATGCGGTCATCGAAGCTTCACCATCTTCGAACGAGGTCGACCAGCCTGGTCTTCCTATCAAAGAATTTCCTATCGTGCCTGGCCCCGATTCAACGTTTGCGCTCCCTATTTCCTCCAAAATCTCTGATTCGCCATTTTGACCATTCATTACTTCACTGCCGTTCTTAGATTCTACGTCAGTTTTTTCCTCCGGGGATTCCCTTTCGGATGAACCTTCCACTCGTTTTTCAATTTCTTTCTCAACGTTGGACATTGTTTCACCCTTCTTTTCCGCTTCTTTTCGTCTCCTTTCCTTATGAGCTTTTTTTATTAATATACTCGGTGACGACTCGCTCGATTGTCGAACTCTCTGATGCAAAGGAGTGGCTCTCTCCTGTTGTAGAATGATCTTGAGTGCTTCATCCTCCGATAAACACGCCACATTATTGAGCATTGATTGTGACGAGTTGAAGGAGCTGAGACTACCGATGGAGCTAGCGGTCTCAATGTCGTCTAAATTGTCGCTGCTTGTTGCTTCGCTGTTTATCGTCTTGGCGATGTCGACGGCACTGAACACGGGACATGATTTCATAGGTGGCGACCAGATTGCTGCCATTAGAAGAGGAGTACTCGACCAGAAGTTGAGCAGACTGCTGTTACAAGCGAGCTCAAAGTGAATGTAGTCAAGGGACTCTACGAGTCGTTGCGCAACGTCCACGAGATCAGGATCTCTTATGAATGCAGCGCGATCGTAGTAAGGCTTGAGCGCCGAATTGTCGCGTCGTATCGAGGCGAGATAACTTGAGAGAAGACCCTCGTTTAGAGCGAGGCGTATCCAAGCTCGACAATAACCGACCTCAGTCGTAATTTGTGGCATCGATTGAATTTGGTCTATTATCTGACGATGAGAAAAGACAAGTAGAGGTCCCCAAAAACTTGGTTGAGGCATTGCGTCAAAGTCGGGTCCACTCAAGACCTCCGTGACACGATTCAACAAACTGTCCTTCAGACCATGTAGAAAGACTGCTTCCAAAATGCTGCACAATGTCATCGCTTCGTCGCAATTGCCAACTGACAAACCTTCCATCGCTCCTGGTGCTCCTTGCATTTCCATCACGCATGTATTCAGCTGCTTCTGCAGGGAATCTTTGACTACATTGTTTCGCTTGTTCGTCATCGAATGTACGGTCTTGAGGAAAGAATTCATTCTGATGGCAATGATCGTTCGTCGATATCTTCACAATGAACACGTTCCTATTCCTGCAGCGGATCATCATGGCTCGTTTCAACGCTGTTTACTTCCTGAATAGCTCGAGAGCGTATTGTTTTTATTACCAAAGCTCGAAAGCTGCCGATGAGCATTAAAGAAAAATAAAGCGCAATAAGAGTCCGTGCACATTGAGCAATGCCAGGATATTTTGGTTTAATCGGAAACACAAAAGTCAAATACTTGGATGCAAGAAGAATCTTTGAGAGAGAAGAGAGCAAACAATTATCATTGAGAGAAACGCACAATAAACATTAACTTCAACCAATAGGAGAATCATCACAATTCTATTTATGAGTGTCAGCTTTGCATATTGTTGAAGCCCTTTTTTTCATCGGAACATAGATATGCGATGAAGATGGAAATGCACAAATGGTGCACTTTTAGTTTGTGCATAACCAAAGTTTTAGGACACGTGCATAACCAGCTGTAAAACAGGTAAAGCTTCTGAAATAAACACTGAGTTCACCAAAGGTCGAAAAGAATAGGTTAAACGTTTGATGAGGTTATGTAGACTTTTAGCTCTTAAGCAATGAGGGAGAACGGTGACAATAACGGATGTCGCATAATAACAATCAAATGCATTAATTCAAATCACCTTGAGGATAGTAGACTCAAAGTAAAAGTTATACTTTGTCAACGAATGAATTTCGTATAAGTGACCGTGATTGAACCGTTCTCCTAGCCATGATTTTATACAAGCGAAACAATTTTCGAGACTTGGTTGTAATGTCATAATGGCCTTACCACTATTATCTCTCGACGATGGAGCTCGAATTAATTTATCGACAAGGTTATGTCTATCGATGACGGTGTAAGCTCGCATCGTCTTTCGCGTTTCTGTGCGATATGCGAGCAAATATACGGCACAACGTTTCAACAGTAACGAACGAGACAAGGAGATTACATTGTTTTTATGTTTCTTCTTAATTGATTTATCACTGGTTTCGTTGATTCGCACAATCACTCGTAATTAATTAATACGCTATTGCGAATAAACTGTACGGTATTAAACAGTCGTCTTGGTTGATCCTCCCAGTCATCAACGAGCTGCGCACGTCACCGACGTTGTGATGAAGATCATGACAAAACTCACACAGCTCCTCGGAACTGTTCGATAGTACCCCTTTACGACGTTTGACGGCGCTGCACAATGTTTTTGCATCGGCAACGCGTTTTACGTCATAAGAGCTTGCGTAAACACTGTCAGCTGTCTTTGGTATACTTTTTATTTTGACACTTGTCTACGAGATCGAAAGGGTCAATGACTGTCAAATTGGGTTCAATGAGCGCTCTGATAGTATAGGGAAAGTCGTAAACGCATGTATGTGTGTATTAATGCTTTTTACTAACATCCAAATAAACTGATAATACAAAACTTTCATCGCGTGTAGTTGTAAACGCTTGTTTACACGAAATCGACAAACAAGCCCCCTCTCTCGTAACGGTACCAAATTAACAACCCATTGCGGGTAGAGCGAGAGGGTTTAACTTTCTCACAATCAACGATCCAACACTAAGGAATTACTGTCCATCGTGTGATACACCGCACATGGAAGAACACATGTATATAAAAAGGATTGCCCAAATGACGGACTCTCGCTTGTGGAAAGTGTGCATTGTCTGTAACGGAAACAATTTGGAGCAAACCTCGTATATAGCGCACAATTATATATACGAATTACACGCAATGTGTGGCAACGAGGGTTACGATATATGCACTTGTAATAAGCATGACGCAATATAATCAGAATGTCGCGGTTTCTCGCTCAAACAAAAAGGCCATCTCCTAAATTAGTAAAGGTGAATTATGTAGCTAAGAATATGAATCTTTCTTTCGCAATTAAAAAATCAACGCTCGACCATTAATTAATTAAGAAACAAACTTTGAAAATAGAAAATAAATGAATTATACTGGCCAACCGTGAGAGGGGTTTCCAAAGTCTGAAACTTTGTTCTGCAACACCTATCCGGCTGTTACCATTTTTTTTCAGCCTACGTCTATTTCGAGAGGGAGAAACGAACTTGTAGTTCTCCGAAGGAGGTGCACCTTGTGTGAATGACCGAGGGAGAGCACACACGACGACAAACGTTGGCCACGACGCGGAGAGTCGATGCGAGTCATGGTCGCCGGAGTCCCGTCGGACCTCTAGGTGGCGTGGCATCAACGACACGGAATAACGCAAGGGACGTAAAGAGGGAAAGGAGCGAAACGGAGTGCGCGGAGGATAGGAAAAAGAGTGGCAAACGAAAACGATGGAGGGCGGAGGAGGTAGAACGACGGAAGATGCGGCGGTCGGACACACGAGGGGACACATTGGAAGCAAAGTGTCCGCCAGGGGCGTGCTGTTCGACAAAGATGGCGATTCGCTTCGATTACCATACGAGTAAAATGTATAATGAGACTTGGAAACAATCGACGCATACATAATTGAAACGATCGAATGCGGTAAAACGGAATAAAAACAAGTAGCGGACAAGTTTCTCTTCCCTTACGGATCAACCTCGTCGATAATATCTCGTCGGATTCCACGAACAAAAAAACCGATGGAACAAGATGCGACGAAAAAAAACATAAACATCAGCGACATACCAGAATACCCACCGGACCAGTTTCACGACTCTGAATCTTCCTTCGTTTGGTCGAAAACTCGTCAAATTGCATCACAGGCTCCCGTGATTTTTCTTTACGGCCCTGCCAAGTGCTCGGCTTTGTCGTGAAAGAGGACGAGAGGAAGAAGTAGAGGCAGCAAGGTAGTAGTGGTCGTATCTCGGTCTGCAAGAGCAAAAAGATGGAAGAACCAAGAGTGAAGAAGAGAGAGGGAGTATGGTCTCGGCGCAAGCCCGGACACAGAACTGGTACTTTCGTACACGAGTGTGCGCACGCCTGGGCGCGTGCGTGTGTACGTGCGTCCGCGGATAGGGAGTTTAGTATGCAACATAGGTGGCGTAGAGTAGCCGTGTAGTAGCATCGAACCAAGTGGGAGAGCGAAGAGAGGGAACGAGAATCGCGGAGAGTGTTCAGTAGTATACTCGCTGGTGCACCAGGCAGGAGTGCCGCGGTGTCTCTGTTACGTCTCCACGCGTTTTGTGCAGAGACGTTTTTTTCTCTCTCGCTTTCGCCACCTTATATTCTCTATTCCTGTCTCCGCGGAAAATTGTCCCTCTTACCGATCGAGTGCTACGACAAGCCTCTCGTATCTCTGTTTAATAAGCTCGTTACAAACAAAACAAAAACAAAATAAAGAAAACCAACAACGCGCATCGACTCACGTTGCACTAGCCAGGAGAGACAGATTCGAAACGAGAGAATCGTGATATAAAGATAATAAGTTCGTCGATTATACTTGGCTGTGAATTCTCAGGTGACCGGTCGTCGATACAGAGACGAGTGTAGATCCTAATAACGAACGAAATTGAAGCAAAAATAAAATGTAATTCGTTTACCTCGGACATAAACCCGACGTATATATATATATATATACACACACACATATAACCATATGTATATATAGCTATACAACAGCGTTCTCTCTCCCCCACGTGGCCCGATCTTTCTCGCAAACGAGCTACACAACGGTTAAACGATTGTGAGATTCTCGCGTTCGCCGATACGGAGACAAGTGCGAGGAGACGGAGAGAGAAATAAACAGTGATACACCGTTAATCCCTTGGGAGAATCGAGAGTGTGAAACGAGAGGCGGACGACGCGAAATCTGTTGCTGAATCGGGGAAAGAGCGTCGTTCGTTAAAATTTCATACACACTTTGTAAATACATATATACATATGTATATATATAATTAATGGCGTATTCTCATATTTTCTTCATCGATACTGCAGGCAGAGCGTAAACGAGGCTCCCACGAGTTTTTAAGTGGAAGAAACAAAAAGGAGACGAGAGGGAGACAAGGAGAAGGAAGAAAAAGGAAACGATCGAACGGAATATCAAGAGAAGTACACGGTGAATCTCTCGCGTTGTCAAGGGCGACGCGTGGACCATCTCGTAGATAACGAGCCACACAGCAGCCCTGTGAAAGAGGCAAATCGAACGAGGGAACGATACGGAAGTATAATGCCACGATGTTCACGAAAAATCGTCGTAAATACGTGAAATTTGTTTTTCTCGCGTCGAACAAAACGCTCGAGAAACTCGTCACGTTCGCGACGTCCCGTCGTCTCGGGAGCTTCCCCCGTCGACGACTCGCGAACGCACGCGCTCGATAACTCGGGGGGAAGATATTTTAGAATCTCACGAAAACTCGTTCGTTTCGTCATCGTCGCGACTCGTCGAGAGTTTCTCGTTCGCATTTTTTTGTTAAACACCGAAGGAAACTATTGTACCTCCCGCATCGCCGCCATATTTGTATGTAAGGATTATAAGTACGCGTGCGAGGAAAAAAGAAAATAAAGAAAGCGCATATTTTTTTCGAATAGTTTAAGATTAACACGCGTGATAAATATTTGTTATTAAAATTCGCGTTTTGACGAAAATTGTTGTTATGCCTTGCGACGAGTCGCCCGCTTACGTGGTAGACGACAATTCACCGATTATAATAGCCGATGGATCGCGTCGCGGCGACGTTGAAAAAAACGTTAACGGACAGCATCGACGCCATTTTGAGAAAGGACAAAGATACGAAGTTGGAAGAAATAATAATTACGGAACGAACAATATGGTCGCTATGCCACAGAAACCGCTCAATGGAACTTCGACGACTAATTTTTCCGCTTCTTGTTCATCCTCCTCGTCCTCCTCCTCTTCCTCCTCGTCGTCATCGTTCGATCGTCCACGTAGAAACGAATCGACTAATTCATCCTCCTCGCTCATTCTCATCCTCGAGAAGCCGGAGAATCACGAGCTGAGCTCGAACAACGCGAGAATCGCTATTAGTGATTTTAGTACAGAAGAGCGCCGCGGTGGGGCGCCACCGGTCGGCTTCTCGAGCAAAGTAACGATATCGTCGTTGGAGAATCTGGCGAAGAAGAAAGCTAACTCGAATCGATGCCGAAGAAAGAGGAGCAGCGCTAGTCCACGAAATAATCGTAATCGGGCGTTGATCAACGGGGCCAACGAGTCTATCGAGACGGCAAATGGTTTCGTCGCTACATCGACCATGACGAAAAATCGCGACTGCAGCGCCTTGTCCCTATCGACGAATTTATCGCGTTCAGCGGAGAAAGTCAAGCTTCAATCATACGTTAGCACGAATTCGAGTCTTGGGAAGGATCACGAGCGTGATTTTACTCTCTCATCGCCAGAGATACGAAATCTAACCTCCTCCGCCATGCCGATAGAGTCCCAACAATCTATGATATCCGTAGCGGCAATTCGTGGTACTAATCTCGTCTTCGAACCGCCTCGCAACAACAACAATTCGCCAAACGTAGGAACGAATTTTTCTCACAAAACGCGATACGACGTTCCATCCGCCTCGGCACCTTCGCTTAACAATAACAACAACAATAACAATAATAGCAATCATCGAGCAACCTGCCTGACTCACGCGTCCTCCTCGCATTCTACAAGTTCGCATTCTTCCTCCGTCGTTCAACTGGCCGTTGCTACACCACCGTCGTCTCAGCGATCGTCAGGAAAATCGAGAAAGAAGAAAAAAACATCGGAGACGCTAATGACCTCCGCAACGATACGCACGGGTACCGTTACGACGACAGCGCCCTCTTGCGCTCGGACGACGCATTCGTCCGGTTTCGCGATCGAAAAAACGACGACACCCTCGAGTCTCGCGCGTCGCGTCGATTCCGCGACTTCCTTGAAATCGTCGTTGAGTTTCTCGAGTGGCAAAGCTATGGTAAATAATCGAGCGGTCGCTCGCGTAACTACGTCTCTTCACGCGTCTCTCGGACAATTGCCAATAAGCTCGTCGTGCGCCACTAGCGCCACCACCACCATTACGACTACCGGCGAAACTGCGAGTCTCGAAAACGTGGATAGAAACAATGGAGAGTCGAATTTCATACCGATTACGCTTTACACGACGAATCCAAACGCGGGAAATACCATTTTTCTCACGAACAATACGATAACGAAAAATAATGTTGAGAGAAGTTGTTTGTCCAATGGCGCTTCGACCGTCTCCTCGTTGTCTTCGTCTTCGACTAAGACGCCATTGCAGATCGTACCTATACCGGAAACCGGAAGTATCGCCAATAATCCCGCTACCTCTTTCAGAAATACTCTACTCGTTTCTGGCAATAATAACAATAATAACAACGGAAGGTGCAATCACTCGTCGGGCACTTGTACAGGCGCGTGCTCGACCTTAACCTCGCAAACATCGTCGACCCTCACGAGAATCCCGAATATTATCACCGGTGTTACGACCCCATCCACGTGGACGAGCAATTCCGTCGAACAGGAGACGGATTACGTCGTCGATCCGGTTCAAGGAAACGCTTATCACAAGGGACAATTTCTCGGCAAAGTGAGTCATGGATTTTTCATAAATTACATTATTTTCTTTGTCTTTGATAAACGTTATTCTTTTAAATTCTCTCACTCTTCTTCCGCGACCTAAAATATTTCCGAAAATTCTTCTTTTTATAATATAGAGAATAGTTTCAGTAAAATTGCATTAAAAAGAACACTCTGTTCTTATAAAACAATAATTAAAATAATTTCGACATCAAATAATTATCTATATTCCAAATATTTTATACTCTTCCTTAAGGTAGTTTTATCGTTTTCTTAAGATTTTGTTGAAAATTTGGATATATCTTCTTTGATGTCATATGTACGTGTGTAATAATTTTTGGACGGTTTTACCACGCGGAAGTTGAGATGTTTATTGGTGAAAATCACAATTTTCGGTAGTCTCTCATAAGAGCGCGTGTTAAAAGTTGCATTTTCATTCATAAATATCTTGGCTTCTACTCGGTGAAGCCTTCTAAAACTTTGCATACATTTTTATGCAACATCAAAGAAGCTTTGTTTAGTTTTTCAAAAAAATTTAAAGAAAAAAATTTTCGCTATTTTTGTAATTATACAGCAAGTAAAAATTACCTTGGATGACTTTGAATTTGGAGTATGTTGTTCTTTAGTCAATTCGCACAAATTTTTCTTTATTAACTTGAGCCCACAAACCATTTTGTATGTGAGAAAAACTGAAAAATAATTTTTCGATTTTAATGTCACGATAGAACTACCTTAATGAATCTTTCTTATCCGAGGTTAATAATCATTTTCATATTGATTTGATTTTGTTTCTTAACGTGAAAATTTTTACGGTCCCAGGAGGGCCTCGTATACAAGAAATAGAATAGAAAATGGTATTATCGTAGCAAAACTATTTCAATGATTTATTTTAAATTAACGTGATACAAAGATGCAGTTCGTAGACAACAAGTTTGTATACGGAATGACTAGATTTAACCGGCAGAAGGTCGGCACTAGAGTGACTGACTTTGGTGCGGATGCACCGGCTTAAGGTAGTCCTATCGTTACAGCGTTTCCGTTAGATTTCACTGAAAATTTGCAGAAACGTTCTTTGGTGTCATATGTATATGTGTGTAAAATTTCAGGAGCCTTTATCGGCTCGAAAATCACGATATTTATTGTTGAAAATTGTCACTTTTCGCAATCTTCCATAAGAGCCCGTGTTAAATATCTCAACATTATACAACGAGAATCTCGATCATTTGGTCGATGAAGCCTGTTGAAATTTTGCACACATTTTTATACGACATCAAAGAAGCTTCGATTAGTTTTTATAAAAAACCCTATGAAAAAAAAATTCATGATTTTGTTTATTATATAACAACCAAACTTTCCGTAGGATCAATTTAAATTTTGAGTATGTTGTTTTTTAGTGGATTTTCAACAACTTTTCTTAATGAACTTTAACGCTTAGTCCACTTCCAATGTGAGAAAAAATGAGGAATACATTTTTAATCCCCCACCCAACGATAGGACTACCTTAAATAACATTACATGGTAGTCGATTGTGGGAAAATTCTAAGGGTAGGTCTAGGAATGAAAGGTGGTATTTCCCGTGATAGTGATAAGGACCAAGGGTCTAGGTTCGGTGACGAGGGATCTGGGTACTTCTTTATTGATATGTATTGGTAAGAACCAACTTGAAATGTGAGAAAAAATGAGGAATAAAATTTTAATCCCCCACCCAGCGATAGGACTACCTTAAATAATATTACATGGTAGTCGATGGTGGGAAAATTCTAAGGATAGGTCTAAGCATAAAAGGTGGTATTTCCCGTGATAGTGATAAGGACCAAGGGTCTAGGTTCGGTGACGAGGGATCTGGATATTTTTTTATTGATATGTATTGGTAAGAACCAAGAGTCCGCTTAGTAATACATGATTGTGCTATTTGTTAACTGATAATGTTAAAGACGATAGATTACTCTTATGTTGACTTAGGTGTTTGCTTTGAGTACAAAGTGTGGGAACGTGTAATAGTCTTATCATAACAAAATGGTACATTGCAATTTCTATCGATATCGATAATGACAATTTAATTTACCGACGAGTTTACAGACACCGAGCGGTATATACAACGTCAAATTGGCTTGAAAACGTTTCGTGAATGAAGTTAGAGGCCCCTGAGGTCGTGTAGTAAATACACTTTGCGCGAACGTATATAACCGAGCGTGTACTACGAAACGTTTGTGTACACAAGAATAATTCGATTCAGACCACCCGCAATTGCATGGTGAAAGACTGAGAGGAAGTATATATACATAAATCTCTCCTTCTCGACGATTTATTTTTATCCTCGGTCCACGCACTTCGACTCGCCAGTCGCCGTCCGGAAAATCTTAAATTCTTCATTCCTCCTTCGCCACCGCTCCCGTTTCTTCATCTTATACGTTGTTGCCGTTCCATTTGCTCAACTAGACACGTACGATTGGCATCGAAACGATTTAGAGGGGAACTCTCTACATCCCTCTCTTTGTCGTCTCCTCCATTGCCAGAAAAAAGTCTTCTGGCACGAATGGTATCCACGCTCTCTCTCTCTCTCTCTCTCTCTCTCTCTCTCTCTCTCTCTCTCTCTCTCTCTCTCTCTCTCTCTCTCTCTCTCTCTCTCTCTCTCTCTCTCTCTCTCTCTCTCTCTCTCTCTCTCTCTCTTCCTCTCTTTTAATAAATAAATATATATATAAAGTAGACTCTCGATTTTCTCGTTAAATATCTCGAAGCCAAGACCGGGACGAACACTTGCTGCGTCTCTCGTCCCACTTGTACTCGAGAAGGTCGAAGCTTACGTCACGAGATCGGCCGGGTCAAAGATATCTGTTAAATAATAATCAAACAACAATTAGTACGAAATTTCATTTCTTTTTTTTTTATGGGATTTAATTTTATTATTTTTTCTTTTGCCATAGTTTGTATCCATTTCGAATTTGTCACGCTAGTGGCAGTGTAAAACCGAGGGTATCGTCGATATTACGGTCTCCGCACGATTTTATTTCGGGCGAAGGGACTCGCTACTGTCGACGAGGAAACTGTGGATGCCTGGAGTAAAGTGAAAAAAAAAAGCAAAGCATCTGTCCCTATGGGATTCTGTTCAGCAGGTAGACGCGACCGAAGATCTTAAATTCTTTGAGAAAAGACTCCCCGAGACTTGTTTGAGAATTCCCACGATAGAACCAATCCTCCCCCTCTAGAGCCAATTTGAACCGAGAGTCGAATTTTTCATTTCTTCAATGACAACCACGACGACTCGACAAAACTCCCATTTTCTTTTATTCCCATCTTTAAAACCACCGTCGAGTCTCGTCATTAAAAATTCACCTTCGTTCGTCACAGAAACGACAAACGGAACGAATTTATTCGATAAATCAACGAAACAAAAGTGAAATTTGTACAATCGTTGAAACTAACTGAGAATTTAGTGTCAATTATTCCACTTGAAATTTTGATATTTGAGATCGAAGCAAGGTAAATACTAGCGTAGCTCGAAGAGAAAGAAGAAAAGAAAAATGTGGCATCGGACTTGTACGCAAGACACAAAGAGAGCACCAACGACCTCGTTCTCGGTTCACAGCCGAGCCCGGACCCTCGTGGATCTTTCTATTCACTGGGAGAAAGAAAAGAAAAATGAAAAATACGGATCCGTGAAGGGAGAGCGAAGATCTTGGTAGAGTGTCGTATTCTGGAACGCATGTAGGGTGTTCTCTCGTCATAGTGTACATAGGCAGAAAATAAGCTAAAGAAAACCTTGTATGTACGCGGCTTGTATAGGAATATACACGTACAGAAAACGCGTTGCTCCGCAGTCCGCACCTGAGCGGAACTCTCTCTTTCTCTCTCCCTGTATCACCTCTCTTGCTGTTTATCTCTTTCTCTCTCTTCCTCTCGTTTCCTCTTCTATTTCTGTCCCTCTGCAGGTCCAACTGTATTATTATCTATATATACAGCTAAGCTTAGCTATATATAAGACATAAACTATATGCATACGTACATATATATATTTACAGTGTATTCCTTGAAACTCGTCCCTTCGTCGACCAACAACATGGCAACTCCGTCACTGTTGGTGCGTGATGCCCTGGCGTCTGGCTGCTTCCTCTTCGCTGCTACCCCTTCTCTCTCTCTCTGTCTCTCCACGTTTTCACCTCCTCTCCATGCCATGCGCATCTCCCTCTCGCGTCAATATTCTCGCCTCTATCGCTTACTCACTCTTCTCGCTCTGCAGGCTTTCATCCTCTTTGTCCCTTTGGCTTACAGGTGTCAACTGTTATATATTGTGCTGTATATAACTATACACACATATATTTATATGTATATGTATATGCATATACAGGGTGAATTTCATAAGATGTTAACAGACTTTATTTTAAGGTAGATGGGATCATTACAAACAAAAGTTGCAAATATACATTGGGGATATTTGTAATAGTTTACGAGATATAGATGTTTTAAGTTGGTCCAATCAGAACGCGCCGAGAAATGTTGGCGCCGCCCACTTCCGTCCTAACCGTAGAAATAGCACAGCGTAGGGCGTTACAATTGGGGTTGTAAAATTCAGAGCAGTCAATTTTATTTATTATATTATTACACAGTCATTTTTATTTCTTGGGCATTGGCTGCTAGGGCGAGGAGTGGGCGGGTCCAACGCTTCTCAGCGCGCTCTAATTGGACCAACTTCAAACATTCATATCTCATAAACTATTCAAAATATCTCTAATGTATATTTGCAATTTTTGTTTGTAATGATCCCATCTACCTTAAAATAAAGCCTGTGACACCTTATAAAATTCACCCTGTATATATACATATAATTCTCAATTGTAGATAGATGCATGTACAAGTGTCTACTCAAGCGTTTCCGTCTACGTCAATCCCACATGCAGAGATGGAAGCTCCACGGAAAGCAACGCGACGAGTTTCTCTCATCCGTTCAACTTCGAATATGCAAGTGTCTATATGTATATGGAAGTTGAACGGATGAGAAACTGGTCGTTTTGTTTCTCGTGGATTACGTCGACTGTATATATATATATGTATACGTATGTCGAGTGTGGAGAATGTATTTAACGCCTAGAGTCGAATACCACTTTTTCTGTCGTAAAAAAGCATAGCTATCTTTCTTTCTCGTTCCTATTAAAGTCGCTACAAAATTTTCCTCGCTCGTCCTCGCGACGTTTTTATTTTTATGCTTTTCACTCTTTTTCCTTTCTTTTTCTTTATATCTTTTTTAAAATCGACCAGTTGAACGCAACCGGATTCTGGAAAGTCGTTATTTTGTTATCCAAGACAGGACCATCGACCACGGCCCTTATTTTCCCCACTTCGAGGAACGTTTTTCTTTTATTTTTTTATACGCGTCAGTCGATTTTAGGTTAGGGTAGGGGAATAACGGTAGAGCGATAAAAAAAAGAGCTTGGGGACTTGCAGCGTACGAACGAGACAATAACAATTTCGATAATTTATCGTTTTGGCATCGTTTCTCGAACTCGAGGGAAATATAAATGTTTCTGTCGATACGATTTCTTTGAATATTTATCGTCCGGTCGAACTTTTTAATTACTCGATCGGCCACAAATCACGATTTCAAAATGTTTTTTAAATATCAGACACTTATGACAGTTGGACAAACTTTTCAATCGTACAGAATGTTCCTTAGTGAAAAATTTGAGGTTATGTCGTGATCTCGCTTAAGCTTCCTAACCTAAAAATCATGGATTTGCGATTTTCAAGATGGCGGACGATTATAGAGAATATCAGTCAATCCAACATGGCGGTCTGAAATCGTACCAAAATGACATTTCGCGCTAAACTCGAAGATATGAAAATCGTTAATTACCATTACGAATCAACAAATATTCAAACATGCGATTTATGATTATAAATAAAGACAATTGTTCAAATTCTTAACGTCTCGCTCGTATTCAACGAGAAAATCATAAGTGAAAAGATATCGCGAAAATCATACGCATGCTCGGAGAGGTTAAAGCCTATCTCTCGCGCATGCGCGGTGCGGCATACGCGCAAGCGCGTGTATAAGTAACAACGACTATGTTAGATACGGCCGATCGCGAAACGCACCTCGCGCTCTCACGGTGAAGGGGCGTGGAGGTGCGGAGAGAACGAAAAAGAGGAAAAAGAAAGAGAGAGAAAGAAAAGAAAAAACAAGCAACACAACGCGCATCGAGATTTCGCGAAGGTAACTGAACAAACCGGCGGGACGTGGAGCTCCGTAGAAGCCACGAGGCAGTGAACGTCGGAGATTCTCCTCTCGGCATAACTGGATTGCGTATATACACAGCTCGCGCCTACCGTACGCTTGATATATATGCAATAATAAGTATACACACGAGCGAGGCGGCGGAAACGCTCTACGTTTTTTTTTCTTATTTTCTTTTGGCTTCTTTGTTGTTTTTTTCTCCCCCCCGTACAAACGCAAGAAAAATTGCAACTCGCGCACACGGGACGTATAACCTGCAATTTACCGCGTGCTTTGTCGCGCCAGCGCCACTCTAGAGCGAGCGGCGATACCCGGAACTAAACGACCGCGAAATATAAACGAGGATATTCTTTCGAAATTTTCTGCAACGATTAGTCAGCAAACGAGTTTGACTAAATTGCTTTTAACATTGTAGGGGACGTTAGCATTACGAGTTCTACGAAAATAAAAATAAAAAACGAGATCTCGTCTCTCGTTTTGTCGTCGTCGTTGTCGTACGATGTGTATATATATATATATAGATCGTCTCGAGAACCCGAGACTCTCGAGCTCTCGAAGCTCGTGGATAACAGCTGACACGCGTATTATAATACTCGACGAACGATATTTGCATGCTCGTATCGCTTTTTCACTCCTCGGTTTTATTCGCTCGGTCTACTATTATATTCGCTTACTACATATGTATGGGGCGTTCCATCGTACGTCATCAAAAAGGAACTGTCGACTTGTTTGTTTTTGTTTTTTTTTTTGTTATCGATTAATAACACTTGTCGATCGAATTTTTATCAACTTTTTAAAAATAACGTTTTTGTTATTTTGGCTGATATTCGTTATTTCGTTATTAAATACAAAGTTATTCGTGTACACTGATATATGGGACATTTCTTATCGGAAATAAACGTCACGATAGACGAGTTTCGTTTTCTTTTTTCTGTAATAATTAATTCTTCTGTTTTTGATTTTTATTTGTTTTTATAAAAACATTAATATCGTCAATAATTTAGAATAATGCGAATAATTACGGAGAGATAAAAATAGTAACACTTGTCGATCTAATTTTTATCGACTTTTTAAAAATAACTTTTTTGTTATTTTGGCTGATATTCGTTATTTCGTTATTAAATACAAAGTTATTCGTGTACACTGATATATGGGACATTATTTCTTATTGGAAATAAACGTCACGATAGACGAGTTTCGTTTTCTTTTTTTCTGTAATAATTAATTCTTCTGTTTCTGATTTTTATTTGTTTTTATAAAAACATTAATATCGTCAATAATTCAGAATAATAGCAAATAACTACGGAGAGATAAAAGTTCACACTGTCCGTAGATACAAATTTTTATTTAATAAACGATGACAATTTCAAAAAATATAGAAACTTTTTGGAAATTATTCGTTCGAAAAATTAATGGATAACTTCAAAATATTAGTCCACAAATATTTGATCATTATTCGTTTATTTTTTTTTTGCATAATACATATTTTCATTAACACTTCCTGCTTTTATGAAATTTTTATTATGATTAATTTTGGCAAATTTTCGAAGCTCAAAACTATTCGAAATTCGATTCAAAACTATTTGAACGTCAAACATTTTAGAAAGAAAAATAGCTAAATTGTTTTTTTTACAAACTACACGAATAATAATAACGATATATTAATAATAACCAGGATTTATTTCGTACTAGAATATTCGTCTATTCGTCACGAATTGTCCCATACAATATTTCCTCCCACGACTGTAACATTACCTACCAATGCGTCCTGCAATCATCGTACGAGCGATTACGATTTTAGAAATTTTGTTTGATCGATATTGAAACCATCGTGATTCGTAACGTAGCACAGAAATGGTCGAGACAATATTTCTTTTTTTTTTATTATCATTATTCGTCGTACCAATCAGCTAGTTGAAAAACAAAGGAGAACGAACAATTTTCAAAAAAAAAAACCAAATAAACGAATAGATCGTTTGCTTGGATTTTTGTTGAAACGAAATTTGGCGAAAAATATAGAACGAGTATGGATTTCCGGATTTCAGTCTGTGAAAACAGACTGAAATCCGGACTGAAAGCCGTTTCCTCGCCACGCTCTTCAACCTTGCATTTTTTTTGGATTTGTGACGATCGTTGGTAACAAAAATTCCCACGAGAGACCCGAGAGTGGTAGATTCGCAACGTTTCTCGAAATTGCCCGTTTCGACGTTCAAATATTTATAGAGAGGTAGAGAGGTCATGGGACAGTCGAGCAAATACGAGAAAAAAAGAACGAAAGAAAAAGAAAACAAATTTGATCTTTTTTTATTCTCGAATATTCAAGATGATAAAGATTCTTAAAATATTCCTTAACTCGCCATCTCTCTTTCTTCTTCTTCTTCTTTTCTTTTTTTAAAATTTATTATTACTCTCGTCCGCGCGAGAATTTATAAATAATGAAGAATATAATTATATCTCGGATTATTTTACAAATTACTTTTGCCAATGATATTATTATATCGAATTGGATCGTGAAAATAATTGCGAGCGTTAATGTAACGGATCGCGGGGGAATGGTGCACAAAAGAAGGGAAAGGCGGATTAGATCGTAAAGCGAGAGTGACGGTGACGGTATCTAACGGCCTCGAGGATAGCTGTCTACGTTTGAGCGTGGGTGAGAAATCAACCTGCATGAGTAGTCGCCGAAAAGATTTTCATAAATGTCACTCGAGTCAGAAAGAGAGAGAGAGAGAGAGAGAGAGTGAGAAAGAGAGAGTCTGGCATTGGGAAAATACAAGGGAAAATAGCTTATTTTATTTTCGTCTGAGAATGTGCGTCCGCTCGCGAAAAGAGGCAACGCCTTCGTTTTTTTTTACCCACGTATACACACCCACAGACAAACATATATATATATATATATATTTAGAGAGAAAGAATTTGCATGTATATTGCAAATATGCGTAGAAGACGAAAACATTGGCGTCATTTGTGAGAGACGTCAATGACGAAACGTCCTACGAACGTCATTTATCGGTCATAATAATAATAAAAAAAATAACCCTTTATAGCAATGATAATAATAATAATAATAATAATAATAATAATAATAATAATAATAATAATAATAATAATAATAATAATAATAATAATAAGTTTTCTTTATTATAATAATAGCATGAACAACCATTATTATTATTATTATTATTAAATATTGATAATTATAAAATTTGTAATTATTATTATCGATATCCAGGTTTTTTTAAGGAACACGATTAGATTGGAATTATTTGAATGGAAAAGTCGATTTTATTCAAACTTCGACGAAGAGTTTGAGTTCTAAAGAAAAGAAAAAGGAAAATTAATGAATGAGGAATTTTTCATTAAAATACGCTAATACGTATTATAGCGGACGAATTTAATCGAGAGAACTCGATCGAACCGCTCGATCGAGTTTCGCGCCTGAGAAATCTCGCGAGCGTGTCGTGAGAGCGATGGAATTCGTCGAGCCGTGCGGTTGAATACGACCGCGCGCGCTCTGGCTTCGATACACCACCCGCGGTACGTATGGCAAAAAACAAGCTGCACCGGTATCGGCGCTCGAACTTCGCATATTTCACATATGCCACGATAGATATATTCGCGACACAACAAGCTCCCTTCGATCTAATCGAGGGAAGCGAACGGGGTCGTGACGTTTATTATTATATCCTGACCTCGTAAACTATCTCTCCCTGTTGGTGCTCGTGGGATGCGACGAAGACAGGACGGTGACACGGAGGGGATTTCGAGTCTTTGATTTTTTCTCTCTCTCTCTCTCTCTGTCTTTCGTCGTTCCGTACTCGCAAGGCTTCTCGTGGGAAAGGACGCATGTACGAAGTCGTACAAGAATTTCGAACCGCTTGAATTTCATCGGAGGCAATTTTGCTTCATCGTACACGCGGTATTTCCGTTTGGATCTTCCAAGGCTTCCTGGATTCCTGGGGATAAGAAAGTCGGATGGGAAAACAAAATTGGGATTATTTTTATCGTTGTTAAATCGAATTGTTTATGATTTTCTTGTTTTATGGAAGAATTACGATCGACTAGGTTTTTAGAGGCTTGAGAAAGGATTGAAATTCACTGGAATGCGATATGGCCAATTCCGATTCCGATTCCTGTATGTCTGTTCTCGTTCGTCCGACAGAAAATTTCACGAATAACTTTTTAAAGAGCTCGCCAAGGACTCGACAACCAGCTAAGGACCATCCGAATAGCTCAATTTTTGCGGTCGTGAAGACACTTTGAAAATCGCGATTTTCAGGGTGCACGGGAAGGGACCTGCAAGAAAAGGCCTAGGGGATGGGGTCAATTTTTTTTTGCTCGAGAACCCCTTTATTTCATCATATTCACGTTACGCGGGAAATTTCCGATTCCAAAATGACCCAGCAAAGTCTTTTTGGACGAAAAAAAATGTCGACCCCCCTGACCCCCAAAGATCAAACGCTAACTTAAAAAAATGATTTAACATACTTCCACTGCTCAGAATTTCATGAAATTTGAACCACGTATCAAGAAAGATATGTACTTTTAGAAAAAAGAATTTTTAAAACGCATTTTTGGACACTGGAATACGTCGAACCTCCTTAACGGTTGTTGAACTTTTTGTTCCAGGGTGGTTTCGCGAGGGTCTACCTGATGACCGACGTGGCGAACGGCAATCAATACGCTTGCAAAATCATACCGAAGAATCGTATGCAAAAAATTCACATACAGAAGGTGAGTCAAGTAAAAGTTGATCGAGCTAAGAACAGAGCGAATACGTAGTATCTTACGGCTTTTCACGATGAAAATCCTATTCGACTTCTCGATCCTATCGATCAAAGACCATGCGTCATGCGGCTCGTTCAATGCTTTTTTCCCGTTCTTTACAGATCGCTCGTGAGATCATGATTCACAAAGAGCTAAATCACGTCAACGTCGTTCAGATGCATCACTACTTCGAGGATAATATCAACGTTTACATGCTCCTCGAGCCCTGTCCCAGGAAGGTAAGCCACTGATTCTCTCTTTATTTTTCTCACTTTTTTTTCTTCCAATGGAAAAAAATTAAAAAAAAAAACAGAAAATCGTTTGAGAACAAAAAACAATAATTTTTGTTCGTTGAGAATCGTTTCATAGCACTTTTTATTCCATAGTTCACACGACGAAGAAAATATGTTTACAATTCCGGAATTCTTTGGATAATTAGGAATTTTTTAATTTTTGTCGACTGAAAATTTTCGTTGTGGACCAATGTACTTTCGGTCTGACTATGGTTTATGATTAATATTAAGAGACGTATTTTCGAGAACGATATTGAATGTACGATATTTGAAGATAAGTGTCGATTGCGTGACTTTTAATTCGTATGCAAAATTTGTCGATTAAGAATATTTTTTAATTATTTTTATTTCATAATAGACGCGATGAAATAAAATAGAACCTGTACGGAGAGAATTTCTTATTAATTTTTACGGTGAAATCTCGGTAAAAATTACATTAAAAGTTGAACCCGCTGATAAATGTGCAAACAGTTAAAAATTGACACTAGTTTCAAATATTTTACTTAATTTTTACGCGCGATATACAGAGCTGACGGATTACGGCCAGGCGACCTAGGCCTAACTAATGTTACTAAGAAGAACGTAAAAATTCTGATGAACGCATGCAACATTTCGGCTTCTTGTTTTGAATTTCCAAGACAAACACGCAAATTTCTCAATGTGCACCGTACACTTTCATTTGTATCAGCCCTTTTTTCAACTTATTATAGTAATGTTTACGTTTCACGAAAATTTACTGTTAATTTCAGTAAAAATTCTTGAAAATATTTTAAATTTCTATCACGCAACAGTAAATTTGTAACAATTTCCGTTAAATTGTATAATTTATTTCCTAAAAACCTGAAGAATTGCACATTTGTCATTCAGTTATTGTGATTTCGCAGTAAAAATTACTTAAAAATTCTTTCTGTGTGATTATTCGCGATTATTATGAAAACAAAAATATATAAATGAGACAATCTTTCTAGTTATTCTACAATGACAATTAATTTTCTTCTCAGTTTTCATCGCTTTAAATTGTCTTCGTCGAACGTACAAAATTTCGATCCAATTACCGTTAAAAATTTCACAAATGCAAGAAAACGATGAAATCCCTGAGAAATCCTGCAGACGAATGTCCGAATCGATATTTTGTTAATTCTAAGTCTCTGAAAATGTTCAATTTCGAAAGGTATAATTGCCGAGGAACCGACCGGGCAACGGCTTCTATTATTATTCCGTTATTAAAATAAATTAGAACACGTGGTTCGATCAAAACACGTGACTCGACGAAACAAGCTTTTGCTGGTTTCTTCGACAGCCCAGATGAAGAGAGACGGAGGGACAGACAGAAGACTTTCCACCCCTTTTCCTTTCATTAGAATAAATCTTACTCAACCTTGAAGTTGCTCGTGTGACTCCTTCGACCTTCCCTCGCCCCTTGTACGTATACAACACACCTATAACCGATATCTATCGTGCTTGGTCGAAGAGTCAACGAGGCTTAAAATAAGCTTCTCCGAGACGATTTTCCTACCGCTGGGGACAATCATCACGAACGAGTGAAAGATCGATGAATAACGACTAGATATTGGACGTATCGTTGGTGAGGGGGTTGATGATACAGCGACCATGATGGAAAAGCACACATACGTGTATGCACGAGAGATTTCATTTCCCTTGGACGCTCGAGCGAAATCGGGTCACAATTCTCTATATAACACCACCCAGAGTGTCCCAGATTCTCCACGTGTGCTGCTCCTACTCGCTTATTATTATTATTGTTTCATTGAAAGCTGGGAATTCGGGGTGGTACCCGACCCCATTTCTTTGTCGAGCCCAGTGAAAAGCGTCGATCGATAAATTCGACGAGAAGAAAAATGAACGTTCGCATTTCTTTAAACAATATCCACCATCATTCTCCTAATTCCCAGACAAGTGGAGCAAACGTCGACCCTGACCTTACAACGCCACGTCTCATCATTTTTTGTGGCAGTTTTCCAAGTCTCTTCAAACGTTTGGGATATTCTTCTATATTTTTTAACTTTGCTAATGGAGCTTGTTTCTTTTTTAGAATCTATAATTAGTGTTTGAAAAGGCTAATGACAATTTGTTTTGCAGGGGCGAGTTGCCACGAGGTAAAAAAGATTTTTAAAAAATGTTCTTAATATCTTTTGATATTTACGTGCAAATCTGCATCTCCGGATGCAAGCAAGTCGCAGAAACAATAACTTTGTTTTTATAAAAATTAGAAAAATTCATTGTATGAAGTATAAAAATTAATTCATCTGTAGATATAAAGCGTTCCCTTTATGTATCGACTTTTTGATAGAAAGAAGATTCGTTGAATTCAAGGACTTGTCTTTTTTGTCATCAGAGTCTCATGCACGTGCTCAAGTATCGTGGCAAAGTCACGGAACCGGAAGCTCGTTATTACATGAAGCAAATGGTAACTGGTGTGGCGTACATACACTCGCAAAAAGTCGTACATCGTGATCTCAAGCCAGGCAACATGTTCCTGTCGGACGGCATGATCGTCAAGATCGGTGACTTTGGCCTGGCAACAAGACCGGACGGACAACGTAGACGAGTGTAAGTATTACACCTTTCTATGCAATAATGCAACTTCGTTTTATCGATCCAACCGATTTGTCATATTCCTTGTGAAGTCGATGCAATTTTCTCGACACGCTCGTTGTCACGTTTCATTAAAGTTAATGAAACGAGACGGTTCTGTAACGAGAACTGTTGCTTTAACAATTCACGAAGTTAAGCGTCCGCGTATTAAACGCAACTCCATTGTTAGCTCCCGAATCTTTTGTCGTTCCATTGAGGCAGCGCAAACCCTTCGACTCCATTCCATCTCGTTAGACCGATTAATCCCTGGCTTCGTTGTTCCTCATCCTCCTTAACTCCGTAAACGATTTTACCTCCTGCAAAATAAATCAATTGTAATAGAGCGAAAACACTTTTATTCGTTAACTAAACATTTGTATTTTTAAAATTATTTCATTGTATTAGGTGTACAACTTTGCTTCCGCCGTTTTTTTTCGACATTCGAGGCTTTATTGTAAAAAACTGGTTATACATTTACGATTAAAAATATTGTCCATCGCTGGTCACTACTTTCTCCCATCTTTCGGGCAGCGTACGAATCCCGCGTCGAAAAAACTGATCATCTTTTGAGGCGATCCATGTATCGATCCAATTTTTGACTAATTCATAAGAACGTTAGTGCTGGTCAGTCAGGCCGTGTGCCATTGATCGAAACAAGTGATAGTCAGAAGGAGCAATGTCTGGGGAATACGGCGGGTGGGGTAGGACAGGTCCCTGGCACTAAGCTTTCCTGTTGTGTATCTTAGAGTCGCCGTCCGCTAGAGGCGCTAGTAGTACTGCGCGAGGCTCGTATTCATGCAATTCGCTGACTGTGACGACTGTGACATACCTTATTGGGATCTGACAAAATTCGTGAGACATCTGGTGGTACACGTTGAAACTAAAACCGGGGTGCATTGCTCAAGTTACAATGTAATCATTAATATCAGTAATTTTGAGAAATTGAACAAAAAATGGCAAAAGTAGGTGTCTTTACATCTCGCAACCCATCGAAAAAAAGAATTGCATGTTCCGTATATGGATGCGAGAGTTCTTTAAAAAAAACCGTGAACTGAAGTTTCATAGTTTCCCCCAAAAAAAATGCCCGGTGCGTATACCAAAAAAATTTTTCGCCTTCTCGGAAATTTCGATTGCCGGGATTGGAATCAGACCATTTACAAATATCACTAATGAAAAGGATTATTAAAAAATAAAGCTATTACGCTATGTTAAGACTAGTTGGCTGCAACCTCTTCTACGCCATATTGGTTTTCACGGTAAGTCTACTATTGCGCGATTTTGACAGGCGACTGCACCCCGGTCTGCGCCATATTGAATTTGACCACGCCTCCATGTCAGATCGCAATAGACGTGTTCAGAACGGTTATGGGAGTCGACGACGCGGCGAGGGGAAACGGGGGAAACGCCCAGTACTACTAGCGCCACACTACAGCAGCCACGCTAAGATGACCATGTTGCGTATTACGGGTATTAGGAATTTAGGTCCAGTGTCAGGGACCTGGGTAGGACTTCCCATTTCAACGTTTCCAAGTATGTTTTGACCGGCTTTGCGACATGGGGTCGAGCATTGTCATGCTGCAAAATCACTTTAGCGTGTCTCTCGTTGTATCGCGGCCGTTTGTCTTTCAATGCTCGGCTTAAACGCATTAATTGCTTTCGATACAGATCGCCTGTGATTGTTTCAGACGGTTTTAGCATCTTTGAAAACCTTTTCTCTTCCACCGCCATGCCGGTCTTTGATGTCAAAATCACCGTTCTTGAATCGCTGAAACCACTCACGACACGTTCGTTCACTAATACCGGTCTCGCCATAAGTATTTGAGAGCATTCGATGAGCCTCAGGCGCAGATTTCTTCATATTGAAGCAGAAAATTAAAGCCTCCCGCAAATGACGAGAATTTGGCTCGTAAACTGACATTGTAATCGAGAATGACTGTACGATGCGGACACAAATCGACTAATGTTTCGATCGGGTTATGTTGACAAATGCCCAAGCTTATTGTATGACGTCTACATCTGCTTATTACCGCTTATATGTACCGCTAAAGCCAGCTATTGGAAAACGGCGGAAGCAAAGTTGTACACCTAATAATATTCTTAAACGAAAAATAGTCTTAGACTTTACGTTGATAATCGATAGAGCGATTCAAATATTTGTTTTCATTTTTAACTCTTCAACTGTGTAAAGTAAAACGTAAATGATTTAGGAGGAGCACACAAAAGTGTCTTTGTACTAAATATGCTGAAAAATGGAATTATGAGGGTTATCGAGGACATGCAATGAGCTATATTATACGTGAAAGCCATTAAAAGGTTTATGGTTCGAATCGATGTTGCACCTTTGCCAAATATGTTTGAAAAGCTTACACGCTAGTTTCTTTTCTTGTTTCCTGCAAAATATAACGTTATATTATTGATGTAATAAATAATTGCAGAACAATATGCGGCACACCGAATTACATTGCACCGGAAGTTCTCTACAAGCAAGCGTACAGTTACGAGGCTGACGTATGGGCATTGGGATGTATATTGTACGCTCTACTCGCTGGTCAGCCTCCCTTTGACACGGCTACTCTCAAGGAGACTTACGCAAGAATATGCAACAATCGTTACAAGAAACTCGAGGACAGTGTCGTCAGTCGTAGCGGACAGGATCTCATACGTTGGCTCTTGCAGCCAATTCCAGAATTGCGACCTAGTTTGGAACGAGTTAAGGAACACGCCTATCTCACGATGGAATACGTGCCAGCAAAATTGGCTCATACGTGTTGCTACAGAACGCCGGCGACGCATACGATAATACCGGAACAAGCACCGACCACGATCGTTCAACAAATCGGTCTCTCTGCCAATTCGATGATCTCGAGGGGTCTCGTCTCAACGGAAAATATCGAACGTTGCAAACAACGCGAAATCACGACCGGTGGATTGTTAACAAAAAATCAACTGACGAACAACGGCACGTTGGGCCAGGGACATTTAGATGCTGTGAAAACCAACAACTCTGCGAAGAAGCCAAAAGTCGGAAATTGGCTGTTGAGAAAATTGCCAAAATTGCCAAGATTTCGTCAACGTTTGAGCAAGCTTCTTTGTCCCGAGAACAGAAAAGCCGACAGCGTCATGATGCATCGAGCACTAGAGTCTTGTCTCGCGGAAATTCGTTGCACGAGGACCCAGGAGAATCCTATACTCGTCGATCGTATCGTTCCTCTATTCGTCACCAAGTGGATCGATTATTCGAATAAATACGGGCTTGGCTTTCAACTGTCTGATCGTTCGGTTGGTGTCCTCTTCAACGACAGCACGAAGATGAGTTACACTCACGACAGAAGGTTCGTCAATTTTTGTTTCCTGTTAATTTTAAGAATTTACAATTTAACAAATTATTTTCATTATTTTTAATTGAAAAAGAAACATTAGCTATTCCTTAAAAACTAATGAATTCATTGGAAGATCGCTTACCTCGGCAATAATTTTATGCGCCTTGCATTAATACGAACGAATTTTTCTTGATTGCTGCCAGACGAGTGGAGTACGCAACGACTGACGACGAAGTGACGAGATATCGTCGTGAGAACGAGGTACCATCGAGCATGGAGGAAAAGCTCGAGTTGCTGCGCCACTTCACTCACTACATGGATAATTTTTTGACGAACGGTGGTGAGGTCAGGGAGCAGAGAACGACGAAGTTTTCGCGAACGAATTCGACGAGTGTCCCCAGGATGCGACGCTGGTTGAGAACCGACAAAGCGATCGTCATGGAACTGACCGTGCCATTGTTACAAGTAAACTTTTTCGTCGATCATTCGAAGATCGTCGTCTCCGAGGGTACACGAGGACGAGGATATCTCGTTACTTATATCGACGCAAGTAGACAGGCATCCTCCTACTGGTTGAACGATCTCCGTGACGTCGGCTGTACCGCCGAACTTTACGAGCGTTTACACTACGTGTGTAAAGTAATCGCCGAACTGGAGAACGATGCTATTTTCGAATCGGCAACAACCACAGTTACGCCTCATCAGGGACATCGAAAAACATTGAGAACCTGAAAATTCAACGAATAGAATGAAGATAAAGAGAAAAAATTCATCATCGTCAAAGTGTTCTTTCGCAATACCACGATATCTGCCGTTTTAGGGTAATCGGAGACTCGGCTTAAACAAATCGACATATAGCATATACATAAATACATATATATATTTTTCATAATCCACGAGAATTAAAAATTCGACAATAGTCGATCGCGAGCCGCTTCGTTAGTATAATTAGCGCATCTACACAACGCAATACGTTTGCGTTATCGAATCTCTATGCAATTTCTTGTGTACGAGTATGAAATAATTGAGACGAACGAGTTTGTATTCTCGGTGATCCTAGTCAGCGCGCGTTATCACGGCTTTACGTATTAAGGAAGATTGTGGTTAATTAAAACAAACAAACAAAAGGGCCACTCACGTTTCATTTGAGTGCATCGTTGTATTGTAGGTGACACATGGCACGTCTCTATCAAGGCGTTGCTTCTCATTAGACCGTTGTTGTACGTTACATCATACAGAGAACTCCCTGCAATACACGACAATTTATTAAACGCCTTTGCGAATCATACTTTCTCTCGTAATCGCACATTTAACTATTTATATCGATTATCACTAATTGTATTATTCATTATCGATTGTTGAATATATATACGCCATTATTATTGTCACGGCTGGACTCGCATGTCACGACACTGGCGCACCCTGGCGGCGAGATCGGGCGAAATGAAGACGCACCAGGGAAAGGGCTGGTATATAGACGGGCATGTTTATGCAGCTTTCTTTAACGTGTCGAATCTTCGTTCTGCCCGTTTCCTCGCTGTCACCGCGCTGCGTCACTGCAATTATGATTTAGGCTTATTATTACAAATATTTCGTCAACTTCTCAAAGAAACGGACGAACCGAGGCGAAAGAAGAAAATGATTGTTGAACGCCACGCGTTTGTTAACGGTGTATTATTATCTAGGTATAACGAGAAAAAAGCGTTATTATAATTTTCAAGGTCGAATGAAAAGCGTCTCGAATCGTTGAGTCATATGTATTTAGGAATGTTACGTTATTTATTTTTCTTTTTTTTTTCTACATATCGTTTGCGTCTCGTAACGTTAAAGAAATATTGCGTACTCACTGCGAGACGATTCAAGCAATAAAACGTATGCAATGGAGATCTCAATATTATACCGTCGTTGTACAACTTATTTACCCGTTATTTGCTTTATTATACTGTAACGGTTTTTATTTGAATACCCTTATACACGCTAACATTACATACTTATTGTACTTAGAACGAAGACTATGCTATTGTTTACTGCCGAAAGATAGCAGCGCCGACAGTGGTCATTTTTGGAACTATCGCCTGATAGCGTGGCGCTTGATGTGGCCAATGTTGGAAGTAGAGCCGCGTTGACCGCCGATTCACATTCGCAACCGAACAGAATGGCTGACAACCGCGGAGGTAAACACTTTTCGCGGTATTCGTCGTGAGAGATCAAAATTCGTACTGGGTGACGAATATAAAGAGTTTGGCGACCGCACTGCCGGCAAATGCCGTGTTGTGATATATTTCCATACTGAGATCGAGTTCTATCTCTTGGGGACCGGCGATACTTCGCGTCAGGACGAGAACCGCTTGCGATGGCGAAGGTCTTCGCAGAGCGAAGCAAGATTCTGTCGCCCTCGTTATACCAGGCGGTGCACGGACGTCAACAAGTGCCATGCTAAATTGCACCGTAGATCCGGGCAAATGTGTTCCTCGCATTGTGAATAATTCCAGCTGACCGCTCGATGGAATCGGCAACATGCTAACGAATGTGATGAAGTTGTAAGAAAAGTGCGAAGGCGCGCGGAAACAGGCGAGATCGCCGCTTGGACAGTAGCGAGAGGTTCGAACACATCGGCTGCAAAGATACAAATAATTAGATATTTTGTAACCTTCATCGATGAATTGGATTTGTCTCGCGCATTGGACTTTTCCGCGGTTAACCTCACTTTTTTCTTTCCCGGTCCCTGTAATAACCGGCTGCGCACTCTATCTTGTTGCAGCGGAAGCTTCCACGTGTGTTTTGACACATTTCGTTCGGATCTCGGCAAGCTCGTCCCGAGGCACACTCGTCGATGTCTGCCAAAAGGTTGAAACAAAAAGCGTGCAATTGATTAAGGTTTTTTTCAATATCCAACAAGATGATATGCGAACGTTCAATTTCCCTCAATATAGAGGAAGTATTGGTGGTTTTTTTTTCAGAGATTTTTATGTCAGAGTTCGTAATGTGTCTCATAGTCAGAGAATCACATTTAAAAAGAATGTTAGTTGGGTATGTTTCTTCTTAAATAAATTTAATGTTAGTACATTTGTTGATTTTGATTAATTGGATTACCCTGACAGGTTCTCTCATCGGGTCCGAGTTTGTAACCATTTGGGCAGCTGCACTTGTAACTGCCAGGAGTATTTTCACATATACCGATGCAAAGATTATTTTCCTTGAATTCCACGCACTCGTCGATGTCCGTGCAAGATCTGTTGTCCGCATGGAGACGAAAACCTGGCCTGCAAGAGCAGCGATAGCTTCCCCATGCATTGACGCAATCGTGCTGGCAAATACCTGGTTGTCGTGAGCACTCGTTAACATCCTGACAGGTCCCAGGGCCATGGCCAACAGCGACGTTTTCGAAACCACCTTCGCATATGCAACGATACGAGCCTACGGTGTTTTCGCAACGACTGTTCTGGCCACAAATGCTACCGAAATTTTGTCCCGCATAGATACTGCATTCGTCGATGTCCACGCAATCTCTGTTAGGACCTACTACATGACCTGGTGGACACTCGCATATGTAGCCACCCTGACGATTTTTACACGTTTGACCTGAGCCACACTCGTGAGAACCATCGGTACACTCGTCGATATCCACGCAGTGTGTTCCGCTCGAGGGATCCAGAGTATATCCGCTTCCACATAGAACTCTCGACATGCATCTATAATTATAGGCAAAAAGGTATAAATCATTAGGATCAGAGAATCATTGGCTCGAGGCAGTATTGTCCATTACATGAAAAAAAGATTGTGGATAGCTCAACGATGTTTTTAAGGTTTAAACTGATTAATGCCGTATAGTTTGAAGCGTTCTCTGTCTTTGCTCCACCGATATTAAACACGATCTTTCACCTGTAGGATCCAATAGTGTTGACGCATTTTTGCAACGATCTTGCGCAAGGATTGGGCGATCTCGCGCACTCGTTAACATCGATGCACTGATCATTAGGACCATCTTCGAAACCACGAGGACAAGATCCTCTCGGACCCACGGCGATGGTCGACAGTGGAGTCGTCGTGAAAGTTCTCATGGTAACAGCCGAGGTTCGTGGACCTCCACCGGGTGAATTGCGAGGATTTTTGTCGCATCTGTAAGAGCCCAAAGTATTTCGACAGTGATAACCACCGCTGCAATCGTGAGTTCCCAGAACGCACTCGTCGTCGTCTTCGCATATTTCCGTCACCGCGTTCAACGTGTAACCAGTTCCACACGGCAGATATCTCACGCAGTTGTAACTACCGAGCGTGTTGTCGCATCTCTGGGTGGATAAGCAATCGTTCTCCAATAGCTGACATTCGTTTATATCGACGCAAGCCTGAGTGAGATTATCACGACGAAAACCGATTTTACAGTCGCAAACGAAACTACCCGGTGTGTTGACACACTGCTCGTTACTGGTGCAAGACTCATCGTCCTCCTGACACTCGTCGATGTCAACGCAGCCACGATTTCTCACGTATCTCATCCCTGACTGACAATTTTGTCCGACTTGCGGCGTTTCAAGCTTCAACGGAGGACGAGGCTTTACGGGAATGGGCGCTCGTGCACAACTGTAACCACCAGGTTGATTGTAGCATACCTCGTTACCACAAGTATGCAGGCCTTCGGTACATTCGTCGATATCTATTGGAAAAGAAAAAACGAAAAATGCCAATGAATTTCATTCCGCTCGATTCAGATTTCAAGCGAAGCTTGCACACGATTCGGACAAATAATAACGATTTGACGAAATGGGCAAAGCCGTTACAAATTTTGCAAGGATGTGATCACGAAGCACGATGTCAGGCAGCTTGGTAATATTAATCACAAGTCCTGAAAATAAATTCTCAAAGACGGCAATTTTTCATTAGAACAAGTTGATACAACGCGATGAAATTTAATTTCTTTGCTTACCCGAACACTGTCTTCTTGCAGTATCGTAGCGATAACCCGACGGGCAAGCTGGTTTTTGTCGGTGACCCCGTCCACTCACGGGTGGTCTCTCGCATCTGTAAGAACCTGGCAGATTGACGCATTTCTCGGAGAATCTTGCGTCGCACGTATAATCTCCTCGCGCGCATTCGTCGATATCCTCGCAATTCCTGGATCGTAGCGAGTACTCGTGACCCTTTGGGCACTCAGGATATCTCGTCACACATTCGTAAGTACCGTCACGATTGACGCAATAGCGATGAAACGCGAGCGGACAATCGTGTAGATTTTCTATACACTCGTCTATGTCGACGCAGCTACCGTTGAATAATTTACGATATCCTGTAGCGCAAGATGGTACTAACTCACAATTATACGTCCCATTTAGATTTACGCAACGATGAGTCATTTGGGGACAGTCGTGACGGCCAAGAAGACACTCGTCGACGTCGAGGCAACCTTTGCTCGATGGATCGAATCGCCAGCCAGTACTGCATAACGGTGAACAATCGTAGCCACCCGGCAAATTTTTGCAACGCTCGTACTCGCGACAACCTGGGCCCTCGTGACACTCATCAACGTCGACGCAACTCCCGTTGTAAATACGGCGATAGCCCTTTGTACAAGTCGTTAGCCGATCGCATACGTAAGAGCCGTTCGTATTGACGCAACGATGAGTCTCGCGAGGACAATCGTGATAATTCTCGAGACACTCGTCGACGTCGCGACAACTTCTGGTCGAGGCGTCGTACTGCCAGCCATCCGTGCAACGTGGCCAACAGTTATAACCACCGGGAAGATTCTCGCAAGTCTCATGGTCCTGACAAGCCGGACCCTCGACGCACTCGTCGATGTCAACGCACTCGCTGGTGAAACGATCACGCTTGTAACCCGGTAAACAGGGCTCTACATTGGCGCGAGAGAAATTGATCTTGGAGGTTGTCGATGCAAGGAGTGGATCTGCAGAGAAGACCAAAAGTTGTAATCGGTCAGTGTGGTTATTCGCATCGTTTATTTTAGACATAGCTCTAAAAAATAAACATATGTCGAGGATATATTGTACAAGAAACCTTCGTACTTCTTGTCCAAATTTGATAACATACCTCGGCATTCCCCGTTAACAGGGTCAATTTCAAAACCCGCCTGACACTCGCAGGTTCTTCTGTCTCTGTTGTAGAATGATCCTCGTGGACAATTTCTCACGGATGTCTCATCGGTCAAAGTATTCTCCGTTTTACCATTTATTTCCATATATTTTTCATCGTTAATGACGAATCTCGCGTAGTCGCTACTGGCGACTTCGGGTTCTCTTTGCGCTTCTTCCTCCCTCATGGTACCTCCCGCATCGTCGTGACCAATTTCGATCGAATTATTGTCTGTACGATTCGCGCAGATATCTTCACCCTTCTCGTTCAAACAGTCGTTCGAAGAGACAGAACTTTTCGATCCGTTGCTCAAGATAACCAAATCGTTCGTCGCTCTATGCTGGGTCCTTTCAATCTTTTTACACTCATAACTACCTATGTTGTTAACGCAAAGAGTTTCCGGGTCGGGACAAGGATGCGAAGATTCCGTACACTCGTCCACGTCTGTTAAAACGTATTGAATTAATTATTAAAAGTATTGTTCTTTCAGGGTCGAAAAGGAAAAACAACGCAATGGATTACCTACTCAAGGTGACTTTCGAGATGCAGCAAGTCACGTTTCTCGCATGCCAGGAAGTGTTAAAGGAAAATGTTTCATGCAGCTGTGAAAATCAATGCTTGGAATCCGTTAAATCATCCGTGTTCACTCACCCAAGCATGTTCCAATTCTCTGACTGAAGGCAAAACCCTTTCGGCATTTTAGATCACACTCGTACGCTCCTTCAGTATTTCTGCATGCTTCAACCTCTGGTAAACATCCGTGTATTTTCTCCGCACACTCGTCAACGTCTATTTTTCCCCATGTAATTTCATATTAATAAACACATTTTTTTCTCAGATAACAGACGTGGTTCTTACCCCTGCAAATTTTGCTTCCTACATCAAACTTGAATCCAGCCGGGCAGGCCTTCGGTCCGCTCAATTCGTGGCAAGTAAAACTACCCTGAGTGTTCACACAGAGGTGAGTATCCTCGCTGCAAGCTCCTCTTAGTTCGAGACACTCGTCGATGTCTAATTTGAAAACAAAATTACTTTCGATACGTTTCACAAGAAAACATTTTAATAAAGGATATGTAATTGACTGACCTGTGCAGATTTGAGCCGCTGGATCCCATTGATATCCGGGTGGACAACTTTCTTGACGCAAATCATACCCTGCGTTTCTATTCGTCGTGCTTGACACACATATGAAAGAACCTACGACGTTTGTGCAATCTCCGGGGCAAGGATTTGTCGCGCATTCATCGATGTCTGAACGATCGCACGAGAGGACGAGTGTTCATGACAATAGGTGGGAGAAAGAAGCAACAGAGGATGAAAAAGCAAATTACGAACAGGTCGATGAACATGAATGTAGCTCGAAGCTTTCAGTGGTTAAGCTGTCGAGGCATTTTTACGTACAGAAATGAAGAAAATCTCATCTTCCATTTGAACAGTTGGAAATGGAACTAACTTCATTTTTTGAAAAATGAAACATTCCCTCATCTCTGTCGTTGTATTATGAATTCAGACGATACGATCGAAATATCAAAAGCAACGCTGTTAATCTACGACTTGACGATTTGATTTGACTAAGACGTACCATCGCAAACTTGACCAGTCTTGTTGTATTCGAATCCGGCTGGACAACGTGGATCGAGCTCGTTGTTCTCTTCCATTGGTTCGCCGATTCTACTGGTTATCGGTGAACAAGTTTGGCCGTCCTCGCCGAGGACGAAACCGGGATTGCAGCTGCACTTTACTTCGGATCCTGTATCGGTGCAACGTTGAGAACAAGGATTGTTCGTCTTGCACCTGAATTGAGAAAACTCGTATGTATTTTTGAAAATAACTAGTTAACACCAGGGCAGTTAACACGCCGGAAATAAATAATCTAGCACGTTTCTTCTCTTTTCACAGTTACCTGTCATCGGGCGAATTCTTCCTACAAGTCTTGCCGTCTTCGAGAAGAATTGAATCATCGGGACACTTGCAGTAAAACGAGCCGGGTGTCGGTACGCAAATGTCCGAGCACAGAAGGCCTTTCATCAACTGACAAATATCGTCGAGACCTGCGTGGAGAGATCGAACATCAGAGCTGTCCAGTCCAATCACATATGCAATTTACTCTCGCCGTCTCCAAGGAGAGCAGGCGCGCGCGATCGATGAATAATTGAATGTTTCATGAGCGAGCCAAAAATATCATTTCAACCCACCGGGTGTTGGGACTTCGGACGAAGACGCATCCGACGTGAAATCCGACGAGTCGCTTGTTGTTGCGTTTACGTTGCTCGTCGTAGAAAACATGGGCGTCGAGGCTGTGTCTGTATCGGTGTTGATCGTCGTCGGGGATGCCTCGTGACAGCATTCCAAGAAAGCCGGATCCCATGGTTTACCGAAGGTAAACGATTTGAAACCGCAACCCTGGCTCATTGAGCCCGTCAAGATACCTTGACGTTTCAACGAAGATAAGACGTCATTCGACATGATTGTCATATGATAAACGAACTATCGTAATGTCTACGATGAATTTCATTGCGACCTTGTCGAATATCATATTAAAAGAAAAATCTTAATTCAATCGAATTTTACTTTACGCATTTGGATTAGAATCTTGGATCAATTGTATTGACGAAGCGTCGCAATTCTTTCATCGACATTGTCCAATATTTCAAGAATATTGTTTAGCGTATCTTGTATCGAATAATTCAATAATTTATAAATTATCAATATTCTCGCAAAACTTAATTTTAGATTAATTTAATCAACACGAATTAACATTTGTTTACCGAGTTTACAGCCCTCGCAACAGTCTCTTCTCTGATCACCGGGGCATGGTGAATTCTTCGATTTTCCACTCTGAACGCACGCCAGACCAGCTCGCGCATCTTCTTTGCCCTTCTCGCAGCTCTTCTCGCGAAAAGCACGAACGCAACAGATGTCAACAGCCTCGAGACAGAGACCCTGTTCGACGGGCGGCACACCGCTCACCGGTCCCGTGAATTTTTCACATCTCAAACCCTCCGACGCCCAGGATGTACCGAGGCCGCAGCATCTCTCGAATTGACTCTCCATCCTCGCTTCGACGCTCGTGACATCTGTTTCGACAATTAAAACCCAAAAAAGAGGAACCAATGAAGCGCCTGTGAAAGTTTCTAACACACTTGCGATATTCACAGATGTACGTTCGATTATAATGTTTTTTTATCTCGGGACAATCATAATCGTCGCGATAGACTCTATCATTGACAATACATAGAGAGAGAGATCGGACGAAGATAATGTCTATAAAATGATACGTTGAAGTGTCTATCAACAATCTGGGGCAAGGCTACGAAGTTTCGTCACTGCGAGCGAAGGAAAAACGAACAGAGAAAAAAAGAATTTCAAATTGTGTTTGCGGGTGAATAAGAAAAATCTAAAATCTGCGAATATTCAAGCTTCGAGGAGATTAAACGCACATTGTCGAGCGTCGAAATAATACGTAATATAGTATCGTCGTGTTTGTTTTTCTTCGAACTGTCGCTCAACAAAATGTGCATCTTAGACAAGTCAAATAAGACTCTTACTCGTTCGCGATATCAGCTTTTTTATGCACGAGTTGAAGCAAACAAGTTCCGAGCATGTAAGAATTTAAACTGTTTTTTTAATTACTGTCGAAATAACAAGAAACACACTAAATTAATGTTTCAGGAGAACGTATGAATGAGAGACGAGAGCCGATAATCAAAACAACGAAAATCTTAATCAGCGTATTAGATGACCGTACTGGGTCAGAGTCACTGCAAACTCGATTAATTAAGATCTCTGCTGCGGGGGAAGGATCTCAATGAAGCGCTGTGAGACATCGTACGAAGATTCGTTGATATGCAGATGCGTGAGTAAATGAACATAGTACTATAATAGTAAAACTACTGCTGATAAATTTATAACGTTTTCTTCTGGTGAAGAAAATCATAACGTTGTGATAGAAAGTAAATATCTTCTCGAGTTGTTATTAATTGAAAGATAACTTGTTTTATTTTAATCAAATAAATACCAGTTTCTTTATTCATTCAATGTTATTTCACGAAAATTCGAATGCCGGTATATTATGTAATAATTGCTTTTACGTATCCAGATTAGTGTGGAAAGAAGATAACATTTTCTTTATTCATTCAATAATTAATTCACGAAAATTCGAATGCCTTTATATTATGTAATAATTGCCTTTAGGTATCCAGATCAGTGTGGAAAGAAGAAAACAAATCATCAGCGATGAGTTCTGAGCGACGAAGTACGGACGTCCGCTTCGATGTGCCATCTTCTTGCGGACAGCCCAGACAGGTCAGGATTTGTTCAACTTTATCGCCTCTGTCACTCGATATCTCGATAAGATTAAAAAGAAATTAATAATTTACTTCTTTTCAGAAATTTCTACGCTCGCGCGTATCTTAATCTACTGGACGATCGTCGAAGAATATATTTATATAGAAATTTAAAATGCGGATCAAGAAATGCAGCCGGCGACGAAGTCGATCTTCGGCAGACTGAGCGTGCCGAGGGTCGAAGAATCGAGAGAAGAGATACCGAAGGGGAACACGTGTTTCGTCGAACGCCTAGACGGGGGTCTTCACGACGATAGGGGAACCCGGTATCTTTCTCTCTTTCCCTCTCTCCCTTTCTCTGTTGCTCTCGCTCTTGGGCTTGGTTTCCCTCACACACAAGCAGCGAAACTCTTGGGGGCGCATCTCGTTGATTCTCGTTTTTTTGTTAATCTCTTTCTTATTCTAGGATACTCTTATGAGTATAGGTCTCTCCCTCTCCGTATCCTGACATATCCGTCTCTCATCATTGATACGACTCTCGAGGATGAAAAATTGTTTATAATAGTACAAATGTAGTTTAACTTTTTTTCGATTGAACAACTTCGTTTCAATTTGGTACTAATACAACGATTACTTTTTGACATAAAAGATTACTACAATGGAGACATAGCAATCTCAAATATTAAAATGGATTGGATTAATTAATTCCCTGTAAAACAAACATTTGCAAATTGTCGTTGAAATTGAAGTTCATTTAATCAAAGCTGTTTCACAAAGCGCCTTCAAGAATTTGTCATTACAAACTATAGAAGATACTCGAATTGGACAAACATACAAGATTGTAACCGGACAAATTCAATTTCAAGCGTTTTTACTCATAGGCATATTGCACAGATATACGTACATGTGTTCAGAGCTCATAATCATAATATCTGCAGTATGATATCATTCTCCGGGTGGACTGTGCTTGATACATATACATACATGCATTATTAGACTGTAATTCGTACACGTATATACGTCTCTTGAGGGCCACGTGCTCTGTGACTGGGCCACGAGGCCATTCCCTCCATAAACATAATTTCGCCAACGTGATCTTGTCCGTCGTCAATGTAATTCGCCTCGCGCTTTTATCCCGATCGCTCGTCCTCTCCCGCGGGAAAGACCTCGAGATTCTCGTCATTCGTGACACGATATGGGACTTGTGGAACAGTCCTCGGTTGTTGTGAAAAAAGAAAGGAAAAAAAAACGTATCTAACACAGTATATATTTCAGAGTCTGGATCCTTCCGTGGCTTGGAGAACGCGACGAAGAAGCAGAGGAGACGGGCAACGCCAAGTATATAGCCCTTTTTGCGGTTGCGAGTTGGCATCTGCGTCCACCGAGCTTTGGAAGTATGCTGTATGCGTATATACTTATATACATGACCCGTGGGAACAAATAATCGAACAAAACCATCGAGTATCTCGTATAACAAACGAGCGACATAGTAAAACCGAGATCTCTCGTCGTTTGCATCATTCGAAAGACGTTCGTTCGTGATGGCAAAAAAACTTGATGGGAAACATCGCTCTTGTGTCGTTGGATACAATGGCAATGAAGTTTCAAAAATGAAGAGGCAATACATGCCGTAACACTTCCATAAGAACAAAGAGGTAGTGATTATATCAATGAACCGATTCAAAATTTGTATTATCTTATTCTTAAATCTGATACGAAAAAAATTACCACTCGCTTTATCCGATGTGCTAACAAAATGAGTAGAGTAGTAGAGTAGAAGATAATCGAGGAGAATTGTTTTTCAAATGTTTTTAATGACATGTCATATCTGATTTAAAAAAAAACAGCTCGCAAATATTCGATTACAAGATTTGTAAATGAAAGTGAGTTATTTGATCCTTGTTATTGCGAAAGTTAATTGGTATTTCTTTGTCAATCGGAAATTTCTTGGTGACGGTGGTCAACGAAAATGCGAGATTTTTGTTGACGGTAGAACTGGATACCTGTGAATCTGCAAAATTAATAAATTTTTAAATCTCTTTTAAATCTGTTGTAAATTTAATTGGACGATATATTTTTTTTGTTTCTTTTAGTTACGGTTTGGAGATGATTTCAATGCTGACTCACCGTGACGAGAACGTCTTCTCGTTAGATAATTACGCATTTTGCCGAACCAGCCCTCGCTCAAACGTTCACGAAATTTCGGTGTGGTGAATGTGTATAAGAGAGGATTAATCGCACTGTTGACCGGAAGAATGAAAACGACCACCCAGGCGTGAAGATCGGCTGGTGAGAATTCCAGACCCAAGAATTGAAGAAATAAGAAAACGTGACCAAGTTTAAAAACGTGACTTATCATAAATTAAATATTTTCAGGGTTGTTCGATCGTGACACACAATCAACCCGAAGGATCTGATGAAAAGTAGCACTTACGTGGTACGACATACTTCGTGAAAGCGAGAATTTTGAGCGCTATTATCGGTGCCCAACAAGCAGTATCGGTCAGAACGATGAGAAAAAATCTAAACGCAAATTCTGAATCGCCAACTGAAAGCGGTGTGTTATGACGTGTTCGCCAGATACTTGCGAACATACCGACGTAAACGGAGCCTATGGTAATCAGTCTGGAATAAAGTAAAGAATAGAAAAAGTAAGTATTAAGAGAACAGATATTCCAGAAAGTTGTCAATGAAAATTTGCAATAATGGCAAAACGGAATAATGTTACATTCTTGAAGCTTCCTTTGTCAGAAAAGAAAAGAAATAATAATTTTAAATCATGAGCTTTAGAGTAAATGATAAAACTCGTATAATTCGTTTAAAATTCTTTCTTTCGTAGACTCACCCGACAAGATTGAGGCCAAGAAATATGAACGCCGAGTATTCCCAGCCAATAAGAAACGGATCGTCGATGTGAAGCGGAAAACACATTCCGTTTACGCCGTAATAACGCGTACTGCTTCGCCAATGTATCGCCGGTATTATAGCGAGAATTATACCTAATACCCAGATGACGATCATTGAAGAGAAAGCAGCTTGAGGAGTGAGTACACGATGACGCTTCAGAGGCCCCGCTATCAGCATGAATCTTTCCACGGACATGAATGAAAGTATCATCACCGAAACCTTTAATCGATTCAACGATTCCTAATTATTATCGAGAGCAAAGTTAAGCGAAGAGACTAAGTTATAAAAACGTTTATTTTTTTCATACGATACCTCGGATGATATCATCGCTAAAATTCCAACCAAAGTGCACGGCCACGAAGACATCCACACCCTCGCTTCCTGATTGTAATTATCGCGAAAGCGGACATCCTCCAAAGCGATTATTAGCAGATAAAAGCCCATCAACATGTCGGACACTAGAAAATCCATACGCAGTGTATACATATTCGATCTATAAACTGTAATCGCGTATGATTTATTAGATAGTGAGATACGATAATCGATCAGCGCCAGAGCCTAAACCCATCGCGCTTTGAATATCAGCTATTCGACATTTTGTAAGTTTTGTCATCATTGGAAAGTAAATTTCCATAGCAAAGTAAACTTCCATAGCACAAAATAATTATTCGATCAATTGTTAGTAATATTTTTGAGCAACGTATTATAAAAAACGATAAGTTCATTAATTGAAATTAACTTATGAACGATCGACCATTATTTAGAAAATATCTATAATTATGCAAATGATTATTTCTGTTAGTACAAAATTGCAAATTATTGTTGGACTAGTTAGCGAGTATAGGCAGATGATTAGAATTGTATGGCGTTGAGAGATAATTTACCAGCGAGATTCCTGATAACGATACTGAGCACACGATTTTCATCCTTCGCTGTAAATCGTCCCCAGAGAACGAGCGCATTGCCCAAGCAAGTAACCGCTGATATGCCCCATACCGCGGCTCTTAGTAAAGGTTTTCCCAGCAAGTGAGATAACGATGACACCCCTACGAATCGAATTTTCTTTATTTTTTTCCCCCTTTCTAATACATCGTTATATTGACATTCATAAAACTCGCAGAAGGTCTCGTAATATCGAAACGATCTTTTTATGATATTATCATTATTCACCGAGATAATGTACAAAAAGCAAAAGTAAAAATGTATTCACCATCGCTGGCTGGCCGGCATTTTGGTACCTTAGGCGCATACGTCGTGCAGTAGTGAAACTTCTTGAAATATCTGATAAAAATTGTAAAACATAATTGTTTTTGAAAGCTTCTACAATAACAACTCAATCGTTCAGTTTGCAAATTACTCACACGAAATCTAATTTCGTGAATAGATCAAACACATTTTTTTCCACGTTGTCCATGTCGATTTCCTCGACTCCACTGAAACAAAGCGAATAATTGTAAATACCTTAGAAATGTTCAAAGCGCAAAGAAATAGTTTGTTTATGTTTGGTCGAGGACTCACAGTGATTGCAAATTTGTAAGGGGATCGAAAATTGCGACTGGCAAATCTTTGATGGGATTGTAGCCAATCATTCTGGAAAAAAAGAATGCATAGGCATGAGTGAGACGAATCATCGCAGTCTTGAAAAATGTACGCGATAATATATGATATCCCTATTTTACGCGTATTAGCAGTTAGACAGACAAGCCCAGTGTGTTATTGCACGATTCATGTACGCGAGCGAGTAAACTTTCGTTACTGTATCGTTGACTCTCTGCAAATACTAGTGCACGAGGCACCGGCACGTATTCCGAGCTTAAAACGTTTATCGAATTTAATATCAAATCGTGTCAACGTATAAAATCTCTACCAGGACGATTATCATAAAGCATAACATTTTACCATACTTACAATTTTGTAATATTTTGAACAGGATGAAAAAAATCCGGTGGCACGACGACGATTTTGTTGGAGGCGAGATTCCTGAAAAAGCAATGAGAATTCCATTTAAAACTTAACTGAACGATTCGTATATCAATCGTATCTTGACAAACTTACAGCTCAATGAGCATCGTCAAATATTGAAGAGCGTTCGGGCCTATGAACTCAATCTGATTTCTCTCCAGGCTCCTAAAAATTAATTGTATCAAAGATTAGTTCTATATCACAGAGACACACTTTTATTATGTATAAACGATTACGTACAGAGTTTGCAGCCTGGGTAATTGAGAAAATGTGAGGTCGGTCAATTTATCCAAATTATTATCGTCCAACAATCTAAAAATATAAATAGACATTTTTCTGCTTCTCTTCGTTGATCACTTGTTCAATTAATTATTCGATAAGCGTTAAATGGTATAACTTACAGTTCCTTCAAAGCCGGTAAATAGGGGAGTATCAGTTTGTCCGTAGTCAGTTTATTTCTGCTTAAATCTCTGAAAGACAACAAATTGTGAGGATAGTTAGAAGAAAATAACGTCTATGCAAAGATTTCAATGAACTGGTATCGAAGAATCCGGCTAGTGCAACGTATCTCACTGTATCCATGAGAACTTCACTTTCCTGATTACTAGAGAAATTTGCATACTTTTCACTCGGACGATATTCCCAGGCTAGCATTCTTATCAAAAGAGCCATATAAACGCTCTATCCATCTCGATCCTCTCCGGGGAGAGATTTCGTGACGCTGAACTATTTTATTTCTCAGTAATCTCGGTATATATAACCATCGTCCACTCTGTACTTTATTTTCAAATATACTGCCAACGTAACAAAAAAAAAATGCTAACATCTTCGAAGCTACGACGTAAAAAGAAACTATTCCTTGCCAAACAAATTTTAGTGGATGAAGGTGTATCTCACGATTATAAATAATGTACAATATGTCGTCAAAATAAAAATTTCTCTACAAGCTACTAGCTCTGACAATCAATATTTAAAAAATATACTTGTCCTGTAGCTTTAGTTAAGTGAGTTTTGTCACGTCGAGTCGAAATTCTATTGACTTTTTCGATTGTTGTAAGTATTTTGGCAAATGACAAAGAAAACTTGTGTAAATCGTTTTTTCACATCTTTCACAACAAGCCTTACTCTATTGTGTAATAGTTAAAATGTCTCATACTACACTATTTTCTTACAGCCATTCGAGGGTTGTACTGTTCTCAAAATCAGACAGATCGGCGTAACAAATACTGTTGTTGTTAGCTCGAAGAGTCTCGAGAGATGAGAGACCCGCCAATTGACCCATGCGAATTTCCTGAAGTTTGTTATTCGAGAGAAATCTGCAGAGGAAAAAGAATCGTGAAAGTGTTTTTTTCTTCCAGCCCTATGGAAATTCATTCGACTTTATCGAGGATCACTTACAACCAAAGAAGTTGAGCTTGATTGGCGAAAACTCCTTCTTCCAGTCTGGTAATATTGTTCTCTTGTATATAACTGAAGAAAAAAGTGAGATTAGAAAATTTGCTTTAAATTCCTTTAAATTAATTTTCAGGTGTCTATATCGAAATAAAAGTTGGATAAGATGAGAATTGTTGGACGTATTTGTATACTCACAGCGAACGTAACTCCGGGTATATCACCAAGGCATTTGCAGATATCGATTCGAGCGAGGATTTCTCCAATATTCTACAATTGAATTAATTGATGATTCGATCGAACGTGAGGTTTGTGCTTTCTCGAGCAAATTGTAATCTACTTTAAGCAATAGATTTATACATGCTCTATTAATTCATTATGAAAATTGCAGGTGTATAGAACCACGTACATAGTAGTGACATTGGGCGAGAACGTTTGAGGAATGTCCGTATAGCCGAAGCATTTTACAATGCAATCGTTGCACGTACAACCCTTCGAGCACTCGATCCAGTCTGAGACGCGAAAATCCCTTATTATTAATTATGTGAGGAAATTTCGCCGAGTATTGTCGTCTCAAGGACGACTATTATTATCTCATCGTTATTATAGGAAAATTTACCACAAATCGGATCGGGTGGCGGGTCGCGCTCCTTAAGAAACCATTGCCAGTTACCATGAAAATCGACTGATAACACAAGATAAATTCAAGTCATATCAATATTTTATCTTCTCATCAATTAATTTCAAACGATAACATTAATTTTTATTGTCTAGTAAAATGTAGACTTAAATTTTATTATTCCAACGTATCTTGGAGGTTTGGAAAGACGTGGATAGACATGTTTCAGCTATACTCAATTTTTTAAATATTAAGGGATGAGAGTATAACGAGACGACAGTTGGATTCATGAAAATATATAAAAACGTACAAATCTTTGTCTCATAATAATATTCAGAATTTTTTCAAGTAATGATTATGATAATTTTGTCTCAATTCTAAACTAAAGAATTACACTGGAATAAATTGAGATGGACAGATTAGGTGACTAGATAAATAACAAAATTAAAAGGTACAAAATAATATTATCAATATAATCAACCACTTACAATTGGGGAAAAAGTTGGGCATTAATTAATTAACAAAAATTGGTTATAATTTTAGATCGCTGATGGAAACTCACTGCAATCGATGGGGTCTTCATCATCACCCTCCGGACAATCTGAAATCTCGTTACACCAACTTCTTTGCGGCATGCAGATCGTGCTGTTCTGGCACGGAAAAGTTCCCACGGGGCACTTGTCTGCAAACAGTGTATTTACACGTGCCAAAACGCGCTTCCATCCATTCTCTTTTTTTTTTTATTACAATTCATGGAAGGAACATATTTCCTCTCTATCGCAAATATTAATACCGGAGAGACCGGTATTAATATTTGCGCTTCCTCGAAATTTACGCTCAATGAACTTTATCGTTAAGATTCGCTCTTTAACAAAGTTATTCAAAAGATAGTTTTCTCTCAATGGCCATTATTATATCGCTTTAAAGTATTCATATTATTCGTGGTTTTGGGCTGCCGCAAATGCTACAGAGTGTGAAATACATAGTCGCTTTACCGAGTAAAATCGCTCGTAAAACGTTTCTGCCAGAGCATCAGACTTTATAACGAAGCATTTAGCACATGGCTTTACTAGCCCTCGCACGTGTTGCTTTATTGCGCCTCTCAGCAATTTTTTTAAATACTTCTTTTTATTCAACCACTCGTATATTGATATTGTATATTTTTTCATCATTGTTATTCAAGCATCGCTTCTCTTCCCTTTATGAATTATTTATTTTACTTCTCAGCAATTGATTTCCGCTTTTAAAAAAAGCTTTTGTATATTTTATCCTTGATCCTCGCACCTTTAATTGACGGACATGGAAAGAATCTATCGTGAAGTTTATTCCTTCTGTACATACAGAGGGTGGAATGGATGGATGTAGGGTGGAGTATCCACGACCGCACGTGCAAAGTAATCCGTACAATCCCCAGAGCAACACCGAAGTAAGCGTTTTGCGAGGGGAATCGCACGTGTGGCAACGTGGATATCAACACGCCCATGTACGCATACTCGATTATGAGAAAAATAAGAGTACGATAATCCGTAATTTAAAAGATAAACACTTGTACATTATTCGTAAGTTACGCAATGATATGTTTAAGAATAATTTTATATGTAACGTTTAGTTGATAATATCGAATGAGGATGAGCATGAAGAAAAAGCAATTTTGATGCTCATCACTTTATAAACGAAATCTAATTTAATTCAATGATAGACGTTTCAATCCCAATTGCAGTAAAACTGTATCTAATAGCTTTTTAGGATATTACAAGATTGCATACAATTAAATGTTGTGTTTCCTTTTTCAGGGACAGAGAGACAGGAAAAGGTGTTGAGGACATTCAAGAATTTTCCTATTTCTAAAGAAAAAATTCATCTATCGAGTTATCGTCCTACCTTGATTGAAGTAGTACATGAGGCCAGAAAGTACAAAGACCATCGATATCAGGGAACCCCCGACTATGGTGATGTGTTTGTACCTCATTTCTTTTCTTCTTTCTTCTTAATCACTATAATAATTATTGTTACTCGATTCGCTGTTTCCAGAATTAATATATTTTATTCTTATATCTCTTTCTTAATAAGGTTTTCACGTTTTTCAAGACTCTCAAGGAGTCTCGTTCGCGACGCGCTGCATCCGGAGCGTGGGATGCCACTTGTTGCATTAGCGATACTCCGGCAAGTTCTAACTCCAACTTCGCACAACCCCGAAGGTGTTGCTGCTGCTGCTGTTCCTATGCACACGCGCTCTTCGTCATTATTCAACTCGATGATGCATAATTGATGTAAGTAGATACACCCTGTACCACCTCGAGGTAAATGAAACTATTTCTACTAAACGGAACCACTTTTTTCAGACTCGATGCATTCGGACCATTGTGAAAGTTCACCAGTTTATTATGTAGTTTTAATCCATAAGACCATCTGCAAATTGTTTCACATGTGTAGATCCAAGAAAACTTATAAAAGATATTGTATATTTCTTTCTGAAATTAAGGTTTCTCGATACAAGTCGAATATAGCAATGATGTAAAATGTTATTTTATAAATTTCTAATTGGATACTTGAGAAAACATACCTGTATCGGTACAGAGTGCTTCGTATACGTAATTCGATGGCTGATCGATTAATTATCCGAAATCCAACCGGGCAGTGACGAATTTTAGACTCTGTTTTACTTATCGATGCGACAACCAAGAGACTGTACGACATTGTTCTCACCATTGTAAACAGACGTGACAAGTACATACTCGATTATATTGAATTAAACGCGAGCGTGATCGCTTCCAATGTCTCCAACCATCAATCTTAATCGCTTACGCAATTTTTTACATTGTAACGTGACGTGATTCGATACGTTTGAAGATCCAGAGCTTCTTGTTATAATTCAACGATCGAACTTGGCTGTCTTATTCTGACACGGGTAGACAGTGAGCGGTTATAATCTTAAGTTAGTTCTATTACTTATTAGTTATATTATTACAAAGGACAGAATTTTTGTCCGGAGAGTGCTAAACAGGAAATGAAAATACTGTACGTCGATAGAAATTTCTAAAAAAATGTATGTTCGTTTTATTGAAGAAAGATACAGAGTAGTGTACAGTTGTAGAGGAGAGAGTACAAATTTTCCTAATGTTTCTCATCCTCGATGATTATGCGGATTAACGATTACGGTTTTCTTTTTTTTTTGTGTTTTTCTTCCGGTTTTGTTTTCTGAACTGTTATGTCCATTCGAAATTTTGACACGTTTACGGTACTAGTAATAGACTCGGTTATCGCAATCCCTTATATCAGCGATATTTTTGCGAGCTTTGACCGATCGGTTAATAAAAAACTTTTGTTTCATTTTTTTTTCGTTGTCGCAATTTAGTTTGTTTTCAATCAATTTTTGTATCATTGTAAACGTTGAAGAACCCTTAGATTTTAAAGATGTTTTTCGTCATAACGAAATGATTCGTTTCTTATCTTTTTCATTATTTTTCACGAAGCGCGAGACATTGGTGATCGAATCCGACCATGGCTCAGTTTTTGTATAATTTTTCTTTACTTTTCGCTGCTTCAAATATAATCGATTCACAATCGAACGTTTACCAACATTTCGCCACGTCGAGGCTACCTCGCACGTTGATAATTTGATGCGATCGGTCAGAGACACACTAATTTTCATTCAACAAAGAAACTTCTCAACGACAAATAGGAAAAAAACGTACCGAGCAAAATATTGTACGAAATACAATTTCTATTGCACAATCGTCGATGCGTGTCCGCCGTTTCCTTTTAGTTTTCGTTCAATCTCGTCTTTTCGTTTCCTTCCCTTAGCATTGACAATTGAAAAAAGTAAACAAAGCAAAATATAAAGAAAACAAAGACAATCATAAATCGATGAAACTTCAGCGCCAATATCAATATTATATTATACCGTTTTCGACTATCGTTAAACACAAATGCCCTTAACACAAATTGTGATATAGTATAGTATAAGTATAATATCGTATGTATATATATTGTTTTTTTTTCTTTTCCGCGACACGTTATTTCTTTCGTTCAATTCCCAAATTGGTACACCACGTAGCAAAAGGCAAAATGAAAAATGAATTTATCGTGAAGGAAGATGGAACGTAGGGTAGAACAAAAAACATGTACCCTTCACATCAGATTTGCATATACTTTCATTCGTCATACAAAGAGGAAAAAAAAAATCTTATCGCACATACGAAGAGTATCGCGCGAGGATATTCGAGGGCCTTCTCTTGCAATTAACATTCGTGATTATCTAGCGAACCATCATTTCTCCTGTTTCATTTTATGTTTCCTTTTATCAATCGATTTCTCGACCTCAATTTTTGTATTTATTTTATTATTTAAGTACGCTACGTTGCTCTAGAATAATTTACTTTCGGCGACGATTTAATGTATTTTGTGTCAATTGTATAAACGAGCATGAGGGGATGGTGAATACGTGCGGAAGAAATACGAAATGAGAAAAGAAACGAAATAAACAAAAAAAAAAAAAAAAAAAAGAAAAAGAGAGAAATGATAAGATTAATAATCTATCGTTCTGTAATGTCATCGCACGCTAATATATATATTTACAGTTATAACAGAATGGTCCCTAATGTGACGATAAAAATACAAAGAAAAAGGATTCGTTCGTGTTTCTCGACGAGATTGACCGAAAGCAATTGTTTCCGGAATTATTATCGAGGTGGGGTGTATCTTGACCCCAGGAAAATGGGAAGATTTTTGTCTTTCACACATAGAGATACGAAAAACAGAAAGGGATCTATGATAGCAGTAACTTCGTGTCGAGAAATCATCGTCGTTTTTATTAGAAGAACGGCTATTCAATGTATTATATACAAACCAGAACATACTGAGGTCGATCGACAGCATGCGTGTGACTGTATCTTTTAATATATTTTTCTTCGAGTCGCGGAGTAATATCTGTTTCATGTTTTTTTTTTGTTTTTTCTTTTTCTCTTTTTTCTATAATTCATTTTTTTATATATCGTTTGTTTGTTTTTTTTTACGAGAGGCTGCGTGCTCGAGGCTCGGCCGATTCATTCGAACAGACTGCGATAAGGAACAAAAGAAGTAACCGAGCGAACTCGTTCCATCCGTAGCTCGAAAGTTGAAGTTTTCGGAAATTCGATATTTTCGAAATTGCGTTGAATTGCTCGGTTCACATTGTCGTGACAAATCGAAGCTAAAAAGAAATTGTACCATGATAAACGTTTCGTTTTGTCGTTATAAAAAGTAAAATGCCGCTTTTCGTAAGCAATCTCGATCGCCGATTCGTTTTTCTTTCCATCGCCCGGAGAAGCGGTTTTGACCCGATTGTCGAAGATGGAACACGATTGTCTCCAAAAATTCTCTTCTCGTGCCTCTCGACCAAAGTAAAGTAGCACATTTCTTCGTGTCGTAGATAACGTACGAAGATAATCGCGCGTATATCTAACGGGGAGCTTGATTTCTTTCGCGCTCCCTCGACTTGGCTTTTTACAAGAAAGAGAAAGTCAGAGAAAAGAAAAAGAAGTGAGGATAAACTTACGAAGTGGGCAGTGGATAATGTGTGAGTATGTCTGTGTCAAAGAATTGCTTATACTCTAGATAACCTGGACGAGCATCTGTTGCTAATCGTTTTGAGATGGCACGTGTGCATCGGTCAAGTGCAAACGAATCCTTCCTGAACGACCGTTGAACCACTTGCGGGCCCCTCCTGCAAATTCAACAAGGCCGAAGATGTTGCAATTTGAAAAAAACATTGTCAATAATTCCAACGACATAATCGAGTGCCTCTCGAAAGAGGGAATAATATTGGCGGACAGGGAGAGCAAAACGGAAGGAAAAACATTCGGGGATACTACGATCTTACCTTAGTCACTCGGATTATTCAGACAAAAATTTGTTTTTCCTTCCGAAGAAGTTCTGAAATTAATCGACTATTTTTCTATTTACGCGTTTGTTATCTTTTTGATTAATTTGTCGTTTGCTTTCATTCAGTTTTACTTCGTTCAAAACGTTCTCACATCGCCCGTTACTCGTGATAGATTGGGGGGAATCTCTTACATCCTTAGCAGCAGTCAAATTTTGTTTGTACTCGTCCAAGCTGAATCCCGAATTGCTGTCCTCGCCACAGGACTGAACTACCAGAGCGCTGTCTTCTCCCTGTGCAATAACAAAACGATATACGGACTGTAAAATAATATCGATACGGGATCGTTTTCGATTGGTTTGTTTTTTCATTCAGGACGACCATTGGACACCTGCAATCCCGCTCCTTCATTCTTCCCTTTCTTTTTCAAGTTTTATATATATACATATCTATCTTATCTCTTCCTTCTCATGAAACTGGAACACTAATCACGAAAGCACCTGTGTTATTTGTTGCTCGCCGTCGTGGACCCGTCGTTTCTTTCCTGCTGCGTCGATCGTCGGATCGGAAAGTCTCTTTCTACTTGCAGGATCGATCTGACGATTAGGTGATGGCGTCTCCGCATTTCCATTACCACCAACGTTCCCATTACGGTGTGTTCCTCCGGATATCTAAAACAATATCGTTTTATTATGTATATGTATAATGCGTTTTATTTGCCATTCATTACTCGAGGTATATTAGGAAAAATGATAGTTACTTTGCGTTCGCGCTTCAATAAAGTCGGAGATACGTATGTGTGAAGATCCTTCCGCTTAACGTGTTTGGCCTCTATGGACATTCCCTCTTTCAGCATTTGAAGCTGATCGGCTAATCTCTCAACTGCAACGACAGAAGTGTTTTCTTTTTTAGCATGTTCGATGTGAATACAAAAACAGGGAACACATATTTTAGCAATCACTTACTCGTTTCGTTGAAAGATCTTATGTCGTACGTCAGATCGACATTGAGATTTTCAGATTTCGAGAAGAGCAAACCGATGAACCACATTGAGCAATTTTTGCCGGCTTCAGCACACGTCGGAGTGAATCCTTCAGGATTCACGTGCGCCAGCGTTATGTGAGGATTCCTCTCCAGTGTGCCTGTTCAGTGATCGACAAGGATATTCGCCATATCGGCATCCGCGAATCATTAGAATATCGTTTGGATTAAAAAAAAGAAAAGAGTAAAAAAAGACGACGTTTTACTGCACGTCCCAACGAATCGTTTAGATTTTCATTGCGACAAAGATTAAAACGGTAAAAGTCGAAGCGGTTCGCTATACGAATAAATAGAGATGCGTTGAATTTTTTAAGGAATGTTTCCCGCTCATATTCGCGATCGTTTACCGTATCAATTTCCGTCGTTTGTCCAAACGCTGATGAAAAAAGGCGCAAAAATGAGTTCATAAAGACAAAAGACGAGCAGCAACAGGAGTGGCAACAGCCGATAAAAATCGTGCGAAGATTTATCGTTCACATGAAAATCGTCCCATTGTACAATAAGAACATGTTTCTTTTTTCTACCTCCCTCGGTTTTTTTTTTATGTTTCATTTTCATTTTCATAACCGATGTATATATTTTGGGTTTCATCATGTTTAATTTTGTTACCTATCAGATGTCGTATTTTAGACTCGACAAGCCCGCACCATTCGAGCTGATCTTCAGCAGTCAAACTACTGGCAAACAGTACAATATAGTGTTTGTATTTGCAGAAAAAATTTGGTGGTTCGAACAGCTTGTCCCATGCTGCTTTTCCCATTATAATCTCTTCGGTTATCAACAATCCCGACTCGAAAGCCTCTTGCATTATGGTTCGCGTCGATACCGAAACGTTGAACGTAGAATTTTGTTGTGGATAGGCAGGTGTTATTATCGGCATCAGGTGATATCTATCCGATATATTGACCTGAGAGAATGACATTATATGGCATTATTTTAAATGTCGTAAAGTCCAAATTAATCGCAAATATCCGAGATTTTCGGTAAGTTTACTCACTCTCGGATCCCATACGGGAAATCCCAGATTAACATTATCCGGTTGTTTCAGAAGTACTGGTTGCGGCCATTTCCATTGTGAAAAGACGAGAAAAAATTTCTCTATCAACGTAGCTGCAACGGCGTTCGGATAGAGCTGACAAGTTCGTGCAACGAGCATCGCCCACGATACACCACCAAGATAACCTAGTACGTTACTGTAAATTCCGTGCCCTACGTATGAAAACAACAGTGAAAAGAAAAAAACATTACGCAGAAAATTAGTAATTCATATTCGTCGACCCTTTGGAGCAAATGTTTAAGCTTATTGCTAACTCACTCTTAGCCCATAACTTTATAGCCCTGAGTGCCAATCGAAAGTTTTCGATGTTTGGTACGAGACGCAATATTTCGTCCGTAACTCGACAACCGTTCAGGCTTCTAACGCACTTTTGATCCAAATTCTTGAGCAGCAGATCGTCTCGCAAATCCTAAGACACATAAATATCGCCACGTTTTATAAACTTTACGAAAAGAAGAAGTTCGTTTTTACAACATATTTATTTCGGAGAGACTTACCATAGAGTCCGGTATCTCTTTGAGCGTGAGTTTGGCAAAAAGCATATCTATCTCTATGCCATCAAAGTTCATTTTAATAACAGGTACGAAAGCTTCTTCGACCGCCTGAAATACAAAATGATAATTTCTTACATATCTCTGGTAATATTCTTCGTATACTTCGGATTATTCTTTTGTTTTCATCATTCTCATACCCGTAAATCTGTAACTTCGGGTTGCTTCTTTAGCAATTCGAAGAACGATGAGAAATAATCCGATCGCTTTATGTGACGTGGCACAACGCAAAGAGCATCAATATCGGCTCCTTTGTGATGCACTCCTAGCCTATACGATCCGAATGTGTATATTTTACCGCCAACCTGTTCCGCAACGTTCGGTGGCATATTTCTAGCAATACTGGTATCTTTTATCCATTGTTTTACCAGCGTATTCAGTTTACTGCAATCAAAAACAATGATGTACCAGAGATACTTGTAGAGATCAAGAAAAAGCTCGAAATTTAACAACAGTCACCATGGTATTTTACCTTAAAATTTCCATTCTATGATTCAATTCTTCCTCCGACTCGAAGACATTGTAGGGTTTGAGGGCCTCCCTCAATTCGCTTGTTCGTGTGATATCGCTGGGTTTTGGTTCGGCTACGCTTATAGCCGATGTCATGCCCAGTGTACGTAGATTGGGTGCCGCAGCCGCGGGATTAGTAGTAGAATTGTTACCTTGAGATGACCACATCTCGGATATTATGCTATTTTACTCCGTTCCTGAAAAATCTTTCCATGTATGTGGAGATAAAATATCGTGAATTCTCTTCTCTATTGTTTGTTTGTTATTGGTGATGTATAATTATCTATATTTTCCTCGATTTATCATATACCGGAGTACTGGAATTGGGGCAACATGAAACCCCTAACTACATCCGGTCATCAGTTATTAGCGTCTCCGATTCAACTTTATTCATAGGTGTATTGAGATTTGTGCAAAACATCAATCTTATTGTATGTTAAATAGAAAACTGAATCCACCGTGAATGTGGACACATCAAAGTTTTCAATATCATCTGACCTATGAAACAAATTTTTCCTAACAAAACAAAGTTCCACGTTAACATTTCCACAACTTTATGTTCTCATATTTTACTCGAAATATCAACTGTTTAAGAAGAATTGGAGACGAAAAATGCTGTTGTCTCGCTGTCAACAATGTTTCACACAGCGTTAACCCCTCGTGCCAGAGCATAATAGACCATGACGTTTCTGAAGTAGCGATATTAAAATTGCTCGAGCTATTGAAAAAACGATGTTGGTGAAGATGCTAAAGAAGCTGCATATGATGATGTCCTTCCCAGTTTTTTGATAGCGCATTTATTATTGCTATATACAAGAGTAGTTGTACCTTGTAAAAACTGCCCTGTTCACGAGAGATTAACAAATTGTGAAATACCTGACGACGTTTTAACATAATCAAACAGAAATTACAGTCTCAGCATGAATATCTTCAATATCTATCTCATCCTTGCATCCTAGAGAGAGAGAGAGAGAGAGAGAGAAAGAGCGAGGGAGAGAAAGAGAGGGGAGGGGAGAGAGAGAAATGGAGAGAACGAGAGAGAAAGAGAGAAATGGAGAGAGGAGAGAGATTGAAAGAGACAGACAGAACTAACGTCCAATACTCATTGCAGTTTGTAGGAGTGCCGTGATAAGGTTATTATTACTTCACAAACCACAAACGATCGGCGTCAATCAAAATCATAGAAATTTCATAACTCACCGCTTGAGAATGTTACTATTCCGTTGAAGGCTCTATTGACATGCTATCGAGAATTTTCCAAGCTCGCGGATTGTGACGTTACAAAAGCTAATAAATATCGCTCTCGTAATGACGGATCAAGCGACACGCGTGGAGGAAACAATTTTCACAATGATCGCACCTTATTTATCGATAATCTTCGTACCCGAGACACTGTGTCAAACACGACAGCGACGAGTCTGCGAGAGACGAAGAAAGAGCGTGTGAACAAAACTTGTAAACAATACGTAGGTACAGTACAGAACGAATGTCGCACAACCGGTTGCTGCACCGCGGTTGTATACTCTACGAGATCGTTCCTCGGAACCGAAAAGCAAGGTTCCTCGATGGCCAAAAAGGTTCCCGATATCGAAGTGTCAATCGTAAAAAAAAGTTTCATGTAGATACGTCCTGGATCACGGAATGAAAAGAACAAAAACGAAGTTAATCTGCAAGGAACGTAGAGTTATATATTTCACGGAAAACTCTAGCGCGGTGTCTGTGTAGCTCGCGAAAGAAAGCGCTTCTGTTGTACCTGCACGAAGGTCACAAATTGTCCACTTGTCCGGTATTGTTTTTCTTATTTTTTTTTCTATGCATTCACTCATACACCCACGCATACACACACACACACGCACTCCCGCACTCAAGGGCTACTAATAAATAATAAAGTACAAGTTCGAAATCGCACTGCACATCACATCACGTATAGACTGAACCGCACTTTTCGGATAAACATGGCGTTCCTTGTCTCCGCGGTCCTCTCTCTCTCTCTCTCTCTCTCTCTCTTCTCGAACATCGTCGACCTTTCTCTCTCTCCCTAGTCTCTCTCGTGATTCCATGAGCGATTGTACCGACAATCTCGTAACGACAATTCCCCGTACTAAAAGTTACTAATACTAGGGAATTTTCTCTTCTCGGACCGATTGGTACTACTGACACGGCATTGGCGTGGCCGCGATGTAATCTCGAAAAACACATTAGGATATGTCAAAAATTGTGTGTGATGGCGGCGATGTTGAAGGTTAGTTGTCATTAAATAAATTGAATTTTCTTTTATTAGCATCATTATTCGCCGGTTGTGCACTTAATAATCGTTCGTTTCGGCGATTTGTTTATGAAACAATGGAAAATTTAACAGAAATAAATTTTATCAGACGTTTTAGATTCTCAAAAAAAAACCAAAATTTTTCGTACCCTACAAGTTATAGATTGTTCGATTAAGTATCACGATTGCTTCGCATACCCGTTGTTTCGCAATCATTTAGTAATTCTTTGAAAAATCCGGTTACAACCAGCTGATTGTCACTTTTCTTTTTTTTTAGGATCGGGGACAATTTCCGTTTGAAGACAAATGGCCCTGTATGAGACCAATAATATTGAAACTTCTCAAACAAGAACCAGTTACCCAAGGGGAATGGCAGGATTTGTTTTATTCCGTTCATTTGGTGTGTATGTGGGACGAAAAGGGACCTCCAAAGTTAAGAGATGCTCTCAAAAAGGATATCATGGATTTTATAAAACAAGCACAATTGGTAAACATTTTGTATTCTGCTATCATCTTTACATGTGATGATAGACAGTAAGAAAACAATGTATTAATAACCACATTATCGACTCTTTATATGCAGCGGGTTTTGGCTCATCGTGAGGAACAAGCATTACTGAAAGCATACATTGCCGAATGGAGAAAATTTTTCACTCAGTGTAATTATCTACCTACACCATTTCGACAATTAGAGACGTCTCTGGCTGGAAAGCCCAGTATTCAGAAGAGAAACCAGCCGGACGAAAGTATAGTCAGGAAAGTGAGTGGAAATAATTTTCAACTACCATGAAAACAAATTTTTTTAAAGATATTTACCATAAAGGTTACAATATTTCCAGCTAATGTTAGATAGTTGGAATCAAACTATATTTGGTGAAATAAAACAAAGACTTCAAGATTCAGCCATGAGACTTGTGAGAGCACAGAGAAATGGCGAAGCTTTTGATTCACAGCTGGTCATAGGAGTCAGAGAATCATATGGTATATTCAAAGAAACGTTTTTTCCTAACTCAAACATAATATGATAATTCCATTCAAACGATATTATATTTACAAGAATACTTCCAAATTTCAGTCAACCTCTGTTCAAATACAACGGACAAACTGCAGATTTATCGCGAAAATTTCGAAGCCGCTTACATAGAAGCTACCGAAGCTTTTTATTGGATAAAGGCACCTGAGCAATTATCGTTATACGGTGTCGAAAATTACATGCGTTACGCAGAAGCAAAGCTGAGGGAGGAAGAGCTTAGAGCTCAAAAGTATCTGGAGCCTAACAGTGCAAGTGTTCAGTTACTAACCGATTGTTGCGTCCAAGTTCTTGTTGCAACTTTCAAGCCTGCTATTCTCGCGGAATGTCCACGAATGATTCAGCATCATCAGACAAGCAGTAAGAAAATCAATGAAAGTAAAGACAGACTCTGCTTTTGCATTTCTACTCTAGTGTATCTTTTTTTTTCCAGAATTGCGATTGATGCTGAAACTCATGGATAGAGTGCCGGAGGGTGTTGGTCCAATGTTAAAAGATCTCGAGGAGCATATATCTAGCGCTGGTCTTGCCGATATGATGGCAGCTGTGGATGTCATTACCCAAGACTCTGAGAAATATGTTGAAAGATTATTGGAACTTTTTCGTAGATTCTCCACGCTCGTTAAGGAAGCTTTCGATGACGATCCACGGTTTCTCACAGCACGTGATAAAGCTTACAAGCTGGTTGTCAATGATGCCACAGTGTTTAGGCTCGAATTACCGTCGCGTCAAGGACCCGGGGCTGGGACTGCCGTTATTAACAGTAAACCAAACAACAATAACAATGGTCAGCCGGAATCAAAGTGTCCTGAGTTATTAGCCAACTACTGTGATATGCTGCTCAGAAAGACACCGCTTAGTAAAAAACTCACTTCCGACGAAATCGAAAGCAAACTTCGAGATGTCGTAAGTTTTTGTCACTATATTTTAATTAAATAAATAACGAAATAGCTATATTTATTTATGGCTACCATCTCAATAAAATTTCAGCTCCTTGTACTCAAGTACGTACAGAACAAAGATGTTTTTATGAGATATCACAAAGCTCATTTGACAAGAAGATTGATACTCGACACATCTGCTGATTCCGAGAAAGAAGAAAATATGGTCGAGTGGCTTCGCGAAGTTGGCATGCCAGCCGATTATGTGAACAAATTAGCGCGAATGTTTCAGGATATCAAAGTGTCGCAAGATCTCAATCAACAGTTTAAAGAACAATGTCGCGCGACAATCGCAGATAGCATAAATATTAAGATATTAAATGCAGGCGCATGGGCAAGAGGAAGCGAACGCGTAACTGTAAGTTTGCCACTTCAACTCGAAGATTACATTCCCGAGGTTGAAGAGTTCTACAAAAAGAAACACAGTGGAAGAAAATTGCAGTGGTATCATCACATGTCGAACGGCACGGTAAATTAACTTTCAATTAGTAGAAACTATCAAAAATCATAGCACAATAATCGATGTTGACTTGCGTTTTTTAGATCACGTTCTCGAATCAAGTTGGACGCTTTGACGTCGACGTCACAACGTTTCAAATGGCCGTACTCTTCGCGTGGAATCAACGACCGCTCGAGAAGATATCTTATGAAAATCTTCGATTGGCAACTGAACTTCCTGATCCTGAGCTGAGACGCACGCTATGGTCGTTATGCGCATTTCCGAAACTCAAGCGACAACTTTTACTCGTTAATCCCCCAGCTCACAGTCCAAAAGATTTCGCTCATGATACGAGATGTTGGGTGAATCAAGAATTTGCCATCGTGTAAGCAGAACGAGAATCAATCAAAATTTTCACCGTTTCAAGTTTTTCTTGGATAAATGTTTTCTCTTTTTTTTAGCAAAAATGGAAAACTACAGAAACGTGGGAAAATAAATCTCATAGGACGACTTCAACTGTCTACTGAACGCAGTAAGGAGGAGGATAATCAGTCGATCGTACAGTTGAGGATACTTCGTGTTCAGGTAACCAGAAAATCTCGCTTTATTCGTTTCAATTCTTTTTGTTCTTAATCGATCAACGAATCTCGAACATCACGGTGTAAAATATTTCTGATCGATTTCGGTTTTTAACAATCCTACAGGAGGCGATCATCAAGATTCTAAAGATGCGCAAGAAAATCAATAACGCTCAATTGCAAACGGAACTCGTCGACATACTCAAGAATATGTTCTTACCGAGTAAAAAGATGATAAAGGAACAGATAGAGTGGCTCATAGAACACAAGTACATAAAAAGACATGACGACGATATAAATACGTTCGTTTACATGGCGTAACCCAAGATCACAAACAACGATGCGGAAGTATGTGACTAAGTATATTTTTGTAAGAATTAAGCCCCGTTTTTTTGTGTTGTTTTCTCTTGCTCTGACAAACTAACGATCGTGATCACAAAGAGCGATTGATGAATCTGTAGAAAAAATAATGAAAATGAGCCCTGATACTGTCGCGTCAATCATATCACTCGCTGAAAATTACTGGAAAATGCCGAAAATGAAATGATCAATTCGAAAAGCCCGAAGCTTCATCTCGGTCGATTACGTAATAAGAGAAAAAAACAACAGCTATAAGATAGAAAATGAACTTGTAAAAAAAAACAATAATGTAACGGCGGATACTCGCAAATGGCAAATCGTGTCCTTTCGACCGCGCACAATACAACGCAAATTTGGATTATCTTGGATGAAATTTCGAAACGGCAAACATTCCTCGACATTTGTGTCTAAAATACGATCAGAACGGTGAGAAAGGAAAACGAAATGTCAGATCTTCGGCCTTTCAACGAACTGTCGTCGATGTAGAAAATCCGCCGTGGCCTATCCACCATTATGTATAAATACCGCTCCACCGCTAATGGAAATGAGCAAAAAATATATAGGTAAAACATGTGTGCGACAGTTAAGATTTTTATGCTATGGAACGAAACGTAAAAAACGAACGAAAAGAAAAAAACCGAGCATCCTAGCGCGTGCTTAAACATTTGCTAGAAATGTCCTGTATAAAGTCTTCTCATCAGATTTGATTCATTTTTTTTTAATTCATAAGTGTATGAATATAAGTGAAAAAAAACGATAAATTAAACAAGATCTGAATTTTTTCAACACACGTTAATCAGCGTAAGTCAAGTACTATAGGTCCTACTGCGGCACAACCATCCAGAATAAAAAGAAATCCATCGAGCAGAATTCTTTTTTAATAAACTTAACAACACGTGTGGCTAGTGGTAATTGAAGAAAGCACAGCTATACAAGTACCAAGTCACCTTTGTTTTACATCATCAACAGGTATCATATTATTTTTCATGTTGATACCTGAATCTCCAGCATTATCTTTTTGTTATGACAGAAATATACATGTGTGTCTGTGTGTCTGTGCGTGTGTGTGTGTGTGTCTGTGTGTGTGCACGAATAATAATTTTTGAAAACAACAATCCGTTTTGGTGGATCCATAGAGATTTTTTGAAGTACCCCTTAATAATGATCTTTACTTAAAATACTTCGGCCTATCGCAACACAACATCGCGTCATATTGTTACATACACATGTGCGGAAACATGTGTATACATATATATATATATACGCATGCACACATGAGAATTAATACTAAATTCAAACACTCGTTCTCAAATCTCAGCTTCAAAATATAGCACACTCTTTGAACTGATATATATATATATATCATCTTTTGGTACGTGGATCACCGATTTTGATTATTTCGCATGACTTCGGCGATCGCACGGATATATCGATACGCCGTCTACCTCTTAAAATTCGAAGATACAACATTGATAATTCTAATGCGTAAGGGAAACAAGATTTTTTGAAATTTTTCCGTTTTGCTTTACATATTATGTAAGTTTACTTATTACTGTTAAATTACCTAATTATGTTACATAAATACGTACATGTTAGTTATTGAAGTCGACAATCACATTCGCAGTTCTTACTCGGAGATTGCAGCGATAATTTGTTTTGAGAAACATTCGCGGCTCAATACGCGTGGTTCCATGTAATCGTAATTTCAACCTAGTGCCAAGCGAAACAAGGAATCCTTTTGGGTTTTCAATTTTTGTTTACATCCAAAGGTGATATAAGCACTAGAGAAATCGTAGATTAACAGGTGCTAAACAATTTGAGGAGCATTCGTTTCGTTTTGTTTTTGTTTGTTTTGTCACCGAACCCATGGATAAAACATGCAAGTATGTAATCTGAAATCATAGAATTATAAAGACCGATACGGCAAATCGCGACGTATGTATATATAAGAGCATGAGCACTTTGAACGCTGTACGAAAAAATACTTACACGATAAATTCGCGGCATGCCTCAAGTCTGCACATAATTACGTATCTCACAAAAAACATATCGCTCTGCAATATATATATATACATATTACAATAATTGGCATCTTCGGCACACTCGTTTCGTTTACAGATCTTCGTCTATCTATCTATCTCTCTTTCTCACTATATTCCCTGGATGGACTACGCAATTCATTGTCATTGACTGGACGAAACGAAAACACGGAGATTTTTTGTTTTGTGTGTTTTGGTAGGCGATCGTTTAGTTTTCTGGACATCGTGTGGGCTGTATGCGAGGGCCCGCTTTCGCGATGTTTGAGGTTTCGCAAACGTGTACTATTATGTCGGGCTGTCCTGAGCCACCTGCATGCAATTCGTGACTGCAACCTGAACAAACATTTCGAAAGTTACTTGCAATGTAATTGTCATGAATTGTCGTCGTGAAAGAAGAATGACGAACCTGGTGATAAATTCGCGATTGCAGCCAAGAGATCGTGATTGACGAGTGGTTCTCCTTCCTCTCTGGGCTGCCATCCCACAGGAGGGGATGCCGGAGGTGATATTAGGAACTGTTTAGTAAGCGCCGGTGGGTGAAGATGCTGATCCTCCGCGTCTATGGGTGTCACAGGTTGTGCAAAGTAACAATTTATATCTGTTTCACCAAAATGACTCTGATGGAATTTTATTCGAGCATGAGCTGCGGCACCAGGAGAACTGAAATTTACTCTCATTCTTCTAAAAGACCTGAAATACTGAAACGTCGTGTCATCGCCATATTTCTTGAAGAGTCCTTCTATCTCAGCCTGTAAAGAAAAAGAAAAACATTTTTTCAGGGTCAATTATAAAAATAATTTTAATATTGTTACGCAGCTATCTACCTTAGCAACTGGAAATAGAAACTTGCACATTGCATTCTTGTAATTATCAACTATTCGCTAAGCTTAACCTCTGAAGAACGTAAAATTTAAGCAGTTGCTTGGTAACAAATGGGGTTTACAAATGTACGCAAATCATAATCGAGCAATGGCCAAGTTCTATTTTTGTTTCATCAACATCCGATATGTATTCAAAAAGTGTTTATTAACCTTGAGATCTTCGCTCTTGAAGACTCGAGGGTCGATGTTGGTAACAATAACGGACATAGGCAGATCTTCATCGGTGACCAAATCATTGAGAGATCTTGTACTAGAATTATTCTGACCTCTGGCATCTTCAAGATCGAGCTCCATATCCGCATAGTTCGGATGAAGGTTCGGTAAGCCATCGACCTCGTTTATGATCATATTTTCAAAGTCCTCGGAGTCATCATCGTCATTTGAGCGATTGCCATGCTTCTCTTCCATCCTGGATATCTACATATGCAAATATATTGATAAAACTGATAATAAATACAAACGATACGACGAAGCATTCGCTTTTATTACATTTATCATGGAATCTTAATATGCCTTTTTAATGTTTCGCGGTGGTGGAGCATTATTTGGAAAACAACAACGAGTTCCGAATTGACGATTGTGGGAATAAAATGAGAAACGCACAATTCTTACGAGAATAGCATTTGTTTCCAAAATGTTGATCAAGGCATCGACATAATACAATTCAACAACCGATCCATGTGTGTTGTCATTAGGTCAAATTTGTATCAAACAGCTGATAGAAAGCATTTAAAACTTGCCTGGATTTCTCAATGGCAGTTGCGTTAGAAGCTCGCAGAGCTTGAGATTAAATAACGATGTACCTCGTCTCGGTTCTAGCTCTATTCTTATCGGGTCCAATTCCGCTATTGCTCGGTATGAACGGTTAATAATTTATACAATTGGTAGCAAGAGCACTATTTTCTGTCAAATTCTCCAGTATGTTTATTACTTCATCAAAATCGCTCATGTACACCTACTGGCGGGTGGAGGGGTTAAGAATCGTCATGACGGCGAGCGCGACTTCCATATTACATGTGCGCTTTTAATTCGGACTTGATTTTGTCGTGGGATTAATGTAATTAGATAAGAGCAATCAGATCGTTGATCTCTCATATTGCTTTTTTTAAAATCTACCGATCAATTATTAGTAGTTCCAGTTGTCAATAATTTTGATGTAAAAAATTTAAAACAAATGTCAGTACTACATCAAATCTATTTTTAAATTTTGGAGGGAATAAAGATGAGATCTCCTACGATTCTCTCGATCGATATCTCGTTCGAGAGAATCGCAATTAGTATTGGAGATCGATTATTAGCAGATCATCATTGAAGCAGAGATAAAGGGATAGATCAGCAATGCTCGACAAAAGTTGAAACCTCGACAATTCGTTCTGCGACATCTGAGCGGCCAACAGGTGAACTTTTTTGTACCCTCGTTAAGTTGACCGCAAGCTAGAGTAGTCATATTGGAATCTGACATGGAGGTGTGGTCAAATTCAATATGGCGCAGACCGGGGTGCAGTCGCCTGTCAAAACCGCGCAATAGTAGACTTACCGTGAAAACCAATATGCCGTAGAAGAGGTTGCAGCCAACTAGTCTTAACATAGCGTAATAGCTTTATTTTTTAATAAAATGCTAGTCATTTCCATTAGTGATATTTTTAAATGGTCTGATTCCAATCCCGGCAATCGAAATTTCCGAGAAGGCGAAAAAATGTTTTGGTATACGCACCGGGCATTTTTTTTGGGGGAAACTATGGAACGTCAGTTCACGGTTTTTTTGAAAAGAACTTTCGCATCCATATACGGAACATGCAATTCTTTTTTTCGATGGGTTGCGAGATGTAAAGACACCTACTTCTGCCATTTTTTGTTCAATTTCTCAAAATTACTGATATTAATGATTACGTTGTAACTTGAGCAATGCACCCCGGTTTTAGTTTCAACGTGTACTGTCAGATGTCTCACGAATTTTGTCAGATCCCAATACAGGGTGTCCCCTTTATCTGTGCCACCCGAAATAACTCGATAATCATTTACGTTATAAAAAAATGTTCCAAATAAAAGTTGTACTGTTTAAAGGGGGCCATCAAATTTTTTTGTTTAAAATGAAGGTGACTTTCATGGTGCTTCAACGCCTGCACCGAAATAAAAAGAATTGGTCGCTTTATCTCTCTTGAACTCCTCTACAAATTTGATTTCACTAAAGATTTTTTATTATGACTTGTAAATGACTTTTGGTTTAGTTTTCATTTTGATTATATTTATATTTTTGTGGAGAGAAAAAAGAAGGGAGTATATACATGGATCGACTTTCGCCGTTTTGCTTCGTTTATTGCTTTGAAAATATAATTGCTTTTGGTGTATTTTTTTACCTTATTTGAAATTACGTAAGCAGTCATCCCGCTCAAATCGCTTTTTGCTCATTTTGCAGTGCTTAGCTACCTTGGTAAATTGTAATTCTTTTAAACAATCACAAAATATAATTGTTTATTTTCATTTATTGCTTTCGTTCATATTTGTATACGAAAATCATTCACATCGAGTTTTATAACAAGAAATAGTTTTTATAAAACAAATAGATTAACTGAAATAAATACAAGTGTAGAGTTTTTCGACACCCTTACCATAGTATAACTAGTATGGGCACTCCGAGCATTTTCGAGGTTCGCGTCGATCCGTTCTGCGCATCCATCCGCCATGTTTTTGGGTGCCACCAATCAGAAAATTGTTTCATAAGTGGTGATGTGAAGCCTGTGACAGTCAGTTGAAAGGTTACAATTTTTGAAAACAACGTTGGAAAATAAGACATAAAATAAAATGCAGAAAATCAAAGGATATAAAAAGTGCAGTGTTAAAAATTGCAGAAATACGACTGCAAATTCAGAGTGTTCTTTTTTTCGCTTTGCAGTTTGCGAAGAATACAGTATAGAACATGTAGAATTGGAGGACTCAACAATTTCCTGTTTTTTTAAAGCATATCAAAGTGAAAGGTCTGCTTTTGGTAGCCTGAAAATGCCACATAACAATTTTATATTTTATATATGTTCTTTAAAAGCGATTTTTAATGATAATTTTGAAACCGTTATTTTACAAAAAAATGTTATTCAAACATTTTTGACAAAAGCTGAATCAATTATGTTTCAGCATCCATGTCAAGATTTTCCACATTTATTTGTAAAAAAGCTATTTTTCAGGATGCGTTTATATTATACTTTAAAATTTATAAATCGCAAATTTAAATCTAATTCTAATCAAAATAATTCAAATAAAATGATCATTTGGAAACATTTATAAACAATTGGAATAATTGGCTCTATATTTCCATGATATGTATGGCTTTAATTATTCACTAATTGTATAATTAATGTAATTTTGTAATAGATGTTTGTATGTCATTATGTAATGAATAAATGATTCATGCAATCATATATTTTTACTTTACTTATGATTACCGAACTCCTATATTTATGTAATGATTTATAATAATAATGATAGACATAAATAACAATTAGTTTTCAAATAATAAAATATGCAAACCATTTCACTTTTTTATTTTCTTATTTATGTATACAATCGGTTCTAATCTGTATAAATTAGTTTATATATATTTTCATCTTTTTATCAATTTTATCTAATATATTTTATCTCTAATAAATCTATCTCTAATAATTTTAATTTATTGACCAAAAAAAGCTTTTATTTGTTTTATTTTTTAGATAATTTTTAAATTAAAAAATTTCTTTTCCAATTTATAAAATTTATATACGTCCCTGGTGAGATAGTAATATACCGCGGGTTCCTAGAACAAATGATCCGTCACTGGAGGTTAGGCCAAAAACATGGCGGAAAATTGACGACAAAAAGATCAAAGTGCCGACAAAGAGTGCCCATACTAGTTATACTATGCCCTTACGTCGCATAGTTTCATCTCGATAAATGACCATTGCTACTTTTTTTACATTTTCTCCCAAAATTTTTTAGATATCCCGTAAAATAACGCCATAATCTTCATCACCGACAAATTTCCGATTCCGTAACTGCTAATTGAGGCATTTTAGAATTGAAAAATAATTCCGCTAAATTTTATATACATAGTGCCTTCGTCATATGTAAACTACGCTCGTTTGCGGCCAACTTAACGCGGGTATGAAAAAGTTCACCCGTTGGCCGCTCAGATGTCGCAGTGCCAACTCTCGAGATTCAACTTTTGGCCGTATATTCTGAACTCGCTAGTCTCGGTGTCTCCGATGAATTAGTAGAGATGTTATAAGAGAGGTTAGAATCAACAACAACAATATCACACACGATTCATAAAATACAGTTGAAACTGGTAATTATCGGCAAAATACAGTATATAGTTCTTTATGAAACTTTGAAAATGTTTTGTGTGAATTAATCGTGCCCCATTCGGAGCGCTATTTTGTATTGTTATAACGCGTACCACATAAATAACCGTATTGGTTACCAAATACCATGAATACGAAAGCGGCATCGAAAAAAAAAGAGGCGGGTAGGAGCAGTACGTCACAATTTCTCCGTTCGACGGACGACGAGATTAAAGACGAATTAGAAGCCATGACTAATCTCGAGTACAATCTTCACAGTGACTACGACGCGAACGATTTTACTCCCGATGCTCCGTTGTTCTCGGTAAAAAAAACGAGGAATTCAAACTTCAAGGAATCAACTAAACACGACAAACAGTCAACAACCATGATGGAAAAATCAACGACAAAAGTAGAAAAGCACGAAACGGAAAGTCAAATACAAACTTATGTGCCAAATGCTAGTTTCGAGGAGTTACAGACACTGATACATCAGGCCGCAGCAACATCTGAAGACAAATATAAAATACTTGACGCGCGTGATCGTCTCATGCGCACCAAGCATGTGAAATCGCAGCATCTCTCAATGACTAAAGTAACACGCGGAACTTGTCCCGATATGTGTCCTGAGAAAGAGCGTCTCATGCGCGAATCTCAGCGACAGGTGGCAGCTTACGAGCTTCTCGAAGGTACAGATTATAGAATAAATCATGAGACCGCTGTAAAACAATATTCAAGATCATCGGCTGATCAGGAAGAACCACTGCCTCAAGATCTTCGACCTGTGAAATCACTGAGAATGACCATGAGTTACCTGCTCCATGAAATTGCCGATCTCTGCGAGCAAAGCGGCACAAATCTAGCCGAATGGTATCACTTTCTTTGGGATCGAACAAGAGGCATAAGAAAAGACATAACTCAACAAGAACTGTGTTGTCATGAGAGCGTTGAATTAGTCGAACAATGCGCCAGATTTCACATAGTGTGTGCGGAACGTCTCTGTGCTGAAGAAGTATCGGTATTTGATAAAAAGATTAATACAGAGAATTTGACAAAATGTCTACAGACCCTAAAGTACATGTATGATGATCTCAGAATCAAGGACACACTTTGCAAAAACGAACCAGAATTCCGAGCCTATATAATTCTCCTCAATCTGAACAATGGCAATTTCATGTGGGATGTACAGAGACTTCCTACATTTGTGCAAAAGTCACCAGAAGTCAGATTTGCGATTGAAGTTTATTCATGCATAGAATCCAACAATTATGCAAAATTCTTTCGTCTTGTTCGTGGCACGACGTATCTGAATGCATGCATTCTTTTACGTTACTTTAATCAGGTCAGAGTCAGAGCCTTATCGGTAATGGTCAAAGCATATTTCCGCTCGACAGCCTATCCACTATATGAATTAATTGACATTCTCGGCTTCGAGGACGAAAATGAGGCCGTGTGCGTTTGCGAGAGAGTCGGTCTCAATCTCTCCAAGGACGAACTTCACATAATGTTGAACAGACAGAATTTTTCAATACCAATGACAAACATCGAGCAAGGACGCGCTTGCAACTATGTCGAGTTTAAGAGAGTGTCGATGAATGTTTCAGTCGGTCAATGTATTGCTGGTGAACATATGCCTGATAAATTGTACAAAGATCACAAGCCTCACGATAGTTTTGATTCTCAAGGCTATCTTAAGCCTGAGTCGGTCAACGCCGAAGATCAAAATACAGAAAAAATCTCTACAAAACAAAACGATCCTTACGAATACATGGATGAGGATATGCCAGACTCTCTAGAAGTGTTTCGAGTTCCAGAAGAGCCTAAAATAGCTGCTGGAAGTATTGGAACTTCCCAAACGGGTGACAACGCGAAAGCGGATATTCCTCATGTTTTCAAGATGCCCATTATGTCCAGTCAATTCAACATATTCCAGGGCACTTCAGTCTTTCCAAAACAAAATGCAGCACCGTCCGCAAACACGAAGACAGAAGATCCTTCGTCGTTTAATTCGAACACGGTATTCGAGTCTCCGAAGCACAGCATGGATATCACATCCGGATTCAGTCAGGAGAATAAAGGCCCAACGCCACTGGATTTCCCACGATCTACAGTCCCATTAAAAAGAACTCGAGAGGAGGATAATGCAGGATTTGAAGCTGCAACACCCTCCACTTCCATATTCGCACTTGCACCTCAGCAGCCAAATGTGTTCGTGAAACCGGCTGTGGAAAATGCTAAACCTATCGCGAAAGGTTTCAATTTGGAAACAAATTCATCAAGCACAACGAGTATCTTCGACAAAGTACCACCGGGAAATATATTTGGTAACACAATGCCTTCGCCTTCGATCTTCGGGCTTTCTACACACGCTAGTAAAAGGGATTCTAAATCAACGACGATAGCTTCTTTGACTGACTCGTCGATCTTCGATAAACCTAAAGATTCAATGAAATCTCCAAATGCTGCTAGAACGACACAGCAATCGATAGCTAGCGAACGTCAAGAAGTAGAGAGAAAGCGCGATGTGAAAAGAAGAAGATCACTAGAGCTCGTGAAGGAGAAAGCTCTGCGAAAGATGGAAAGAGAGGCCGAAGAAATATTTGCCAAATTAGAAAGCGAAATAATTCAAGACGTCTGTGCAACGATTGTCAAAGAGCAAATTGATCGGATAAGCCACTACGATAAGCTCAGCGAAAATATTATCAATGAAATATTAAACGAGTATATCCATGAAAATTGCGAACATATCTTGAATCACGAATTGGAAATACAGCTGAAACTTGAAGAATTATCGAGACGTACGAAGAATCGTATCGTATTTAAGTACTACAGAATATGGCGACAACTCACACGGAAAAAGAGATTGCAAAGAAGTGCGCTCGACATGACGCCAGTTTGGATACAAAATCGTACTGTCGAGGAATGTGCACAAGCGTTGTATCGAAGTGAGCAGAATATCGCTATCGAGAATATGAGACGAAAAAGATTCAAAGTGGATAGCGAGGAGCCTCGACTCGAGTATCTTCAGCCTATCGAGTCAATGATCTATCAGGGAATAAAGGAAAACGCGAGAATTTTGGGTATCGACCTACCCCCAAGGACATTTTGGAAAATAATAATTTCCTGGCCTCATCTCGAAACTCGTCCAATTCTGTGGCGATACAAGAAGATCATGAATCAGTACATTTGTCCGAGTGATCACACTCGTTTCCCAATCGTCAAATCTTACAAGCCCAATTCGTACGAAACACTCCATATATGTATAAACAATTTCGAGGGTCCAATAAGGGAGTATCATCTAACAGGTAATGATGGACTCTTCTTCATAGCAACACCGTCCGAGAACCCAGAATACATTGTAAAGCGATTGACGAGCACAATAATGTCGCGACAGAAGCTCATGCCAGTTCCCATTGTCGTCGTTATACTTGGCGAGACAAATCTATCGTCCAGACAAATAAAACTCAACGACGAACTCGATGGTCTTCTCGAGTCTGGATACGTTTCGGAATATACGATACATTACGAGGATAGTGTGAACGAGAAGACAATCTTGAATCTGATTCAGAATGCAACTATCTGGCTTACGGTTAATAAGTCGCCACCTGTGCCATTGGAAATGGACTTTTTAAGGAACGTCGTCGAAACGTGCTTGACGGAGGACTTGTGGTTCAGGTAAAATTGTGATAGAAAGATTTATATTCTTGAATGATCGGACACTTATTACTTTTCTTTTTTTCAGGGTACTTGGTCATTCGTCATATAACGAACGACTTCAAACAGCCCTGAAGGATGTCAAATTTATTATCGATCTTCATAACGAAGCTGTTGCTCATCTCATCGACATTGTTCTGGATCCTGAATCTTTGATGTACACAGATTTTCCACCGGAATTCAATACATTTCTCCCCAAAGACATTACATTGCCCTGCAATCATGAATTCTTTGATGCATCGTGGAAAAAGGAAGAGAAGAGGAAAGAAATAGAGAAATTAATGAATGAACTATTCCTCCCCAAGTGGACGTAAGACATGCTTTTCATTCGTATCCTTTCGAGTATAATAGTAGCCCGTATCTATTTTTGATCTTGTGATTTTCAGATTGAATTGGCCCATTGAGGACACAATGGAACTCCACCAATCTGTAATGTGTTACTGTCAACAGTTTCTCACTGACTCCAATTACAGTATCGACTCTTGCAGAATACTGAACAACGTTCTCTTCGTACCTGGCCGTCCTGAGAAAACGAATTTCGTCCAAATTTTACTGGAAATTCTCAGAGAAAAGATACGTCTTCTCGACCCACAAGCAACCGTTGTTTACAATAAAAACCACATCAGGCATTTTAAAAATTTGCCGTGGTGGTTCAAATCCAGTACCTTGACCAATTACATTGAGTGCGTGAGTCGATCTAGCGATACCAGCCACCACGTGGCTGACGAGATCATCCCGGTGGAAGAGACTTTTGAGGATTTGGATGAGAAGGAAAATTATATGGACGTAATTATGGAGAATTACGACAGCATTCGTGAACAAGAAGACCATGTTTTCTCATGCCACCAAGAAACGAAGGAGAGAGTTGCCGAACTTCATAAGATATCAGAAGGATTCGAAAAAACATTGGCGGAACAAAAATTACGTTGCCAGATGATAGACGACAAATTGCAGTTAGCTCTCAAAGAAACCGACGATATCAGTATTTTTTAGTATTTGTTTTTGTTTTTTTTCAACGAAATATGGCATTGAATTTCACATGTAATAATCGTGCCATTGAAAAAATGTACATAACTTTATTAACGAGAACGACATTATTCTCAAGAAATGAAACTGAATTGTTGTTACAATGAACAATTGAATAGCGACATGCTGATTATTTTTATGAATAAAAGTATATGATTCCCATTCCATTTTCACGATCAATAACAATGGGTGTATAAATATCCTTAATATACGGTTTTTGTATGAATCACACAAGTGCGCAACTGTTTCCTCATACATATGGACGTATCGCGCATAATCAAACATTAATTACGTTTGATTTTGAGTTGAAATTCCAGATGTAGATTAACGAACAATTGCGGTCGTTTCGAGATCGCACTTTATAACGAATGATAATAATCATGATTCGATTCAAGGCGTTTTGCATATTTGTATCTCTTCTTATTAACAAAAAAGGACAATCGTTGTAATGACTATGTTGGTAATTAAAGTTCGTCGTAGTTTGCGGGTTCAAGTCGAGTCATCGTTCAGTAGTTAACTGCCAGACTCGGAGCGAGTCAGTCGTAGAACTGTATCTCTTTGTCGCACGTGTGTGTGTGTATGTACGTGTTTTATACATTTGCTAACTGCCAAGGCACACACCAATGACGTGCGCAGGTCAGCAGCAGCCAGACGAGTGTGTTGTGTATAGAGTGAAAAGCTGATTAATATGTCACGGTCAGCTGAGATTTTGAGTTTCTTGAGTTACTCCCAAAAACGTTATTGTTTTTTCCAATAAACAAACACGGATGCGAGTCACGTTATAAGGAACAATTAGTCAAAATGGTGGAACCAATTTTCGACTATCAATTTCGTCTCATACTCATCGGCGACAGTACGGTTGGAAAAAGCTCGCTTCTCAAATACTTCACCGATGGCAAGTTCGCCGAGGTACGCAGTAGTTTCTTTTGCGTCTCTTTTTTATATGCTGGTATTTCGTAATCATCGGGAATAGCTCGGTAAAACTCGACCCGGGCTTTCTCACGTTTCCTGACATTCATTATACAATCCGTGTCCTTCTATTGGAATAGTCTCGTGAAATGTGAAATTGTTATTTAGAAACGGACATTGCACTGACGAGGACATGTTTTTTTTTCATTAAACTCTATTACAATTTTCGTGTCATCGAAATAAAGTAGGCTCTTAACACGTAACGAGACTGACTTAAAGATCATCTACGTCGCAGTAATATTCAGCTTAATTGAACGTTGCATTAAAAAATACTTGGAAATTATTTCTTGGTGCATTGTTGAGGTTAAAGCAGAGGACTAACGAAAATGCGTGTTATTATTGCAGCTATCGGATCCTACAGTTGGAGTAGACTTTTTTGCCCGTTTAATAGAAGTCGAGGATGGAACGAGAATCAAATTACAACTTTGGGACACAGCGGGACAAGAGAGGTTTAGGTTTGTTTACATGGAAATTACAAATTACTACGAGTATCGTAAAATGATGACAAAAAACAAAATGCAAAATGTATACTCTGTTTTCAGATCAATAACAAAATCGTACTACAGAAATTCGGTAGGCGCTCTTCTCGTTTATGATGTGTGCAACCGGGCGAGCTTCGAACACATCCCCCAGTGGATGATGGAAGCTCGTCGTCACATAGAGCCACACAGACCTGTTTTTGCACTGGTAGGCTGCAAACTCGATCTCGTGACGAACGGTGGCAGAAGAGAAGTCTCCAAAGAAGAGGCGAGATCTTTTGCTGATCAGTACGATGTTCATCATATAGAGACGAGTGCCAAAACTGGTGTTAATGTTACAAAAGCCTTTAAAACCGTCACTCAGGAGGTTTACAATAGAATCAAAACTGGAGAGTACAAGGTAGAGGATGGTTGGGATGGTATAAAAACGGGATTTGCAAGACCCGGTGGATTGGACTTTAACCTTGTGGAAGCAGAACCAGCTAAGAGCTCTTGCTGTTGAGCAATCATGTTGCTTTTACAAAGAACAGAGAGAAATCTCATAATTGACTTGAATTTTGATACAAGCTTTCGAAATTTTTCTTCCATATTTTTTCACGAACAGTCAACCGATAATTTCCGTCAAGTGGATACATCCACATGGTCATTAGAGTATGTGCATTTTATCCGTAAGCCTAAAGGGGTAAATTTTATCACGACGAATCCTCTCTGTTCTCTGTCGCGATAAAAGAAATAAAAATCGACCTCGTAATATCAAGAGTTGTCGATAACGGCATTGATTCTTGTATATAGTCTTTTTTTTCAAATGAAAAGATAAAAATCGAACACATTATGTATGTACATGTGGAGGTAGATTGAGCTAGGGTTTGTTACTCATTTTGTCCCAAACTTCAAAGATGCCAACATTATGCTCAGACTCATCGTGGATTTTTACGTAAAAACCAAATAATTAATTCATGCGCCCGATTCAAATTTCATCGTGGATGCAAAACATAAAGAATAAAGGTCGAATTCGTAATACAAGGTTTTTAGATTTATGAGCCTGCTAATCACGCTAATCGATCATGCTAACTCGACACAGTCCGGAAAATTTTTTGATCTAATAAAATTATAATATTAAATTGTTGTAGCTTTTAATGGAAGACTTAGAGGAAACATTTTTTTAATGTACTTTCTACAATGAAAAAGAAATCATACCCTCATGAAGCTTCATATTTGTAAGTGTAAATACGTAGAAGCTTAAAGCGACAGCTCGTTTTTTTAACTTATTTAACATCTTTTGGTACCTATGAGCCGAATTTGTTACGAAGACTATTTTGTATCAAACTCATAATTCATAAGAATCTTGTAATGGAAACAGTGAATGTACTCAATAGTAAGTGTAGAACGATCTACCGGTAAATGGAAAAAGAAGGATTTATTCACAAAATATATACAATCTCGTAACAAGCGGAAATACGTAGGTACATTAATGTGCGCGTATGCATGTATTAACGTGTATGTTATTATACATATTTGCACGTGCACACGAGCGCAATTTGCGAGTGTATATACTTATGGATAATTATACATATTATAATCATCCCGATGTGTCTATGAAATAAATAATGCGTAGATTCTCATATCGTACTTTATTTACAGGCAGATAAATTATAAGAGTATTCCGGCGCAACTTATTTATAATATATATATATAGGACGTTACGTAAAAAATTGTCGTTTCTGTATACTTTTTCTTCTCATTATCTTTACTGTAAAAGATTTTTCCCCATTAGTAAAATCTCGAGACGAGTACCTCTCTTTCTCTCACCGTGAAGATACGAAATTTGATAAACTCTGGTCGAACTGGAAGACCCGGTGTGATAACGCAAAATTGAGATTCCGAACAATTCGTGACTTAATAACACTTTGTATATGTTCGCATAAACGTTATCTACACTTTTTTTTTCGTAACATCAATTGCGACAAACCTTATATGAAGTTCGCGATATAATTATCTCGACTACGGTTGAACGAAATATAAAACTATCGTTGGGCCCAATACGGATAGCAATCGACCTTATCAACCACTTTGAAAAAAAAAAATATAATTTGAAAACGGGCTAATAGACGGCTAACTTGGATCACACAATTGCTCGATTCATATACATTATTCGATTACTGCTAATTTAATTGGGGGAGGGGGGGTCGATTATTCCATTAAAACTGTTAAGAAACATCATTCACACTATAATAAAAAAAATTACATTTTTTCTCTGTGATAATCAAACGATTACAATTATCACCGAGTCATCAACGCTTCTTATATATGGACGATAGATCTAATTATAGTATTGTATTTCGATATACTTGCTTTATGTGACTAGAAAAATTTCCTATTTTTCATGAATATTTATCTTTTTTTTCTGTTCGACAAGATATTGCCTGATATAAATTTATGAAATAGCTCTACCGTTTCTTGATAGTCTTTTTTTTATCTAGCATGAAACGCTATACCTTTTTTATATTTTATTTTCTCTTCTTTATAACAATGAAAACTTACTGCGACATATTACTAGCACCGAAGCGCTTTTGCTTATTTACAAATTAATTTGTCTTAAAAACTATTTACAGTTGAGACGATAGCTACATGGTCAAGACGGAGGGTTCAGTTTCAAATTCACGCAATCTATAGCTTCGGACACTTAAAAAAAATCAATATAATAAATAACACTGGAATATCTTATTCAGTCGCTAAAGTTTGGTCTTAATCGCTACGACGAACAAAGTTCTTTATTTTCACGAACATCGCGCGAGCTTCCGTTATCACAATTATACTATTAGCTCTTAATTGCTTTATAGAGAATTTTTGTTCGTGCTTTTTCAACATATATCTTTATTTATCTCTCTCTCTCTCTTACCAATCGATAAACCCGCGAATGGTGATAAAACGATTTTTGTTTTTTCGTCCGAAGAAAAAATAAATCGCCAGCATCGTCTCGCGATCTTTTAAGCCAAGATATTAATTTCAATTCGCATTATCGAATGTCGTCTTCATAAATACTATAATACCCTCTCTGTTTCTCGGACAAATCGTGCTATACTGAAGCAGTAGACAATATCGGATAAACTATATCCACTTATATGGCAACGTATTTTTTTGCTTATAGTTTGTTTTTACTTTCTCAATATATTGCATTACATGCAATCGAGCTTTGCTCTACTAGTGTATAGTCGAGAGTTTTCATTCTTTATTCTTTTTAGCATTCATTCCTTTTCTTTTATCTATGAAATCCTCCTTACCTCGCTACTGTTCGAGTGACTCGCATCCGAATAGAACGTATTCCTCGCGGGAAAGCCAGAAAGGATTGCCTTCCACGTATTCGGGCGGTGTTTTGTCTAAAGAAAAACGGGAATTAAAAAACGTGCTCTTAATAAACCATTTGCCATGACATGCTGTATTAAAACAACTTACCAGGATGAACAGCGAGGGAAACGTACGTTGATCCCATCGCCACGTTCCAACTGTGCGTACCAGGGCAGCTACGAACTTCAACGATTGCACTATGTTCCGGTAATATCTCTCGCAGATCTTTGCGCAATCTCAGGGCAAAACCCGATAAATCGGTGTTTCCACCGGTAAGTAAAATATGCGATAGACAATCGTGCGTCATGTCTTCTGATAGACCACTCGTGACGTCCTTGATTATTTGCGGAAGACCGAGACTAACGTACATCATTTCCGGTGCGATGTACAACTCAGAACCCAGTGAAACCTTCTGAATATGCCAAAATTCGAGAGACGATTCCGTTTTTTTTTTATCCTCGATCGATCATGATTATAATGGTTTCATAATTACACCAATGTCAATTATTAACGTACCCAAAATTGTTTATAATCCGCATAACTATCCACACGTAGATTTATGTGCTCACGTTTTGTCGGACCTCTTCTTAACTCCTCGTGTTCGATGTTGTAACTCAATCTGCATCTCTCTTTAACAGCCATTGTGTCTAGATGCGATATCGGAATTTGGTGATACTCTTTTGGTTGCCAGTGCATAGCCTGTTTCAGGTGATAAGCCACATGCCATCCTCCAACAGGAAGCAATCGCCATCGATGAGGCATTACACGTCCTGCTATTACGACTGCGACTGTCGTGCTCAGAGCACCACTGTCGATCACTATACAAGTTTCAACATCCAGCATTGCACACGCCGCAAGAGGTTTTGGAACAAGGCACACCCTGAGAAATAGAAAGTTTGAAGAAATCTGCTTCTCTTTTACATAGAATGAATTTACCAGCAAATTGACAAAATATGTGAAGATAGAATTTGCATTGGCACGAATATTGATTAGATTTGAATGAGGCAAAAAATCCAAATAATCTTTCAATTCGCTACAATATTTTATTTTCTCACCTTGCAACCTTCACCTCCTGAAACAAATAGTGCAACAATTGTTTTCTTAGAGTGGGATGCATTGCCAGAGGCTCACAGAACATCAGAACAGCATTTGGCTTTCTGAGGATTGTTGTTAATTCCATTTGATGAAAGAGATGGTCCACGAAAGTTTTCAAAACAGTAAACGAACCATCACCCAACAGTGCCTCTGCTGGGCTGACAACATCCACATTGGGTATTCCCAAAACTTCTACCGTATCGGTGCAATAGCCATTGACAAGCTTCTGATAAAGAGGATTTGGGCGTGTGTACGATGATGCGTCATTTGGATGCGTAGCTAACCTCTTCTTTTCCCTGTATAATTTGACAGGATTGCAAAATACACAAAATGGACCACTCGGTCTTGGAATTCTTGCTGTAGTGAGTTCCGACAGTTTCAATGATCTCAGCCTCTGAGCTATGGATTTGTGATCGGATTTCGTTCTTCTACTACCGCTACTGCTTGGAGTATTTTGGGTCTGCACCTGCTCCGAGTATGTCTTCCAATTGTATTTGGGAATGCCAAATAGCGAAAAGTGTCTTCTCAGGCCAAAATGTGGCGTTATTACCCATGTGTATTTGTTACCAATTTCTATTACCACTCTGGCATTTGAACCTTCGACACAATTGCGCTGACAGGTGTAACCGCTGCAGTGATAACACTTTGGGAATGGTACATTCTTTCCTAGAGTTATCACCATGTGCAGACGGTAGCACATGGCTTTAAAACTCACACTCAGCAATTGCAAGCACTTTATGTCGGGAAAACGAAACTGTACTTTTGAGATCAATTGCAGCCACTTCATTTTCCTGAAATACATAAAGTGATTTTACATGTACTCCAGTAACGAAATTCATAAAAACTCGATAACGCTTCAAAAGTATAAAATTTAATTGAAATACTTCGATACTCCGACTGTCACTCTGAGTCGATTGAATGTTTGCGGTATATATTCAAAAATACATAAACGTAAACGCCAAACCTTAAAAGTACAAACTACCGTGTATAACCTCAAACTCACCATAGATAATCGGTGTCTGATGTTTTACGCAGATATTTACACGTACTGCCAAAAGCAATAATGTCAGGTACGTCACAGTAGAGCAGTATCTTAATCCATATTTCTTCGGGGAAGACGGCTGGATCCATTGTGTCGGCTATTTGATGTATATTAAATAAGAGAAAAAAAGAACTTAAAAATCCCGAGATCGAAAAACACTTGTGTAGTGACACACACTGTTGGATATATTTCGCTGTATACTGGTGCTTGCTGCTTGGATAGAAACACGGGAAACACGTCTGACACTCCCCGGAAAATAACGAATACCAATACGCTAGTCAAGTTCAAGGTTACGTCAGTAAAACGCCCGCCGCCCCCTTTCCGGCGAGTTATGAAAGCCCGAAGATTCATGATCTCGATTGGTAACGTTGCGAGATTTGATTGACTAAAATTTTTAATGAAAACGAAGGGGATATCAACTCGCCATATGCATCGCAACTTCCGGTTTTTTCTCATTGCGTCTGGTGAAAATGATTTATTAGTTAAGTATGATGATAATCGCTGTATGTTTTTATTAAATGTTTTACAAGCTCGTGTAGTGAGCTAATTGAACCTGATATCCGGTGTAAGGAAATCGAATTAGTTGTCGAGCATTTGTGTTGGAAAATAGGTGCGCCAATAAAGTATACTTCCCTAAAGAGGTTCGGTTTATGCAAAAATAAAAAAATCGTTTATTTTTAATACATCAACGTATGGCATGTAATAAATAATACTGCAGATGGAAGATTGGTGAAACATTGGTCAGCTACGAAATTTTATTTGCAAGAGAGCAATGCTGAAATGTATGCGTTGTTGTGAGACAAAATTTCCTCTTTCAGAACTTTCACTTTTTGCCTCGTTGCCTCTTCCGACAGAGTTTTGTCAAGTTGTTGGCAATTTTTGACAAACGTCTCTATCAATTCCATACCCTCCTGAAATAGGCATAGTATTGAATTGCAACATTCTTCATCGTTTTACAATGCATTCTTTCAATTACCTTGATTATCTTTCTTTTCTTTTGCGGGTTGTCCGATCCATGGAAAACTACATCTTGGCAATCCTCGAGCTCGCTTTGTTTTTGTTTAGCGAACTGAAAATTAGTCCATGGTATTTTAGTGTTATTCTGATTATCTGCGTCTCAACACTGAATACTTATGTCAATGTACTCCCTACAGTCTTAGCGTACTTCATATTTATACCTTGATAACAGGTTCAGGAAACTTAGCCATTTTTGCAACGTGAATGCCAAAGCTCTGATCACAGACTCCTGGCTTTATGTTATACAGAAGTGTGAGTTTGCTGTCATCTACTATCGCTGTTACATGAACATTTTTGACAGTCGGTACGTCCTCGGCAAGCCGTGTAATTTCGTGGAAGTGCGTAGCAAAGAGACAATATGCTTTAACTTCTTTCGCCAAATGTCTGTATAAATCAATGATTTTATTGGATATGTAAGTAATCCAAGAATCGATAATCAATTTTGAAAGATGAAAAAGCTTACTCTGCGACCGCCCAAGCAATTCCACATCCGTCGTACGTGGAAGTTCCTCTTCCTAGCTCGTCAATTATTACCAGTGAATTGCAAGTAGCCATCTGCACAAATATAAATACCTCAGATGTATCGCTAAATAGTTTTAAAAAAAATTACATTGGACGCAACTTACTCGTAGAATGGCTGACACCTCGACCATCTCGGTCATGAAAGTCGAAAGTCCTTTAGTTTGGGAATCATCAGCTCCAACTCTGGCCAATATACAGTCCAACAATGATATCGTCGCTTCGTCGCACGGAACGAAACTACCAATGTGGGCCATGAGAGCAGCGACTCCAGCTGATCTGATATAAGTACTCTTACCGCCCATATTCGGTCCAGTTATGATATGAAAATGTGAATCGTCTGAAAAACATGATCACATGCTAATATATTTTGACAAGTAGTGATACAGTTTGACGAGAGAAAAGGTTCAAGACAATGTACCTCTCTTAAAGGTAACGTCGTTCGCTATGTAATCGACGTTCTGTGCCTCGAGACAGGGATGACGAAGTTGAACGAGTTTGATTTCACCAGCTTCGCTCGGCAGCATCTTTGGCCGCACGTAGGGCTTCTTGCCGCTAACCGCAGCACTGGCAAACGCCGTAAGAACGTCTAACGTCGCTATTAGCGTACCTATCATTTTCACAGGGCTGCTGTAACCGGCTGAAAATAACAACAAAGTTACGCCCTTTTGAGCTTGGCACATTTGATTACCTTATTAGATGATGAGAAATCTACAAACCAGCAATGCCCATGATTTCTGAGACAACGGACTTCTGCTGCGTCTGGTACTTGTTTCTAGCCTCAAGAAACTCTTCGTTTAAGTCGTTCAGCTTGGCATTTCTGAATCTGACACCACTCTTGTTCGAATCAATGATCGTATAATTCTTCTTGTTACGCAAAATTTTCTCCTCTTTTAAAGTAATGCGAAAGCAATAGCCGTGCTGCTGACTCGATTCGAATTTCAAGGTTTTTCCGGCTTCCATTTCAAGATCATCGGCAACCTTCGATATTTGTCCCTGCATTTTCTCTTCGAGTTCGTTCATCTCATCTTTGAGCTCTGATGATAAAGTTGACATGATTATTTATTTACTGTAAAGTGTGAATGTGTTTATAATATGACTAACCTTTTAACTCATCATCGAAATCCGGCCGGACCATAAATTCTTGTTTCTCCGCTGCCTCGAGATCGATCGTTTGTTCGACCATTTTCTGATATTTATCCATATCGCCGATGAGCTCGTTCAATGGCTCTATAAACATCGCTGTCATCGCTGGCGTCGACGATGCTGACATGAGAGTTTCCAGCAAAATGGGCAAATGTGATATGCACAGATAAATCCTAAATTTTGTTAGAAAACAAAGCACAATTGTATAATGGTGAAGTCGATTCTAGCGTACGTTTTTAAGATTCGAGACCAACTTGTAACACTCCTGAAGACCAGCTTTCTTTCTGATTAATTTTTTCGCCAATTGTTGCATATCTGGGATACGCCTCAGATGATCCTCGCTCAGGGTAGATCTCAAATCATTATCCTTTACCAATTGTTCGACAATATCGTGTCTCTCTTTTATGAGTGCCAAATCACGGAGCGGTTGTCTGATCCATTGGGCAATCAGTCTATGCCCTTGAGGAGTTCTACATTTGTCTAAAATACCAAGAATGCTTGTAGGTGCATTGCCAACGAGAGCAGGCTCAGAATCTCCACGTGCTTCGATATTGAGGGCTTTTATCGCTGCAGCGTCTAGACGTATGTAGCGCGATAGCTCAAGCTGCTTTAGTGTGAATTGATTGATGTGTCCCTCGTCCGACGTTAACTAGCAACGGAATAAATTATCGACATAGAAAAATATTTCTCAAAATATTGTAATGTTCTTTTTGTTTTTTCTAAGTGTATCGAAATTTTCAAAATATGGGATACAACTCACATCTATATATTTGATAATAGCTGCCGTAGCCGACATCGCCAATTTAAGATTCGTCTCGGGCAAGACTTGAGCTCTCTCCTCCTGCCCTTTCTTAAATTTCAGAAGAGAATTCAAATCCTGTATTATCGAATCACTTGAGAATTCATTCTTCTTTCTCAGCGTTACCATTACGTTGCTTCGTTCCATTACCTGAAAATATATAAAAAGGCAACTTATTTTCAACTCTCTGGTTTAAAAAAAACAGAGATTTCATCTGTAATTTCTTTATCGCCGATATTATCGTATACTGACATTTTTTATCGTCTCAAATTCGACATTTTTGTCACCCTGAATAAGCAGACACTCTTTTGGTCCATTCAAAACAACGAGAGCTTCCAGATCGGAGAACGTTTCGTCATCGATGAACTCGCAGACAGATATGAGGGTCGAGACGGTATCGATGATGCTAACACCAACGAGCTAAAATAATATCGTTTCACTTATAGCCAACAAGTTGCGAGATTGCTTCTTAAAACTATATTTAAAAAAAAACCATACTATTCATCCACTCACTCTTGATTTTCCTTCCAGGCCCAGTTTTACTGCCATGAGGGATCCTCCGATAGCTACATCGGTATTGCCAAACAACAAGTCTTCGAATTGTGACAAATTTCCAGGCGAACCTTTGTACTCCAAAATCCAATCTTGATTCGACGCAGTTCCTTGATTTACGTATATCTCCACTCGGTATTGTTTCACGAGAAGTAATTCACGAACAAACGCTTGAAATCTCGCAAAATTTAATATCAATCCTTCTATCTTGTTTGGCTCTGTACAAAGTAAAGAAAAGAATTAGAATGACTACATTTCCAAATAGCGCTGTGAAAAAATTGGTGATATAATTTACCAGCTCCAATCATTTTACAGGTCGACGTCGTCTTGAACACCATCTGAGCTGCGAACAATGCATCGCTACCGTGGACGCTGTAGTACTCATTGCGATTGAAGATTCGAATGGTCGTGTTGGGTTTCTAGAAGAAGACAAAAATCATTCGGTTGATGGATCGCCAATTATAAAAGGACTATGTGACGCATGTGGGTCTTTCCCTCGGAGAGAATAAAATATGTTTGAAGAGGAGAAAGAAAACAATACGGGGAAACAACGCGGGATTGCCTTGATCCGTATACGAACATTTTCAGCGAAATCGTTCTTGACCCACTTTTATAACTGGAGCAGAATACCACAAGAAGTAAAAACATGCAAAAAATCAAGCCATTAGGAGATTCAACCCCTTGGTGAAAAAAATCTACACGTTGTGCGATTGCGGGTGTTTCCCACATCTTCGTTGACAAGCTGTCCCATTAATTATGGATCAACGAGTAAATACATGGTAAAATAGGTATCTTAGCGATAAGATTTTTTACGAATAAACAGATCTACAAATAACAAAAAAAAAAGAAGAAAACAGAGTCAACAGTAAACGTTAGTTTCAGAATCAAAGCGTCAGAATCTCGGATTTTCTCGTTGAGAATTATGTGGAAGGAGGAGACCTTGTCACATATCTGTAGGTCAATTGCCTATCGGTGGGTCATGGAATCATGGGTCAACGCGAGTGCGCACGAATTCACGGAAACACGAAACTCGTATCGAGAACAAGCGCAAAAAGCAAATATCGGCAAACGAGACCTCGTTACGGATTTCGATTGTTATAACCGGAGTTAAAACAATTCACGTATCGTCGCTTCGAGACGCAATTGGCGTCATTATGCAATTATAAACAATGACTTCATTGCGTACGGTCCCATAATGATCGACAGCTTTATATTTCGTCGTGAATCATTAAAATAACAAAGTTATACTCGAAGCATGACGATTCTGTCCATTGAGGGGAAAACGAGAACATATCGCTATGCCAATTATTTTATAAACACATAATTTTTGCAATTACGAGTCTCGTCTTCGTTTATTGAGGAAAAAAGAAACCGCAACTACTCGGCATTCCTTTATCGCTCTCGTTACGCATTCGTCTCTTTGGAAAATTCATTCGTCAAATTGCTCATTCGCGATTCCAAATAATGCTAATGAGCTCGCAACCACAATTTCACCGAGTGAACGAGATTGTAAGAAGCAATAGATAGAACAGAGGGGAAAAGTAAAAAGCGTATGTAGAAGGAACTGGTTGAAACGAAGATTCCAAATAATGCTAATTAGCTCGCAACCACAATTTCACCGAATGCACGAGATTATAAGAAGCAATAGATAAAACAGAGGGGGAAAGTAAAAAGTGTATGTAGAAGGAACTGGTTGAAACGAAGATTTCAAATAATGCTAATGAGCTCGCAACCACAATTTTACTGAATGAACGAGATTGTAAGAAGCAATAGATAGAATAAAGGGGGGAAGTAAAAAGCGTATGTAGAAGGAACTGGTTGAAACGAAGATTCCAAATAATGCTAATTAGCTCGCAATCACAATTTCACCGAGTGAACGAGATTGTAAGAAACAATAGATAGATCAGAGGGGGAAAGTAAAAAGCGTATGTAGAAGGAACTCTTCTACATACGCTTTTTACTTCCAGCCTTTACAACCAGTTCGGTTGAAACGAAGATTCCAAATAATGCTAATTAGCTCGCAATCACAATTTCACCGAGTGAACGAGATTGTAAGAAGCAATAGATAGATCAGAGGGGGAAAGTAAAAAGCGTATGTAGAAGGAACTGGTTGAAACGAAGATTCCAAATAATGCTAATTAGCTCGCAACCACAATTTCACCGAATGCACGAGATTATAAGAAGCAATAGATAAAACAGAGGGGGAAAGTAAAAAGTGTATGTAGAAGGAAACTGGTTGAAACGAAGATTTCAAATAATGCTAATGAGCTCGCAACCACAATTTTACTGAATGAACGAGATTGTAAAAAGCAATAGATAGAATAAAGGGGGGAAGTAAAAAGCGTATATAGAAGGCACTGGTTGAAACGAAGATTCCAAATAATGCTAATGAGCTCGCAATCACAATTTCACCGAGTGAACGAGATTGTAAGAAACAATAGATAGATCAGAGGGGGAAAGTAAAAAGCGTATGTAGAAGAGTTCCTTCTACATACGCTTTTTACTTCCAGCCTTTACAACCAGTTCGGTTGAAACGAAGATTCCAAATAATGCTAATTAGCTCGCAACCACAATTTCACCGACTGAACGAGATTGTAAGAAGCAATAGATAGAACAGAGGGGAAAAGTAAAAAGCGTATGTAGAAGGAACTGGTTGAAACGAAGATTCCAAATAATGCTAATTAACTCGCAACCACAATTTTACCGAATGCACGAGATTATAAGAAGCAATAGATAAAATAGAGGGGGAAAGTAAAAAGCGTATGTAGAAGGAACTTGTTGAAACGAAGATTTCAAATAATGCTAATGAGCTCGCAACCACAATTTTACTGAATGAACGAGATTGTAAGAAGCAATAGATAAAACAGAGGGGGAAAGTAAAAAGCGTATGTAGAAGGTACTGGTTGAAACGAAGATTCCACATAATGCTAATTAGCTCGCAATCACAATTTCACCGAATGAACGAGATTGTCAGAAGCAATAGATAAAACAGAGGGGGAAAGTAAAAAGCGTATGTAGAAGCAACTGGTTGAAACGAAGATTCCACATAATGCTAATGAGCTCGCAACCACAATTTCACCGAATGAACGAGATTGTAAGAAGCAACAGATAGAACAAAGTAGGGAAAGTAAAAAGCGTATGTAGAAGGAACTGGTTGAAACGAAGATTAAAGACCAGAGTTCATATTCTAGGAAGGCCAAGAAGCTTATCGCAAATCCAGGCTATCACAAAAATATATGTCCCAAACAAACGCAAACAAAATGTGTGTAACATCCACTCCACGTGACGATCAAACAAAATTCCCAAAATTCTCACCGATAATTTGGAAGACAAATAAATGAAAGTTGGATGTAGGAATTGTTTTTGCGAATACCAAGTGATTGAATATTGATATCGATGATAGGAGAGAGCTCGATGGATAGCGAATAAACGAGGCTGAATTCGAATATGCATGTGGATGCCGGATGCAGCGCATTGAGAATTTCAATCGGCAATATTATGACACATCGTATCGTTTATGGAGAAACATAAATATACTCGCGACTGCTTGTTTTCATGGCAATTAAAAGGAAAAGAAAAAAAAGAAAACAACGTTCGTAGGCGTCGTCTCCGGTCCGAGTGCAGACCAGAGGTAGCATTCTCATGAATGAATCACAACGGTATTTATACCAAAGCAAACGAGTTGCGTAAGCATGCGTGATCTGTAAGCTAGTTACAAGATCCTTGTGGTATAATCCTCGAAAGGTATACGAATTTCAACCATTCATTTAGCATATGATTTAACGTTCTACGAAAAGAAATAAAAAGAATGCGGCGCCTTAATCATATTCGCAATATATTGCCCCAATATTATGTCCCAATATCATGTCTCACACGTCAGGGTATCTCCGTGTCTCGGATGAGTTGATTTTACCCCCCGAGAAACACTCGCTGATAAGTTGCGCGGAGAATCCAACGAGGAGAAGCGAGCTAATATCTGCAAAATACCGAGAAGCCGAGACGAAAGAAAAAGAGGAAACGAGAGAATCATCGGCATGGTGTCTCGCTTGCGTTTGAACTAGAGAGGGGAGATCGAAGATATATTGAAAGAACGAAGCTCAGGATAGTTACAAGTTCGTCGTTAGTTTTGCCGACAACATCCCCCGCGTGATTAAATCGCACGTTAGGCGTGCATTGTAACTTTTAATCTAACTGGTCGACTACAAAGGTAATTTATATACCGAGATTTTTAATTTCTACATTTCTTCCTGTCCCCTCGATGATTTTGGTTGAAAAACTTATGCGAGCGGAGCTTTAGTTGCATTATTTAAAAATAAAAATTCTCTGTTATTTTCAGAGACCACGGTGAGAGGTGAACAGCCATGTTGCGTTCAACGTTTATTCTGTGCACGTTAGTGATTCAGGCTCTATCGGCACCGAATCTTGGTCCATGCCTGGATGCCTGCAGAACTTATGGTCGTGGCAATTTAGGGACGAGTCACAGTGATATTCGAAGTAACGTCGATGCTCGCACGTTGAGCGGTGGTACAAGCAGATACGAGTCGGAGCATCATCGTGAATCCTTTTCTCAAACTCATGATGGTGGTTTCACCGGTCAAACCGATAGACTCGTCGAAGTACCTCGTTATCAAGCACCAGCCGCCAATTCGCTAAATGGTGGAACTTGGCACAATCATGACTCGTGGAGAACCGACGGTGGTCGAGGAGTCGTTCACGAGGAGCAGGGCCAAATCGTCGACGGCGCTTCCAAGACCAATTATTATCGTAAGAATTACACCACGAGCTTTAGCAGCGGTGACATTAACGCGGGATCCGTGAACCTGCCGAGCATAGACGCTGAGATTGGACGCATCCAAAAACAATTCGACAGCTTCGGCCGAGAGATTCATCATTCTTCTCACGGGCTGAACACAGTTGGCTCGAGTCAAACATCCGACCGCGTGGTTTCCGGTCGAAGGGATGGCGATTATGGCTTTACCTCTGATCTGCAACAACATGTACCGGTTAATAATCGAATTTATCAGACCAGGGAGGAGGCATCTCACTCCTTCACAAGAACGGGTGCTGATTCAAGTGCATTGAATTCTCACCTCGATAATCGCCAAGTCGGTCAACGAATTTACGTCGTGCCTGTCGTACGGCAAAGTCCGGTAGTCAAGACCCACGAGGAAAGTAGCGTTTACGAAGAAACTCATTTGCCTCTTGCTTCCTCTAATGTTCAAACGGGCAGTCAGCTGATACGCGTGCCTATTCATACACAGAGTAGTGTGATCGATCATCGAACATCCGAAGGATCGAGACAAGCGGTGGACTGGGTACCCGAAGCGCCTCTTCTTCGTCAGCCGACAGTGGGAGGATATCATCAGGAAGGCTGGCATTCGTCTAGTCATACAGTTGAGAGGACGCAGCCTCAATCAGCGAATGGATTGTTGGTTCGGTCCATGGAAGTTGTCAATTATCCGGTAAATTCTGGTCATTCCAGTGGACAACACGCATCTTGGACCGAGAGTCACTCACACAGTAGCCAGTCGTCCGGAGGTCAAGTCTCAAATGGTTATGGCACTCAGGGACTACAATTGGTCCATGGTACAGTGGATCTAGGCCAGGTGGGTCAAGCCGCCGATTGCGATCAGAATATCATCGCGTCCGAGAGTCATCAACAGTTCAGAAGTGGCTCGTTGGTACATAGAAAATACAAGCGTGATGCTGGATCGAATTTCGATCAACAAAGTGCCGAAGATCTGACGCAACAACACGAGGATTTGTCCCAACAGACCCAAGATTTGACGCAACAGAGCGAGGATTTGACTCAGCAAACACAGGATTTGACGCAGCAAACTGAGGATTTGACCCAACAGAGCGAAGATTTGACTCAACAAACCAGAGGATTTGATGATTATAGTCAGCAAACCACTGGTAAACTTGAATTTGGTCAACAACATCAAGATGCAGCAGATTTAACGCAACAAACGAGTGGATTCGGAGATTATAGTCAGCAAACCGCTGGTAAACTTGAATTCGGTCAACAACACCAAGAAGTAGCAGATTTAACGCAACAAACGAGTGGATTCGGAGATTTTAACCAGCAAACGACTGGAAAACTAGAGTTCGGTCAACAAGAGGAACAACACGCTGGAAAAATCGAATTTGGCCAACAGTCGCATTCTGGAAAATTTACATTTGGTCAAGAAACGCAACAGGTCGAAGATTTAACTCAACAAAAGAGTGGCTTTGGCGATAATACTCAAAAGGCGACAGGAAGTTTGGACTTCAGTCAGCATGAACAACAACATTCTGGTAAGAATTTAGTCGACAATAATAATGGGGGTCGTCTGTGGGATGCCTATTTCGCTCTTGGTCGTGTAAGTACAACACAGTCGCCTCAACAGACTGATGATACCACACGGTGGACCACTGGTTTTGGGATTGGCCAAACATCTGAAAGTAAAGCATACAACACCGAGGAAAAGGATGTTGATGAGAGGTACTGGGTATTCAGACAAAACAATACTGCGGAGGGTCAACGTGCGTATGCAATCTATAATGTTTCAATACCCAGCCAGGAAACGCATGGCCATAAATTAGATAAAAAACAGATTGAAGAGTCAATTGGCTGGCCTCTCTCAAAACTGCATGCACCTGGTAATTTAGATTTAAGTCAACAGCATCAATCCGGAAAACTTGAATCTAATCAACAAACTCAACAAGTTGAAGATTTAACACAACAGTCCAGTGGTTTCGGAGATTATACTCAACAAACTTCTGAAAATGTGAATTATGGACGGCGTGATCAGCAAAAGCCTGAAAAATATGAATTCGTTTACGATGATAATATCGATAAAGATTTTTCACGTCCACTTTCAGGTCATTTTGAATTTGGCCATCGCCAGTCACAACCTGGAAAAATCGAATTTAATCAATATACTCAACGCAATAAACATTTCACTCATCAATCCAGTAGTTTTGGAAGTTTCTCTCAACATTCTTCTCAGAGTCTGAATTTTGATCAGCAATCTCAGCAGAAACCTGGAAAATTCGAGTTCGATCAGAATACTCAACAAGTTGAAGATTTGACACAACAAACCACAGGTCACTTGGATTTTGGCCACCAACATCAAAAACCTGGAAAATTCGAGTTCGATCAGAATACTCAACAAGTGGAAGATTTGACACAACAAACCACAGGTCACTTGGATTTTGGCCACCAACATCAAAAACCTGGAAAATTCGACGTCGATCAGAATACTCAACAAGTTGAAGATTTGACACAACAAACCACAGGTCATTTGGATTTTGGCCACCAACACCATAAACCTGGAAAATTCGACTTCGATCAAAATACTCAACAAGTTGAAGATTTGACACAACAAAGCACAGGTCATTTGGATTTTGGCCACCAACACCATAAACCTGGAAAATTCGAATTTGATCAGAATACTCAACAAGTTGAAGATTTGTCACAGCAAACCACCACTGGTCATTTGGATTTTGGCCACCAACACCAAAAACCTGGAAAATTCGAATTTGATCAGAATACTCAACAAGTTGAAGATTTGACACAGCAAACCACCACTGGTCATTTGGATTTTGGCCACCAACACCAAAAACCTGGAAAATTCGAATTTGGTCAGAATACTCAACAAGTTGAAGATTTGACACAGCAAACCACAGGTCATTTGGATTTTGGCCACCATCACCAAAGACCTGGAAAATTCAACGTCGATCAGAATACTCAACAAGTTGAAGATTTGACACAACAAACCACAGGTCACTTGGATTTTGGCCACCAACACCAAAATCCTGGAAAATTCGACTTCGATCAAAATACTCAACAAGTTGAAGATTTGACACAACAAACCACAGGTCATTTGGATTTTGGCCACCAACACCAAAAACCTGGAAAATTCGACGTCGATCAGAATACTCAACAAGTTGAAGATTTGACACAACAAACCACAGGTCACTTGGATTTTGGCCACCAACACCAAAAACCTGGAAAATTCGACTTCGATCAAAATACTCAACAAGTTGAAGATTTGACACAACAAACCACAGGTCATTTGGATTTTGGCCACCAACACCAAAAACCTGGAAAATTCGACTTCGATCAGAATACTCAACAAGTTGAAGATTTGACACAACAAACCACAGGTCACTTGGATTTTGGCCATCAACACCAAAAACCTGGAAAATTCGACTTCGATCAAAATACTCAACAAGTTGAAGATTTGACACAACAAACCACAGGTCATTTGGATTTTGGCCACCAACACCATAAACCTGGAAAATTCGACTTCGATCAGAATACTCAACAAGTTGAAGATTTGACACAACAAACCACAGGTCACTTGGATTTTGGCCATCAACACCAAAAACCTGGAAAATTCGACTTCGATCAAAATACTCAACAAGTTGAAGATTTGACACAACAAACCACAGGTCATTTGGATTTTGGCCACCAACACCATAAACCTGGAAAATTCGACTTCGATCAAAATACTCAACAAGTTGAAGATTTGACACAACAAACCACCACTGGTCATTTGGATTTTGGCCACCAACACCAAAAACCTGGAAAATTCGAATTTGATCAGAATACTCAACAAGTTGAAGATTTGACACAACAAACCACAGGTCATTTGGATTTTGGCCACCAACACCATAAACCTGGAAAATTCGAATTTGATCAGAATACTCAACAAGTTGAAGATTTGTCACAGCAAACCACCACTGGTCATTTGGATTTTGGCCACCAACACCAAAAACCTGGAAAATTCGAATTCGATCAAAATACTCAACAAGTTGAAGATTTGTCACAGCAAACCACAACTGGTCATTTGGATTTTGGCCACCAACACCAAAAACCTGGAAAATTTGAATTTGATCAGAATACTCAACAAGTTGAAGATTTGACACAACAAACCACAGGTCACTTGGATTTTGGGCACCAACACCAAAAACCTGGAAAATTCGAGTTTGATCAGAATACTCAACAAGTTGAAGATTTGTCACAGCAAACCACCACTGGTCATTTGGATTTTGGCCACCAACACCAAAAACCTGGAAAATTCGAGTTTGATCAGAATACTCAACAAGTTGAAGATTTGACACAGCAAACTACAGGTCATTTGGATTTTGGCCACCAACACCAACAACCTGGAAAATTCGAATTTGGTCAGAATACTCAACAAGTTGAAGATTTGTCACAGCAAACCACAGGTCACTCGGATTTTGGTCACCAACACCAAAAACCTGGAAAATTCGAATTTGGTCAGAATACTCAACAAGTTGATGATCTGTCGCAGCAGGTCACTGGGCAACGAGAACAACATGGGAAATTCGTTTATAGTCAGAACAGTCATTACGATAAAGATGTAACACAGCAGGGCTCAAGTCAAGGACAACCAGGAAAATACGATTATCCATCTTATATACAGCAACAGGAACAGACGACACCATTTGATGAGCCAACCACAACTAAACCATTATACCTGGGAGGAGTAAAAAGTGGAAGAAGACGAAAAGTGAGGCCAAGACCAACGGCAAGTCACAAATTCTCAAGCACACCTGCCGATGTTGGTGATACCAATATTCCCGAGATTAACAGTTCTCCTTTTAATGTACGGCCAGAACCAGATCTAGACCACTTTACTCGAACGATTCCTTACCAGAATCAGCAATCTTCAAACTCTCAAACTGACTTCCAAAATAGTAAAAAACAGGATTTCCATCCTGTAACAGGTATTGAGCAATCTTATAAGTCACGAACCGATGACTCCAACACGAAGCAGAATGTTGGTAGCTACTGGCACCGTACCCACAATCCAGCAGATCTAACCAACAGTGAATACCCTCACAATGTCAACAACAGAAGCTGGAAGAATGTAGATGAAAATCCAAACAAAGCACATGTCTATCAGCAGAACAAGGAGATCCCCCTGAAAAGGAAGGACAATGAAAACCATCCTGGAAAAGCTGATAATTCTCAACATGATGGAATCATTTTCGAGCCTCGAATTCTAGAAGTATACGGAGGAACGGGTACCTACGATCCTAAACACAATGATGATATATATTCCCGTGCTCATGTTAACCCCAGTGCGACTCTTGCTACAAATTCAAACGAACCTGATTCCTGGGACATTCATGAGAAACCTCTGAATTCGTTAAAGCCAACAACAACTACGACATCCACCACTGAAGAACCAACGCCAGAAGTTCCTCCCGAAGTACCAACTACCACTCGAGCTCCCTCTTTTTGGCGCAACGTGGCTAACAAATTTACCACCTCTTATGAAAAGGTTAAGGAAAAAGCCACGGGTATCTTCGGAAAATAGTATCAGTATCATAATAATAATAATAATCAGAAGTAACGTAGCCCCTCGTTTTCTTCGATCAAGACCACAGTAAATTGGTGTAATATTGCACGACCAGTGATTCGACATTATTTTTCGAACGTTCGCCAAAAATGAGATTGTAACATACATCACATGTATCGTAAATAAATTAAGAATTTTTTACAAAGTATCACTATTCTCGGCGATTATTTTATTTACCTCTGGTAGACCCCTGAAAAATCGTACGAAGCTCTGCTGAGCAGCCGGGTCTGCAAACAAAAATATTCATTGTACCACTACGACGAAGTCTTTATTATTGTTTTGGTTAAAATACCGCGTTCCTCTAAACTTACTCATGCCAAATAGGTTACCCGATTCAGATTTTGCGGTTGTTGCCATTTTTGCACTTATTCGTGTACACTGAAGAAATCACACGAGAATTAGATAGAAATTTCGAATTTGCGACGCAAGTACACAAAGTAATGCGGAAGCGAAGTAGGTATAAACAACTTATGAAAGTATAGACAGTTAAGCGACATCTCGAGGAGAATCCAAGGTAACGGTCTGACCACAAACTTGAAACACTAGGAGAGCTTACACTCATTGCAGTTAAGTTTCACAACGCAAACAGCGCTTCTGTTAGGGTGCGAAACCGACGATGTTCTTCTCGACTATTGCACAAAATAGAAATACGAAAGTGATGACGGAAGTAAGGCGCAGATCGCGAGAAGTCTGGATCGATTTGCGCGGGTAATTTTGGAATGGTTGGCTAGATAATGCTTGAAAACAAGAGAAATAGTTGTGGAGAATGTCTTCTTTTTCTAATAACTATTACATCGAAACTTACAGTACAGTATATTTCTTCGAGATAATGAAAGAAGCAAAAAAAATTAATTTATGAACGACATTGTAGAATCTAGACGAAATTATTGTGTATTTTGTACGAGACTGAGCCAGCTTCGCGCCTCACCGGCCGAACTTGAAGGTATTCGTATTTGTACGAGTCTAACTGAATTTTTTTTATCGTTAACGATATCTTTGTAATCGGATGTCGTCGGTACTACTAATGTCGCACCATCTTCGGCCGTATTGTAATAGACCTCTTCGACCTGTCGCTCTTCGGTATCTTCCGGTTTACAATCCATCGTTTCGGCATCCTCGAAAGACATCTAGAAATATACATGAAAGATGAGAAAAAATAAAAGAATTTCAGAACGTATAGTGATATTAAAAATTTGTTAACAAACCTGTCCATCTACTACGAGCTGATGATCAATTTCTCCCTGTTCCACGTTCTCTTCAGCCGATATGCCCAATACACTTTCCTCTTGATAAATGTTCTCATCGCCACGTCGTATAATAACGTGATCTTTAAGCTCGGCCACGTACAACTCGGTTTCTTCAAGCTGTTCTGTCTCTGTTCCTTCCATTAATAATTCAACATCGCCATCCGGGATATTGATTACTTGATCATCCTCGGTAGTTAGTCTCGGTTGATTAACAACTATCGTGTCATTAAGATGTCCCTGGTAAATATAGACTTAACTCGTTAGAGGAAAACTTATGGAAAATAAAACTGTGTAATATTTGTTTAAATCTAAAGTCGATTACCTGCGTCTGCATATGAGCATACAGAAGAGGTTTTCTCATGAATCCCATCCCGCATACGAGACACTCGTATGGCTTTTTGTCGCTATGAATGAAACGATGAGCATTCCGGTTATCACGGCTGTTGAAAGCTTTTCCGCAAACCTGAAGTAATCATGATAGAGTAAAAACAATTTGTAGAGTATTTCTTTTCTATATTTACACTTCTGATATAACGATGATCTATTATTTACCTCGCACAAGTATGGCTTCTCGCCTGTATGAATACGCATATGTTTCTTAAAGTGTTCCGGATAGACGAAAGTGGCTGTACAAGTCTCACATTTGTACGGTCTCTCCCCCGTATGTGCGGCTTTTATGTGATAATCCAAAAGTCTTCGCCTCTTGAATCCTTTACCGCAGTCGTCACACTTATACCTCTTATCATTGTAGTGCGTTGCTCTCTTGTGTGATTGCAAATTCGATCTTTGACTGAAATTATCATTCAATTACGTTATTTAATGACGCTACAGTTACAACATTCACTCCTATGCGCATCTTATTTTCAGTACATTGGAGATTACCTAAAGGTTGCACCACAGAATTCACACTGATAAGGCTTTTCTCCTGTATGAGTTCTCTCATGGTCTCTTATCTCGGCTTTTCGTGCAAATGCTTTGCCGCACATTCTACATATGTACGGCTTGTAGCCAGTATGAACAATGTTGTGAACTTCAAGATTGTGATACGAGCCGAATGCCTTTCCTAGAATCATGGAGAAATGTGAAAACGCTTGCCACCATCCAGTTATACAATTTTATTCTTCAGAATTCTTTGCAATACGAACCACATTGATGACAAACGTATTCCTTGACACCATTATGCGTTCTCTCGTGCTGATTAAGATTTTGTTGGCTAAGAAATGATTTGTTGCACTGGCTACATTCAAACGGACGGGGCCGTACCTCGTGAGTCTTAGCATGAGCCTTGTAAGTATATTTCGAAGCGAAGTCTTTGCCACACGACTCGCAAACGTATGGACGCATACCCGTATGCGTGTTTATGTGTTCTTCCAACAGATTTTTCGAGCTAAAATTATCGCCATCGATGTAAAGTTCCAATTAAACTTGCATTATTGCAATACAAGAAGTTTCATAAGGCCAACGATGATTGGTACATTTACCTGTACTTTTTGCCACAAGTCTCGCAAGGCCACGATTTAGCTTGAGGATAATGGATACGCTTGTGAATACGAAATAGCCGCAAATTGCTGAATATCCTGTTGCAAACCTCGCATTGAAAATCACCTTCCTCCTTGGCAACATGATCATCCAGATGAATTGATAATTCGTTTCTTTTTTTAAAATCCATTCCACATATATCGCAGATATATAAGCGCACATCGTGTGTATCTTTAATGTGCGAGACAATGACTTTTGCATCACCAATAACTCGAACGTCATCGTTTGTGCACAAGAGGCACTTGTACTCTCCACCGATTCGCGATACAATTGGTTCATCCGTATCTTCTAACTTTACGTTCTTTTGAACCTTTTTAGTCTGATTTTTCTTCGAATCATTCATTTGGTCCAATTCTGTTGATGCCTCCTCAAGTTTCACTATGACCTCGTCATGGGCTTCTATGTATTCATCATTTCCTATCCGAGTTTTCTCAACATCATGAACTAAATACTGTCGAAAAGCGAAAATGTAATGATGTGAGTTCAATTGTGTATACCTACATAAATTTCTGCTTATCTATAATACCTCAGTAATGTTTTCGATGCTCTCTGCATTTTTAATGGGTGAAGAAACGTCGTTCTCCTTCTCATCGTATTTCAGGTCCAGAGATTCAACAAGATGAGCATCTGAATTGTCTATGTAATCATGATCATTGTATTCATCCTGAATACGAATTTCTGGAATTATTTTTTTCATTGTTCTCTCGTAGTTGGTATAAATTTCCAATCTTATTTCGCCCAATCGATTCTCAAGCTCGTCAAACTACAAACATATTCAAGACCAATTATAAAATGTTTCAGCGTATAATACACAAGAGATTTTTATTTGACATCTCCACTTACCTCACTGAACAATTTGTAGCATTTTTTACATATAACTAACGAATGTACATTCTCTTCATTGATATCTTTTTCTAATACAGAGCAAATTGTCTGAATTAGGGGTTTGTCAGAGGTGGTAACAGATGTATCATTAAATATGCGAACACTGTTACGAGTTGATACACCAACTTTGCTGTTACATATAAGGCAGTGAGTAGAATCCTTCGAGGAATCTGCCGTCATTCTGGTAACGACTTGAAACACTGTTAACAAAATATAAAAAGAAATATAACATTAATAAACATTTTGAAGTAAAAGATAAACTCAGATCGGTCTTACACAGGTACAGTGCGGCTTCCACAATTCATTTCCTAGACCGAAGGCTATCGGCAATGCAATTACAAAAGCGCATTATCAGTTCCCATTTTCTTTTTTAAATAAACACAACTTGCTAATTGTAATATTTGAATATAACCCTCTCAAGCTTGGAAGCACAGTAGCAAGTATATTAGTGTGACGAGAGTGGGGGATGTGCCTGGTTAGTGTTTAGTCCGTGAGAAAAGCGCTGTGTATAATGAATGAACACACTTACAACGTTTTTTAACGAAGTGGGGGGTAGTCGACAGAACTAACAGGAATAAAAGTATCAACATCAGAAGATATTTATTCAAGTTTGTTATTTCACAGAACATATTTAATCGTCTATTCTCGGCAAATAATTTTTTCCACCAAAAAGCAATAAAGAACTTATATTTTTCATCGTTAGTATGAAATAACCGCATTAGCATAAGAAAAAAAAGGGAACAAGTTCGACCGCGTTTGTCGCCTACCTGCTTAAAAACAAAATGCATTTTACAAGTAAACAATAATACACAAAAAAAGTTGCCAGCACTGACTCTGAAATTTTTCCTCTCACTCTTCGGACGATTGGCAGCGAGTGAAGCGACGGCAGCAACCACGAAACCTTGGTACCAACGCCATTTATTTTTCCATGATAGGGTAGAATATATCACATTGTCGTTGGCGGCGGCAAGATCTGAAAGTGCATGAAGAAGAACACGCCACGGAATTGTGCGAAGTCGCAAGGGCTATAGATCTACGATAGCTCAGTACTTGCGTATGTAAGTCACTAGATGGCCATAGCTGCTGCGCTACTGTGCGAACTCGCCTTAAACTCCAGCAAATTGATCGAACGCATGGACGTATAAATATATGGACGGAGCCTTTTTCCGCAGGGGTGAAACCACAAGGGTGAGGGGAATGAAAACCTGCTGCAACGAATTTGATGAACCAAGATGGCGGCGGCGATATCTATTGTCACGGTGCGATGCCAAAGTAATAAGGTGGTGGGGATAGATCACGGCGGTGCGACGAGCGAGGCATGTCAAGAGTAACCCCGCGAAGTACTGGCTACATTTCGTAGCCGAGAAATAATTTGGAGGTAAAAACACGGAAATGCCCTTTTGGAAATATATATTCAATTTATTTTTATGTATATAAAAAGTTACCATTGTGGCCGTTCATGATCGTTTATTATTGTCCTTTAAATAACACCAATTTGTTATATGTGGGCCGTATACTTATAATACATTATTAGCTATTTCATTACGAAAGGTTGTGACGGTTATGAGAAGTCGAGCGCGAAGTATCTTCGACCACGGCACAGTTTTGTTACACCAACGCCGCGTGCCGTGAAAATAGACGCGTCTTAACATATATCTATTATATATATAGGTTAAAAACTGATAAACCAAGATGGCTGACACATGTTTTCTCTTCACCCCTGTGGCTTCAACCATCGCATCCATAAAGGCACTTCAGGCTCCGTTCCATATATTTATACGTCCATGATCGAAGGACTTTCAATTATTCAACTTTCATCAATACCGTTCTAACGGAAGATATTCGATAAGATCCAAGTTCATTGGTCCGTGAATAATTATCTCTCGTTAAACCGACAAAATCGATAATATTTTATTTGAAAATCTATTTATATTTGTGATATATCGTTAATGTTGTTGACATGGAATCTGTCAACATTATATTGTCATTTCCAATGATGGTAATAATAACGAGAGAAGGAGTTGCATGACTGTAAAATTAGAAATATCGAACGTAGTTTAAAAACAAAACTGAGGTTATGTATGAACGACAATTTAAGTTTGGTTTTTTCTTCCAAAGTGAATGACAACAATCAGGAATCCCACGAATTGGAAACCAAGAAAATTTGCATTATAGATCCTGATAGCTAAACTAATAAATTTAAAACAATTAATTGAGTTTGAATAATGGATATAATCAATGCGCAGTCGTTTGTCGGTCGCGAATATAGTTCGCCGTTTGGCCGCTCAGACAACACGTTCACACTCCAACTTTGGATGTTGGTCAACGTTGGTACTATTAAGCAAAATTTCAGTCCGTATCGTGCCTTATCAAAGGTCGATGGTTCATATTCTTGATTTAATTCGAAGATTTGCAATAGGTCCAGGAAAACGTAATTTTTTCATTCACAAAGACTTCGTAAGTAGGTGAAGGAATTGAATATTTTTGTGCAACACCAGAATCACATTTATAATCTTGGGTTGTTTCATCATTCAATCATGTATATAGATATCCATTGCATACGCATATACAATAGTTGTGGACAACCTACAGTTCGTCCTTTTCGACCGATACATGGATGTCCCGTACGCTCGATAAAAACAGCGGAACATTGTCGTAACAAATCGCAACTATGAACGGTCGATCAACAACAAATTTGTCCGGTTCTTCCATTCTCAGTGATCTTTTTTGGATCATTCGAACGACTGAAAGATCATTAGAACATTTAGCATTTGCGTTCTCCAATCTTTAAAGGCAATCGTGAAGTTTTACAGTACCTGTTGCAGCTGCAGCTTCAGTACCCATTTCATCGACTTCAAGGAATGCTTTTTGTATGATACTGTCAACTTTTAATGGTACATCAGACATTTTAGTGAAGTCTGCAGTATCATCAAACATGGATGTAAATCCAAGCTGTAAATGATGTGTAAAGTTTCGATTTATTTCGAAACGTCTCAGGTACTCAATTTTCATAGGGCATGATTAAATAATCTGCATACCTCACTAAGTACATCTTTCAAATCTATCGATGACTCGATTTTGAATTTTGGTAAAAACAACTGTGTCGTAGATGTCGTCCGTTCCGCATTTATCACAGCCTTCCAATCGAAATGTTCTTCGACAAATGTTAATCCTTTGATGTCATTTGGTAATATAATTATCATATTCATCTTCGCATCCTATGAAGAGTGATATAGTGTAACAAAAATAATCCTAATGTATAGATACCACGAATTTGTTATTACCCACTGTGTATGGTATTTCAAGAAATCTGGAATTTAAACTCGGTATGTCACCGTGTAAAAACTTGAATTCTTTGAACATTGTTGGAACTAACTTATTCGATTCCTCGGTCAAATGAAATACTCGCTTTTCTGTAGCTTTTTCATTGAACGGGTATTGCCAAAGTCCCTTGAAGTACACTGCATTAACAAGTATGACTCTCGTATACTCATCGATATCATCTGAAGATCAAATGATTTTTGTTAATTATGACCTTCGATAATAGAAAGTAACCAACAACGTATCCTCATAAAGGATAAAACAAAGAAATAGGTCTACCTGCAGATACAATGTCCTTTATTTTATCATTTGTACTTTTGGAAACCCACTCGTTGATCACTCTGGCCGATTCAATATTATCATCAAAGTTTATATTTTTTATCATGACGTTAAAAAAATCTGTGCCTTTGGTCAGGAATGTGTTGTACAACTCAACGTTTGTCTGAACGTAAAGTGCAGTGGCTACTTTAACAGCTTGTATGTTCTGAAAAGATAATATTATGTTTTGTCCAATGCTGCATTCATGGGAATGAAAAGTGCATTGATCAATTCCACCATTTCAATTTTCCAAAACAAAAGATCAGTACATGTATAATGTTTTCATTCAATTGATTAATTACTCACATTAAGAATTTCTATGAAATCTTTGTACACTAACGATACTTGTTCTGCATCAGATAAATGAAGACCGGTTATCATTTCTCTGGCGGTGTGTGAATCGGAACCATGAAAGATGTAAGACAGCGCAAGATGAACACTGAGAGGGGAATTGACGATGTTGTCTCCAGTTTTGCGTGCTATAATCTAATTTCAAACGATAATTTCTCAAAACCATTTGCTTACTTTATGAATTAATTTACGAAAAAGGAAATATAACAAAAGATGAAATACTTTGTGGAAGTTTGAATAGAATTCAGAATAGTTGTCTCGCACTGCCATTGGAAACTTTTGTTCTCCCTCAGAGTGTGATGCCATTTTCAAGGAAATGAATGCAATGGCAATAAAAATCCAATTGTGCATAAGAACACCTGTAAGTAATTTCAGGAGTATTATAATCGACGATTTTCTCGTCTATTATCAATGGCCAATGCGTAATTTACGTTTTTGCCTACCTCTCACCATCGCTGAAAGTGCGATAATCCGTCAATACAATTAATAATTACTTAAATACAACGAAGCAGAGGTGAATAAATGACGTTTGAAGAGAAGAGCATATTAGAGGTTAATAAGATAACCGACAAGTATTAAAGGTGCGATGATAAAAATTTTTGAAAAATGCTATCATGGCGACGGCACAAGCGGAGTTTGTTAAAAATTATTCTTCTATACATTATGATAAAACGATGATATCTAGCTACCAAACTCCTATTTCTTCTGGCTGTCAAAACGATGACGTAGAGAATTTCTTAATCCGCGTTCCCACCCAACTGTTCAGAACTGTTGTGATAATACGTACATGGGGAATATTAGTCATAGGTTTTTTTAGAATTATTTTATACAGCTATGTATTGCTGTTCATCAAATATTTGCTTAATACCAACGAATTCAGACGACTATAGAAAGAATATGCCCATGCTTTCGATTGAAGCTAGAAGCTGAGCACCCCGCTGAGCTTCACGACCCCAATGACTGGCGGCGCTGGAGTCGCTACAAGATTGGTAGGTCACATAGACGCGTTTATGTATACCTCACACAACTTCATGGCATACTCCACGTCCTCTCTGACCAATCACGACCGAGCAAGCGCTCCTTCTCGCTTTCTCTAGTGTGAGGTATACAGTGGAGTGGTCATGCCGACTCACTCTTTTTCTATGCTGGCATGGTAGTAGCTCCTTCTCACTTTGTAGGCCATGTAAATAAAGTGTTTTTTTGACAAAAATAGGACCTGATAACAGCGAGTGCCATCAGACGCGGAACAGCCTCCCGATCATAACTGACCACTTTTTGACCCCTGATTCCTATTTTATTTTTTGTTATTAACAAATTAGTGAAAAAAGCACCTTTTTTCGTTTTTTAGTTATAAAGCGAAAAATAATGAAGGAATCTGTTTGGTCCCAATGGACGAATTGTAGGTAATTAAAATACGCATAAAATGAGCGCTGAAAGAGGCCGATCGGTCCATAATTAAGGGAGATACACTGAAAAAAACGAGAAAAAGATCGTTCTTTTAAAAAATGTATAACTCCGCCATTTTTAATGTTGTAGGCTAGGCTCTTCGCGAGATAGTAGGTATTGGTACGTACTTTTTGTGTGCGAAACCTGGGCGCTATCGGATAATTAGTTTTTGCGTTATTGTAATGAACATTTTATTGTACCATATTTTGCGGAGAGGCTCGATGCTCTGGAGGTCGCCCGGTTTAAGTTTAACAAGCGGCTTTTGAAACTAGAACTGTTGACCTATGAATCGTCAATTTTAGATTTTCGTTTAATTGCGTTTAAGTAGGTGAAAATCGCGCCTAAATATGACCAAAAACGCCCGAGCGCGCGAAAGTGGTCGAGTAGTGGGGGTAGACCGGTAGACGCGGGGAAGGATCAATAAGTCCCGAGACTAACAATGAAAACAACATTTTTTTTGCAAAATTTTTTTTTATTCATCAACATAATCACCTTTTAAGGTGATACAATCGTTCCAACGCTTTTCCAATTTTTCAATACCATGTTTATAAAAAAAATTATCTTTCGCTTCAAAATAAGCTTCAGTTTCAGCGATGACCTCCTCATTTGAGCCAAATCTTTTTCCCTGGAGCATTTTTTTAAGATCAGCAGAGAGCCAGTAGTCACTGGGGGCTAAATCTGGCGAGTATGGGGGGTGGGGAAGCAGATCAAAGCCCAATTCGTTCAATTTTGCCATTGTTTTCATCGACTTGTGGCAGGGTGCATTGTCTTGGTGAAAAAGGATTTTTTTTCTCTGCATGTGCGGTCGTTTTTTTGCGATTTCCTCCTTCAAACGCACCAGCAAGTCAATATAATAATCACTGTTGATCGATTTTCCTTTTTCGAGGTAGTCAATGAAAATCACGCCATGCGTATCCCAAAAAACTGACGCCATGACTTTGCCAGCTGACTGCTGCGTTTTCGGACGCTTCGGACGGCTTTCGCCAGTTGTGCGCCACTCAGATGACTGCCGCTTCGACTCTGGAGCGTAGTGATGTATCCATGTTTGGTCCATGGTCACGTAACGACGCAAGAAATCTTTTTTGTTGCGAGTAAATAGCGATAAACAGCTTTCTCATTCATCGACTCGTTGCTGTTTTTGTTCCATCGAAAGCAATCGCGGCACCCACTTGGAAAAAACCTTTTTCATGCTCAATTTTTCATGAATGATAGTAAATACACTTCCATATGATATCTGTGTCATCTCAGCAATCTCACGGAGCTTCACTTTACGATCTTTCATTATAATTTTTGTCACTTCACTCACATTTTCCGGTGTAACGGCTTCCACAGGTCTACCCGAGCGTTCCGCGTCGTTTGTGTCAGTACGACCACGTTTAAACTCGGCAAACCACCGACAAATCGTTGCTTTTGATGGACAAGAGTCCGGGTAACATTTTTCAATCCATTGTTTCGCTTGCACGGTGTTTTTACCCATTAAAAAACAATGTTTTATCAGAACACGAAACTCGGTTTTTTCCATTTTTTAAACAAACTACAAAACGACTTTACTCCAACCTCGATAACTCAGCTGTTTCTGGTCCGATCGACTTAAAATTTTGACACGTTTCAAGCAAAGGTTAGTACTCTAGAAAGACGTGGTTACTGGTTTACTACGAGCGTCATCTCTGGGTTAGTCTCGGGACTTATTGATCCATGTGTCGCGGGCGCTCGGCCCAAGTTTCGTATATATTAATTGGATTATTTCAAGAACCAGTGGGACTATTTAAGCATATTTTTTTTAATTTGGGGTAACTCCATCACCGGAATCTGATTCTTTACTCAGATTTCATGTAAAATGAACGAACAACTTTTTTTCATATGTTTTAACCTACACGTCGTCACATTCATATAATATAATGCAATTATCATTTTTTACTATTCAATGTTGCACTTCGTACATTGAACAATTAAGAATATTATTGAATATTATTGGAATATTATTCAAATATTTGAATATTATTATTATTATTATTTGAATATTATTCGAATATTTGAATATTATTATTATTATTATTTGAATATTATTCAAATATTTGAATATTATTATTATTATTATTTGAATATTATTCAAATATTTGAATATTATTATTATTATCATTTGAATGTTATTAAAATATTTTTATATTATTATTATTATTATTATTATTATTTCAATATTATTCGAATAATTATTCGAATAATTATACAGGACTCTCTCGTTTCCCGAGTTGCTACTACCGAACCCCACTGACTCGACATATATAATATCGACCCTCAAAATGTTAATAGTATAATGCAAAAGTTGCGATAATTGTAAAAAAATAGACTATCTATTGAATTGAATTTGAATTATAAACGACGGCGCCTTCGGTAGCTACACCAATCATGTCTTCGTGACTCCGCCCACGGGGCGTCTGCACTCTGGAGTGACGTCACACGTCGACCGCCACGACGCCAAGCGGCCGTTTCGAGCGGCAAAAACTTGGCTTCAATCAGGCTATAAGCATATTCCCTCTATAGTCGTCTGAATTCGTTGATTCGTTGATAATACTAAAAATAAATAAATCTTATCTCTCAGACATCATATTCTCACCTGTTGGAAACAATCAATGTAAAATGGCATTTCAACTTAAAGAAAGAAATAAAAATTGATAAAATTAACAAAGTGTTGTGACACTAAGTCTATTTCATAAACGTTATCGTGCTATCATTATTTTATCTATTGTTGTTTCGTACAACATCGATGAGCTTTGTAAAGATAAGCTACTTCTCAGTAATTTAAACTCTGCTCTCGGAAGAATTCAGGTATACCCAACGGGGGGTACATCTATATAATCACGGAGAAGAACGATATTCTTCAATCGTGTAGTATGCGTACGTGACTCTGACAAGCGCCACACCGTTTTGTTTTGTAGTTAAACTCCGGGAAGACCGAAGGAGGCGGGATCATAAAGTTAGCAAGCAAAGTGCGCGTGGCATAATTGTTCACCCGTGCATCGTATGACTCGCTTTCATACGGCAAGGAATTCAAAGCTGTAGTGAACAGTTATTCGACGATTTTCATACCATCGTTGAATAATTCAAAGTCATAGGTGTATCAACAGGACACGTCAACGAAGTGTTCATTGTCTGTTTACAGAGTTTTTTTTATGTCGCATCTCATGTACACACATCTAGCAAACATCTGAGAAATACAGCAAGAACTGGGGAATATCGTGTTAAATAAATAATCTTCGACGTTTAATTATTATTCTGTATATAAATATCTAGAACTACTTCACATTCAAAATATAGTCATTTATCGGCGCGATAAAAACTCGAAAAAAATGTCATCCACCATTCAAAGATGTACAACTAGGTTATTAAAAAGTGGTCACCATCGTAACTTTTCGAATATAGTAACGGAAAGATCTTCATTTTCAAGATTTTTCAATCAAATCAATGGGACGAAAGTTTCAAGCAGATGCATTGGGTAAGTTTTTATTTCATGAAATTCCAATGAGACTAGAATTAATAGAGAAGATTTTATGCATGAAGAAGAAAACCGGTTGTACAATTTGAATGACCTTGTATGTGCTGTGCTATTAAGCTATTATGAGAATAAACTGCATATGCCCAAAGCGTTCTCGTTATCAGTCAGCACATGGACTGTCGTAAAATCTATGTATGTTTTTCTTGGTTTACTTCAGTGCATCTTTGATTGCGTTGTTTACAAACCGGCCTTGCTCTTATATCTTCATTTTTACAATCATATCTACAAAATCATTTTTTGTCGTACCAGGATTGCATTGTATCGTCGTTTGGGTGCCACGATGAGTTATTGACTTGACAATTACAGTTATAGAATCGCTGATATTTGGATCTGGCGTTTTTGACTTCTATGAGAATAGAAAAAAATAAAAGCTTTTGTTAATATTGTTGATGAGAAAATTCGTCGATTGGTGTATAGGAATAAAACCTCGTTGCTTGATACATCCATAATTTAGGAACTTCAAAAAATGCTCTTTTCTAATACAAATTATGATCCCGATATTGTGACCCTACTAATTTACACAATTAAGTATAGAAAGCTTGCAATTGTTCTCCCAAATTCTTCTAGGTGCAAGTTCAGACTGGTTTTACAAAGGATATTTTAAAAATAAGATTTACGTATGAAATGCTCGGTGTTTTGCGTCACGACCGATACAAAAATCGGTTTGCCCAGAGGTCATTAAAAGGTCAACATTTTTAGACCCGATGTTCTTTCACCATTGAAGCAATTCATGGAAAAATATCTGCCTCGAGCTTATCTCTGAATACATATGCTTGTATAGCTGAGTAATTCTGGAGGTTCAATTCTCGGTTGTGTCCTGAATATATTTATTTTTGCATCTTCTTAAGAGACGTCATTCCATTATTTATTTCGAAAAAGAAAATGAAATCTGGAACTCCAGGGAAAGGTCGAACGTCCAAATCATACAAACGTCATCTACGTATATATTATTCGATTTCCGTTAAGAAATGAAAGTATTTTGACTCTTACAGGCCAAACATTGCACGTATGGTTCATAATGCAACTCAAATGAGCTGGGTTACTATGAGAGATGAGAGTCGAGAAATGATGGCTGTCTGGCCGGACGTTGTGAGAGACCTTACAGAGGCTGGTCGACATCTTGAGATCCCTGATGCAACGAGATGGATGGCTAAAGTACATTAAAATGAATATATTATTTTTTTTAATTTGACCATCATTCTATTCAGAATGGAAAGTACTAACGATTATATTCATTGTATCCATCTCAGGTTCTACAGTACAATGTTCCAAGTGGCAAAAAAACTCGTGGTCTCGCTCTCGTTTATGCCTACAGAATGCTTGCACAACCACAGGATCTCACAGAGGAAAATATACGTCTCGCAAGGATACTTGGATGGTGCACTGAACTGGTTCGTTCAATGTATTCCTGTCAATGAATAAACTGCATCGAATAACTGATGTTTCAGCTCATGTGTCTTAAATTTTTGTCACAGTGTCAGGCTTTTTTCCTGGTAGAGGATGACTTGATGGATCGAGCACAATATCGCAGAGGTCAAAAATGCTGGTATCTTTATAACGATATCGGACTTGCAGCTATAAACGATGGAATAATCCTTGAACAGGCTGTGTTTCAATTACTAAAAACGCATTTCAAAGGCAAACCGTACTATTTGGATCTCATCGAAACATTTCATGAAGTGGGCGAGCGTTTATATTCATTTTAAATCACACCAAGTCTCTCCGTTCTTATATCAGATAAAATATACTCAATTGTTCACAGAATACGATGAAAACGACGATGGGCCAGACTTTGGATCTACTCTCGACGCAATTCGGTCACAAACCCAATTTGGATTTATTCACGATGGATCGTTATAATGCTATTGTTAAATACAAAACGGGATATTACTCTTTCGTTATGCCAGTTACCTTAGCTATGTATTTTGTGAGTATTGCATCTTCTAATCGCGACTTATATCTGGCTTGAAATAACCTCCTGTTTCGAATCCTAAAACACCTCTTTGATTGTACACAGGCTGGTATAACCGACGCGGAAATGCATAGGCAAGCCAAAACCATTCTCCTAGAAATGGGACACTTTTATCAAGTACAAGATGATTATCTGGATGTATACGGCGAACCGAAGTTAACCGGTAAGATTGGTACGGACATTCAAGAAGGCAAATGTACATGGCTGGCCGTCGTCGCGCTTCAACGTGCAACTCCAGCACAGAGGAAAATCTTCGAAGTTAGTCCGATATGATATTTACGAGTGGATAACGAATTCGAATACTTTTGTATTATTAATTACGGATTTTCTCCCCCTTACAGGAATGTTATGGAGTGCACGATGTCGAGAAAATAGCGAGAATCAAACAACTATACGATGATTTAGCTCTTTCGACGACATATTCTATTTACGAGGAAGAAAGCTACAATCTCATGAACACTCATATACAACAAATATCCCGAGGTCTTCCGCACGATCTATTCTTCAAATTTCTTTCGAAGATTTATCGTCGCGATAAATGATGATTCACAGATTTTGTAACAACTGCGCATACGAAAATTATCAAAAAAACAAATATAACTTTTATACATGTGTACAGTCTTCGTTGGAAATTCTGCACTGTGTGCATTACTGGCTGCAATATAAAAGATTTTCAATTTTTTTACTGCAAACGTAGTGGAACATATCCTGCTCTTTTCTTTTTAAAGGCGCCAGATTGCCGGGCTCATTATTAATTCCCCTATGCAACGATGCAGCAAACCGTGAAGCCTTTAATTAATTTTCACAGTCAATGCGTGGAAACATGCGGTATATGACCGTATCGTCAATGTTGGAAGGGACTAAAAACATTTATAATAAAGTATAAAGATGAATGATTTTATTGTTTTGTACAGATTTTTGAGAATATACACGTTTAATTCCGATAAACTTTTATTATGAAATTGTTACCGTACTTTAGTTTGTTTTTTTATCTTCGTATTTCTCCACGGTGTATTTCTCTTAACGTTATTGCGTATTTTCGATCGAACGATTTGCTTCAATTGCCGTCTGACGTTTGTGAAATTCTCTGTTGCTGACGATCTAGCCTTGAAAAATTCTTCTGCATCTGAAATTTTATAATAATGTTCCACGTTATTTGTGATACATTACGATCTACCGTTTCAGTTCGATCCGTGAAAGCTTAAAAGTTGGAAAAGAGAATGTCGGTTTTCATACCATTAAACCGTTGATCGTTAGTATCGAAGAAAAAAGTATCATTTCTCTCTTTTAATTGATTATTCATTTTGATTGTATCAGAAAATTCGTTAGAAGTTAAATGATCCATGGATGAATCGCCCGCTTCGTCTTCCGAAGATTCGTATTTGAATGGATTTTTATCGTCGTAACTTCGCTCCCATTTTTGGTTTCCAGGTTTGATTATACTTGCATCATACTCGTCGCTCTTATCTATAATATTGTAAAAATGAGTCAGATAATCAGAAACACTCGTGTTTACTAAAACCATTTTTTCATGGATAAAAACTGACTCTTGTCCGTTTCTGTTGCCGTTCCAAATGACTTCAAAAGACTGAACTCTTCCTGGGGCTTCAGATTCTCAGTAAGATTTTCTGATACTTTGTAAAATACATCAGTGGACACGTGTATCTGTGCTTCCTCAGGTTCGACTTGGCTCATTGCGACTTTTTTTTTGTTCACTTTAATCACAGGCTTCGAAATCATTTCTATTTCGTGAGCTTGGTGTTCACTCGTGGTCGGATCGTATCGAACCATTTTATTTTGTTTCTTTGGAATGAGCTTATCGTTCCTAGACTTAAACGGCTTTCCCAATACATTTTGTAATATGTCTAATTGCCACTTGGTTTCGTCCCTCAAATTACTCTCTCCATTTTCATCAGCAACATTTAAATTGCACGTGTTTTTGTCGTCATCGAGGAAACGATCATCGATTTCAAATCGGTTGTCACGTCCCACATTGTTCATTGACATTGTAAGCTAAATATCCATATAAAAAACATGAATGTTGTATAATTTACGTCGAAAAAATCGTTACTGATTCATTAAGATTGCATACCTTTGCATTGCGTTTATCATCATGTTGAAATTTATCTTCATTCCAGTCTCCGTGATCTTCGGGATCTTCATCATCCTCATCAAACAGAGATTTGGTTCTCTTTTCTTCAGAGCCGATGATCTCATCGATATTCTCCGGAAATATAACTTTATTGTTTTTTCTGCCACTATCCTGAATACAATGTTGATTGATTTGTTAACTCAAGTAGTAATGAAAATGCATATAGGAAAACAATGGTAAAACTTTCGAGATATCTTTTACCACAGCTTTCAAAGCATGACTGATCATGTGTTCCTTTGCTTTGAACGACTGTATCCTCTGCTTTACTGATGCTAATCGTTTTATTTCCGATTCACTGAGAACTTCCTTTTTGGGTATCTGTATCATCGCTGAATCACATTTTTGTGGTTTTTGACTCTCTATTATCATTTGCTTTTTGACCGGGACGTTTTCTACTTGAAGTGCAGGGTCATAAGTAAACTCTGATCCTTGGTGCGACTCGTTGACATGATCCTCTATTAGATTGGCACTGTCCACCTCATCAAAATGATAAATGCGCTTCGTAGGTTTACTCTTGACGTTTTTGGGTACTTTAATGTTTATTTTTTCTATCGGTTGATCATGAGCTACAACCATTTCCTTCACTGGAACTTGCCGATTTGCTGCCTCTTCTCTTTCTCTTTTCAAACGATCCAAAAAACTTTCTTTCGCTACTTCTACGTGAATGGCATAGTCTCTCAATTTAGTTTCATTCACTGTTCTAAAACCTGAAGTAGGAGATCAAAAACATTGCCATTAAAAAATGATTCTTTCTTGAAAAAGAAATCTTTGTGATAGAAAATTTAATATATTGCGTCAATTAAGTCTACTCATGGTTAACGCAACTTTATCTTTAAATCCAATGTTATGAAATTGAAGTTTGGGAAACTCACAAGTGTTTAGTCTTTTGTCGGTAGTTCCAAAATTGATAAAAGCAATCCTACTGCCATCACTTTGGAGCTTCTCTTTAATGTCGATATTAGTTACTATTCCGTGTTCTTTGAAAAGATTTTCCAGCTCATCCTTGCCAATATCTGGAGGTAAGTTCCTCAAGAACAGGCGATAGCTTTTGTCCATTTTTCTGTAAAACATGAACATATTTTTCATCGCTGCATTACGTGCAAAACACTTTTGTTTTACGAATTAGATTCATGTTAGATACATACTGGGTGTTGTTGATTCAACAAAGTTGATTCAATCGCAGAAAGTTGTAATGTTGTTTGACAAGCAAACTCACGTGGATGAAACTACGGAAGGTAGGTTATAAAATCGCTTGGAATATTGCCTGGAATTGACCGTATCTGATTTGAAGCAAACTTTCGGCCACAGAAACCTCCGCCCGATGGCATTACGCTCGGATTTCGTGTCGCGTTGGTATGTTACCGACTTTACGCACCGAGTTCGCATTTATTATCGGGTTTCGCATTTTTCCTCAAGCTAATAGTAGCGCTCTACTCGACGTGTTTCCGTCTTCTTCTCGGAAACTAACCGACAGTTGTGGAGATAGTTGAGAGCGCCCAGATCGAGAGTGTGCCACCTTTTCACCCGCTTTTATATATATTGGAATAGAAATACTTTATTTTATCGCGGTAATTACCTAGTCTCTCGCTTCTCGTTAATTTAGCCCCCCCGCCGTTTTATGACTGCGAATCTTTACAAACATAAATACCAAGTGAAGTCGAAGCCATAGAAGCTACAAGGATTATTCCCGCAGTGCAATCCCTCGGGAGGTTGCGTCACCAAAAGTTTACAAAAAAGTTCATCCTTTAACCGATCAGATGAACTATCTGGTTATGGCTTAAGACGTCATGTGTCATTGCCACTAAATAAAAGAAGAAGACCGGTCAGATGCAGTGTTACGACCAGATCCCTGGCACTAAGCTTTCCTGTTGCGTCCCTTAAAGTCGCCGTCCGCTAGAGGCGCTAGTAGTACTGCGCGAGGCTCGTATTCTTGCAATTCGCTGACTGTGACGACTGTGACATACCTTATTGGGATCTGACAAAATTCGTGAGACATCTGGTGGTACACGTTGAAACTAAAACCGAGGTGCATTGCTCAAGTTACAACGTAATCATTAATATCAGTAATTTTGAGAAATTGAACAAAAAATGGCAGAAGTAGGTGTCTTTACATCTCGCAACCCATCGAAAAAAAGAATTGCATGTTCCGTATATGGATGCGAGAGTTCTTTTAAAAAAAAACCGTGAACTGACGTTCCATAGTTTCCCCAAAGAAATGCCCGGTGTGTATACCAAAACATTTATTCGCCTTCTCGGAAATTTCGATTGCCGGGATTGGAATCAGACCATTCACAAATATCACTAATGGAAAGGACTAGCATTTTATTAAAAAATAAAGCCGTTACGCTACTTTAAGACTAGTTGGCTGCAACCTCTTCTACGCCATATTGGTTTTCACGGTAAGTCTACTATTGCGCGGTTTTGACAGGCGACTGCAGCCCGATCTGCGCCATATTGAATTTAACCACGCCACCATGTCAGATCCCAATAGACGCGTTCAGAACGGTTATGGCAGTCGACGACGCGGTGAGGGGCAACGGGGGAAACGCGCAGTACTACTAGCGCCACACTACAGCAGCCACGCGCCACGCTAAGATGACCATGTTTGCGAATAACAGGTATTGGCAATTTAGGTCTAGTTTCAGCCACCTTGTTACGACTGGGGTCGGTTTTTTCGCGCATGCGCGGCAACAGTAACATGAAGGCAGTGTAATTATGGAACCGAATAAAGAAGCTAAAAAACGGAAAGTTAGAGGATTCAAATACGAGTGGTTAGATGAGGAAAATTTTAAAGGATGGTTGGCTCCAGCTCCACTTCCTACAATTAATAAAGCTTTTTGTACCGTGTGTAATAAAAGCATTTATTGTGCTAAAACAGATTTAAACAAGCACTCACAGACGGTCAGACACATTGAGAACATAATGTGCCAAAATAAAGAAAAAAATATTAATAATGATAGGGTCCCCGTATCAGAATTACACAAAAATAAAGTTAAAAACGCGGAAGTCAAATTAGCAGCATTCTTTGCTGAGCATAAAATTGCTTTTAACACCGCGAATCACTTAATTCCATTACTAAAAAATCTTTTTGACGATTCTAAAGTTCTGCAAGATATTTCATTGGCCCATGATAAATGTAAAAACTTGTGAATTTTGTTTTTATTATATATTTATATATTTTATCAAGTTATAATAACAATTGTTCTTTTTGTACGAACACTGGTAAGGTTTTTGGCAGTTTTCCTTGCCCTTGCAACGAATGTTGGTGTTCTTTGAGTCTGCCAAATAAAATTTTTTTTTATTAGTAGTAGTAGTTGTCTTTCTTTTTCCAATGTATACTCATCTTGCGGGTTTTTACATTCCTCCTATCTTACAATCACCGCGATCCTCATTTCCACCATCAACCACTTCGTTGGACCTACACAGTTTTGGGTTAGGTGGGTTCCGAACCACCGAGAGCACAGAATAAACACATACAAAAATTCTATTGGTGCCGGCCTGGAATCGAACCCGAGACCCTCGAGTTCAGAGCCGAGAACGCTAACCCCGTGCCACTGCCTCTCTAAATTTTTTTTATTATAAAAAAGTGTGAACAATTATTTCACTACTCGCTTCCCTATTATTTTTTTTTTATTTGTGGGAGTTTTACTTGCACACCCTCTCGGGTTTTTACAATCTGTCGTCTTTACTTTCTCGCTTTCTCTCTCTCTGTCATCCCCTTGCTCTGAGGGCTGCAGCCGCTTCGCATTCTCTTTACTCTCCCTGTATCGCATTCGCCATGGACGGAGGGTTATATACGTCTTAAAACCTTTTTTTAATGACATATAATAGTTTAATACAAACTGAGCAGAATGGTTGAATAATGAACCCGATGCCTGATACCTCTTTTCACTAGATATTGATACTCCACTGATGCTTGTTCAGTTGCGCATGCACGAAAAACCCGACCTCAGTCGAAACACTGGTCAGATATCACCGAACCAACTCTCGAGATTTTAACTTGTATCCAACATTGCTACTCACCTTCTTAATCTCTGACCGCAACAAATTGTGGACAATCAATAAATAGAGAAATTGAAGCATTATGTATCTTCTAAAACGAAGTTAGGATTCATTTATCTATTTGTCAGATGGAGTAAGGAGAAATTATATGTTGCACAAGGAAAGAATTGTATACCTAAAGAAAAGATTGCACCTGCAGATTGTAAATTGTAAATATTATCCAATTTTATGAGAATACATATTTACATAGTGTGGAATGCGATAAATTGAAATAATATCATACAAATATAAGCACAAATAATGTGCCGTAGTGCCGTATATATATCATAGACCACTCGATATTCTTTCAAGAAAATGGAACAAGATTAAAACTATACTATTATATCCTTTGCATAGTTATTCTTCCCAATCATCGACATCCGGTTGAGAATCGTACTCACTTGTAGCCGAATTTCTATCCGAGGCAGAGGCCTCGTTAGCCTTAGGAGGCGGTGGAATTAGTCGTGATATCCTCTCCATTGCTGCAGGCATCGAAGATCCAGCAATACCTTTTCTTCTCAATGACAGCTTGGCATGTAGATCGGCCATTAGATCGCCACCCACAGAAGCCGATGACCAACGATCAGCAGGCTTCTCAGCTGCTGCAGCATTTCGCAACTTTGCTTTACCGACGCCACCTGCAGCTCTGATAGCCGCCATTAGGTCAGTCCTGTCATCGACAGGAGGAATATTCTTCTTTTTAATCGGCTTCTGTTCTTTCGATTGTGATACCATCCCTTCTGGTTCGGATGATGATGGTGGTGGCGGTGGTGGGGGTGGAGGAGGAGTGGGAGGAGGTGGTGGTGGTGGCGGAGGAAGCACAGTTGTTGGTGGAATTGAAGGTTGTTGATTTGTTTCCATTTTTCCAGACACATTCGTTAAAGTTTCTTCTGCCGGATGTGCGATTGGAGGCGGAGGTGGAGGAGCATTTGCTAGCCCAGTCGAGCTTGAGTCATCCGTTACATCCGGCAGTTTGGGAGCATTTTCGCTCATTCCTATAATTCCAAATCTATTCTCATTTGTATCAGGCAAATTGATACGTACTGTAGGTGTCGTGACCGCTGACGACGGCGCAATAGGACTTTGAAAACTCAGATCAAGGGTGAATTTCTCATCATCGACAATTCCTGGTAAATCAGGCAAAGTAGGTGGTACATTTATCTGAGGAACTTCACCAAGTGCAGGAGCGTAGAGATACGAAGGCGACTCGAAATCTATGGAATTCCAGGGTTGTATAATAGAATCGGGAGCATCCTCTATTTGTGTAGCATTCGAAATTATGGTAGGTAATTGCGATGGTCTTTCGCCTTTCTCCACATCCGCCAACAAAAGAGCACTTATCGACGAGGCTTGGCTCACGAAATGATTGTCATCTTGTTCCGGCCATGATGTTTTTTTCAATGGCTTACCCATAACATAGTAAAATTGTAATTTGTCTTGCAAATTTGCTTCGCCCACCCAATGATCGTCTTTCACAGCATGATTCGATCTACAATTTTCGGAAACCATGCTTGGTGATTCAGATTTCTCGTTCATCCCCTGCGATTTGGTCACGTTTGCAGGAAGCATTTTAATGATAGTCTCGTACTCCTTGTATGTTGAAAACGCCGGATATTTTGCATCGGAATACATCTTTGTGGCTTTTAGACTCAGATTGGTTTGCAAGTAGTGCAGTTGGTCTTGTAATTTATTTGCCTTATTTTTGACGATGGAAAGCCTAAATAAAAGGTGTGGTTTATTACAGATATCCAATGTTATCAGGAGTACCATTTTAAGTCATCACAATGTATTAGAAACCTTTTGCTATATCCAGAAATTCTTTCGTCGATCGATTGAAAAACATGGGTTACTGCCAACTGCAAATTATCCAGAGTATTGGCTATCTGGATAATGGTCTCCTCGTGTCTCGTATCGTGCGGAATAATTCCTGAAAGGTGTGGAAAACACGTTCACTAAAACGTCGGAATTACGTTATGAAGAAAGAATGAATGGTTATTATTACCAATTTCAATCCGTTCGGGCATGGCAACGAAGATTTAATACTACTATCGGTGTAGGAACGAGAAACGCTTTATAGCATTTCGTTATAGAAATCGTCGGAGGATACGCGTAACAAACGAAGTAGCGTGTGCAGTCTTAGTAGCTCTTCGAAAATAAATAATCTATAGGTGTACTCAGAAAAATTCCGAGGAAGTGGTTCTTTTTTTATTAATCGAAAAACATTTTAATCGTTATCACTGTGCTTGTCACGCGAATGCACACTTTTTTTGAGGTTATACTCGCAGCTGTCGGTCGAACGAAACAACAACAACTGGAGTCATCGAGCATCCATCTCAATACATATATATATATTGACATATCATAACAATAATAATAGTCAAAGTTATTATTATGCTCATGGTTCTCGTGCTTATGACTCCGCTGTCTGCTTCATCTAAAATGAGATTCTAAAACGCAGCAGTTTTCTTTATTCCTTTTCATTGCTCTGCGTAAACCTATAGTTGTTTTTTTTACTCGTAGTGTGTAAAACTTGTGGTCGCGAACGCACGCTATGTTAAAGCGTATCAATGAACAATAGTTCAAGCAAACGCGAGTGTTTGCAAAAGTAATCTTGGAGTATTATCGTCGTGAATTGCTATAAAATAATGGATTTCAAACGCTATGACAGTGTCGTTTGAAAAAAGTTGAGCTTGCGACATTGTGTGTACTACGTGTGCGCGATCCTAATCGGAAAAATCTCGACACTCGTGTTTGGACTCAAATATATGTAAGTCGTGCTAAACGGCGTTTGCCGTTACGTGAACGACCTTCACGCATAGAAATGAATTTTACTTGTTTTTCATAAAAGAAGAAAACATAAGCGTGGCAGTATTGTTCGCTTTTTTGCCGTGTCGTATTCGCATTTCTTGCGTAAACAAGAAAGAGTGTGCATCGTCGTTGAAAGTATTGTGAGTCAGACGATTTCTTTCTACTGCAACATATTCAACGAAGTCTTTCGGTCGTCGGTGAGGTGACAAAATGAGTGACAAAATCGCAGCTAATCAACCTCAGCCGATCGTCAAGATCGGACATTACACCCTGGGCCAAACCCTTGGTGTCGGAACATTCGGCAAGGTCAAGAGTACGTTTTACGAGAGTCATCCACTTTTGCGATTCTTTTGTTGCTAATGAGATCATTACTGAAGCATCCACTTGATTGTATCTGTTTTGTTGCAGTTGGTGAACATGTTGTCACAAAACACAAAGTGGCAGTGAAGATTCTGAATCGTCAAAAAATAAAAAGTCTCGATGTCGTGGGAAAGATACGAAGGGAGATTCAAAATCTCAAGCTTTTTCGCCATCCACACATCATTAAGCTGTAAGAAATCAATACAACATCTTGAAGGGAGTTTGTGTATGAACTCGAATGGAGAATGATCTGGCGATTTATAATCTACGAAACATAAATGTTGCTAAAAACCGTCTCAGTTTTTATTTCAGAAATAGTTTTATTTCAAATGTTTGGCAGATATACAAATAATAACTGGGAACAAATATTTGTGGCTGGATCTATTTCAAGTTACTGCAACTTTGGTTAACTACAGAAATCCTTTTTCGATCTTTGTATAGTCGACTTAGAGATAGATGAACATTCGTGTTAAAGTACTATGCTATCTACTTTGAAATGTTAAACTGACACGGAATATAATTTTTCTAAATAGATATCAAGTGATAAGCACCCCTACCGACATATTCATGATTATGGAGTATGTATCGGGTCGTGAACTCTTCGATTACATCGTAAAACATGGAAAATTGAAGGAACACGAAGCAAGAAGATTTTTTCAACAGATAATTTCTGGTGTCGATTATTGTCATCGTCACATGATTGTACATCGGGATTTAAAACCCGAGAATCTTCTATTAGATCACAATCTTCACGTTAAGATTGCAGATTTTGGTATGACTGTGGAAATATTTATTTTAAAGATACGTTTATGACACAAAATTTTTCATTCGACCTTCGAATTTAGGTCTGTCTAATATGATGATGGATGGTGAGTTTCTACGCACTTCTTGCGGCTCACCAAATTATGCGGCTCCTGAGGTAATATCTGGCCAATTGTATGCTGGTCCTGAGGTAGATATATGGTCCTGCGGTGTTATACTTTATGCGCTACTTTGCGGCACATTGCCATTTGACGATGAACATGTCCCAATGCTCTTTCGCAAAATTAAATGTAAGCATTCGCGCATGATAGTGCTTATAGGACTGTGATGTTTTAAAATACTAATTATGGATGAAGCATAATGAAAATGATGATTTATGTTTCAGTTGGTATATTTCAAATTCCGGAGTACCTTAATAAGACAGTTGTGAGTCTTCTGTGTCACATGTTGAAAGTCGACCCAATGGAACGAGCTACGATCGACGATATCAAGTATGCTCATTATATTCGTTTAAAGAAGTAATATGGATAAAACAATAGATAAAAAAATAATACTGAACTCTCATACGAATTTCAGAAAGCACGAGTGGTTTCAGAAAGATTTACCGACATACTTGTTTCCATCACCAGTTGAACAAGATTCGTCTGTTATCGATACCGATGCGGTTAATGAAGTGTGCGAAAAATTCAATGTTAAAGAGGCAGAAGTTCACTCGGCATTGCTAAGTTGCGATCCTCATGATCAACTCGCGATAGCCTATCACCTGATAATAGACAACAAGCGAATTGCCGATGAAGCTGCCAAAGCCGAGCTTAAAGACTTTTACGTTGCATCTAGTCCTCCGCCGGTAGCATTCAGCCCGAGTGAGAGTACGAATAGTCCATTACGACCGCATCCCGAGCGAATCGCTCGTGAGTACAAAATCGACATAATCGATTGTAATCGTTGTATTTATCTGACGGGCATATTGTCATTCGGCTGTATGTTTTTTTATTAGCCTTACGGGAAGGGCAAAGTGGGCAAGTACCAGCAGTACCTCAGGGAAATCTGGGAACCCCGGTGAAACGAGCAAAATGGCATTTGGGCATAAGATCACAATCCAGACCAAATGACATCATGAATGAAGTTTATCGTGCCATGAAAGCCCTTGATTTCGTAAGTTTCTCATTGATACAGGAAATTTTGAATCTTAAATCGACTGTTTTGCTTAATGGAATTATTTTTCAATTAGGAATGGAAAATAATCAACGAGTACAGTGTTAGAGTACGCCAGAATAATAAATTAACAAAGAGATACAACAAGATGTCTCTTCAATTGTATCAAGTAGCCTTTAGGAGTTATCTATTGGATTTTAAGTCTTTGGCTAGTGATGACACGGAAGATATTTTAAGGGGTGAGAAATTATGTTTTTTAAATTCCTCTGATAAATGAAAACTACAAATTTATTATCACGAGAATTCAGATTTATTAATAACATTGTTTTTTCTCAGATCCGACTGTTGCACCACCACAAGCGACTGGTCACCATACAATGGAATTCTTTGAGATGTGTGCAGCTTTAATAACTCAGCTTGCACGATAAAATATTGCTTGCAAATTATTTTATACAAAGTCGGAATTATGGTGAAAAAGTATTTGTTCAAATTCCAAAATGAGAAGAACAACAAAGCAATGTAAAAATTGTATTCAGAGGACGGCTTAGATCATTATAGACGAACAATTATATCAATATGATATTCTGTGCGATCCGTGATTGTACAAGCTGTTTGTTTATGGATACGATCCAATGGAAAAATACAAAAAAACCATAATGGCGATTGTTATATGCCTTTGTACAAAAGAAAAGTAGAAAAAAAGAAATGCAACACGAGGTATTCTATAATATGTTTAAAAATTATTACACTATTAAAGTAAGATCAATGTTCGATGAAATACATTTTACGGTCAACAGTTGTGTTGGACAATTCGGCTATATGCCTCTTTTTAACGGGGAATATTTCAAAAATATTGTCAAACCCTTTAAAGCTTTGGTTTTGCTCTATTCGATGCTTATCATTGTTGTTCGAACTGATGCACCGATTATTATTTTCGACATCTGATTTTCTTCGATTTGTTTTTCAATTTCTTTCAATTCTGACTTTCCAGCGGGACTGTACCATTTCTCACGATAGGTGCAGTCATACTGACTCTCGGTCGCCGAAACAACAACACGTGTGGTTCTGGAAATTCGATAATGACAAACAACTTTAAAATATCTAGTAAACGTCAATTTAAACCTTTTATTTCTTTAATGACTCCAATTATAATCGTTTGTGTAAAATACCTGGCCCATGCATCATGTAGTGTACCCAACCTGGACTCTGTTGAACACCAAGATTGCGCCATTCAGTTTCGGTCATGAGGTGAGATTTTGGCACGAGCTTCGCGATGTCCGCAGGCAAAATAACGTGTCTGTTGTCACGCGAAATATTTCGAACAATTATTTTACATTATTCTACATTTTTTGGGCAGATCTAGTTTAGTAGCTATTACAAACAACGATAACATCAACTTATAGTGTCTATTAGGTATTAACCTGTATTCGAATTTATCGTCGTTATATTTGTCCGAATATTGAATTGTGTCGTTCGACATCTTGTCTTGCAATCGAATATATGGTTCATTCCATTTACTAAATAAGAAAACGTGTTCCTTCGTGGTATTTTCAAACGAATGTCGATATGCGGTATTTACATCTATGTTTCTCACGTTTCTCGCGGTAGTCCACTCAAAACGTAAATACTGGTCAAACATCAACACGAACACACGACGGCAACATGAGTACACCACCGAATAGCTAAATATGAGAACGGGACTATATGGAAGCTTCGGATCGCAAATAACAGGTGACGCTAATCACGCTTATCATGTGGGGACTCGACTGCTTTTAACATTTTGCCGGTCTAAACTTGAAAATACTGAATTATCGTGTTTTTGTGAAATTTAATTAATGGCACTTCTATTCCCGGTTCGAATTACTCGATTAGTTTGAACCGGGAATAGAAGTGCCATTAATAGAGCCGTCAAAAGCGTCATTAATTAAATTTTATTAGAGTGGTATTCTCGCGATAGATATTGCTGTGTTCAGCGCCACTCCCGCTTAAAACCGAAAGTGCTACGCTCCACGAATTTTGTACCATCTTTTCAGTATGCTGTCTATGGAGTCTATATAATGAGACCGAATTCTATAATGCAAAGTTGGTCGCACTCTTCTGCCATGTAGTAATTCGGATAGCCACCGATGGCGACGCTGCCGGCGATCGACAACCAAATCACACACACTCAAATTGTGTACATGAGCTTTGGTCCATGTAGACACGACCAACACACTCAAAAAGAAAGCGTATCTCTGCCGACACCGCTTCCAGTGGTCAGAAGTAAAACTAGTTGAGAACCGAAAAGCGTGACAATCTTTTTTGGCGGCAACGTATGTTCGGTCACCTTATACAGACTCCATAGTGCCGCCAATGAAGTTTGGTCACCTGTCTAGGTTCCATTGTGGAAACTAGTGGACAAGTCTCCACTATAGTTCCACAATGAATTTCGAAACGCTCCGAGTGGCGAAAGGTAACAGATAACGTAATGACGGTTGAATAATGACGTTCTTTCGTTTGATGCGTAATAATAAGTTGTAAATAATAAGTTGAGTCGCAAAATAATCGAAAGTTTTGATACAATAGTTCTTACAGATTAAACAAATCAATTTTTGGAACTCAGTACCTAATAACGCCCTCTCCCGCTTTTTCTCGGTCTCTCTGTCTCCCTCTCTCTATATACACATCCCTCTTCAAATTTACATTTCGCGCCAATTCCTGGATTCCTCCATAATTCTCTATACAGTCCTTACCAGTGTTTACGTTCAAGTTGGCAATTCCATGGTTGTATTTTTTTGTCTGCGTTGATATTTTCCAATTTTATAATGAAACGGTTATTTTAGATGTGTTTTTCTGTTGAGTTACGTTGAAAGTGTGAGCACCTAAATGCATATGAATTTAAGGAAAACACGGTTGAGGAAAATCACTCGCACGTGCCAAATAGTAGGTTATACACGCAAGAGTGGGAAGTAAATGGGCTGGCTACTTTCGAAGTTGATTCCCCCGGGTATAATGGAAAATCGCTCATTATCCTATGGTCCTTCATCGAAAAGGGATAACATCGAATCACCAAAATCGAACAACCGATCAAACAAACAACGAGTTGAGGGTTCGGCAAGGTCTATAGCCACCGCATGTGTAAACTCAAACTGGGAGAAATTTCGGAACGTGGTCGCCGAACAAGATTCCGCACGAAAACAGCCAAAACGACAACATCCTCCTGGAAAATCTTGGAGACCTAATCGCAAATCACCCCTTCCAGAAAATCGAAATCCTGTAATGATCTTTTTTTATTGCGACCATACAATTTTCCAGAGATATGTATAATATTGAGTCTGCACGAAATCAAAACAAATACAGGCTTGGAACTTTCAAGTCAAACAATGATGTATATTGGTAAAATGCTTTTGTAAAGGTTAACGTACTGTTACAGACTCACTTGTCATTATTTTGCTGTTTATATCTTATCCATTTTCTAATAAACTTAAATATAAAAAATATTGATGAAACTTGTGGAATACTACGATATTGAAAGAGAATTATTATAAATAGACCATAAAAAACTTCAAAAATATTGCAAGTAAAATCGTAATACCAATGCTGATATATAATATTGGGTGTATTTCAGGCTGAGAACAACAGCAAGGTATCTGAAAATGAAGATAAATCTGACGTAGAGGCAAAGTTGACAAAGCATATATCAATGGATTGCGAGATGGTTGGAATAGGCGATGGAACGGAGAGTATGTTGGCTCGAGTATCGCTCGTTAACCGCCATGGAATTTGTGTCTATGACAAATACGTGAAACCAACAGAGGAGATACAAGATTATAGAACAGCAGTAAGCGGTATACGTCCGCACCATTTGATAAAAGGCGAAGATTTCAAGGTGGTACAATCGGAAGTCTCGGCAATTCTGAAGGGGAGAATTCTCATAGGACATGCACTTAAGAATGATCTGAATGTATTGTTTCTGTCACATCCTAAGAGACATCTGCGTGACACTTCACGCTATAAACCATTCAGAAAAGTAGCGCAGGGATGTACTCCAAGTTTGAAGAAATTGGCTTCAGCATTATTGGGTGTCGATATACAGAAAGGAGAGCATAACTCAATCGAGGATGCAAGAACCGCTATGCAATTGTATGTTTTGTATAAGTCACAGTGGGAGATGCACTTATCATCGTGAGAGGACAAATTTGCATTAAATCTACAAAAAACCATCAATAAGCTCCTCTTTAAAGAAAGATACATTAATTACCATTCATGGAGCGACCTAGTTCCATAACTTACGGTAACAAAAACATTTCTTGAAGCTCAATAATTTCTGCACGTATTTAATCAAGCAGTTGTGTCGTTCATTTTTTTGAAAGAGCTTCATGTACATACTTAACGATTAATGTTTATGCACAGTACATTATTTCATAACTGTTACATATGATAATAAAGTTAATTTTTCCGATAATTGGCTTCTATTTAAATTATCGCTGATCTTAATACCCGAATACGAAAGTTGTATGTATTTGTTTAATTAAATTTCCACTTTTGAGTTTTCTCACCGTGGAAGTGACGATATTGAGCCTTGTATGATCTCAAGGCAAAACAACGGAAGGAAACGATGGGATCGTTGATTGTGAGACTGCCTGAACTCTGGAATCTAAAACCCATACAGAGTGGACCGAAGGTTGATCATCGCTCTTACAAATTGATCAGAGGGAGCCGGAGTGAAAGAGCAGAACCTGTCGCGCGATTCTTATTCGTGGATAAACGACATACGAACTGCGTCGACCTCGTTATCATCGTATCAGACTAACAGCTGCGAATAAATACTCTTGCATCGCTCTACGGCAGTCAATGCGCGAGATATTTCTCATTGGTTCATTGCATCCGTTTATTATTTTGCTTACATTCCACAAAAAGCTCGTAAGTTCAAAACTCTATCACTCAAACGAGCTTATTATTCTGTGGTTTCAGCCACGCTGGCGACTTCGATACGTAATCTCCAAGATCCACTGATAGTTTATAGATTTCGTTTCCTTATCACAAACTGGTACATTAGCGATTCATGTTTTCCATTCAATAACAGTGATTCGTTATCTATAAAAAGTAGAAAACAAGGAAAAATTCAAAGAAATACAGGCTATTAAAAGTTTCATAACTAAAAGGGATTAGCATGCTATAAGAACGATTGCGAAACAGTCTTGAGAGATTTGGAGAGGCAACTTTGCCCCTTGAAAGTCTTGTTTTAATGGGGAAACCGAGCACGTTCTCCAGATAATATTGCTGATACGAGAAAGCGGTGATTAAGTCGTTCCCGAGACGTTACATTTTTCAGCTCTGAGACATTTCACTTTTGTGGTATCTGTTCAGCGACAGACCCCATTTAGTATATCGTATCGAAAGTCGACAGACCTTATACACGTGAACACGTTTTTCTACAGCTGCGTGGGATATTTCTTTTTTCAGAGCCAACAGCTGGATACTTTTTCGTTGATATTAGGAACAGTGGGCGTCGTTCGAAATTAGAACGTGGAACGTGTGAGAAGAAAACAAAATTTTAGAAGATATCATGAGAGTGGCTGTGATTGGTGCAGGTGCTGCAGGCCTTGCGGCCCTTCGACATTGCACCGATGCCCTAACGAGGAAGGATGATTCCAGTGATTATAAACATTCTCGCAGAATCACCGAGGTCGTATGCTTTGAAAAGACCAACGAGATAGGCGGTACTTGGGTTTACACAACAAAAACTGGGCTCGATCCTTATGGCTTGCCCATTCACTCGAGTATGTACGACAGTCTGAGGTAAATATTAAAACAGAAAGAACTTGATCAAGTTCGCTATTTTCCTTTTCTAAATTACATAATATTATTTGTTTCGCAGGACTAATCTTCCTAAGGAAGTGATGGGCTATCCGGATTTTCCCATACCCAGCGATGACTCGAGAAGCTACCTGACTCGCACAGAAATACTCAACTTTCTTAATCAGTACTGTGATCATTTTAAACTTAGAGGACACATTCGAGTAAGTGGTGTATCTGTTATAGTTTCAGTTGATTTATTTATATTCATTAGTTCTACTTGGTTTGACGCAGTTTCATCACAATGTCGAGTCTGTAGAGCCACTTGCGGTCTCCGAAAGTACCGGAAGTAAAGGAACAACCGGAAAATGGTCGGTCAAGGTCAGAGACTTGACGAAGAAGGAAACATTGAAGGACGAAACGTTCGATGCAGTGATGGTGTGCAACGGTCATTATTTTGAGCCGAGTGTGCCTTCCATAAAAGGTCACGATATCTTCAGAGGTCAACAGCTTCACAGTCACGACTATCGTGTTCCAGATGTCTTCGAGGATAAAACCGTCGCTGTTCTAGGTGCTGGACCTTCAGGTATTAAGCTTCCGTTCGTGAAAACCATATTTTTTATCCAAACGTATCGGATACTTGCACGCGGATTCTCTATTTACACTTTGTTTCCATTTATGTCTGAGCAGGTATGGACTTGGCACTGGAAATATCGAAAAAAGCTAAACGAGTTATTCTTAGTCATCACAACAGGGATCCCATACGTACAGTATTCCCGTCCAACGTTGTTCAAGTAACGCTCCATTATCTCGTCACGAATATACTTATAATAATAAGGCTAAAGTTTATTGCCTGAACAATCATTAAATTTCTTTCTTTTCATGTCTGACTTTTTCACGAAGAAACCCGATGTGGTAGAGTTAACGCAGAATGGAGTCATCTACTCGGATGGTACGAGTGAATCAGTCGATACTGTTTTCTATTGTACAGGTAATGAGAATTCGTTATGAGAATAATTTCCAACACGTTAGTTCGCAAATAAATTACGTGTTTTAATTTCCCTCAAAGGCTACAGATACAGCTTTCCGTTTCTTGCCAAAAGTTGCGGTGTAAAGGTTGATTCTAACATGGTCACACCACTATGGAAACATCTTGTGTCCATAGAAAATCCAACTCTGTTTCTGCTGGGATTGCCTTATTACGTATGCGCATTTAGCATGTTTGATCTGCAGGTAAGCCGGATCGTTTTCTTCGTGAATCTTATTAAGCCAGGTCGAACAAAATTGATCATTGATTAATATCACTTTAGGTACGTTTCATATTGAAATTCCTGCTCGGTGAAAAAACTCTACCTCCCAAGGAACAGATGACCGCCGAGGAAGCTGCTGAGTTCACGAGAAAGAAGAATCAGGGTTTGGAAAAGCGTCATTTTCACATGATGGGACCTGAGCAAGGACAATACTATGAGGATCTTGCAAACGTCGCTAATGTGACGCCTCTGCCACCCGTTCTTACAAAATTACACAATGAAAGTAGTACCCGATTCCTCGACGATCTCGTACATTACAGGGGAGATCGGTATCAAATTTTGGACGATCGTAATTTCGTTAAACTACAATAAGAAAAAGAAAGAACACTGTGTGTTTGAACGACGAAATCGAGTCAATACACTAAAAGATGATTTTCATCGATATATTTTTTCGAAATAATTGAATAATCTACAATTTAAGATAGATAAAATACAATATTGTTTTTGTTTATGATGATGCCACTTATCTTTGTCGATCAAATAGTACAATAAAGCGAGTGGTAGACACTATTATCCGTTACTACAAGATATTATATCGATCATTATCTTTATTCACTTATTTATATATATATAATATATATATTTATATATATATACAGTTTGTCCTTTCGTTTTTTTTTCGTGTATTATCCATGATGATTTATGTTCAGCTAGTAATAAATTATAAACACCTCACTATCGTTATGTCGAACTTTTTTTGTTTGTTTGTCTGTTTGTTTATATCTCAAACCATAGAAATCTAGAGCTACATCAGATTCTCTAACAACTCACGGACGACCCTCGCCTTCATCCACGCATCATCCTGCACTAGGAGCACGCGACATTTTACGGTTTCATCGTTGCTATACTAAATACGTTTTTTTTTTCCTATTATTTACACAAATGCACAGTGAAATTGCAAGATTTTGTTATTGATTTATGATTTCTGTTTGTTTTTGTTGTTGTTTTTGTTTAAATAGAATAAACAAGTCTCTCGTATGCCGAAGACAGTTTGATAAAACAATGAATTATGTCACACAATTATATCTAGCTATGGAAAACCACAGCCGACTGTTTTTCGCCGTTCGAGATACCGAGGGCAATCGATGATAACCCATATGGTTGATGTGGTATTGAAACGAAGCGGGCAATCGATTGTGCTGAAAGTTAATACGTTCTGTTTTTTTTCCCTTTTTTTTTTTACAGGTTCGTTTCACATACGTATGAAGAAACGAGCAGGAAAATGAGAAAATATCACTTACTACAAAGACTCGATATAGAGTTTCACGCGTGCGAATCAAATTCACGTTGCGCGATTCACAATCTCAGAACTATGTCGTCGATATAATATTATTATAAAACCTTGACCGCCACACTTTTGCGTAAATTTCGGACACGAGCACAAAGTAAAGAATGTACTATCGTGTCTGAGGCATTGGGGGAGAAAAAACAGTTTTGTTTTTTTTTTTTTTTCGTTTCGCGGTTATAAATGAAGATGCAGGCACGGTAGGAATGCTGGCCTTTTGTCGAGCGAATCCATACAATCGTTTTTGTTTTCTTCTCTCAAATGCGAGATCCCACACTACGGATTCTTCTATTATCTACATAATTCTGACATTCACCATTATGCTCAATAGTTTCTCCGTATAAACCGACGCGACTCAATCGTCGTAAATTCGACAAGGTTCACAGCGAGTTCGATGCACTGAGTGTTTTTTTTTTGTTTTCATACATAAAATAGAAACACGACTTATCAATGTGGGGGTCAGACGAAACTGTACGAACATCAGCTGCGCGATAATCAATGAGCACACGTTATTTGTTTACTTTTTCTTCTTTACACAATAGTCACTAAATAATACGAAGTACTTTACGTGCGAGTTTTTGTTTTCTTTTTCTTTTCTGTTTCATCTTGTTTTCGTATGTTTGTTTCGCTTCGATTAAATTGTAGAAAGGAAGGCATTCAATTATCGTTAAGTGGCAAGCGACTGATTATAGGATATCGTATGTGAACAAATCGGCGGATTAAAGGGGGCAGAAAAAAGAAAACGCACAATACGCGTTCGTCAATGAAATTACTCGAGCACCCTGCTATATACGACGAACAGCGTTAAAAATCGAATTGATTTCGTGTTGTGACTTTCTTTTTATATTGCAGCAAGTAGGAAGATGTAAATGAAATAGTAATACGTGTGGCATACAACTCTTTCGTACGAAGACAAACTTGGGAGCCGCATATTCGTCAGCCGTTTCCTTTTCGTTTAATTGTTTTTTGTGTTTTTCTTTTTTTTTTTGTTTGTCGAGGCTCCCGTTACATGCATTCGGGAAGAACTAAAAGCTATAGTACAAACTGCATACGTTCCTCACTGCTGTCGTTCAGCGCCCAAATTATTAAATGTACATAAATGTATGTGGTTTTTCTTTCTTCTTCTCGATAATCACGCATGCATTTTGTCTCTTCGACCAATATCCCGATCATTCAAGAACAACGACACGAACAACGGGTCTTTCACGCGCACGCCGTTTGTCCAAGTTAAGAACAAAAAAAAAAAAGGGTAAAAAAAATTGGTCATCGGATCATTTCGCTGAGCGTGAACTTTCGTCTTTATGTACAGCACCACGTGATAGTGGTCGTAGTTAAAAAAAAAAAGAAGATCGATTCGACTAATTTGTTGCAGGCGATTCGACTCGCCGCACACGATCGAGGGAAGAATTGGGCCGAGCACAAAAGTGAGGCGCCATTATGCGCTACAAACGATCGATGACGCACTCGAGGACGGTCGTGAGGAAGGAACACTAGGAGTTTGCGTTTGGCGGTGGAGGCCTCCGGTCATACTCCCTTCTGTAATCTTTATTCGGCCGCCAATCGCTCGGATATCCCTCACTCGGATATCCTCGACCGCGAAAATGACCAGTAGGGATATCGGCCGAAGGATAACCACCACCAGTTCCACCAGCGTTGCTGTAGCCACCACCCGGACCACCGTAGCCATAACCACCCGGCGGACCCGTTGGGTATCTGTAGTACTCGCTGCAACAATGAAAAACGATGTAATTCATAAGTTTGGATATTCCAACAGCTAAACGATTCTCTTACTCACTTTCGTTTATCATTTATGTGCATTCCTCGATCACGATCGCGCTCCCTGTCTCGATCCCTATCGCGATGATAACCACCGGACATTCTACCGTAAGAGTCAAATCTTTCTCGTTTGTGTTCGACGAACCTGTTGAAATTGTGTCATACGAATAAAAATATTCCAATGTCATAAAAGATTGTATTATCGGTTTGAAAAAAAATTAATTCTTTCTCAGGAGTGGACAGAAATTATTCATAGCCAATGGGCAACTTTCAATATTCGAGGCTGTTTCTGTGTCGTGCCATATTGTTTATACTTTATACTTTGACCACCGGTCAATCATTGAACGACTATGGAAGAAAGTCAAGAATTGTACCTGCTATCTCTCGGGTCTCTAACATCCCTGGGTAACCAGTGATCTTCCTCACGGCTACCGCTGTAATGACCTCCAACGGCGTATCCCCCACTGTCCCGTCGAATTCTTTCGTCTTTCGCGCCTGCCAATCTGTCCACAGTCCTTTCGCCATGATTTCTTTCCCTCTCTCTGTCTCTGTCCCGGTCTCGTTCGCGTTTGCCCTCCTTATGCTTCGATTCTTTGGGCTCTTTGTGTCTAGGAGTATCGACGCTATTGCTAATACTCGAAGTGGAATTCGGTGTCGATACGAGAGGTGTTATAGTTAGACCGCCGATCGTCACGCCCGCTGTACTTCCGCTGTTAACAGCGGCGATTACACTCGACGCAGCGACATGTTTTTTGCTCGGAATGCTGTTCGAATTTTCCTCAATTTCTTCCACTCGACGTTTTCCCGATCTCACATCTTTGCCGCTCGTTTCACCGCTGTGCTTGTCGTGCGTTTTTTCAGCGTGTTTCTTGGAGTGAGAGGGTTCCTCTCGTTTCTCGGGACTCGAGGACGGTCCGGTACCTTCCTCACCCGTTCTCATCGCGTGTTTGTACAATTTATAGAGTTTCTTCGCATCGAAAACTGTAAATTTCGAGACGAAGTACCAAAGATTGCTGCGCCACTCTTTTATTTGTTCGGGATCTTTGTACACCGAGAGGCACGTGTTTATTTGATTACCGATCTGTATGAGATACTGGCGTGTACGGTCGAGTTGATCGGCCTCGCTCAACGCTTCTTCCGGTTTGTCCAGAGCTTTAAGTGCTTTTTTAACAGGTCTCATTTTTTCCTTGCACTCGTTGAATATCGAAGGGTCTAGACCACCAAGAACGTCGAGGGCTCGAGGTTCGTTGTTGGCTGTAAAGTGCATCGGTCCAACAGCCTGTTTGTTCTTCTTGTTCTTCTTTCCCTCTTTCTTCTCACGCTTCATTTTCTTCTCCTTTTTCCGGTCATCTATAGCACCGTCGCTCTCTTCTTTGACTTCTTTTTTCACGACCACTTCGTCTTCCTTCTTAACGGGTTTTTCAATCTTGGGCTTTGGCTTCTTGTTCTCATCGGCCGAACTGTCGTCCTCGATGATTTCCTTCGTTATAGCAGTTTTGATCTCCTTCGGTTTTCTCGGCTTTCTAACTCGCGTTACGCCCAATTTTGCGTCGATCTGTTTCTTTAAAACCTTGAGAAGATACTCGGCACGTGCGTTCAATTGCTTCATCTGCGGCTTTGTGTCGTTTGGTAAGATTTTGTCAACGAGCTTGAGACTAGCGTCCATTTTGATCGCTTCCCAGGAGCCCATACCGTGAGCGTAAATGCCCCGGAGGAGCCTCGAATCGTCCTCCGTATTCCATTCACAGTCGAAATTGGCCGCTTTAAGCTTCGACTCGATGTGCCAATTGGCGCGTTGTTCCGGATCCGCCGGAAGTGCCAGATCGAGAGGTTCGAGCTCTTTCGTCGCTGCCGAGAGAGATTTAGCATTCACCATAACTCCGCCAACCTTGAAAGTAGGTCCTTTGCCTCTTTTGCGTCCTTTGCCCTCTTTCACAGGTTTCTCCTCTTCGTCGCCAGCCTTATTTTCCTTTGCCATACTCTCGAATTCTGCTATGCAAGTTTCGCACCTAGTTCGCAATTGTTCCGCGAGCCATCGCAATTCCGTCATTGGTTTTTCCTGAAGCTCCGCATCGGCAGCAACATCGTCCAATCTCTTCGCCGGTGCGGGGAATTTTTTGTAACTTCTGACGAAACGACGGATCTCCACATCGGTAAAACTTTTCACCACCTCACGAGGCAAAACTCGTGGTCTTCCTCGCTTCTTAGGTCTCTCGTCGTCGGACCCTTCGGCTTCGCTACCCGTTTCCTCGGCATCCTCGCTATCATCGGTTTGCATTTTTCTACGTTTTCTACCACGCTCTTCGCGTCCTCCGTCGCCACTCTGATTCAACTGCTGCAACGTCTTACGACTTCTTGGTGGTAGATAAAGATCCTCCATTTCTTTTGATTTCTCATTTTCCTCGACCTTTTTCCGGAAGTTTTCCGGTATTATTTCTGCCCAGTCTTTACTCTCGTCATCGTTATCGACCGTTTGAGGGACCGGTTCAGTTTCTTCCTCGAACGCAGCGAAACTCGCGACTTTGAAAGCGGAGAGGAGCTCGTCACCGACCGTTGTTGGAGCTTCGTCTCGGGTCTCGGCGCGACGAAGAATTTCATCGATATCGCAAGTCGGCTCTTCGTCACCGTCCTCCTCATCCTTGAACAATTCTTCAGCCCCGAATTTCAAGATCGCATTTAGATCTTCCTTATTGAAGGGATTGTTATTCGTGCCAGGATTCTTTTTATCGAGTACTGTACGACCCGTCGTGTCCATTCTTTGTATAACCAAATGATCGAGCACCATTTTTTGCTTCGCGCGCTCCACAATCTCCTCTTCGACGGAATTTTTCGTCACCAGACGATAAATATTAACTTGATTTTTCTGGCCGATACGATGCGCTCGTGCTTGAGCCTGGAGATCGTTCTGTGGATTCCAGTCGGAATCGAAAATGATAACGGTGTCGGCAGTTGCAAGATTTATTCCAAGACCACCAGCTCGTGTGGACAGTAAAAAGCAAAAGTCGGTCGAACCATCCGCGTTGAAATGATCCAATGCTTGCTTCCTGAGCTCACCCTTTATACTACCGTCGAGTCTCTGAAATGGGAAATGCCTTTTCTGCAAGTATTCGCTGAGAATATCGAGCATTCTGACCATTTGACTGAAGATCAGAACTCTGTGTCCTGTTTCTCGCAATCTTACGAGGAGCTTGTCGAGAAGCACGAGCTTTCCCGAACCTCGTATTATCTGCTGGAGATAATCCTCGTTGGATTCTTTTCTGTCACCCTCCATAGGTTTTGTAAGGAAGGCATGATTGCAGCATTTCTTCAATTCAATGACAATATTGATGAAAGTCATAGTCGAGCCTTTGACGCCTTTTCGAAGAGCGTTGTAATTTTTGGTCAATATCCATTTGTAGTATTGCTTCTGTAGCGAAGTCATCTCGACGCGTAATATCTGCTCCACCTTGGCGGGTAACGATTTTTCAACGTCCTTCTTGACCCGCCGGAGTATAAAGGGCTCGAGCTGCTTATGCAATTTCGAGTAGCCTTTCTGTGCAGCATTGTCATGCTCTTTCTCAAACTCTTCCCACGTATTGAATTTATTCGGCATTATAAAATGCAGAAGAGCCCATAATTCTTTCAAGCTATTCTGCAAGGGTGTACCGGTTATGAGTAACCGATGATTGGTGTGAAATTCCGTGAGTGCTTTGTACAGTAGTGAATCGTCGTTTTTTAAGCGATGCGCCTCGTCGACTAGAAGTACTGCCCAGTTCAAGGCACCCAAAAGGGCCTTGTCCTTCAGTACGATTTCGTACGTCGTCAATATCGCGTTGAACTTGAGCCTCTTTGAGCTGTAACACCATTCGAATTCGCGTATCACATTGCGTGACGTTACGTCACCGAGATACGTGACGAAATTGAGATCGGGTGCCCATTGAGCCATCTCGCGCTGCCAGGAAGTCATTGTCGAGAGAGGTACGACGAGTAGGAATGGTCCGTGAAGTTGATGAGTGTGAAATAAGTAATAGAGGAAGCATATCGTTTGTATAGTTTTTCCTAATCCCATCTCGTCGGCAAGTATAACACTGTTCTCCTTGCACCAAGAGTGTATCATCCAATTAAGACCATCCATCTGATAATCCCGGAGGACAAGTTCCTTTCCCCGTCCCATGTAATCCGGTTGTCCCTTGACTTGATGAAACTTCGGCCTCGATCGTAGTACTTTGCAATGCTTGCTGGGTGTTCTTTTCGAATCTTCCCTGTCGCGAAATTCTTTTATCTTCTCCGGCCATTTGCGCACTATCAAAGCTCCATCCTCCCAGGTAGAATCGGCGTACGGTAAACTCTCCCACTTGCAGTAATAATCAGGATGATCGGAATCGGGCTTGTTATACTCGGCTAGAATCGCAAAATATATTTCCATTTTCTTTCGCTCACTCGCAGCGCGTAATTTTATCCAAACTTACCTATAATTCTTTCTACATTGTTATAACTCTTTAGAAGCTCCTGCTGCAATTCTATCTGACACTCGAAGTAATCTATATCCTCGGGACCTGCGTGATCTCTCCATTGTTGTATCTCTCTCTCGCGTTTAATAAAATTATCTAGTTTCTTTAATCCTTTCACCTGTCGATAATTGTATTCTTTTTCATTTGATGACAATAGAATTATTATTTAACGATCGCTTATAAACAAGATTCGACAATTTATTTTTCAATAATGATTAAGTTGTTCAATTGTAATTAATTAATAATTAATCATACCTTTTGAGCCTTTAACGATTCCTCAGATTCCCACGTATTGTGTATGTGAGACCAGCCTTTCCACTTAATCAGGTACTGCATTTCACTCTCGTCCGGGTTCAAATCCTTCGGATTCGGATCGCCGTTTTCCTCGACAGCGTACACGGTCGTAACGTTACCCGTAACTGGAAAAGATAATATTTCTCAATGATAAATGTTCATTCGTAGGACGATAACAATACGATCTACGAGAAAGACAATTAACCTCCTTTCTTCCCGGTTCTTTGTGCAATAATACGTTCGATAGTTTCGGCATTATCGGGTTCCGTTGGCTCAGCGGCAGCTTCGTCGACCTCGACTAAATCCTCGCTGTCCGTACCTTCGTCGCTTTGCTCTTTATAGCTCACGTTTGTCCCGGATCGTCTGGTGGCTTGCCTATAAACATATTCCACAACAATTTTTAGACATGCAAAAATCCTTGAAAACTCTAATTTTGTGACCAAGCTTCTTGTTCCTCTCACCTCCTGTTGTCATCGCTATCGAACGAAGAATTGTCCGACGACTCGGAAACCCGCTTTTTGCGTGGACGAGCGATCTCCTTGATTTTCTGTGCCGCACGACGATTAATTGATTTACTCGGTGGCGGAGGAGGTTGTCTCCTGCTGTCCAAATCATCCGATTCCGAACCCGAACTTGCGGAATTCCACGAATTATGGGAACTACGGAATAATAAGAATTGTATGAGCCTTTCGATTTACCGTTACGTGACTGATCTTTGTGAAAGTTAACAAAATTTAATTCTTCAAGCCTTTAACTTAAACTCCCGAGTAAAAATAAAGTGGCTTCAGGATTGTGATCTAAAAGTGCTTGTTGCAATAGTGAAAACTGTTTCATCTATGTGTCTGTGATAACAAATCATGGATAATAAAAAGAGAGAAAAACCTTGAATCAGTTTTCCTACAGTAATAAAAGCTTAACGCAAAGCGCCTGTAAAATAAAGAAATGAAATGTAAAACAAAAGGCATTGTTACGACTGTTAACACATGAGTTTTAAAAGAAAAGAAAAAATTCAATTAACGTACAAGTCGCCAATAAGAAATAATGGAACAAATTTCAATCGACGATATCAGGAAACAAAAACAAAAAAACAAAGGAAAACAATATTGATTCCGGATAAATCCTGGAAGAGAAGAGAATAAGGAGGAACCGTCCTCTCCAAACTACTTACCTTTTTTTCTTAAACTTTTTCCTGCCATCGGAGTTAAGTTCCCTCGGTGCTGCTAATCGTTCGGGTTCTTTTCTCGACCTTCCGGATCTCCTGATCCCATAGATGTCGGGATTCTCGTCCCATTCACGGCTAGATTCGCTCTTATGTCTACGCTTTGGTTCTGTGCTGTGATTCGAGCTTTTGCTCTGAAAGCTATCGCTGTGTGCAGGTGCATCGGATTTTTCGGATTTGTCCGAATCCGAACCTGTCGCCGAACCAGAGCCACTCGACGAGGAAGAGTCACTGCGATCACGCAGATGGGCAACACGATGATTTTTATTCTCGTATTTTCAGTTCACATAAGTTCTGTTTCTTTTCTTTCTTTCTTTTGCAGTACCTTGAAACATATTCACAAATATTTCTCCTAGTGTCGATATGAAATTTTCATTGGTACATCAATGTTTTAATATAGAACATTATCTTTACAAATCCATTTATCCGTTAATATGTTTCAAGGCTCTGCACAGTACAGCAACAGATTCGTTCTACATAGGATACAAGAATTTGTGCAATATCTGAAAGATAGTAATGCGGCTCGTGTGATACAATGAATTTAAATTAATATACAGGGACTTGAACTTTATCGCAATATAAACAACATCGTGACGATGACGAGATTGGTTGAAAACAATCGCCAAGGGAACGACCTCTAGAAAATCATAAAAATTTAATATGTTAAACGATAATAAAGAAATCAGCGAAACAACATTAGTGCTGTTAATTAAGCCTCGTAGGTACAAAAGAAGGAACGAAACGAAACAAAATTGTATTACAACACAAACTCCTTGAGATCCAGAAAGCTCATTGATGGTTGCATGTCCAGCGTTGTAAAAGAAAGTTTTCTTTTTATTCTTTGAAATACCCACCTATCGCTTCCGGAGCCTGATCCAGAATTACTTCCTGAAGAGCTACTATCGCTCTTGCTCTCATTGTCAGAATCTGAACCAGATTCCTTCCCGGACTCGGATTCTGTTTTCTGAAATGCAATCAATGAATTAAGTATGGAAAACGATGAGTAAATATTTCATAGAGTACGTTGTTGTTTGGAATAAATCAATGTGAGATTCACGTTTTGCCACAAGATTTTTCGTTGTTCTGGATCATTGTAAAAAGTCCCATAATATTCGACGATTGAACGAAGATAACACGAAGATTTTGTATTTTTGAAGCGACGCCAAGCATGACCACCATTTTGTCGACCGAGTTCGCCATCTTGATGAGAAGTGTGTGATCCAATAGTTTCATGATTTGCAGGAGAAATATAACGACTACTATTATTACTTCCAGACTTTATCCTATGGAAGCTTGGCCATTACAATCTTGAAGAGTTACAATCGTTGATTGGTCTGATATTTATTGGAACGACGTAATTTGGGTGAAGGTAATATCATAAATGATGATCTTGCTCCGATGATGCTCATCAACACGTTTATTTTATTATATTCAAATGTACAGTAATTTTTATAGTAGCTGGAAACGTACGACGAATAATGAAAAATAGAAAAGAACAATATGTTAACCGTAGCAAATTTGTAAGGTCTCAAGGGATGTGTAAAGCGCTGTGTACTCCGTCTCTTGCTGAAAGTTGTACTTCCAGGAAATGTAAATCGCTAATCTTATACATCTGTATGGAAGGAACAAGTTTGAGAAAAGAACTTCTATGAGTAATAATCAGAAATCACAGATAAACAATGGGAATTAAATTTAAGCAAGAAAAACTTGATGATACGAGCCTGACCATTCACCGATGAAAGTAAAAATGATGTTCATGACGTTAGAAAGGACTCTTACGAGCTGAACAACACATTGCTTTTTTACTTGAAGACGAATAGGACTTAAAGCAAAGGCCAATGATAGTGTTAAGTTGAAATGATCAAATCATTCAGAGGGTTAAACATTATCATTCATGTTACGAGGGTGCATCAATGAAAAATGATGCATGAAAACGTTGATGGGAAGACTCTCTTGCTGATAAAATTGCAACTTTATTTATGAAAGATCCGAGTTATGTCGTGTTCTTTCCCATGATTTGTGGCAAAGAGCACATTTCTCAATGCAGCGATATGTTTGTCATGGGCGCAAGATGACAGTAACCGAAATTTATAGAAAGAAAAATTGGATAAAAGATCTGTAGAAGGAAGAAAGAATCTTTCACAAAAATACTCACAAAGTTCAAAGCAATATGTCAAGTCTGTGATTAAATTGTCGTGCAATGATGTATATTGCATGACAGAAGTGTTCGACAGCTATGTACGAACATTGCAGAGCAAACTTTAAGCTCAATTTGTGAAAATGGGTCTATCACCAATTCTTGAATATGTGGATGACCTGACACAGGAAAATGATGAGGAATAATTTGGAAGGATAATCTGGGTGGAACAATGGTGTTTTAAGTGAAAAAAGTCCTGATGAAGTGATGTAAACAAACTTATAGGTTATTAAAAGTCATGAAACTCTGTAAAATTGTGTAAAAACGAGACATCAGGGAGACAACTTTTGGATATCGAGATGACTGTGAGACCCCGCCCAATCGACTGACACACGAATAATCCATTTTGCAATAATAATTTATATTTTATGTAGGCTTTTTCGAGGATTCAGTGTACGAAAACGCATGTGGCAACGTGAATTTCTTATATTCCAAACAACACCGTGGACGATATTATTCATTTTTTTTCCTACACAGTAAGACGTCTTTTCTCGCAAACTTTAACGAAAAGTAACTTTTGTCGTTGTAATAAACCGACGTAAACTCGCGAAGATTTCAACAATTTTCGAACTCCGACAACTCACCTGCATCGTCCCCGTCTACGCGTCTCACCTAGCTCGATATATCACCCTCGCGAAACACTATTTAGCTCAAACTCAACTTTGTTACGATTACACGAGACCACGAAAATGTTATTCAACGATCGTCGTTATTGAGATTCCCGACATCGTACAAAAATATCGAATTTTCACGCACTATATGGTCGCTGGCCCGAGCTTGGCCGCCATTTTATGAACCTCGTCTCGTCTCGTTCTTCGTTCTTTAGTCTTCCCCGGCCGTCCTCTCGCCCGTCTACCCATAATGCAACGCGCGCGCAACCGTTTCCCCGCCGAACCCCACCGCGCCGCGCGTCGACCACGCTAATATATACCTAACACGATTAAACGATACCGACCTCCGCACTGCGTTCCTATATATTTTAGACTCGACGAATCTCAAAATACAGAATGAGATGTTTCTCATGCGAATTCGTAAGGTTGCGAAAAAAAACGTCTTGCCCGAACATCGAATCGTCTCGCGTAAGCAATCTTCGCGCACTTTTCCCTACAGCCACATCCACGTTGTTTTCGAATAAAAAATATTCACGTTTCCGACATTGCGTAGAACGAAAAATTTCGTCTTGAGTTGCCTGCCATTTTGATTTCTCAAGCAATTTTACCCATAAGCCACCGTTAGCTCATAAATTTCAATATAGATTAATCATCATAATTTCGGTTTTTTTTTTTTTCACTGAACCAAAAGATTTCACCATTAAGTGACTTATTTAAAAATCGGTGATTGATTTATCAATAAATATTGTACCTTCGAGACACGATAAAAACACTTGGACCGAGAAATGAAGAAAATATCTTTAAAATAATACCTTGTTAGTTAGGGGCGGGGCAGAGCCTCCCGTTGGTAATAATCGAGATCGTTACGAAAATTATTCAGGGACGGGTGGTACGGTGAAATTCACATTATGTGATTTCGTTACGTCAAATACATGCTCCTTCGTAGAACTATAAATTTACAGCGAATGATGAGGAATTACGTCGGCAAAGCGAAGCAAATGACAAACATGCAAACTTTCTTAACCACAAAAACAGAAATAATGTATAACACAAAATATCTTGGTTACATTCACTCTGTCGCACAGAAAAATTCACCAGCGAACGAACGTCCGTACACGAGCGATGCGTTCAAGTATTTTATATTTTTCGTCTGAAATGTGAATAAGGCCAAAGTGCCAGGAGAAAGTTAGCGCCGTCTGGAGTGCAACATCGTAAACCGTATACAGCACAAATGTATATATACTAGCACTGGCAATTTAGAGCCTCGAGTGGATTTATCAAGCAGTATAGCGACGGCAAATGAAATATTAGTACAGAAAATTAACCAATGAATGATGAATGAGAGCAGGAAGGAGTACAAAAATTTTGTCGCTCCGGTGTTGTGCGTACAGATGCTTTTTTATAAACAAAGAAACTTATGTAAAAGTGTCGGGAATGAGAGACGTAAAATATTACCCAAAGACCCTTGGCACATCAACACCGGAAAAGAAGGAGAATCCCAATCGTTCGATATACGACTGTTGCGCCTTTTCCGGTCGCGCATGCTCGCTACGAACTACTATCGAATATCGAAACATTTTCGCGGGAGTTTCAAATTCACTAAATGTAATTCGACGTTGGAACGGTGAATATGAGTACAATTTAATAGAGATAAAGTTAAATGATAAATCAGATATGTGGACTGGTCCACCATACGAAGTGTTTCGTTAAGCTTCCACGTTCAATAACATTATGTTCGATTCCAATTGCCAGTATACGTGAACTGTGCAACGCGATACATTAACTATAACCATATTTATTGATCAATCCAATATTAGAAACACCAACGAAAAAAGGTGGAGTTCTAAATAAGCGTCGTTTTTATTTTCAGAATCGAAAAAGAAATTTTTTATCATGTTTATGAGAAGAAAATAATATATCTACTAACTTGCAAACATTTTCATGAGTCAATTTGCGGTTGAATTATTCAGGATCGGGTGTTTCGACGGTTTCATTTTCCGTCGGTGTTTCATCCTCTTTGTCAGCGTTTTTCTCCTTCGATCTCGCATCTGGTACCCACAGACCGCTATCGATACACCGTTTCATATGATACTTAGCCTCTTCTTCTGGCATTACAGCGATCGTCTGTTGCAGCAGTGGAATGTCTTGTGACTCAAAACACTTTTGTAGAGACTGTGAAATATTAGAGCGGTATTGTCACTCGTGTTAAAAATTTGAAAGTTTTGGAATAAACAGTAGCGAGTGAATTTATGCTCTTTACCTCGGGCAGACTCTCAAACACTTCGACCGGATCGAGACCACCGGGTCCAAGACGACTCAATCGCTCCTCTTCCTCTGCCTCTTTTAATGCTTCTGCAACTTTTTCAGCAGCTCTCTTGCGTATCCGATCTTTGAAAGCAGCGAGTTCATCATCGAAAGACTTTTTAAACTCTACCTCAGCTATTTGTATTCGTTTGAAGAAAGATCCGACGGAAGCTCTCGGATCTACATCTAATTGCTTCGATAATTCTAAGATATATTGCATACATATACATTGATGAGCAACATGATTCATCAAGTGATGTTTCTGAAAAGTAGAAAGTCGTTATGAGCTTTATCACGTTGAGCGTGTTGATCATAAAAGAGTTTATGCAGGAGCTCACCTCTTCCATTTCCAGATTGATGCACCAAATTACCAAATAATTTGCTGTATTTTCGCAAACTAGTTCGTGATTTTCTTGCAAGAACTTTGTACTATCGTCGTAACGTTGTAGCATGCCAAATTCCTTCAATTTTTTCTCATGTTTCTTCACAAACTCTTTCATCTTCTTTTCCCTCACATCGTCTGGCAAGTTTGAGTCATCCTCCTTTCTTGCGGGTTTTGTGTTTATCACTGTTTTAGTGAAACCTGGCTGAGCTATCGTATCTACATTCCAAGGTGTTAACTTTTCCTTTTTCTTAAGCTCGGTTTCCTTCTCTTTGATTTTCTGTTGCTCCAACTCAAGTTCTTGGATGGCCTTTTTGAGAGGTACCAATTCATCAGTGCTACAGGACACTCTCTTCTGCTGTTCCTCAAGGAGAGTAAGTTCTTCTTTTCTTTCTTTCAGTTTTCTTTCTGTCCTAAAAATGCAGCATGACATTAATACCTTCATTCGAATAAATTTATAATAGTCAATAGATACATACTCCATTTTCTTTCTCTGGAATTCTTTTTGCTCTCTTTCCTGTTCCTCCATTCTCTCTAGGCGGGCTTGATGCCTCCATCTAAATAAAGATGGAGTATCAATGTTTGGATGAGTATCGTCTTCATCATCCGAAATCTGAAAATGTTCATATTTTCAATGTATCGTATCAATCCCAAAGTCAAGCGGAGTAACGAAGTACTTCGTGCTTCAGAAACCGTTTGTTGTTCAAAATAAATCAGAAATATCACAGCAGGAATAAAAATGTAAATTTGTTCTACTGTACTCGCAGTGCAAGTTTCAAAAGTGCAAACTTAACCTTTTACATTAAATAAAACAACGTACAAATAAAGAAAAAATGAGTTATCAAACGGGAGGCAAAAGGGAGGAGGATGAGCGAAGAACTTTTCTGGAACATTCTTAGCTATAGTGAATAGAATAGAGCGGTCAGCATAGCTTACTTCGATGTCCTTCCACTTGCTGTAATCGACCATTTTTTAACAACGTAAATTCACTTTAGATGAAATATGAATTTCACGGACCAAAATTACGACGACCAGTAATAGATACGTCAAAATCTGTTAGATTTCAGTTCACCGGACGCTCACAGTTTTCGATATAATAGACATTTACTTTCGATTGTCAAGTGACGACCTTTTTTACGGCAAAATGGGTGGCGCGGCGAGCGGCGCACACTTTTTCTCCTACTGGAAAGAGATGATGAATCGATTACTGAATATTTCGAGATTCGATTAATCGATGTTCCCCAAATTCAATTAATCGATCTGTCGAGATTCGATTAATCGATGTTTTAAGATTCAGCGCATGTATTCTTTGTTTTTAATTTACGGAGCAACAAAGCAGCACGTGGTCTGCACTAGCCATAATTTTGGACACTAAACCACAGATGTATCAAACGAAACAATGGCACTATCGAGAGGTAAGCACAGTTGTTAATCCACGACGTTCTGTTTACAGAAATCGATCATTAAATGTCAGTTGGACCGATATTAAAAAGAAATGTTTGTTCCGACGTTAACCTGTTTCACAGAATTAACACGAAGACTGCGGATCGAAGAAGAGCCTCTCTCGAAACGTTTGAAATTAGCGGAAAATACATTCACGAGTGGGGATTTGCCGATAACACGAAAGGAGGATATTGTATTGAAGTGGCTTTGCCAAGTGGCTGAGAATAACGATGAAAATGTTTGGCACACATTGTCGCGATGTCTCAAATTCAAGAACATTTCTGGTAACATTATTCTCAAGTCGGATATCAAGCAGTCGCTGCTCGAAACCTTGATCAAAAAATTGAGTTGTTCCAACGGCAGCCAACTCGACGATGTTCTGGATTGTTGCGAAATGGTTTTTGCCAGTCGGGAGATGCACCAGTACTTTCAATCCAACTTATCATATTTGACGAATTTGATGAAGTCACTTTTTGTGTTAGTTTCGAGAGTGCACGAGTCTGTAAACTCAGAAACTCCAGTAGACTGGGAAAGGAATGATCGTCTATCTCGTTCGGACAAGTGTATCGTAAGCTCTATGGAATGTTTCATAACATGTTATAAACAATCAATGAACAAAGAAGATTTCACATATACCTTTGTGAGCAACATTTTATATCCGGTCTGTGAGCTAGTCAACAAAACTAAAAATGATAGACTCGGTGCTGAGATTTACAAATGTACACAACAAACGATCTTTGGAAAATCACGATATGCTCAGTTTAAAGAATTTGATGACAAAGATGAGAACAATATTGTCACACGAGTATTTGCAGAGTTGAAAAAAAAAGCTGCGATATACAATGAGGATATTACTCTGGTTGTATTTACATATGTATTTCGAGCTGCTATTGCTGCTTACAAAGTTGATCCAGGTACAATCGATTTAATTTTTCGAAATCTTGTCGATTCGGCAGCCGATGCCAGGATAAAAGTTCTTGTGGGTCTGCGTGACCATTTAACGAACGTAATGTTCGATTATCAAAACAAAATTGGCGAGAAGACGCTGTTCGAGTTTTTGCAGAGTTTTATCGATGAAATACTCACGTCGAACCACTCGAGAGCGACGGATTACGACGCACTTGGTGCTATTGCGATATTGAATCCTCTAATTGTCGAGACGAAGATTCAAGATATTCTCAGGAAAATTCTCTTGGAGACAAAAGAAACAAAAAGTGAAATTGATTCGTATCGCGATTTAATGATCGTTCTGTTAAATGCTGGAGTTCGTCTGAGAAGAGAACAAAAATTAGTTCCATGGATCCTCAAGGCAATTGAGGAAATTACTGAGGAACGTAAGGACATCGAATTACAGATTGATGCAGTTTTTCCAGCAGATTTTAAAAATCAGTTTAGTAAATCTGTAGGCAATATGACAAGTATGCAAACAATAGGCGTATTTAGAACATTGATATTTCATCTCAATAATTGCATCGAAACCTTTTCGAAAGATAAAGGTAAGTTTTTATGAAACTGTTTCTTATAACGTCCGAATTATATGTAATTGTAAAAAATGTTCTGACAGATATTGCAAGTTTTCGACTTCAAGCCAACGTCGATCTTATGACGGCGTATTTTGATGGAGTACGGATATTTGATCATTCTATGCCGATATCGGGACAAAACAAATTTGTTCAAGCCTTGGAAGATCTTGGACAATCAGTTTCAATTTTGACCAAAAAGATATTGAAAATTAAGCGGAATAAAAAAATGATTACTGCACTATTGACGCTTGTATGGTACTGGAAAAATATGTACGACTGGATGGAATATTATGTGCCCGATGCTGTGGTAAAAAAGCTTGAATTTCCCATCTCTGATGCTCAGATGCAACAGCTTGTTGAAAATATTGATAACACCGGATGTAAAACGGCAATGGTAAGTCTAAAATATTACTTTGAGACATTAGTAAGGAATTCCATCTCCATTATTAATCGATGATTTGCAGAATAGGATTTTACTCCAGCAAATCGGAAGAAATTTGCAAGAAAAAGAGATCCCCGATTTTTCAAATTTGTTGGATGGCCTGGAAAAATCGTGGTCCATCGTAATCGATCAATATCCTCAGGTAATATCGTTGATGAAGAATTCACAAATCTCTGAACTAGCATCATATCTATTGAATGACGTAAGATCGTCAGGATCTGTAAATAGATTGTCCTCCGATGCTATACAAAACGATGAAAGGTTTGTAAAATCTCTTGTGTGCGAGACTCTCGTCGATATAGCAACGAACGTTAACGAAAGTACGACGAGAAATATCACAAAACACGTCAATGTGGTAAATATTGCATTTCAACTTATAAATTACTGTGATGTATAACAAAGATTTAAAAAAAAAACTCACATACGCAGATAAAGATCTTGGACCGTGGAAAAGTGTCAAAAGTATTGAAGGAAATCAAAAAGGAATTCATGGAAAATGAATGGAAATCGATTAGCAAACAAGCAATTCCTGTGATAGAGAAAAATTTACAAATTCTATTATGCTTACCATTAAAATACCTTAATTCGTATATGAGGACTCTTCTACTCCTCATTGTTTACTCGATAAGAAGAGAGTGCGAGGAGAATAATGCCATTGCTGAACTTTGTTCAGAAATCACGCTGGGTATGTAAAAAGAGTAATGCGTATTTCTATCTCAAGGATATTCAACTCAACAAATTCAATCATATTTCAGATGCTTCGGATAAATTCGATATTGATATAATGGACTACGTCAATCCCGATTCATTGAGCCACGAATTTACAAATAATCAATGTATTCAAAGAATCATCGAGTCATCGTTGCGAAACTTGTCGTCATGGGAAACATTGCAAATATTGATCAAAGAGGCTGAAATAAACGATGAGTCGATGTTGATATTTTTGGAGTGCATAGAACGAGTCCGACCAAAGTGGAAAAATGATCAAAGAAACGTCTTTAAAAAGGCCGAACGAAAAATTATGAAAAAATTAATGCAAGGTATTCACGCGGAATCTAAAGATCACAAAGATGTAAAACGACTGACTATAGCTGTAAAGTTTTGCGCGTCATGTGGAGAATTTCCTGGTCCTTTGGTCGACGTCACACAATCGACCTTACATCGCATTTTTGTCGTAAGTGTTTTATGTTCATCAATTCTTGAATTGTTTCATGTCAATGAGAATGGCGTTCATTACTTTGGAATTTCAGGATGATGAGTTGAAAATCGAGAAACTCGTACCTGAGGCGCTACAGTTAGTCGGGGTTATTCTGAAACATCGTCAAACTTTTCAAATGAACGAGCAACTTGTTAACAATCTTTGGCCTCACGTTCTAAAAAATCCAATCAAAGACCTCGCCATACCGCTTATAGAGACGGCAGGACCGAAAGCTCTGGCCAAACTTTTTACTCTGCTTCATACAGAAACTGTGAGTTTTTCGTTAGTCTCGACTATGTTTACAAGAATTGCAGTGTATTAAGAGAAAACCTTTCTTCAACCGTCCCCAGATTTCAGGCCTCGACGAAGTGCACAAGGATTCTTTCGCATACTCTCATGTCATCTGGGATTCCATAACGAGCGTTCACATGGGTGGTGCTCGTCATAAACTTCGAATCGCCGCATTGGACAATTTGCTACAAATTCTGCAGATCTCAAAAATTCCAGTGGTTCTGTGGCCAGATGTATTAAAATTGGTGCAGAGTACGTTGTCAGAAGAGTTACACGTCATAGAAAAAGATATTGATGTTATAATGTTGCTCGCTGGGAGATCATTGAAAGAGGCTGAATTAGCTGCTTGTGAACATGTTCTCGCAATATGCTCGTCATTGGTGAAGTACCACATTGGCTTTATCACCGATCGATTGCCCGTATTACTCGCGTTGTACAGGCAATTAGTAAGAATCGTTGTACGCGAGTCTCGGAAAGAGATCGATTCATCGAGGGATCAAAAGATTCGGTGCCTCGTTCTCGACATTGAAAAGTGAGTCAAAAGCATTTTAAAAAAATTTGTTTACAACATGTTATAAAGTAAAGGATGATTTACACAGTTATAATAACAAATGTGTCATTATCAAATTGTTATAGATTCACAAACGCATTAATAAAATTGAAGAAAGATTTGGCGCGGATAAGTCCCTACGTAATAGCCGATCTTGTGGATATATTTTCAGAAGGTGTCATGCCGTCTCATGTGAAGGTAATCTAAAAATACACGTAAATGCTTCGATATGTTTTGTAATTGTGTTATTAATTTATGCTGTTACAGGGAACTTTGGAAGATGCTGTGGGACATTTTTTGAGCATTGCAGATCAGCACGCTATTGCTTTGCTATCACGAACTCTACCAACAGCTACTCAAGAGATATTTAAATCCCTCTATGAAACGTATAATAAGTTCTACAAATTCACCGGAAAAATATAGAGAATACTTTTTATAGAAGAATAATTTTATCCATTTTATCCACGTAGAATTCTCAGTAAAATAAAGGCTGTTTGTTCATATGTTTGTTCCCTCATATCGGCGTATTTCGTCGCGTTCCGTTGCTTTATCTGTGTCATAGTATCTACGAGTACCGGTTCGTGCAATTTTCATCTGTAAATGCAGCGATTCAGACGCTACAGAAGGAACATGCCTATTCTTAAAGTGAAGCGAAAAATTGAGTACCCCAACTTAGTTTGATATGACGATTACTAGCGTCGCTAGCGTCGCTATAAAAATGTGTTAGGTCAAACGGACACGTTCCCGTATACCTCACACCTCCTCATGGCGTCGCTCTGCTCCACTCTCACCAATCACGGACGAGCAGGCACTCCTTCTCGCTTTCTCTAATGCCTGCTATATAGTGGGGTACCCGTGTCGTCTCTCTCGTTTTATTCTCGTGACTCCGCATAAGGGACGTACACAATCCCAAGATAAGTCAGAAGCGTCGACCGCTGCGACGCCAAGTGGCAGTTTCTGGTGGAAAAAACTGTGCTTCAATCGCAGCAGAGGTACGTTCCTTCTATAGTCGTCTAAATTCGTTGATAAACCGTAATACCATGAGGATTAGAAAGCCTAAAAGTTTGAGCACACTCGACATTATTCTAATCACTATAATAGGTGTGGGTGGTGGATTCTATATCTGGAAACCAAGTCTTGATGAATATTATAGTAAGAAAACTTCAACAACAGAAGCGAAATAAACGGAAAAATGGGGTTCGTGAGACTCTTTAGTATCCCTAACCTTTATTGATCATGAACAAAAATAATATAGTATGGATCGAATTGGATTTGCAGACTTGTTGATAAATCGAAACCAATGAAGAAAATGGAATTCCTACGGAAGTTGGTGCCGATAGCCGGTGTTGTTGTCGTATTAGTAGTCTTGCGGTAACACATAACGATAAGCGACAGTGCTAATTTCGAACAATAATTTTTTTGTTTGTATTTGCAGATCATAATACTTTCTTGTTCTCTTTTTGTTTATAGAACTGTCATTGCTCCAGAATATAAAAGAAGAAAATATCAACGAAGCGAGGCATTTGGTGACATTATTTATGAAATGGAACTCCAACGTGGACAAGATGTGGTTCAAAAAGATTGGACAAACAAAAGTTGAGGTTTTGCAAAGCAATTTGATTAGGAGCGTAGTCAATTAAAACGACAATATGATTTCTGTTTGTTTGGTAATAAATTGTGTACCGATATACATACTTGTATATTTTACTGTATCGAATACATTATTCATTATTTGATATTAATTATCCATTCAATGTCGACGATTCTGTCATTATCATTAATCTACTTCTTCTCATATCTGCCGTTGTAGTACGGCAGGTACTGTAGTATAAGTTTCCACTCTGTGAAATACAAAACTGCCAGTCCTGCGGTACCCCCATAAGTAATGGCTGATGGAATCCTGCAACATAGCAAAAAATACGGACGAACTTGAATTACGAACGGCTCCATTCTTGCGTATTAAATATATTTGAAGAACCCAGTGTAAAATCGAGCTTTCTTTTTTTCCTAATAATGATTAAGTAACCGGGCGTATGGATGATAAAAATAGTTATCGAGGAACTACATGTTTCTTACCATCTTGCCGCCACCTCGAAGTGTTTTTTACCTATGCCACCGAGAACCATTTTTGCAGTATTGTCTTTACGAACGTCAAAGCAATAGCTTGAATTCTTCGACAATTTCGAAGGTGAACAAATCAACAGAGAATGAAAAATTCTTTGCCGAGTAAATGTCGTCTGCAATGCCACCGAAGATGAGAATAATAAAGAGCGACAGCAATATCCAAGATTTTCTCACGGAACTCCATTCGTCGATAATAACAGGAGTACTATCTTACCGAGATAACTTCACACGTCGGTAAAAAAATCTGACAACAGAAATAAGCGGGAAAATCTGTAATTCGAGGCAACGAATTCAGACGACTACAAAAGGAATAGCAAGGTTTTTATTTGATGGGTGGTAAACTTTTGGGTCTAATTGTCTAACAAACAATGAAAATTGACTAACAATCACTAACAATGGACTCACAATCGAATAGGGTGAGGCGAATCAGCATGTCGCTGAAATTGAGGAGTTACATGGGCTAAGCTGTGCTTAGCTGTGGTGGCAATGCAGCCGATTTCATGCGGCTTGCAGCGAGCTTTAGGACAGAAAAGTTTTTCAACGATTAAATAAAAATAAAGTTCTAACCTGCTCTAACCAGCTCTAATAAACGATAGAAAAAATTTCAATATTTTAATAGTCACCGGCTAAGTTCATTCGGTTAGAAGAGGCTCAGTAACACCTTGAAGCTGTGTATAGTATATATGAACCCCCGTGAAGTTGGCCGGACAACTTGCACTTTATTAATTGACTTTTTTTTATATCGTTAGGTGGTCGTTAGGTAGTGTTAGGTAGTCTAATTAAAACGTTAGGTAGTCAATAGTTTTTTCAACAAAATAATAATTAAAACTGTATGTGAAGTTGGCCGAAATTTTTTTTGTTTTTCCTTTATTTTATCACTTCCTTTATCGTTAGGATGGTCATGAATATAATAATTAAAACGTTAGGTAGTCAACCATATCCTTGCAAATCCAAAAAACAGTTTTGTGAATTATAATGCTCACTTGTGCGAACTTAGCCAGTCGACTGACAATTGCGATAATGGACGTATAAATATATGGACGGAGAGTAAAGTGCCTTTATGGATGCGGCGGTTAAAGCCACAGGGGTGAAGAGAAAACACGTGGCAGCCATCTTGGTTCATCAGTTTTTGAACTATATATATAATAGATATATGTTAAAACGCGTCTATTTTCACGGCACGCGGCGTTGGTATAACAAAACTGTGTCGTGGTAGAAGATACTTCGCGCTTGACTTGTCATAACCGTCACAACCTTTCGTAATGAAATAGCTAATAATGTACAAAGTATACGGCATACATATAACAAATTGGTGTTATTTAAAGGACAATAATAAACGATCATGAACGGCCACAATAGTAACTTTTTATATACATAAAAATAAATTGCATATATATTTCCAAAAGGGCATTCCACTGTTTTTACTTCCAAATTATTTCTCGGCTACGAGATGTAGCCAGTGCTTCGCGGGGCTACTCTCGACATGCCTCCCTCGTCGCACCCCCGTGACCTATCCCCACCACCTTACTACTTTAGTATCGCACCGTGAAAATAGATATCGCCGCCGCCATCTTGGTTCATCATATTCGTTGCAGCAGGTTTTCATTCCCCTCACCCTTGTGGCTTCACCCCCGCGGAGAAAGGCTCCGTCTACATATTTATACGTCCATGATTGCGAACTTTGCCCGTTACGCATGCGTCGCGCATGCAGGTTTCTCAAAATTGTTTTTTTGGCTTTTGCAAGGATTTAGTTGACTACCTAACGTTTTAATTAGTATATTCATGACCACCTAACGATTACACATCATTTGCTATCTTGAAAAGATAAATAATCCTTTATATAAAAAAAAATTTCGGCCAGCTTGATATACATTTAAAAAATTTTTTTTTTTAACTATTGTCTATCTAACATTTTAATTAGACTACCTAACACTACACAATCAATTAATGAATTGCAAGTTGTCCGGCCAACTTCACGGGGGTTATACATGAACATGCTATGTGACCTACCATTTTTGTAGCGACGCCAGCGACGCGGGTAACTGGGTGACAGAACTAAAATGGGTAACACAGTTTCTCGCTTCAATCGAAAGCATGGACATATTCCTTCTATACTCGTGGTTGTTCGAGGGTACAAATTGAATCCTCGAATCAGGGAGACTAGAGTAAAGGAGTGCGAACGCAATGTTAGAAAAATCGTCGGAAAAAGCGAGGAAACATTCGCTAATTGCCACCGCCTGGCGGCGCCACTTCTGCTGAGGACCGTCAAGCGCGGTGATTTTGAATCGTTGATCTGCCATTCGTCGTACATTTTGTCCGATTAACGGAGCTTATAGTATTGATAAGTGATATTGCGATGCTTTTGTTCAAATTTTTATTTGATAAATTGTAGACAAATTTTTATAAAAGTAAAAAAATATGTTAGTTACTGAAAGTTTTGTATGCTGAAAGTTTTGTTACTGAAAGTCTGAATATTTTCTTTTTTTATATACATTACTATAGAATAGCATTTCGAACAATCTCTGGTGAAATTTAACTCGTTGCACAGCTCAAGTAAACAACAATTGAAGAACGGACAAACGCTTTCGCAAAAAAAAAAACTTACGGTAAATAAAGAATATACGCTAATTTCGGGATCAGTGATATTTTGTCATCACAACTCCAATTCAATTAACATTTAATCCACGAATTATAGCAACAAACTTTCTTTTTACCTGCTTGTTATACTATCACTTTCACTGCACTTTTTTGTTTGTTTTTTCGTCGCCTTTCAACCTTAAATTTCATAAAACACTCGACAAAAAATTGTTTATGCGCCCGATGGAATGACAGATGTCATATTTCGCCGGAGTTTATATCCCGCTCACTTCATTTCATCACCAACGCAACACTTCACAGTTAGCTCTCAGCGACGAGAGCGCTTATCGTGGCTCAATTCGAACTAACATCTTTCCTCGCTTTTTCGATCATGTTTGAGACGATTTCGCCATAAGCGTTCGCACTCCTTTACTCCAGTCTCCCTGCCTCGAATGACCGACGTCTGTCGACAATGGCGGGACATTTTCAAACACAGTTTCAAAGCGTTAAAAAAAACAAAATAATTCCTTACGTGACAAAATACATTCTCATATCATTTCACTCCGAATCTTTTTTAAACCATCCATGTCAACTACCTTGATCTGTAATTACATTAAAAAATCACAATAAACAGACAGTCGTTAAATAACAATATTATCTCATTGAATTATCTTTATTATGAAAAGAATTTTAAATAATCCGAAAAACTCCACACTATCCCACCCTTAAAAATTCTTAAATTCATTTATTATTTCAATAAGGATAAATGCTCGATAATAAAGCAAGTTAGCAGAAACGAAATACTTGTTACATAATAACGCTACAGTTACATAACAGGATACGAGAAATAAATAATGAATAGACATTTATGGATAATCCGCGTCCCGTTCTTGGATAAAACCACCTGAAATAATATTCAATGGAGTGTGCGTCGAGCTAGAAGTAAGGAAGGACGCTGAAAAATAATTTATTCGATTAATATTTGATCGGAGAATCAACATCCACATTGGTTCATTAATAATGTAATTTCGTACCTGTATCACACTGATGATCATTAATCAAGTTATTTGCAATAAAGGCAATACTATGCTGTATTATTGATCTATCGAGCATCGATCATACACCATATGGTTCAATGACATATTTGTATTACTCGCAATATCTGCGTCATCTTACTCGGTATTTTCAGTTTCAGGAATTCACATTTGGTGGGAAGACATTAGATAAAACCCGCGAACAACCTTCCCTTTTCATAATTTCGGTTCGTTCCATCGACGAGACCAGGTGTATTTTACAAAATTCTTGTCGTCGTGTCAAAGAAGTACATGTTCATCGCTGGGAATTTAAAATGCGTTTCCGTAAGTAAAATAATTCGTATATAAACCACGATGATTAATTTATATATAATTCCGATCGATATATTACTTTCTTTGTACGGTTATCGATAATCAGCGATCGCTTGGCGGAAACTTCGGGGTTCGCACGCGCCAGTTTTTACGAAAATTTTTAATTCACGATCGAACATGTTTTTACTTAAAAGTGGACAATGCATCGGCTCGTAAGATTCGGGATTTGATTAATTTTATTATTATAATTCGTAGGTCGATGGCTTTATCAGACTGGCTATGGTGATTGGATAGATAAGCAATTTTTAACAATATGCTATAAAATTCGAGACTCGGCCAATTACGATAACGACTTTGCGTATCTACGAATTGAATGTCATCATGTATATACGTCTAAGTGTCCAGTTTGCAATCGGAATTGACTTATTAACGATCATACGTATTCGAATTAACGATTCTAATTAGCGATTCGTCATGGAAACGGATCAACGTTGATTGGTCGTCGATCATTTTAATTGTTATCATTGTATCCAAGATCCACTGGAACGAGTTAATTCTATAGTTTTGTTTCATTTCTCTTCGACCACTTTAAATATTTAAAGGACACGATCGAGACACGTGTAATAAATGGAGAATGCGTAGCCACGAAGCGAAAGCTCGACAAATTGCTTCGGTGTGAAAATCGTTGATAAATCGAGAATACGAAAAAGATAGGAATGAAAAGAAGACGTCTCGTTATCGTGTTGCCACGTCGCTGCGTTTCGAATATTTCTGGTTATATAAAACGCCTCGAATCGATATTTAATCGATATGCATATCCGGACGACGTTTCACGCGTTACGCTACAATCCGAGCCTCGCAAACTTTCTCGCGTACTTGTCGCACTCGATTTATTTGCGTCTATTTATTTTTGCGAAATTCCATGATACGACTGTATTAAAAGTCGTTATCAAAGTGTGTCGAGCACGCGGTACCAGTATTTACCGAGTCGCGTTTAGGCGCAAGCATACCAATATGTCAAATCGGACGGAAGAACTCAATTTTTTACAGGAACATGTTACATTCGGAAGAAATCAAGGCGGGCATGAGTATGTGCGATCGCGATTCAATATCACAATTCTTCGTTATTTTTTTAAGATAACGAGCAGTAACATCGAGTACATTCCATTTTCGATTATGTCGTTGATCGAAGAAGTGGTGATCGATCATTTTCAACGGAACATTGACATATAATGGCGGCCGCTTGTATCCGTCCTCCATCTTTTTTCTCAACGTGGCAACCGTTGTTTTCTATTTCTTCTTCTTCTTCTTCTTTTTCTTCTTCTTCTGCTGCTTCTTCTTCTTCTTCTTCTGCTTCTTCTTCTTCTTCTTCTTCTTCTTCTTCTCCTTCTTCTTCTTCTTCTTCTCCTTCTTTTTCTTCTTCTTCTTCTTTCACTCCTTCTTCTTCTTCTTCTCCTTCTTTTTCTTCTTCTTCTTTCACTCCTTCTTTTTCTTCTATTTCTTCTTCTCCTTCTTCTTCTTCTTTCACTCCTTCTTCTTCTTCTTCTTCTCCTTCTTTTTCTTCTTCTTCTTCTTTCACTCCTTCTTCTTCTTCTTCTTCCTCTTCTCCTTCACACTCCTCATCAACGCGCCGCCGGTGATAAAATTCGCCACATCCAGGTTGAAATCCTACCAAATCCCTTTCTTCTTCCAATACATCGTTTGTTCGTTTTCAGTTTTCTTAATTGGTGCCGTCGCTTTGTGCGCAACGAGCTCCATCAATGCCAACCCATTCACAGACAAGAACGCTAAAGCTGAAGTAGCCCTACGCCAAAGCGTTAACAAGTTCTCGTTGAACTTCTTGAGGGTAAGCGCGTCCCTCTATGAACGAACCAAATTTAAAATTTATTATTACTATTATTAATTATTATCATTATTATCGTTATCGTTCCAAGGCCATTGACGATGGAAAAGAGAAGAGTCGCGTATCCTCACCCCTCAGCGTTTCCACGCTTCTAACGATGATGTATTTCGGCGCCAAGTCAAAAACCAGGAAGCAGTTACACAAAGGCCTCGTACTTCCGAATGACGATACCACCATTAGAACAGGATATTCGCGCTTAATCGAAAGCTTCAAGGTAAGTCTACACTCATGCGCGTTATCGCCATCGTTATCAATATCTTTCTCTCTCCATCTCCGATGTAAACAATTCCTACCCTTAATTATCGACACAATTGCAGAATTACAAGACGGTCGAACTGCGTTTGGCCAACAAGGTCTACCTTAACTACGATGTCAGCCCGAAGAAATCTTTCACCGACGTGGTAACGAAAGACTTTAAGGGGGAGGTGGAAACTATAGATTTCTCAAATGGCCAGAAGGCAAGTTACCTTATCAATGACTGGGGCAAGTCTAAGACGAATGGCCGTATCACGGACATCATTAAACCAGGTAAGAAAAACTGAGGTAACGTGTCTCTCCTTGTCGTATCGAAGAATCGATTTCTCCGATTGGCATCGTCCCATTTTATTCGATCGAATAAAATCGATAGGTTGCCCTCATTTCTAACTTATTTATCGATAGTTAGTAAATTTCGTATGGTTTTCCATGTATACAGATGATGTGGATCAGTCTACGATTGCTGTACTCGTCAATGCCGTCTACTTCAAAGGCAGCTGGCGGTCGAAATTCAATGTCGACGATACGAAGGATCGTCCTTTTAACATTGACGCTGCAACTAAAGTGGACGTTCCAACGATGTATCAATTGGGTTCTTTCGAATATGGCGAACTTCCCAACCTTGATGCAACCTTCGTCAAGCTTCCGTACGAGGTAACGCGGCTCACTAGATAATGATAAAAAAAGCGATTTTTCTTTGTTACCTTTGTTTACCTTTTTGTTAGTTTGTTCACCTTTTTTTTCTTGAGACTAATCACTATCGTTCACATCAAATATGTTTCATTAAAGGGCGATTCTAGGCCAGCCGAGATGTTTTTTTCAAAGACAAAACTTATTTACGTTCACAACAATTTCGGATAAGAAAAGACATCATGGAAAACTTCATTTGAATTATGTAAATCGGGTGGAACCCTCGTGTCCTTGGAAATTATTCGAAGCATAAAATTCAAAAAGAATTCCTATGAATCGCAGTTCACAAAAAAAGAAAACATTGTTGATTGCAAAAATGGAGGACGTATAATGAAATATTTCAAGAAAATTGGCTTTAATTTTGCAATAATTATTTTCTATAATAACAATTGTTTGTAAGTTGAGATTACACAGCGTGTCGATATAATTTTTTTAAATTTAAACTTTCAATGAAGTGACTCTGTTGAAAATTCGGTGAGTTACAATTGCAGCCAAGTTTGAAAAGCATGGTTTTCAGGAAAACAAGATTTTTAAGCTTTTGCTTGTAACGCCTCTGCGCTGCTCGGGTCACTCTTAACTATATCTTAAAGTAGAACTTGATACTATAACTTTGGGAATATATTCTCCGCGTGTATAGAAAGATTTTCAAGCAAAAGAAAAGTCGATTTTTTGGATCAGCTGGATCAGCCTCCTCCCTTAATTATCTTGAACGACATACACGTATTTCCAGATGCCGGAAGACAACTACGACGATGGTATGTACATGGTCATCGTTCGTCCAAACAAGGTGGATGGTCTTGCAAAGTTGATCGAGGGCATTAAACCGGGGACGATGGAAAAATTGCGCTGGGGCGCCTCGCGCAATTGCCACGTCTTCTTGCCGAAATTTAAGATAGAGTCGGAACTGTCATTGGTGCATACTCTGGAAAAAGTTAGTATATCGATTTATAGAAATTTAATTTGCAAGTATAGGAGCGAAAAGATAATGAGAGCTTGGTTCTTGTTCGTTTTTCGCACCTTGTACATCGCCCTTTTGAATTTTCGCAGATGAAGATGACCGATATGTTCGTCGAGGGAGTAGCCGACTTTTCCGGCATAGTGTCTTCAAGAGCGATTAGCATAAACAAGGTCGCACAAAAGGCTTTCATCGATGTCAATGAACACGGTAGCGAGGCAGGAGCTGTGACTTGTAAGTCCATTCAAGCTTTTTTTCACCCGGATTTATCATCGTTCGATCGCAATACAACGGAGTTTTTAATATTGTTACTTCTTTTCTTTAACATCTCTCGTAATATTTGTTTAATTTCGATAAAGACCTTTCGCTACTCCAAATACGCTTAACTCAGAAATAACATCGTACACAGGAGTTCTGATTAGTCGATTGGTATCGAGATTGAGATTGAGATTGAGATGTTTGTATTACGGACGATATCTTTTGTCCGCTCTTGATTATCCAAAGAATTACCAAAATTTGTGATGAAGCGTGTCATACATTCAATATGAATGACAAAATGCCGTATCGATGGTGGGACAATGACAAATAAGGCATAAAAGATGGAATATTGAATCTGTAATTGAAAATGTATAAATTCAACGAATCAATGTTCTTTCAGTTGGTGACCTTGGGTTGCGGTTCGGGGATATCGAGGAACAACCCGACGTCACTTTCAAAGTGGATCGTCCTTTCCTCGCTCTAATTATGGTCGGCCTTGAAGAGCCCACTATTGCCTTCGCCAGTACCTGGTACGGCCCAGAACGATGCTAATAAAATGCACGTCCATGGACGTCTGAAGCTTACAAATATTAATTAATAGGAATGATAATAAGATAAATAATCGTCATGAACGTATGCTGTTTTTTTTTTTATTAAATCGTTCCACACTTCTGTGTACGTTTACTATCTCCGTACCTACTTGAAAAAGTTTATTTTTAAACTGGTTATGAACATGTTTTTTCTGGACTTCTTTCTTCGTTGTGTGAAACTGTTTCGGACAACGAAGGCTGGCTAAGACTAAGGATTTGATTCGTGTCAGTTTTGGCGTCGATGCGTTCCGAATTTTGAAAATAAGCCCGCGCGAGGTTAGCCGCCACTTGTGGTTGGAAATCTGGCCGCGAGGTGGCGCGAGCGATGGTTTCGATAACAGAGAGGCCGATATATCGATTTTATCGTTCGTGTAAAATTCTGGCGGTGCCAGACTGTCTATTTTGTCAGTTAGGAAAATACTCGAGCGTTGTATACGGATTACGGACCATCAGATTAAATATATATGTTCCTGGAGTCATATATATTAACATGTTATCGCAGCCAACTTCTTGTCAGTGCGAAAGTACCCATAGTTCACCGTTTGGCTGCTAAGATGGCGCTGTGCCGGCTCGAGGTTTCAACCATGGATATAGGAATATAGGGATGGAGCATGAGTAGTGGCAGGGGGGGGGGGCGATTGCGCGACGAAGGGACGAGGTTTTAAGTGCCTGAATCTGATTGGTTGTAATGGTGCGCAAGTGCAGTGAGACCAAAGCTTGTACAATCGTCGTATTTATCCTTTTCTTTTCAAAATAATTTTTATCAAAAGGGAAAAAGAAAGCAAGATGGTGCAGTGTTGTGTGCCAAATTGTAAAAATCGATCCGATTACCAAAATTGGAAATAGATAAGTACCGTAGATAAAAATCGGAAAATCATTATTCAAGGGTCAGTAATCATTTATATGTATATCTATTCTGTTTTATGATTTAACTTTTATAACAATATGAAATAAATTGTATTGCTTTGTAAATATAATAAATTGTATTGCTTCGAAATAAATTGTATTGCTTTGATGTGTATTATCGTAATTATAACTTCTATATTATTATATCCGTTTGTTTTTAATTAATGCTGCATATTTTATGGGTCATTTTTGTATAAACTTTTTTTTTGCAGACTTTAAATCAATATCATTGATATAAAGTCTTTTACATTAAGTCTCTATTTTTAATTCTATTATGATTTTCTATCATTGCTTTTACTGTTAATAATTATGGTTTTTTATACGCACACACAAAGAGAGAGATGTGATTTTACAATCAATTTACGTTTTTACTATTTGATATGACTCATGAAGTAAATATAAGGTTACAAAGAGGTATAATCAAATATTGTTTTTTATATTAATGTAATATTTTTTATATTTATTATATTTTACAGTGCGAACTAGAATCATTAGTATCAGTAGTACTTATTTTACAATTACATTTTCAATTTTGTATTTTAAGCTACAAATACATTGCGCGTCCCACAAATACAAATGTTTGTATTCCATTATATATATATACTGTAACGAATTTCATCATTCGAATGAATTCCTCCTCATCTTCCCCTTCCCAATCGAGGTTCGGTTTCGAGCGCTTCAGCCGGTCACCGTTATCACAGGATGAAGAAATCAGAACGCTCTAGACGATCGGCGGGTAGAGATCATAAAAGGGCCGATTAGACAATACAAAGACAATACACCGTCACGAATTTGAATAATTTGCTTGTACGATACATACGTATAACGGTTAGAGAGGTGTCAAATTAAATCACCGTCATCGGATCAGTGGATTCACTAATACCTGGCCGCCGAGATTGCCGCATCGCACGGATCCGGAGATCGGCAACTCCAAGTTGGATCATCGAGATACTTGGGTTCGACTAGATCAGGAGAGCGAGGACGATACCAAACATCCGGATAACGGCACCAACATCGATCAACTTGGATTCGACTCGATCAGGAAGACTATAAGGATACCGATCCCCCTGCCACGGAAGCTACGATCAGCAGTGTAATTGACTACACGGATCACCGACTCGCCTATATCGAAGTTCATTGTCGAACTAAGGCAACAAATCGTATGTATCGCTTTACGTAATATCATCCGGCAAGTCCTGATCAATCATCCACGTTGCATCTACGATTGGGTAAAAAGTATTCACATGCCCACGCTCTATTTAATTGTCTATATAAATGCGCTCGAAATCCTACGCCGAAGACCCCATAATAAAGAAGAGAGGTTCACATGAAATTGGAATCATACCTAAATTAGTCACGTTCACTATCAAAATTAAGCATTGTTATTATCATAAACATAAATAAATTATCTATAAATAAATGTGATTGTTAATCATACAGAGTTAATCTTACAATACAATAACAATATATAATACTTTTACCATTAACTTTTTCACAACCGAATATAGTTGACGATTCCGAATCGATTGGCGTTTGAAAAAATCAAATTAGACAAAATTTCAAAAATTTGCGGCTAACTTCACGCTCATTTTTGTTTTGTTTGTTTGACAAAAAATATGATCAAACAAACGTTTTAATTAATCAAACAATCACAAACAAACGACAAACAATCGTTATAAATTAAAAAAAGATGCAAAAGTCAAAATAGAGGGGCTAACTTTACATAGCTCCTTAGGAAATATCTTTCCAACGAAGTTATCCAGAAGTTAATCTAGTGTGAAAGCTACGACGAAACAATATTTTATTTATTGATTTTTTGGAAAAACAACGATCAAACAAACGTTCGAATTATATTATTTGTTTCCAACAAACGATTCCGAATCGATTGGCGTTTGAAAAAATCAAATTAGACAAAATTTCAAAAATTTGCGGCTAACTTCACGCTCATTTTTGTTTTGTTTGTTTGACAAAAAATATGATCAAACAAACGTTTTAATTAATCAAACAATCACAAACAAACGACAAACAATCGTTATAAATTAAAAAAAGATGCAAAAGTCAAAATCGAGATAACTTTACATAGCTAAGAAACTGCTTATTAGCAGTGTGTCGATATGCGTCGGGTTTTTCGCGCATGCGCAACTGAACAAGCATCAGTGAAGTATCAATATCTAGTGAAAAGAGTTATCGGGCATCGGGTTCATTATTCAACCATTCTGCTAAGTTTGTATTAAACTATTACATGTCATTAAAAAAAGGTTTTAATACATATATAACTTTCAAATACATAAAAATTGTATAATTTGTGTATATGTGATATAACAAATATCATTTATTAGCAGATAAATAAAATATTATACTTTAGAATCTGGAAAAGAAAAATATGATCTCACACTAGTGACATAGCACGGCACTGTCTTCATGCTGCTGTTGCCGCGCATGCGCGAAAAACCCGACCCATATCGACACACTGCTTATTAGTAATGAAATTGTTTTTCCGGCAAGACGGTAAAACAGATTTGGCACATTCGTTCATAGAGGGCGCCCGCTTCTTCTTTCGTCCGTGTGGTAAGTAGAGACCTCTATCAGCAATAATTATCCAAAAAGCAAGTGCGGCATGACAACGTGACATGAGACATGAACCAGCAACGAGATCTCGTATACCACGCACACACACACGCACACAAAACGTGATAAAAAAAATGAGAGAAGGCAACACGAGAGCCACGAGAGCCCAGAGAGTATCGCGGCGCCGATCCGTTTGTCACACTTTATTTCTGTCATTGATACGCGGGTGGTCTTCCTTTCAATACACATGCTTGAGTGTAAGCCTATTGTTTTTGTTTCCTTCGCCCGCGGTATATTTCGTATGAAGAGGAATAACAAAAAATAACAAATGATCTAGAGGGAAAACTACCCTGCGAAGAAGAAAAATAACACATAGTGCCGTGTGCTCGGAATCCCTGAATCACAAAAGGAAAATTGTGTGGAGTATAGAATATATATAGAAGAATAGAAGAAGAGTAATCTCTGAAGGATGTTGAGACAGAGAATTCGGAGACCTCGTTGTTAGCGGTGCGTGTACTGTTTCTCCAGCGTTTAAGAACAATCGGACTAAATGTGAGACTGATCGGCGTGAGGCCGCAAGGATAAGCGCTATTATTTCCCTCTTGGACCACTTTGTACACCGAACTTTACGAAGAACGAGTCGCAGTCGAATTACATACATAAATATATATATATATATATAGAACAGAGCCTTGAGTGTGCCTAAAATTCTGACGGTTCGTATGGCTCGCATTGGTGCAATAACATGGCAACGGTTTTCGAAAGTCCCTACCTGTCTACCAGGCTACGACATATTGAGGAACGTTATGACGGGCCGACGACCTTCGGCAAGTGCGACTGCACTAGTTACAGCTATTTAGCACTGAGTCTCGTACTTTTCACAATCGGTACCGCCATTACGATACTAGCACTCGGTGATGCTGCCGACCGTCGTGTATTCTCGAATCTCGGTCACATGTGGCTCGTTGGACCAATATTCATATGTTCAGGCCTGATGGTGGCTGTTAAGTGCATTTTATACCTAAGGAGAAAGTCCGTTATACAGATGATCTTCCATCAGCGCCAGCTGTTCAGGGTGAGTGCGAAAATGAGATTGAGCGATATGCATGGCACATACATGTGGGCAACACGTACGTGACAATCCTTGACCTTTCTTCGTCGTGGGGTCACGCTCTAGGAGATTTGTTTGCGGAAAGAGTGTCGGAGACAGACCTAACCAAACCCTCTTCTGTGCTGTGTTACGATTTTTGTATATGTATTTACACAGAGCAGCAACTTCAGACGAAGTTTATTGCGTCTCGGCTTATAATTTATACCGTGTCTGTGGTATGTGTATTTGGCACGTATACACGCTATGTATGAATAATTATTAATACTTGACCACATGCGTATGTGCATTTGTTGACTTTATCGTGGCTGGGGCTTCGGGGCATAAAGATTGAGAAACTGGAGATTTACAACCGAGTTACGCACACTCTTGTTTCTACGCTTACCCCACCATTCTTGAAGCTTTTATCATCGCACGACTTTCTGGATTAGTGCGTCTTGCACACAAAAGACGTTATTCTGTTTGTTGTCTTTTCGCTGAATCGTGGAAACCCAATGTCGGGCAAAATCGGTGATAATGCCCGACTTTTTCTTTAAATATTTGAATCCGAGCCTTGAACAGACATTATTTTACAATGTGTTTACGTGCACGAATTATCGGTACATGCACAACTTCTGAAAAATAAAATGTCTTCAAGTATATTATTTACTTTGTTTCCAAACTTTTCAAATGTTAGGTTGCTACTGCTACGTTGCTATGTCAAACTGTACAAAAATAGCACATTTTGAAATGGTTGAAAAATAATGCGTGGTTGCCTGCATGCATCGTGTCTAATACCTTTCTAAACGTTTTGTTTTGAGATGACCAACATTGTAATTTAGCAATTGCAGGAATTGGCAGGAGCTCAGGGAATGAGCGGATCGGGCACCGGGATGCTCGGACCACCATCGTATGAAATAATTACCCAAGGCCAGGTTACGAGCGAGCTGCCACCTCCAACGTACGCGGAAGCAGTGGCTCTGCTCCAGCAAGCTGGCATTCACGGTAATCATTTTTACATCTTTTTATTCGTCGATACGCGAGCGTGACGATTTTTTCAAAATAGTTTTAAGGTTTTTCCTTATCGTTTATCGACACTGTGTATTTATACCAATATTTTTCAGATGCCAAACCCTCCTGTGGTACTGGACCAGGAAGCACTTTAAGCGCTAGTGGAACCGAGAGAACGAAGCCTTGAGCACGAGCTCTCCTTACTCTCGAATGATTCTTTTTTTTTCAATACCAATTCGTACGTGCTGAGAAGAAATCAATCTTGCAGCACGTACGAAGTTTTGAAATAATCCGTCGTCCGTCGCGAATCAACCGGCGAAAGACGACAAAACTGTAGTCTCGATATCACGGAAGCAAAGGTTTGGCAACAGTAAGGTCTTTTCGTTGACGAGATGACTGTACCATTGGTTTTACCATGAAAAGTCGTGGAATTATCGGTGAAAACACATTTTGTTCATACGTGTTAAAGAATCGATCATTTCGCCGTTCGATAGAACACTAAACGTTTAATTACGACGAAAACTCGTTGGCATTTTTGTGGATCGTATTTTTACGCTACACTTTCTGAAAACTTGGAGAGAAATATCAACGTTCCAATTTTTTCTTCATCTTTTATCAACGGCAAGTTTGCATTTGTTGGTCTTGTATTTCTTAAACTTTACGGAAATGAAGACAGAGATAATTTTTTAGTGGCCGTTGATAATTTGTCAACATGTCGTTCGACCTTTCATAATGTAAATGTTTCCGCGCGCTCGATAGCTCGCCCTGTGCCAACCCGAGAGTACGCACGATGGCAGTGACATTGTGCGGACGTGATAGAATTACTCGATTCAAATATATATGTATACATATGCACATATGTGTGTGTACATATATACATAGATTGCAACAACAATAAACAGGACGCCTCGCCTTCACGAAACGTCCGGTGCAAGTTTCAGTTTTAACTACGATCGGCTGATTTTTATTCGAGCTAAGGATAGAGGTGGAGAACGCTCGAAAGATAGATGATTGATCGGTGCTAGCCACGTTCTCAATTCAACGCTATTATCTTGTTGAATCACACTAACAAACAAAAAATCATACGTACAGAGCATTATATAATTGTCGTATGAGTCACCAATCAATGTGTATTTAATTGCCTGGCTCATTCGTACGACCACTTACTATCGTGGACTTAACTAGTATTTAAGCTTTCTTCACCCGAAAAATGGAGACAATTAAACAACAAAACCAGTCAATGATTTAATTGATAAAAAGTTACGTTTCAAATGTAAAAATGCGACGATGAATTTGTACCTACTTTTATAATCCCAAGTGAGTAGTAAGGAAATGAAGAAAAAAAAAAAACATTTCGTCGTGTATCTAAGCGATTTAGTTTTGTTCGCATCCAACGTGGGCTCGAATAATCGGGACATTGACGATGGTCAATTACAGTTGAGACCTTTCAATACGTATCCCGTCACGAGATTAAAAAAAAATTCACGTCACTCGACCAATCCATTCGATGTCAATTGCGACTTTGCAGGATTTGTACTCTTTTTTTTCTTTTTTATATCGTTCTGGCAGTGGCCAGACTGTGATTCTTTATCTTATAACATTCTAGAACGAAACATGAATGTCTTAATAATGCCCGGTGCCTTATGCAATCCTGTACTTCGGTAGACTTAGAAAAAAAATTCTCTGCTCAGCGATACGGAACAATGAATTGAACAGAAATCTTGGATACGAATAGAACTACTTTGCGTTCGTATGCGGTCATTATTTTGAGTCGTAACCAGGTTTAACGGTACCGGCGAAAAACAAATTTTGTAAACGAATTATTATAGATTTTTCTTGAGTAGGACGGCGTTTAATTTTAAGTAATATGAAGAAAAAGAATTGTATATGGACTCCAAATGATTATCAATATTTTTCTATTGTACGGTCTGAACGGTAAGACTGCAGCTGCCTTAGATAATATTAACAAATCTCTCTTGATAACGAAAATAATGATTATAAAATGCAATTGATCAAAATTCAATGAACATCAACGATATTGGACAGTATTAATATAAGAGGATGTTGTGTGTGTACTGTACTTATTAATCGATGGTGGTATCGAACCATCGATTTTTCGCACATCAGCGTTATTTTTTCTATTCAATGTTCATTGACGTTTCGACGATCGTCGATGCAAGGAAGCTAATAATTTGGACATTTCCCCAGATATATATGACGAATGTGGACGATAGTTTGTAAAAACGTTAGCATCAACAATTTATCGTGCCTTCAGACGAGTCAGATATTCAGACTTACGATTTAACTAAAATAATCAATGTTCCAAGGGCTCCTAAAAAATCATGAAAGAATTGCAGATTGATTGAATATTACCAATGAGAGAGCAACTTGTCACCAAAAAGAGAAAATGAAAAAATTACAATGTATCTCAAAACGAGTGCAAAGTCTTAAGGAATCCATAGCATTCCAATTGAAAATAAACCTTTGTCTCCAATAAAGGAAAGATACATGATTGTAAGCGCTACACCAAATTCGGACAAAGCCCTAATGGTGACTTAGGTGCAGAGTTGCGAATTTTCCAAACTTAATGTTTACGGACAATTTATTGTGATTATTTTGTATATATAACTGAGAAACGAAAATACAAATTTCAATGAGAAAACGATGTCTCTTTTTTTCATTAATTTTTTTATTAAATAGCTCTTAAGCGTTGTAAATACATTCTATGACAATGCGAGATAGACAATTCTTTTTGCTGGAGAGGAAGTTCCGCAGTTTGAATGGGTTAGAAAAAGAACAAACGCCAAAAAAAAGTTTCTCTTCCAAACGATATTATGAATGGGCAACAGCGAGCATCTCTTCTTGATGAATCAGATGGGTTGTGTTGTTGACGAGCCCCATGAGTTTTGAGAGCGAGGCAGCCCAAGCGTCAAGAAGAGCTGCAGGCTCCTGAGGGCCTGTGAACCGGACGACACCAGCTGGTCGGTCTGTTCGAGCATTTATTATGCCTGTCTCAACGAGCTTGCATAAGCTTGCCTCAGTCTCCTGAACCGGAAGATCCAGCAACTCCGACATTCGTGTCAGAGTTATTTTTGTGTAGTACTTGGCCATTATTCGTATATTCTTAAAAGAAAGGTAAACAATAAGAAAAAAGTCGAGCATTAAGAAAATTAAATCACTATGAATTTCTTTCTACTCACATGTTCGACAACGCGATTACGTAGTTCGGTCCAGCGTTTGCGACCTTCCTCCGTAGAGTCTGAAAATACTTCAGTCTTCTTTAGATCTTTCTCATAAATCTCACAGAGCCCCGACCATTTGATGAGTTCAGGATTTACGAAAAGTCGAAGCAATTCTCTGAAATATCATATTCAATTGATCTTGAAGTGTTTAGAATGGCGAACATTCTGGCAAGTCTAAACGATTTCTTACTAACTTGTAAGTGGGAATTTCTTCGAGCAACTTGTCGGCAAGTAGTCTATGAGTCATGTCAGCTTGTTCAGGCCCATGAGGTGCAAGGACGAGATACAATACAGCGCGTGACAATGCAATGTGCCGTTTTTCCGTGTTTTCGCGAACAGCCGGAGTCTCGAGAACGGCACGATTGTGACGACAAAGCTCTAAATGCCATCCTTCGTGTCGCGCCAGTTCCATCATGAGGCTGGTAATAAATGTTAAATTAGTTTAGCGCTTGCAGAACAGAAATAATACGGCGATACTCACTCGTAGTATTTCAATTTGAGAACCTGAGTCTCTTCGTCTTTTTCGTCTTCGAAAAACTTTACGTTTATCTTCTTGGCTATGATTTGAGTACGAACAAAGTCCTGCTTGGCGAGACACAGACGCATCTGTTCCAGGATCAGAGAAGCCTTTTCACGACGGGTCATGCTGCCGTACGTTTCAACCTGCATTGTAAATGGCAATTCGATTTGTGGAGTATGTTTTCAATAAGATTACGTTGGATAATTGGCATTTTACTAATTTGTCGATAATGACCTGCAATTCGAGCATAACAGCAGCTGCATCTGTTATTTGACCATCTTCTTCTTTAAGTTTAGCCAAACGATGAGTTAGGCGTGCTCTTTCAACCTCTACATAGATCTGAGAATAAGAACGTTGTTTAGACTCAAAAGGTCTCATCTAATTTAATTTGAATAATGTTTATGTCAATTCTCCATTACCTTTCCTTCGGTAACAGAACGTAGAGTTTCGATGAGCTTTATCATGGTTTCTCTGTCAGGTGTTTTATCAATGTACGTGCAACACTCTTGAACCATTTTTGTGACAGCTTGCTTAAGCTGAGATCTTCTCTTGCACAGTAGAACAATGTGTTCGTTCAAAGCTGACCAATTTTTTGCTTCAAAACATATTTCCACAATAGCCACTAAAATTCTCGATGTAGAAGGTCTATCTGCTCCCTGAAATTAAATATTAGTCAACCAGCGAGAGTGCAAATTTTTATATGTTCAATGCACCAAAGAATCAAAATAATTACCGTTCTGGCAAGTTTTTCTAAAGCCAACAATTGATCCAGAGCATCATGAAGCTTTCCTTCTTGAGCCAACTTTTTGCACTCAGGAATCTTCGTGTCGCAATTATTGCTGTAATCCACTTCCATCATCACTATCTTACCGGTGTCCGTTGTGTTGTCCGCCATTGTTTATATCTACACCAGCTTCCATAAAACAGTAAGATAAGGTAAAAATGCTATAATATATTTGATACGAATTCGAATTTCAAATATGTATAATAGGTTATTAGACATATAAGTTCATAGAACAACACTAAATAATAATCGGGGTACACGTAGATCACTATTTACATCAAATCAGTACAGACATCAAATTTTCCATTCGTTAAATGGGCGAATTTCGCAATTTTAAGTATTTACTTCATAATTATAAAATTATGAAGAGAAACAATAACTTTAGATGGAGGTTCTAAGGCCACTAGTGAGGCCATTTGCTTATAAAATTGCAACTATATGTACTCCAAACATTGTATGTACCATGTTAGGAATACAACATTACAGTGCACTTTTTCGTCAACGGGATAATCTCCCCGAGAGTTGAGATTTTATCGAAAAATTGATCGTGCGTCATCATTAATATCAGGCAATGAATGAAAAGTATCGAATATTCGTCATAAATCATCGAAAAACCGCAAAAGTAGCGACTATGTGAAAGTGAGGTTATGCTTAGCTACACAGGTTAGAGAAAGCGAAACCCACAGATTGCCAAACAGTAATTGAAATATATATTTTCAAGGTGACGCGAAGCACCGTAAGTTTCACAAATATCGCCGCCTCACCAAAAAATTTAATACACCGTGTCAATAAATGATAATTACAAGCTGTGATTACTATAATCAAATCTACTTGTCAGGATGTCTCACAGGAAACTCCCCGGTAACTGTCTAATGAATGACACTTCTACTGTCAACGAAAATCCGTCGTCCCAAAAATCTTAACCGACTAAATAAAATAATAATTACCGAATAACTGAGAACCTTTGCGCGACAGGAACTTATTGCGATTAATCAACTTAATTCGTACAAATAAGCTGACAATTGATCCGTGTATTATAAACCATCTCAGTTCCCGTTGTTTCACACAGATGGCGCTGCCTGTCACTTTATACGAATTCTTCATTACTCAATACGTACATATTCGTACGATCATTGATAAATAGTAAAACGATACAAAAGTATTATTATCAGAATTGAAAGTTTAAACACAGAAATGCCAGAGGTGATTCTTATCTCAATGAATACATTACACGAAATAACTTTTCTGTGATCCCTCTCTTCGATAACGTCCCCTATTTACAGAAACTTAATCGTTTATTAATACCCAACGTGTTTACAAGTCCCATTTATTTTCTCCTCGACAATCGACGATTTTTATTCACGTCTTTTTTTTTTTTTTTTTTTTTTTTTTATCATAACACTACTAAACAAAAAGAAAGAAAATAAAAACAATTGTACACGCTCGTCTGTATATATACACATACTTAAATAGCAAGTATCACGTAATATGCAATAAGAGAGGATACACGCAAGTGTGGCAGAGTATCGTCAACGATATACATCGTAGATCTATAAAGTCCGATTTGTATATACGTATATACAGCACGGTGGACACTTCACCCTGTTTCCCTGAATTGAAAGGTCGTGTCGATCGGTAAGGGATAAAAATACCACTTCAGATAGCGAATAGGTTCTCGTCGTGTGGGTTGGTTGGTACATACACAACAGACACACACGCGCATACGCAAATATACACAGGTACGCACACACACACGCATATATGCATTTACATACATAAACAAAACGGACACACATGTATATATATATGATGTATCGCCTGTATACGAGGCTGCAGGCTGTCTCTCGTAACCCATGTTTTGCATGGAGTGTACCCACGTCAGTGTGAAAGGAAGATGTGTGGATGGCGAATGAAGGAGGGGATTGTGGATTTGTGTATACGTGTCTAGAATGTAAAACCGATTGCGGAATCAGTTCACACTCTCATTGAGTGTGTTTTGGAGGAGGACGAGGGTGGCGACGATTTTGTCGCGGTCGGCAACCGAAGCTTCCGAATAATAAAGTCTACATATATCTATAGATCTATCTATATATCTATATTTATCTATATATCTAAATCTAGATACTATATTAAAAAAAAGATAGATAGAAAGATAGATAGATAGATAGATAGATATAGATATAGATCTATATTCATCTACCTATAAATTTATCTGTTTATCTATCATCTATCTATCTTTTTACCTATCTTTTTTTTATCTATCTGTGTATCTATATCTATCTATCTATTTGTCTATTTATATCTATATCTATCTATCTATTTATCTATTTATCTATTTATATCTATATCTATCTATCTATTTATCTATATCTATATCTATCTATATCTATACCTATCTATTTATCTATCAATCTAACTATCTATCTATCGTCTATCTATGTAACTATCTATCTATCTGTCTATCTATCTTTTATCTATCTATCTATCTATTTATATATATTGCGCGGGGCGAGGGGGGAGGGGGGGGTAGACTTTTACAGCTATGCAAATGCGAATCGAAGCCCACCTAGTGTATATAGATATATATATATATTTATGTAACTAGACACACACGCATATATATATATATATATATATATATACATTTGTATGTGTTTATATATATACATACAAATGTATGATGTGCACTTTACTGACGTCAACGGATCGATCCTTCTATTGGAGTTGCATTCGAGGGTACCGGGATGTGGTAACACTTCCGTTTTACGTATACGCACGCGTTTTATACGCGTCATTCAACGATGTCATTAAAATTGTAATCCTTTAGCGGACGATGTGAACTTTGGTACGTTCGCTTATTTTTTGTTGTTTATTTTTTCTCTCTCTCTCCCTCCCTCTCTATCCGGCCCGTTTTTTTTTCTTCTTTTTGTTTTATTTCTTTTTGCGCTAGATCATAAAAAATGTGAGAAATCCTGAGAAACGGTGAGACTCGGTATAAAGGACGCGCGGGTGCACAAAAAATGTTTACCGTCGGCACGATGCTCGTTAGAGAGCCCGTCCTCGCGAACTGTACGCTCTATACTGGAGAACGCTATGACCTCTGTAAAGATGCGGGCTCTTTCGTCTGCTAGCCAGAATTATAATTGTGCCTAATTCCTCGCGAATTTATTAATAACGAGATAAAGGTTATGAGCGAATTATTTATACTCGCGATTAGGATAAATGTAGATGCGTATGTGTATGTTTGCATTGACGGAATTTAGATGTAAAAAAAACTATAAACGATCAAAAAAAAGCATCGAAACATGTACGAAAAAAAACGATTTTTAAAATTTTTAGGGCTTTTTTTCATCATAAAGGGTCGAGTGATCGGAAGCTAAATTCTATTTCCTCGATCATTTTTATGTTAGACAGTTATGTCATGAAACATATGATTCGCCAAGTTCAAGTCCTTTAATTAATTTCGTGACTTTATGGAGAAATATTAAAAGTTCCTTTATCGATCTTAGTTTTATTGTTTTGATGGCGATCATTTATTTGGGTTTGTTTCTGTTTTTATTATTTTCAACGTATAAAATTTCCTCTCTTAAATTACTATGCGAAATACTTTCCTTTCTCTTTTTTTTTACTAATTTTCTAACCAGATTTCATTCGTCTAATTTGATTTTTTGGCTGCATTCATGGACGTCTTTCTAGACTGGATCGCATTCGTCCAGGGCACGGAGAAATTATGGTAAGTTCGTAGATTAGTTACACAGTCGGTTCTTTTCAAAGTTTAACGTGGTTTTAGGGAATTTGGTGGAGAACTCCGGAAGAATGTCCCCTTTCGCTCGTTTGGTGATGCGAACACGGTTAGTGGACAGCTAAGCGGTCACCGCACCAAGTATCGGCACAGTATTAAATGCTGCTTAACTTCAATGATCGCTAGAGTTCCGAGCCGACCGCCGAACCACTTCATTTTATTTCTCATACGCAACATCAAACGGTCGATTTGAAATTAATTTATCAAAACGGAATTTATGATATCGTCGATTTATTAACAGTGATTGAAGCGTAAAATTTATGAATATCTCTCAATATTGAAAACAAACGGAAGCGATGAATATTAATCAATTTTATTCAATTTGTGAAAAACCGATCGAATTTTTACAATTTGGGTGAACGAGGTAAATCTAATCGCCGGAAACGAAACGAACGAATGATTTTCCATCAACAAATTCACTCATCATCCCTCTTATTCCAACATAAACGTATCCAGAAACTATACAAAATATTTACAAAATAATTAACTCTTCTTTTCCGACCGATAATATTTTTCATCAATTTCCAATGAGAAAATACGATAAGGTCCTCGGCGATTCCCTTCACATCGTATCTATTGTACTAGACAATCTCGCGTATCGCATTTGACGTAACGCGTATAACTTTTGCGCAAGTAACATAATATACGATTAGTTGCGCGTGTGTATTTTGATTTACGTCGGTGTATAATCGTATATTTGCGTATGTAAAGAAAAGGCGGTGGAGCATATGAAAAGCCCAGCTGTATAGCGATGCGCGCTATTCTGCCTCTCTCTAGCCCGATGACCCACCAACACTGATATTCAATGACGTATCTTGTCGTGCCCTCCCTCCGCCCATTGCCCCCTCCACCCTTCCCCGCCCCTCTCTTCACCCATAACTATATGTCAATGCATTTAAAGAGGCAATGCACGACGCTCTTGTAGTTATAACCCGCGTATATACGTCACTTGCCTCGACTCCATTATGGCACAACGTTTACGTATGAGAAAGAGAGAGGTAGAAGCCGAGGAAAGGCGGAGATATAGGGATGGAAAAAAAGGGAGAGAGATGGTTGAGGGGCTGAAAGAGAGAGAGAGAGAGAGACAGAGAGATAAGGAGCGAGTCATGTAGGTATATAAAGAGTTAACGTACGTATGATAACGTTAACGTACCTGTTCGAGCTTTTAAAGAGACGAGGCCCTGACGTCATCTGTAAAAACGAGCAGTCGCTCTCGACGTCACCACTTTCGTTACTCGTCTCTCTCTTTCTCTTTAGGTTTTTCCCTACCATCGCGTTAGATCGTAACTCTTCTCTCGTGCGGTGTGCGCAACAGTGACAGATGGGTGTATTCACGACTCAAACGGTTGTTTCACTCGCTCGTAACCTTTAACGTTTGCGGTCGATGCCCGTGCGCCGGCTACTCAATAGCTTCTAGGTCTCGTATTTAATTTACGATACTATAATATCTCGTCGCTATTCTTTTTTCTTTCTTTCTTCATTCGTTCACCCCTCTCCCTCTCTATGTGCTCGCTCCATCTCGCACCCGATCCGTCCAAAAACTCGCGATTCGAGAAATTTATCAAATTTGTATAAAACGACGTAATTATATGATCGATCGTTTTATCTACGATGATTATTTTCGTCGATAATGCGGGAGAGGTGGGAAGTACGAATTTGGCGATTTTGTTTGTTTGTTTTACTTCTTCTTTTCTTTTCATTTCACTCTTCTTTCCTCAAGAATATATCCATTCGAATCTTCTCTCTCGTTCGTTCCTTCTTTATGTTCCCATTTTATCTAATGCTATCGTCAGATTTATGAAGACGAAGCGATTTTTCACGGGCGTGTCGATGGTTGGCCTAAAAGGATATACTTAAGTGTATAATGGTGGGTGTGGGAGGATGAAAAAGAAAAAAGCGAGAGAAAGAGAGAGAGAGAGAGCGAGAGAGAAAAGAGCGAATCGCGTACTATTGTACGCGTTTAGCGCGCTTACAATAACGCGAGTCTATCTTTTGATATCGATTTCGTGTGGGCAACACTCACCGCCGATGTCGTCCCCCGAGTTGAATACACCATCTTTCTTTCCTATCTCTTCACCCTCTTAGCGAGCGGATCCTTTCAGGAGAGGTTCATCGTATGATCCGCCAGCGATGCTGATCCCTAAGGGAATAGACTACTGTATATATATATGTGTATCTGTGTATGTGTTTCTCTCTTTCTCTCTCTCTCTCTCTCTCTCTCTCTCTCTCTCTCTCTCTCTCTCTCTCTCTCTCTTTATATATATATATATATAAAGAGAGAGAGAGAGATATATAGAGAGGTATATATATATATATAAATTATATTATATATATAAATTTATATATAAATAAATTATATTATATGTATAAATTTATATATATGTAAATATATGTGTATGTATATACCTAATATAGACAGAGACACAGATGCATATATATATATATATATATATATATATATATATATATATATATATATAGGTTATAACTAGTGTCTTCTAACGCATGTACGAATTCATATCCAATTTCGTATGTTTATTGCGTACACGCGATGAAAGCGAAAAGAGAACGACGGAGATGAGAAAACTACTCAAAAGTAGAGCGAACTTTTAACGATTGTAGGTACGTACATTCTCTTTTCATCAAAAACCTAAACGTTTTTTTTATATTCAGCGTTAATCGCGATCTTTCTTCACGTACGACCCTTCGAGCGGAAGATCTAAGCGATGGGTATATGTTATGAGACGTACGAAAAAAAAAAATAGACGTTAGACAAAAGGACGGTTTTTTAGTTCGATAGTGAAATTTGTACGAGACGTACGAAGATTGTCGAACGATTTTTTTTTGTTAAATTTGAAAGAAGTGAACGGCTCTTAGGTTTCAAAGTGCCCTTTTTTAGTAATTTTCGCGAGCTTAGTCCTCGACCGTTGAACGACCCATCGAGTCCAGAACTATTTAATTTTCGACG